>UXGC01000015.1:0-713720 GCA_900480045.1 Eurytoma adleriae | reverse complement strand
CTCCCACCCCCTACCCCTCCGCCCCTCCTCCTCCTCCGGGCTCTCCTTGTTTTATGCGCTCGTGCCAGCGTGATCGCGTTAACGACTACTCGAAAAGTGCTCGCGCGCCACTTGTGCAACCCTCCTTCAATCTTTAACCCCCTTTCCCGTCGTCTGCCTTAAGTAGCCCCTCTCCCACCCCCGACCCCGCGCGGACCGCGATACTTCTCTCTTGTTTTTCCTTACTTTTCCCTTTTCCCGCCTTTTTTATCGCGCACCGGGCATCCCGCGGCTAATTCCGGCCGTCGAAGCGCCGTCCCTTTCGACGACGCGCCATGGGCGTGGCCGCGGGGAGCGCGCGCCGCGCAGCAGCGTCGCTAAATTTTGATGGACGAGGCGCGCGCGTGCGCCGGAAAAATCGCGCCCGCGAAAATACGAATAAACGGGGTCGATTGTTCGGGCAAAAGTGACGGCTGCGGCACCGCGATAATTGATGGACGAGCGCGGCGACCCCCTCCCACCCCCGCGAGCGGCGTCGCGTTCCCCGGTGGGCCGACTTAATCGAGCGGTGGCGTCCCGACGCAAAAATAAATTTGTCGCTTTTTAATGAGCCCCGCCGGCGAAGGAATTAATCTTCGCGCGCCGCTTGGCGCGCGGTCGCGTTATATCCGGCCCGGGCGCGCCGTTACCGCGGTTTAAATAAATAAACGGGGTGACTGCCTCGCCGGGGGAGAACCACCCCCTCTCCCTCCCTCATTCAGCCGGGCGCGATCTCTCATTCACAATTCGGGCCGCGAGCGTCTATATAGATTCGCACCCTGCCCTTCTCGACCTCGCAGCTCCCGCCCCCGCGTCGACACGCTCGCGTGAAATTATTGGCTCTCGAGGGAGGGATCGAAATTAAAGTGCGATTAAGCGAGTCCCCGGCAAAATCACACGCCTCGCTTAATCGCCGCACTCGAAATTATTTTCGCGCCCTCCCTCGTGCCCGCACCGAGCGAATCAATTTTTTTCCTTTTCGACGCGCTTTAAAGCGCGTACTCGCTCGCGTTTACTTTCCGCAGCGACGAAGAAAAAAAGAAGGGGACGGCTCGATCGCGCTTTTGCTTTTATTCTAATTGCTTATGCAGTTCCCGCGAATCGTTAGCCATGCAAGAATACAAAAGCTTTCCTTTGTCGTGGAGCGTCATTGGCGAATTTCTTTAAACACAAAGGGCGACCGAAGTAATTTTGCGCGGCCGCGTTCATTTCGAAATTTCGCACAAACACCACCGGCCGTGGAGCCCCTACGCGGCCTCGTTCAAAAATTCACGAGTCCAAAAAAATGTGCACACAACCGTGGCGCGTCTCGTCGCGCTGCGAAATCAAGCGGCGCACAGCGGCCCCGCCCACGGAAAGAGGCCGGCAAAAGAGAATCCGAGGCATTCCTCTTCAACGCCCGTCTCTGAATAAAAGAAGCAGGGGGGTGGGGGCGGCAGATAAAAAAGTCACAAAAGAAAATCCATAACAACCAAGCCAATTACCCGTGTACATCCCATTTTTCAGGCACACGCTGAATGAGTGGAGGGCCGGGGTGGGAGAGAGAAGAAATCTGTAAACGAGCTGCCGCGGCGCGCTCCGGTCTCATTAATATCGGAGGGGAGAGAAGAGAGGAGGGCGACCTCATCGCGAAGCCGCTCCCGCGCGCGTGTAGGTGGCTGCAGAGGGGCTTAGCCCCTAATTGTTTGCCCATCGTGCCTTATTATTGGCACGGCGAGAGCTCGTCTTGTTGCTCTTTACCTTTTCACGGCGGAGCGCGCACTTTCAATGTCATTCCGCGATCATCGACGTTTCGAGGCCCCTTTACATTCTTTCGAATTTTTTTTCCTTTTTTTTCGTCACCGAATCGATTACTCGGTGTAATACGTATTTTACACTTGAAAAATTCCGTTCAATCAGTGATGTTTGCGGAAGGTTCGACGTCGACGAAAAAAATTTCACGCTAAAGTACGCTTTCAAATTTTTTTAGCAAATTTTCAACAATACTTTATCGCACTAAAAAGGCTATTACAGGCGGAAAATTTATTTTAAATTAGAAATTCCTTTGTATTTAATTTGAAAAAGTACGGAGGCTAGTATCGATTACCTGCCAATCGATCCTCTATTTATATCGCATTTAGCAGTTCCCCAAAATACCACCGTAGAATCCTCTAAAGCGGTCAAGCCGCAAAGGGGGTGGGGTGGGGTTTGAGGGCAAACCCCCATTTAAAAATGTCTAAAACACAGCGGCGAGGTTCCGGTGAGCGCCGCGCGCCTCGCCCCAGTCCGGCGTTAATCTCTCATCTCCACAATGACACAGACCATTTCATTCCACTTTAATTCCGCATCCGGCACACGTACGCGCTTACATATACGCGCCCGGCGGACGTGGGCAGGCTCGAGCGCCGGGAAGCCCTCGACGGAACAAAGAAAAAGTGCGTTTTCATCCCCGCGCATTACCGCTCCGCAAAGAGGATCAAGCCTCCCCCCCTCCCCCCTACCCCCGGCCGCTCCATCCCCCCGGCCAGTCCATCCATCTCCCGGGTGGTGCCGGTCCTCCGAGCCGAGGGCCCGTGTTTCTCCTCTCCTTCGCGCGGCGATAATGCGATCGCCCGTATCGTTCCGCGGGAGGCTCGCCCCGGTAATTGGCTCGTTATCGGGGACGTCGTCGGCCTCGTCGCCGGGGCCTCTTTCGGTTTTACACGAAATCGATCCGCCGGAGTACACGCCCGAGCTATTACAATATTTACGGGCAATTTCGGCGCACCGCGGATTAAGGTTGCTGCCTAGTCGCTCCCTCCCCGCGGTGGGATCGTTCGTCCGCGGCTTTTTTTTCGTTCGATTCTTCGGCCGATCGCATTGTTGTGTTTTCCTTTCTTTTTTTTTTATTTCGTTACGCGGCGGGCTTGATTGGCTCGGCCATCTAAGCTTCGGCACTCGACCATTTTTTCTCTCTCCCGTCGCTCGAATTCATCAGCGCCGCGGGGTGTCGGCCGAAGAGGCTCCCATTCAGGCCGGGACGGCCTTGCTTAATTGTCCCGCGCGAATCCATCATCTCGACTCCGTCCATTAGTTTTATTTCTGTTTGATAAAGGGACCCATGATTGATTTATTTAGCGGCGGATTTTTTCCCTCACCTTTCCGCCTAATGGAAATCCGTCGCTTGTTTACACACCGTCTAAGCTTGTTACTGAATTTCAGCAATTACCCAAAGGCCTTTGCGCCGGCCTTTGCGTAGAGAACAATCTCACTCTCTTTTTTTTCCTTGCGATTCGCTCGTTTTTTTGCTTTCAGTCCCGCTCGCCTCGTTGTTGTTATTATACTAAATTGGAATTTGTAAAGAGTTAACGAGAGGGAGAGACGCTTTTTTTTTGTTGCGCGCTCGAGGTCGTTATAGTCCCCCGCGCGCACTTTGACGTAACAAGGCGACGGAAACGCTAGACCCTTAGGTGCCCCCCTTTAATTTTAAAATTAATTAAAAAAGCCGAGATAACGCCGTGGGAGAAATCGCTGCGGCGCGCGTCGTTAAGACCTTAAGCCCGCCGCGGCGCTACTTAAGAAGCGCCGGCCGCGGCTAATTTTCCGAATTACAATTGCCCGCGGCTATTTGTGATAATTTGACCGGCCGTGTTTTAAATCTCCTCGTGAAATTCCGCGGCTCCTCCGACGGCGCGCCAGACGAAAAACAGCCGGGAGCGGGAAGCCGCGGCGGACTCAATTAATTAAAAATTCGAAAATTAATACAGCCAGACGTTAAATCCATAACTCAAACTCGCGGCGGAGGAGGCCGGGAGAGGAAAAAAAACGGCGGAGGAGAGGAAGACGAGCGAGGCCGGCGAGAAAAAAAGGACGAGGAGGAGAAAGTTAGCTGAAAAGTTGAGCCGAAGAAAGAGATAATAAACGAGAGACCCTGGAAGTTTGCTCTCATTTCCTTATTTGCACTCCCCATTCGCAATTGACCTTCCCTTCTCCCGGGCTCCACTTCTTTCCCACTTTCCACGCCTTGTACACGCACACTCGCTCGGCCGAGCGATACAGACGCGTACATTTTGCATGCGATACAACGACGACGTCCAGGTGTTAAACGTGAGGTGTATAATTTTCGTTTTGTTTCTCGACATTGCAGATGTGGGCAGAACTCGAAGATGAACTTTCGGGAGAAGGAGAAGCAGGTGCTAGACAATATCCTCGGCCCGACGAGCTACGACGCCCGCATAAGACCGAGCGGCGAAAACGGCACAGGTAAATACACGCGATACTCGACTCGACTCTCTTACACCTCACCGACCGGCTCATTATTTATATTTAATTATGACTCTGTGACTACATGTGTTTACTTAGGGGTTACCCACCATTACGATGCATAAGGTCCCTTGACGCGACACAGGTGGTCGTCTCTGATACACCACAGGTGCTGGGATGTACATAAGTAAATTCTGGACCCTTACGGTCAGGCGCAGGTCGTAGGGGGACTTTATGTAACGATTGCCATGATCATGCGATGTAAAGATGGTTTTTTAGGTACATGCTCTGGTTGAGAAGGATTCTTTCACTCTTATAAGATATAATGGGATATGCTTAGGATTACACTTTTCGTTATGCGTGAGGATGTCTTAGGAAGGATACTCATTGTCAGGATTTATGAAACTATTCTATCCACACGTGGGTTTAACTACATTGTGCGCAAAAAATTGCTTCGTTATTATTTTTAGGGCAGGAAAACATTTACGCTTCGACCAAAATTTTACGGAAGCTATAACTTGTCCTTGCATTAATCTAGTCTTTTAATATAAAAAAAAAAAATAAAATAAAACTGACGGAGTTTAGCTCTCGAGAGACTGCAAATTTATGTAAAGGATCACGGAATTGGATCCAGCCGAAAGTTTTATTTTCTTAATTAGTTGGTGAAATTGGCCATTTGGTATTCATGATGTGAAACATTACTGTTCTTCATAAGTATGCTAATTCAAAAAGTGCGCCTTCCCCCCCACTTTTTTTCAGTCACTTCGCATTTTCTACCTCCCAGGCATCATACCCTCTGATTGCGGTTTCTGCCGTTAACCCGCAGATTCCGCATTGTGCGGCTGCTCGCCGTCAAGTTGGCGCGCTTACGTGCGCTTCGCTCGCAAATTTTGCGGCCGAAGTTTCGATAAACAAATTTTATTGTGCTCTCCCGCCGCGAAACCCCGCGCCGCTCGCCGTCAGCCTCGCGGAAATACATTTTTTTCGTCCCGCCTCGACTTCGATAACTTTCCAACTACCCCCCCGCCGCACCCCGCGAAACTTAAAGTAACTTACGCCCACGCCGCATATTTAATTTCCGCGCCCGAAGAAGCCGTTCGCGGGAGGTTTTAAAGTTCGAAAGCGGGGCACTATTTGTCCGACTGTTTCTGAGAATTGAAGCAAAGCTCGTACATTTTTCTTAAAATAAAAGAGAACGAAGGGGACGGGGGGTCGAGTCGCGAACTTTCAAGCCTCCTCGATTGAGTTACGGGGGACCGACAAAGCCGCGCGGCCCTGCATAAATCCAGCCGCGGCGCGGGGGGAGAGGAGTCGCTCCGGAAAAGCGTCGACTGTGTGCCCCGACAAAAACCGGCGAAACGGTTCGCGCGCCTGCTCGATTGGTCGCGCGCTACAAACTCGATTGCGATCTTCGCGCGCGTAGGGCGAAAGCCCGCAAAACAAAAGCTCGAGTGCGCGAAATAAAACGAAGAGAACAAAGAAAAAAAAGCGAACGAGATCGAGAGGCGAGGCGCGCCGGCCTCTCTGAAATGGAAATGAAATAGAAGTCGCGCGTGCACACGGGGAAAAGCCCGGCGAGAAAGGCGTCGAAATCCGAGGGGGGGTGAAAGGCGCCGTCGTCGGCGGGGCGGCACCCGGAGGGGGAGGTGGGCGGCTTAATGGAGGGAGAGAGGCCGGGCTGGCAGAGGCCGCTGATTAGAATCCTAATTGACAATTAAGAACAAGCAACTGCCCCATTACGGCGAGTGATTGCGCGATTGCTCTTTTGCCGCATAGGCGGCCCGGGCTGATAAACGATTTCGACGCAGCCGCATCGCGTAAACGCGGCTTGATCAAAGGGAGCGGGCTTTTTCGAGGACTGCGCGACGGGCAATCAATTCGTCGCTAGCCCCGGGGGTGGAGCGTACCTGTCCGAGGCCACGACGACTTGCGCTCGCCTTACTTCGCCGGGGAATGCGTTGCAGATAGATTGATGTTACCCTGCCACGGCGGACTCTCTTAGACGTTGACCCGTCGAAATTGTCGCTCTCCCTTCTCGGAGCCGCATCAAGTTTGTTTTCATTACCGCGCCCGGGAAATTGATTATTTCGTAGCTAACCGAAGCTCCGTCGATTATTTGTTCGTTGAATTATTTAGCGCGAGCTCGACTCGATGCTTTTGTTGCGTCGATTAAGGGGCTGATAGATTTTGTTTTACTGGCGGGAAAAGCTGTGGGATTTTAATAAGAATTTCTCAGCGACGCGAAAAATAAAGGGACGCGGAATTAAAATAGGTCGAGTGGGGTAAAAGCGCGCGCCGGCGGCTAAGGAATCGAGAGAAAACTTCCCGATGAAAATTGAACTTGACACATTCGAGAAAAGCAAATCGATAGCCGGTGTAACTGCTAAAAGTTCGGCGCGCCGCGTACGATCGCGAAATACAGATTTATCCCAATTACGGATTCAATTAACGCGACAAAGCGCCGCTACGCCGCGGCAAGGCGTATAAGAGAAAAAAGTATATACCTCAACTTCGAATACCGTAGGTGGGTGCGCGGAAAATTTCATCGGGTATATCGCGGCGCTCGACGTATATCCGATACATTCTTGATGAGCAATTTTCGCGACGTGCCCCAAGAAAAACGTCATACGCCCGGCGGGCGAGGCCGCGCCGGAATTTCTTTAATTGAATTTGCTTATTCGTTCGAGGTTTTGCGAATTGGAAATGAGAAATTGCTCGGAAGTCGGGCTGGGCTGGCGGAGGGGTGGAGGGGGCCGGCGAGGGAAATGTGCCGCTTTTGTGAGCCCCCGAAGTGAAAAATTCCCCGACCGAGAGTAACTCGCTCCTTATATACTCGCGCGTGTATACCGATATTTCGCTGGGAGAGATTCCGCTGCAACCTCTTACTCTCTTTTCCGCGCCGCGAGCTCCATATTTTTATTATTTGTTCTCCCCCGTCCGCGACTCCGCCGCCGCTTCCTTTTCCCCCCCTCTCCCCCCGGCCAGGGTTATGAGCCGAAGGAACGCGGCCCGGAGTATCGCGCGATCCCGAAAATGCTCCACCCCCCTCGCCGAGTAATGAATGCCGCGCCCGAGTCTCGCTCGGATTGATCGCTCGTCCGCCGGGCGAATTTTAAAAAGAGCGTGTGCGCGGGGGCGTGAAACGCGACGCGCCGCGGGAGGCCGCCGCGTCGATGCGCTCGAGATCCGCCGGAATCGTGATCAGATGAAAGGCTCGCGGATCAGCGCGGGATTCCGCGCTTCAAACGCGCAATCCCCTTTAACCGCCGGCGAATTTTATTTGTAAAATGAATTTCGTGCGCCCCGCCGCCCGGTGCGGGCTTCGATCGTGGAAAAAGAATCGATCGAGCGAATTTCGCAAAGCTTAATAAGGGATTCGCATTTAATGCCGGGATATTGAATCATAGTTTACGATTACGCGCGTTCTGCATGCGATTAAGTTAATAGAAGCCTAGAAACGTATGAGTTCCGAGTCTACAAATCACCGGGACAAAATTCTTAACGCGATTTGCGAAGGTTAATGTGATTACCGGTGATTATTGATTGAATAGGCAAACGTATAAATTCTCCATTTTGTAGAGACCGACTGTGGCGCGGCAGAGGCATGAGCGAAACGTTCTATCGGATTGATTGCTGTTAGTACATCAAATAAATCGAATTAAAAAGGCTCGGCGTATAAGATGGATTGAATCCGACGCGCGCGAATAAACGAACGCAAATTGTTTTTCGACTTCCCTCTCCCGCTCCGTCGCACCTAATTAAAATACCAAAAAAACGTGTACACTTCGTCGCGCACCTGGTGTCCCTTCTTTACTTTTATTTTTAGTTTAGAGTTGCCGCGGGACCTCGCATAAAATTCCCCCGAAAAAAAGAAAGGAAAATCAAAGCGAGTAAACATCGACGCGGCCCCGACCGTCCGCCCGGCCAAGAAAAGGACTATGTACTCGAGGTGTCGCGCGCTTAATTGGAGCACTCCGGTGCGCGTCCGCATGCGCGCGATGCCGCATAATCGCGCCCCCCTCCTCTGCATTATGAATGCGCCGACGGCCGCCGAGTGGATCAAGGCCGGACATTCCGTCGGCCGTCGCTTCTCTTTTTTTTTCGCCGGCCTACCTCCCCCCGCCTCCCACGACGTCTCGCGCGATGCAGTGCGGCCTTGCTCTCATGCGGAGGTCGCGCGACGGAAAGCGCGAGTGTATTTTTAGCCGCGGCCTCCCTTCCCTGCTCCTTCGACGATTTCGCGGCGCTGTTCGTCCGCGCACGCGGCAGCCCCCGTGGGAAGTAACGCAATTATCCGGGGGGGCCACCGCGGCTTCGGCTGTGCGCCCGGTAAACAACGCCGCGGCGCTTTATTTTTGGCCCGCTTTGATCGATGCCTCGACACGGGGATTACGCGAATTAACGCGCCGGCGACGCTCTCCTCGCCCGGCGGATTGAGTTTGCGCTGGGGGGTGTACACTGTGTGCGGGATTTTGGCGAGCCGCTCGCGACGGGGGCTCGGGGTCGTAACGTAAGTCGATGGGGCGGAACTTTTTTTGACGACGGTATACACGGAAACGACGGGCTTCGATGGGCTCCGCGATGGAATTTCGGCTTGGCTTGACCTGAATTTAGATAGGCTCCTGTCTATTGAAGATCGCGTGACGCTGAATTTAATTTTCTTTCGCTTTTGCAGTGACAGGGCGCTGCGGTAAAATTGCGCTGAAACGCAATATGATAACGTAAAAACATGAGGAAACGCAAAGAGTCGCAATTTGTTTAAAGAATGTGCATTAAAATTCTGGCGCAAACGTTTTCAGCGAAATTGCATAATAGGGTCCACAAGCTGAATTTTTCGCAAATTTTCCTAATTGCAGCTCGGCAGTTGTAGCTGAATTTTTAATTTCGCGATTTCAAGGAGCGCCGGGACGTTTCTTCAGCGTTTACATCTTTGCCGCAGCGCTCTTAATATTTAAAAAAAAAGCCCGTCGTCGCCAGCCAGGAAATATTAAAATTCCAGCGGAGGAAAGCGGCAAAAGGGGTACTTTGCTAACTTTCGCGAGTTTAAATAGAATTTTCGAAAATTAATAGTATAAACTTGTCCTCCGGTAATACGCGTCCGCGAAAATTCCCGCGCGGGAATTTCAAAGTTTCGTCGCGCGTTTACCTTTTTTTTCTCTCTCTCGCCAGCCTCGCCGGGTGACTTTCCGAAAAGTGCGGACGCGGTACTTTTGCGAAAGCGCCTTCCGCGCCGGGCTTCGGGGGAGACGCTGCATATTCAGTACCTCCGCGGTGTCGCAATATGCTAGCCAGCCACGCGCTCCTTGCGCAAAAGTTCCGACTCGAAGTTTCCGGGACTCGATTACGCGTACGGGTGGCCGGTACACACCGAGTACCGGGGCGGATACAAACACGATCTACCGGAAAAAATAGGTTTCTCCTTCGGTAAAGGGAACAAATTACGAAGCAAAGGGTACACGAAAAGCGAAGAATTAATCCGGCGCGCAAGTCTCGCCGACTCGCGAGCAAAAAAAAGGCAGCGACGTCGAGGTATAAGAAAAAAAAATAAAGTATATAAGAAGTCTCGGGAAGCCTAGTGGAGGGTACATAGGGCCACTTAACTCCGGGCGCACTCGAGGCGCTCGCGCGCTCGGCTCCGCGCCAGATAAGCGCGAGAAGCGAGCATCGCCGCCCCCGCCCCCGGGGGGGAGTCGCGCGCGCAGTCGCGGCTGGTATCGGCGGCGATCGGGGCCCCGCGCGCGGTCACTGTCGTCGAGGCGCGGCCGCCGCCTCCTCCTCGATTACCCCCTCGATCGCGGGACGTGACGCGAGCCTCCGAGCGAATCGAGCCGACAGCGGGAGAGCACTTCATTTTCCCCCGGATTTAATTTACTCCCCCCCTTCCGGTGCAAAAGCGCTTCCTCGCGGCGCTCCTCTCTTTTATTTTGCACCGGTGCGCGCGCGCGATAGCCCCACCGGAGATATTTTTCGGCGGATATTGCGTCTCTTTTCCTCGAATCGGATTAGCGCACCCCGGTATCTCGGCGGCTGCACGCGCGAGGCGCCTCTCAATTAGGCGCGACGCGCCGAAACAAAATAAATCGAGCGGCTCTTTGGCGAATTCGCGCTCGCGCAGGCGGCGCGAGGATTAAGCGCGCGGCGAGAGGCGCCTCGCCTGGCTGCGGCGCGGGTGTATGTGCGTGCGCCGCGGGGAGCTTTTGATAATTCGCAGCGAGGCGCGCATTAGGATTGCAGGTGCAATCGTGCGGTCGAGAGATATAGTTTAATTGGGATGAATGAACGTATTTCAACCTCACTCTTTGCTTTTTGATAATGTGTATGTACAGACGATATACAAGCACCGACAGATTTTCACGGCTTCGCAACGGGTGCGCGTGGTAAACGCTTTTATCGCCGGTTTAGAGCGCCTTTTTTTTGGTTTTTTTGAATTATGCAGGAGCATCGGAAAAGGCCGATAAAAATCTGTAGCGTAAAGTGCGCGATGTGCAGTCGTAAGTAGATACAGCCCGGGGCTGGTGAGACGATATTTTACCGACTCGAGGAGTATCTATTCTCATTTTTATGTATTCTTATAGAACCCATTTATTTTTGCCTAGTAAATTTAACGCGGATTTTCCTCCGAGATTGAAACGGATCCTTTGCTGCGTAAACACTTTGTTTGTTGTTTCTTCCGATTAAGTATTATCTACGTTCAGGTGCGCCTCGAGGGTGGGGATGACGTTAAGTGGCGCAAAACCAACTCGTTAATTGAATTTAAAAAAGAAATTAGCGCTCGTCATCGCGTGCCGCTGTTGCATCATCCAAGAAAAACGATTAGCGAGTAGGGTAGGTGAAAAGTTTTTACCGCGCGCAGCCGAAAGGCGAGCCGACACATCTCGGGCCCCGTGCAAACGAGATCCAGTGCAATATGATTCTCTCCATCTCGACTCCTAAACTGATTAACAAACATGGACATACATTAACTCGGGGCATAATACACAGCTGGCAAATAATACATACAACCGAGCAGGGGGAAGCGGAGGCTTGAATTCAAGCCGGAAGGGCACACAAATTGAGGGCCGAGCCTCGCACTGTAAAACCAGAACCAATCCTCACCGACGAATGATTTAAACGCCGTAGGACGAATTTTAATTATGCTAATTTTATGTGTGCGCAGCGCGGCTTAGGCCCCGTAGACCGGGGAGCTTCGTATAAGCGAGAGACACGCAATATAAACGCCACCGACGCCATATAGCACACCGGAATTTTCACAATTTTGCACCGGCTCGCTGTAACGAGCCGTGGATTTTAGCGAGTGCGCACCACCCCCACACTCGCACTCGTATACACTCATACACACCCCTCGTGCGTACAACACACGTATCCTCATTCGACAGGATTTCCACGCTGAAAATTTATATCACCGCTGGTTATATACCCCAGTAGCGGGTAGGCGCACATACGGTCCACATCTAGGGACACAGTATATATACGTATACAGAAAGTCGCACGCAATACTTAATTAGAATTCATTAATGTTGCGCATATACTACTTACACGAAATTCTAAATGCTGTTTGCTATAGCACACGGAATCCTTTATTGATAGAACTCGTATATACCTTCCGCCCGAGTTTACGGAACTGACGAAATAACTAATGTAATGACGTCGAGGTACGACGAGCATTTTCCGAGTTGACTCGAGGGGGAGGGACTCGCTTGGGGTTCCTCACGGGTGTGGGTACAGCTGTAAACGACAGGACTGCGTTACAGGCGCAAACTTTCGATACGCTAGTACGCTTCTTTTTCAATTTCCTCCAATTAAAAGGGAAAGGGCCAAAAAGAAGAGGAATCCGGTCGATCGCGAGGGAAATCACTCGACAAAGTACTCGACTGGGTGCGAGGGCAAGGAAAAACGTCAACGCGCGTCACGCAAGCCGCGGCCTCTCGAACTATCAAAGAGGGAGGGGGGCGTGGGAGGAGGCGACGGCCGGCGACCTCACAAAGGATTTAATTTCGCGCGCTTAAACTTTTAAAAGTGCCTTTCAGAAGCAGGAAGAGAGGCGGCTGATGGCAGAGGGGAGGGCGGAGGAGCCTCTAATTCGCCCCCGCGCGTCGGAGGCATCGACGTAAAGTCCAATTACCGAAATTTCCAAGCTGAGGCGCATATAGCGCGGCCGAGCTTCGCCAAACCCAATCAGTCGGCGACGACGGCGGCGGCTCCGTCTCCCTCTCACTTTGTGTCTGCGCGCGTATCAAACAAAGCTGCCGGTGCGCGCGCGAGGCTGCAATTTTTATAGGCTGCCCGCCTCCTCCGCCCCCGCCGGGCGCCTGTATACGTGCTTCGACGTACGTCAATCGCAGGGCGGGCGCGGGGAAACGCGCGCGCGCGCGCGATCGAAAGCCTAATTCAGTCAGTCGCGAGGCCCGGCGAGCGAGCGTCGAGTGGCCCCGTCACGAGCGATCGATCTCGCTCGAAGCTGCGCGCGCGCTGCCGCCCATGTAGATGTGCGCGCCGCGGCGTCGTGCTGCGAAATTGACGGGTCAAAATTTCGACCCGGCCTTTTATTTTTTGCCTCCGACGCGTCGACCCCCCTCACTTTCCTGCCGGAAGTTGCGTTCGCCGGTTCTTCGGGAATTGGAAGTCGAGCTGGGAATGGCTTGTACGGCTTTTATCTCGGGCTTTTTTTTTTCGGCGAACCTCCCTACCCCCGAGCTCGCTCCCGCGCGGTGAACGTCGACTTTTCACCGGGATCGCAGGGATACGACCGCGTTGATATTAGATTGGTATTATTTTTAGATGCCGAGACGAGATACCGCGGGAGAGGAACAATCCCAGTTTCGAAATAGATTTCGCGCGGAATGACGTTTGGAATAATATCCTTTGAAAAAAAATTACGGTTTTTCTTCTCGCGTATGTAGGAGTACGTTTTTGTATTATAACATTTTTATTATTTAAATAGATCATTTTTTTTTATTTTTTTTTAAATGTAATATTAAGATTGAAATATGAATTCAATTAATAAAGTTTTTGTCATGTGAAAGCTTTCAACTGCTTGATTGAAATTGATATAGAACACGGAATTTTAAATTAACCAAACATTGTGTTCTCCCGATTTTTCAACTGTAACTGAAGTAGGAAACAAATTTAAAATTTATCGAACACATGTAAGAATCGTATAACTTTTAACAGCTCGTGCGGTTATAAAAGTCACATCGTTGGCTCGTACAAAGCACCGGAGTAACCGATGATAAATTTTGTTTAAAATAAACTAAATAAAAATCGAGTAAATCAACATTTTATTTACAGACGCTATATCCCCTTTAAAGCCCATTAACGGCGCGCGCATCATTCAGCGAAAATAAATAAAGCTAAATAAAGCAAACAGAGCGGAGCAGCACAAGAGGGCGCGAGGGGGGTGGGAGGAGGGGGATGAAACACCTAAAAAGCCAAGATCCGAGCAAACTCCGCGCGGAGATGCCGCGAGCAGCTAGTTATCCGGGCGCGCGATTTCGAATTTTCGAGGCGCGCCGCGTGCTCCCCCGAACAACTTACGTATAGAACGCCTCGCGAGCGTACGTCGGGCTCTCGCACGTATGCGCGCGGCAGATCGGAGGTGCAGCAGCAGCAGCCTCCTCTCTCCCTCTATATGTATACACAGCGGCGCGGCGTTCGCCGGCGGAGTTTCTCCGAGTGCAACGATCACGGGCGGTTGCCTGCATATATATGCAGCCCCGGCGGCGGGGGGACGGGAGGAGGCGGCGGGCGGTGGGGGCGCGCGCAGCCTCTCAACGCGAGCGAGCGAAGAAGAATCAGCGGCTCGATCGATCGACGAGGAGCGCGCGCGCGACCCGGCGCCTACCTCCGCCCGCGCGCGGCCCGCTCCCTCTCCGCCGCGCGGGCGGCCGTATATACTCGCGCGCCTCGCCCCGCGCGCCCGAGAGGGACGCACTCACGGCGCGCACGACACACCGATCGCTCTTAAGGGCTCGTCTACAATGGAGCCGGGTTGAAAGCTCCGAGAGCCCGAGTTGTCGGCTTTTCCTCCGCCCCCCCTCCCTCCCCCGCGCGCGACTTTTATTTCGCGCGCACGCGAGAAAGCGAGCTGCGCCGGGGGAGGCGCGGCTCTGACCCTAACGCACACACTCCTCGCGCCCGGACTGCTCGCGGCGGATTTCGCGGAGTTCGGGCCGGGCGGACGCGCGCGGAATGACTCGGAAGGCGAGCGCCTCCCTCCCCCCCGGATCCGGCCCCGGGGCCATGACTAATTCCTTTTTTTCTCCCGGGCTCTCTCCGCTTCATTGACATTCTGTAATTGATAGTTTGCTCGCTGATTAATCTCGGGCGGGAACTGCTCTATTTCCGGGCCGGAGTTTCGCTGCCGACGCGCCGCCCCCGCCCCTGCGCCGGCCTACATAACTGCGCGTTAAAATTTACGTCGACGATGAAAAAGTTCATCGTACGCTCGTGCAACGATCGTCGGAATGGAAAAAAATAAAGGGAACTCCGCAGTTGGGGTTTCGATCGTACGGCCGAAGTGGTGTCGGCCGGGGGGAAAACAATTTTCGAAGAAGCGCAGCGGCACAAATGATTATCTGGTACGAATCGCCGCTATTAAAAATTCAATGGCGCTTTAATGTATGGAAATAAAATGCACACCGGTTAACGGGCGCTGGGTAAAAAGAAGGAACCAGTTTTCGACCGATCGGGAATATCGAGTGGCCGCGGCCTTCTGCATAAGAAACGGAGCCGCGCCGCAAACAAAAGAGAAATAAAATGTGCACGAGCTGTGTACAATTATACCGCCGCCTTGCATATATATCTGGTATCTCCACTTAAATTTCGAATTGTGCTCTTTGTTAATGAATTATTAAAATCGCGCCGGTTAACTTTCCGAGTTAATGAACTTAACTACATGATTTTTCTTGTTCCGGTATAAATAACATCGTAATAATTTTTGTAGAAGTAATATTTAGAACACGATTTATAAACCATTATTTACTAAATTATTGCTCTTTAAAATACACATTTAATTTTCCATTAATAAGCTTGAAATTCAGTAAATACACAATAAATTCATGTTCTTATATTTATGATGTTATAATAATACACTTACCGGAAAGGCAATAGGAAAACAGAATATAATTCAGTTTAAAACAGTTAGCATAATTAATGGTAAAACATAAATGGAGCCCTGAAACCCCAACTGCAAAGTACGACGAGTGCAATTAAAATTAACAAATTACATTCATCCGTAAATCATTTCAACGCGTTAATTTCAGAAGCGCGCTTTAAAAAAAACTCAAAATTATTTAAACGTTCAAAATCGAAGCGAGCGCGTATAAATCAATTCTCATTAGTGCCGGACGCGCGGGCAGGAAGCTCCTCAAAGTGTCCTAAATGAGGATTAATTCGGCGAGTCTCCTCTCCCGCGGGTCCATATCCCTCGTATCAACATCGGGGCGTACCAACAATGCGTGCAAACGCGTCCACTCGACTCGCGGTCGCGCACACAGGGCGCTGCGCACACACGGCCGGTGTGCACAGACGAGTACAAGGGGCTGCAGGCGAGGGAGGGGGGAAGGCCGCGGCCGCGCAGGCCCGAAGGATGACCCATAATTGCTCAAGACGTCGTCGCGAGCCATACGGAATGCTGATCTAAGAGTATGCGGTCATCCCCTCGGCTCGACGTCCGTCCGCCTCTGTCTCGCCGGCTCAGGTATACGCGCGGCGAGATATGCTGAGCACGCCGGCGCCGACCGACTGACATCGAGAATTATGCAAATGTTGTGCGAACGCTCGCCGCGAGCGAGACGCCGAGCTTTATATGCTGAGCGTGCACCGATTATATTGCACTCTCCCCTCCCCCTCCCGCGTACGCCCCACCGCTGCCCTCCACCTCGACTCGACTCGTTTCGCGCATTGTAGTTTATATATATCTACGTGTGTACGGGTGTATACGTATAGGAGATTTCAATCGGATCGGCATATTTCGCGCCGCGACGCTGGCTGGCTGACTCGAGTCGAGTGGCCACTCGAGAACATATTGCCAGCCGAGCACCAGCCAGGATACGCTCTATATGTATAACGCGCGGGGAGTAGGCGAAACGAACGATCCTTACCAAACACTCGAGCCGGTCCAACCCCCCCGCCCGCTCGGGACAATTTCGCCTCTCGCGGGTGGCGCACCCGCGCGTAGTCTTCACCCCCTCTATATCTCGCCCTCCCCGCGTTTTTTTCGTGCGTTTCGGCAATTTTCGATCGGTCCGACCCTCTCTCGCTCTCTCTCGAGTTCTCTCTCATTTTTTTTTTATTTCGTCGACGCTTCGGCGAAGGTCGGGGCTGTAATTGGGCGGCGACGCGCCCGGATGAAAGGCCCGCTCGGCCGAGATATTGTGTTGGCCGGGAGGGTAGAATTTCCGTGCGGGGGCCGATATTTTTCGAAATATTTTTCGGACTTCTTTGTGGCGCTCGTCGTCTGGGGCGAATTTTCAAATCCACGGTCGCGCTCGGTCGGCGGAAGGCGCGGGCGGGAGAAATTAAATTGCGAGCGTTGAACTCGAGATTGGCTCGATCGCGAAATGAAATTAATTTAATTGCTCGGAGCGAATTTCGCGTGATTGACTCGCGGAGCGACTTTTTTTTTAATAGCGCCGCGGGATCTATTTATACGGCGATCGCCTCGGTAAATTCGCTGGGCGCCTATTGACTGCAACTTAAATCTAATGTTCTCTAATAATGATGTAACGTTAATACGCCGGGGCTCGGGATACTGTGCCACACTGTAAACTGTTTACCGCCGTAATAATTTACAACGTCAATCAATTTTACGGGAGTACTTAAGCGGGCCGGGCTGCATTGAAATTTGATTCGCCGGCGCTCAGATTGCCGCTAAAGTCACCTGAATAGCTCCTAATCAAATGCAACGAAACCTATTTCCAATCGGCGAGACGTAAAATTGCCCATTAGCTCGCTCGACTCTGCAGTCTAAAAATGAAGAAAAAAAAATACGCGTACGAAGTCGCGCACGAATCTAAAAGCGGGAGTATCCAGTCGCCTCCGAAGTCGAGCGAGCACATATATATATACGGACGAGCTCGCTGGGGTAACGCGAGACGCTCGAAAACGTCGAAATTAAATAATTAACGAGGAGCTCGAGTTCGCCCGGTGCGACAACTCGCAAATTCCTCGAGAACGCAACTCGCCTCGCCGGAGGTATACACCCGGGCGGGGGTGTGGGTGGCGCAGAGCGCCGCGTGCATCTCGCGTTAATTCATTAATTTCCAGTTTGCCGCGCGCGCAATCGAATCAGCGGTCGCTCGCTCGCGAAACGCTAATGCACAGAGAGGCCGGCCCCCGCCCTCCCCTCGCCGCCGTGCGCTCATTTCGATCCCCGCGACGGGGAGAAAAACGAGATCGGCGTCCTCCCGTCGTCGGCGAAACAAAAATGCGAGAGAGCCCCTTCTCGAGAGCCCGAGAGCGGAAGTAAAGGAGGGACAAAAAAAAAGGAAAGAAAGAAAAAGAGGATTCGAGAGACGGACGGGGATGAGGCTGAAGCCCGGTAAACGAAAAGGAGCGAGAGCGAGCCCCGATAAAGGAAAAGGATCCGCGCGGAACGAGGCCGCGGGGGGGTCGCTGTCTCTGCCGTCGACGGCGACCAATCGTCGAGCTCGACGTCGACGACAGGCCCTCTATACACCGGGCGGACTCGCTGATTGCGTCGAGGGGGTAGCGGGGGGCGGAGGGCGCGGCGGTATATTGCCGTGGGGCCAACCGACCGCGAAAAGAGTCGCGCCGCGCGCAACTCGTTAAAGAAGTTGCGGCCGGGAGACAGAGCTCGCGCGCGCACAAAGCCACCGCCGCGCCGCGGGAGAAACTTTCGTTTGCATTGGGACCACCTCCCGCGCTCGTAGGCCGCCGCCGCGCGCTTATCTATCTCCATCTCGTCGTCGGGAGGCGCGGTCGCTTTTGTTGCTCGCGCGCCGGTTACGCGCCGATGGCGGCCGCGATTTAAGCGGCGCGATAATTTCGTTAAATTTCGCGATTCTTACGCGTCCCTTTGTCCCCGCGGGGCGTGTCTCTCTGTTTTTTTCTTTTTTTTTTGCGCGCAGCGACGGAATAATTGTCGGGGACTTATCTGTGTGCGAAAGGAGCCACGACCTCGTTCCTTCCTTTTTTTCGCGCAAAAAACCCTTTTTTATCCCTGCCGCGAAACAAACTCGGCCCTCTTTTCCTTTTTGTCGGGGCGAAACACACGCGACTGATAAGGGGAAATAATTAAGTTGCAGTTTTTGCTTGGCGCGCGCGGATAATTCGGCCGGAGATAATCCCGGGCGAAAAAGGCCCCGTCGTCCTTCGGGAGCAGACGCGACGCCGCGACGCTGCCGCTGGCACGCTGATACAGTCGCGCTGCGACGGACGAGCGCGAAGTTCGCGGTGATGTCGCGCACAAAGCGGCGGCGCGGCCGACCCCTTTGAGTCGCCGCGGGGAGCCCCGGAGATAGCGGGGAACTTGTACAAATTCACTTGCCGCGGCTTTTAGCCCAAGTATCGCACCCAAGTCGAGTGGCGATATAGTTTTGCCGTTTAATGCGCCGATGGCGCCTTTTCACTTTGCATCGACCGCCGAGCCAGTGATTACAAGCTGCCTGGCCCTTTTCATTTCTTCTTAGACGGGGAGATGCGAGGGTTTAACGACGTTTTTCTTGGAAAATAAGCGTGCGCTAGCCCTCGAATAATTATCGGAGGAAAGGTGGATTACAAAATTTAATCGATGAAGTTGCTTTACTTCCTTTTGGGTGGATTTTGCATTGACGTAATTACGTCTATGTTTAATAAGTGTGACGTTCGAATTTAATTTACTGTTTAATACTATTTGTAAAACGTCGAAACTTTCGGATCTCCTCTGATGTAGGTTAGTCTCTGTTATACCACACAAGTCGAAAGCATTGATGTATACAAAGAGTGGCGATGCAAGCTGTAAAAAGCAATTGCGCTTAATCATCATAACGCTTTTCATCTAGAAAAAAATCAACGAAATAAAAAAAATTCCATCGACACCACTGAGAAATGACTGATTTGTAAAGAGGGGCTCTGTTGTTTTTGCCCTTAGATGGGCCGGCCATTGTCCGGGTAAACCTGTTTGTGCGAAGCATTGCCACAATAAGTGACATCAAGATGGTAAGTATTAATTAACAAATGCCAAGCAAGCCAAACTGAGAAACAAAATAAAGATTTAAAAAAAATCTCTTAATTAAAAAAAACGTTAAATAATCAAAGCATAAAGATCGACTGTACCATAATCCCAGAGTAAGCGAATGCTTTCTTTTTATTTTCTTTCTATTTTATTACCTTTTTTAAAAAACTATCAAAAATACATATAGATAACACAGAAAGAAGCAACTTTAAAAAAAAGCACACCGACGTCTCACGACAGTATTATCCGTTAGAGCAGAGTTTTAATTTTTGGTTTTCGCAACATTGCCCGTGTTCTGACTTTTGTTTTCTTGTAAACCTTTTGCTACCCACGTCATTATCATTGTTATTACCGTATATTGAGCATTGTACATGATCACTATTGATTATTTATATATATTTGAAAGTAGGCGCAATAGCATATGGATATCATTTACGAACCCCCTTAGGGTGTAGCCGTAACATACATTACAGAGTAGATTAAATTTTGGTTTACACAATTTTTTTTTTTTTTTGATTGATTGATTGTGCTCCTTGGGTTACCGAGCGATCGACGGCGCGATTTAACGGGACAGTTTTACGCACGACACGCACGTGACGACAGTGCAAACGGACGAAGAAAAAAGTAACGACACACACGAGGAGAAAAGCGGGGGAGAGAGAGAAAGTGCATCCGAGGCGAAAAAGAGCACGTGGCTGCAGTAAACGACCTCGGACGGTTTCGAGTCTCCCTCTCTCTTCTTCCTGCACACGTACGCTCTTTTGTTTCTACCTTTTTTTTACGATACACCTTTTTTGGCATACACACGCGCGCTCTCACACACATAATCACACACACATTCACACGCCAACGCATTTTATTATACTACTATATATATTATATACTATATACATAATTATATATATTACATCCCAATTAATTATACCTTGACCTAGCATACTTAGAATATAGAAGCAGGCATGTGGCATTCCAGCTTGTTTTATTGAATAACCAAAGTATCTATATTACAACAGTACAATATGAGTTTTATGAGTGAGAGGAAAAGCAAAAGAATGCGAGGAACGTAAGATATCAGTCCGAGGATGGTTTATAGGAAAGACGATTAAAAGCGAGGCTCCGTAATGACTCATACACGATTACACGTATACACGTACAGACGACGGAGGCGTGCATCGTCTCTGCACTGCACTGCACACGCACACGAGACACAGCCACATATGTATATATAATGCGACGCATTAGGCGACCAGAGAGTTAGCTGTGTAGATATATATACATATATATATTCTCGGCGCACCAATATCCAAGGCATCAGGTGGATTACTCGGTAATTGAATGACGTCATGCTCACACCCACGCGTACGTCCACGCGTACACCACTGGATACATATATAGAATGCTAACACTCGTGATCTTTTGTCATTTGGTCCTAACTAGAAGCATCCGGCCTCTTCCCCCTCCCTCCCCCTATCAACCCCTCCCGGAGATCATCTTACTTTTGAATCCCGACGGCTCTCTAGCTCCCTCTGACTCTATCTTTCTACAACCTTCTCGAGTGTCGTGGGCAGCGACGACGACGACGACGAAGACGACGGCGACGACAGAGGACACCGACACCGCTCCTCCTCTCACGATCCCAAGGCGCCCGGTCAACCCTTTTCTCGCTTCCTCTTTCCCCGCCTCTCTACAAGACGGCCACGTCCTGTGTGTACAGTGCGATACAGTGTCAAAGGGCCGTCACTTCTGCCGATTTATTTGACGGCCACTCCGGTGCGATACACAACCGGAGCTGCGCGGGTCTCATCAATTGACGCGTCACACGGGGTGGATTATCACATTAGCACCGCTGTGCGATTTTTGCTTCCCCCCCCCCTCACTGTGTGCTTGTGTGCGATAGGTGCGATAGTGGCAGGTGTGTCTTTTCGACGAGCGGGAAATGCGTGCGATATTTAATTAGTTGATTCCGAGCGGACACGATTGATCGGTGAAGCTGGCGCAATCGTTGTGTCCGTTGTTTCTACTTTTTTTTTCAGGCAAATTAATTAATTAGATATATACACCAATTCGAAGCGCTGGCTCGAATTGAAAATTTAATATCATGGCAAATTGGATTTTCGATTTTAGTATAGCTACAATAAATAATTTAATCGAATGATATTATAAACTGTGCTGTGCCGAAAAATTTTGTGGGTGCTTTTTTGCTCGTACATAATACACTAGGGTGCGGGGTAATCATCCTCGACGGTTAGCCTTTCGGGAGCGGACGATCGGTGCGCGAAAATGACGCACGTGTGGAAGCAGTTGACACTTCGCTGCCAGGTCCGCGCATCGCCGAATTAACGAGGCGGCGCGCTTTTTTTTGCGCGCGCGCGTTTGCCGCTAAACAGAGGCGGCCGACAAACGAACTCCGACCTCGTTAAGGTGGGCGCTGTTTTTTTTCGCACGTCAGGCGAGCAGAAAAAAAAGGGGGGGCGTATCGAATCCGACGACACCGATTCCCGTTGTAATTGCGTTCTCTTGATTAATTAAGGCCACGCGGCACTCGCGGGATTATAGCGATGACGCGGGCTTCAAAACAAACCGGGCGGATCAGCCGGGCGAAAAAGGAAATTAATTAGATTCTATTTTGCGCGACGAGGCGCCGGGCGTCGCTCTATTGACGGCTGACGCGGCGTGCGTCACTGTTTACGTAAGCAGCGGCAGCCGGCGGCAGCGGCGGACCGCTCTCGGCGCGAGGCCTGATCGAATTTCGACTCGCGCCACTCGACTAAGTAGTAAAAGACTCTCGGCTTACCTAAGCTTCCCACCAAGGGAATTTCCGATACCGCGCGCGCGCTCCCCGGTCCGCACGCGTGCGGCTCCTGCCAAGTGCGCCGGCCGCTGATTAACAAAGGCGAAATTTCCAATGGCGAGTCCAAAGGTTCGAGCGGCCAGTCCACGCTATATACTGTCACTCGATAAACTTGATATATAAACTCTGACGAACGAGTATCCGGTGAAACGGGCGATGCATTCCAGTTACTTGGATTTCAACAGAATTTTAGTATTGTTTATTTGATTAACCGTTAAAAATACCTATTAGGGAGATTAATTACAATCTGTTTGTGTATAAAAAGAAAAAGGATGGACCTAGAGAGGAATTTTTAATTAGACCCTTTGCACTATGCGGTGCGCAATAAGCTGTAAAACAAAAGTTTCATAAAGGGAAACTCGTAAAATTCCAGTAATTTCAGTTACCCGCATCCGACGCCGTTCAAAATTGTAACTAAAAAAACGAAAAAAAGAAAAGATGTAGAGTATTGCGCGGCGGGTCACGAATTAATTTAGTGTCCGGCATGAGCGGGGCGTCGAGGTCCGACGCGGCACATTCCTACTCGAAAATTGTACGCCGCAGTGATATCGAGGAGGCGGCCGATGGGAATAAATAAAACTTAAGGGGGTGGAGGAGGGGGCGGGGCATAAAAGTTTTCATCTCGACGCTTATACGCTCGACCATTACCGCGCGAAATTCGCAATCTCGAGAACACAGCGGAAATGCACTTCGCGCGCGCACATACATATAACGTCCTCTCCTCCCTCCTCCGCCGTCGCGACGTTTTCGGCAAGCCAGATGACGCGTCACTTTTCCCCCCGTTTTCACACGCGCGTCTAAAATGTGTAAGGAAATGTTGAAAGTTGTAAAGTCGTGGAGAATAAAGCGCTACGTTTGAAAGCATCCCTGATGATATTACAGTGACATAAAGTTGCGACGATTTGATTTTACGATGTAAAAAGAAATTTTACGTCGTAAACGCGCGCTCGGAATATTCTGTAAAAAGTACACGCAAATGGAAGGTAATAATGCAGCACGATTTTTATTTTAACGTGGCAGATGTGTTATTAACCAGCGTAAAAATAAAATTATTAATAAAATCGCAAAGCTCCTTACGGAAGCGAGTATTTATACCGCGGGAATCGCCTTATCGGAGTAATCAAGCGGGCCGGATTGAATTTATCGCCGTTCCCAATTAATTATCGAGCGCATCGCCGATGAATAAAAGAGCAACCGTCTGCCGGCTCTTCCGCCCTACCCGCGACAGCCATCGTGGGTTAATCGACGCGGCCTCCGGCTAATTTCGCGAGTGCACATCCGTCCGCCGGGAGGGGCAACGCATCGATGTATACGAGGAGGGCGAGGAAAAAAAATGGGCGAAAGGAGTAGGAGGACGCGAGAAAGAGAGGCGGCACTGGCGCATTCGGCGGCGGCCGCTGCTGGCGCGTCCGTGACCCGGTTTCCCGTCCGTGCCTCGCTATGAATTGCTGAATATATGCGCCCCCCTCCCGGCCCACGAGCCTTTATCAAAGTCGCGGCCACCGGCGCAAAAAGTAGGCCACTAGACGCGGCCGCGCGCGCGCGCGCTTTTTTTTCGTCAACGAGGAAATTGAATAAGTCGCCGCGGGATTTCGTTACGGCCCCCGACGATTTCGGACGACTGTTTACGCGCGCGGCCAAGACGCTCGGTTATTTTTGGAGTCCGAATTAGTCGAGGGTTTCGCGTTACGTATAACCAGTCACCGGATCGCGGCTCTCAAGGATCACCGGATCTATTTAAATCTGGAATGAAGATTCCGTTTCCGGACGTTTATATTTTGTTTATTCAATTTTAAGCCGTTTATCGATGATCGGGCACTTACTAATTCGCATTAGGTCGCTAGTCACCTCAATGTGGCTGTCAAGGATCACTGGTGCTATATTTAAATCTGGAATAAAGATTACGTTTCCATACATCTGAATTAATAAATCGTGTTAGTTCGCCAGTCACAAAAACCACTAAATCTGCAGTGTACGTTTCCATTTGTTTATATTTTGTTTATTCATTTTTAAGTTGTTTATTGATGATCAGGCGGGTATTGATCCCTAAAATGAGCGTGCAAGCGTCGCAAAACGATTTTTATTTCCCATCAACGTTAAAATATGCAAGGTGCAATTGTCGATCCGAAAAAAATTATTGCACGCGCATAAATTGAAAAGGCCATTGGAATTTTTTGTCGCGTTTACTACCGCGTCGGAACCACAATTAACGATTGAAAAAAGAGCGACGCTTCATTTTTGTCGCTCCCACCGGCCGTCGAATTCAGTAGTATAACCCGCGCAATAATCAGCCGAATTTGTCAGGAGCCGCGCGACACGAGAATCGATGGTGGCTTTTTGCGCGTCCGGTCCGTAAACCGCGCCCGGAAATCCAATAATCGTCCACGAGCGCGCGCCTAAATTATGAAAAATGCGCCCGAGTAACGAGCCCGCACCGATAGTTTTTATTTTTATTTTTTTGCCACCCTCGTACGTGCCCCGGCGCGATCGTTCCTTCACATTTGCGAGGACCGCGCGCGATATTAGCCGCGTTGCGAAGTCGAAATACGGTCGCAGGATCGTTTTTTTCTTTTCGCGCAAATTGCAACCGATAAACAAAAAAAGTACGCAATTCCGCAATACAATTCATCTGCTTGCAGTTGTATTCATACCGTTGCGATTCAACGATACGCGCGAGAAAGTTACCACCGTGAAAAGGCCGCTCTTTTGCAAAATCGAGATGCACGCGAGATGCTTAAACAAAAGGCGCTTTACTCCGGCGCCGATTCCGCGCGATCGTAACCGGGCTTTACGATTACGGCGGTCGTAAGAAGAAAATAAATAAGAAAGTGCCGCGCCGTTAAGCAGGCGAAAATCTCGCGCTGAATAATTCAAGCCGCGCCCGTCGTCCTCGGGAATAAAATTGCGCAACCACGCGCCATTCGAGCAAATCGGCGTTTTCCCGTCGAGGCAGAAATCGGTTGTCTTCGTTATAGCTCGTTAAAAATCGCTCGGCTGGCAGGTACGCGACGTCCGTGCCGGATCTCTGTTGCGTGTTGATCGTACACGCGGCCAGGACATTTAAGGACGCGCAAAGAAGGTTAGTTTATTTTTTTGGCGGGTGTTAAAGAGAAATCGCGGAAAAATAGAGAATCGCGTTACTGACTGGGATGAGCGTCGTATATGTAGAGTGGAAGGTGGATCCAGTAATGGACGCAGCAGGGACTAATTGTGTTAAAGTATCCAAGTACTGAGCGAGTAACGTCGTTTGCCGTGACCCTTTGATCGCGCTCCGATGGTCCGCGCCGGTGAGCGGCCAAACTCCGACGGGAAATTTGATTGTTCCGGCAAATATGTGATTTAGCAGCCGCTACGGCTGAAGTGGTCGAGGTGGTGCTTCATTTATTGTTTTTTGTTTTTGTTTTTTGTGCGAAAACACAAGAGGATGTTTGATTGCCGCTAGTCGTCGAAATAAAACAAAAGCCAACAAATATAATGAAATGTAATTGTTCCGGCGCGAGGCGTTTACACAAATATCGCATTTTTGCGTGAAAATTCCCGGTTCAACGTTTCCCTCCAATTATGAATAGCCGAGCCGAAAAACTGTTTTCGCGTAATCTACGAAATGTCACGGGCCAAAACAACAGGCGACAAAAAGTGCGAAAACAAAGAGCGCGCATCAGCGGAAAATAATAAAACAAGGGAGGGATAGTCGGAGGGCAAAAAAATATGAGAAAAAAAAGGAATAGCTCGAGGGATTTCAATAAACTCGGGGGCTCTTTAATAAATATTGGCTTTTTATTACGAGCGACGCTCCGCTACGGTTCTATACTGTTAAATTGGCTGCAATTAATCAATACCCGCGCGAGCGCGCGTCCATCTTTCTCCTCTTCATTCAAAACAATCGGCCGGTCGTTCGCGCGAAATTTTACGAGGCTCCGTGGTATGAAAGGCAGCGGGGCGGGTACCGCGCAAAAACGCAGGCGTGCCCCGTAAAAATGGAATCGCGCCGTAACGAAATTAACTTCCATTAAATCCAATCAGCGGACCTTCGTGTCCACGCGCGCTCGCTGTTTTCTCTGAAAACGTAGGTGGTACGGCCGGCACGGTAAACGCCTCGCCTCGGAGGTCCTCGATTCATCGGCAGCGGTAATCTTCGAGGGGCTGTGTGCCTCGCGTTTTTTTTTTGCCTCTTTCCTTTTTTGCACCCAACGCCCTTTTTTCCCTCCCTCGGTGGCCGTCGCGCGATAACTCGCCTGGAGAAAAATGCCGGAGCTCTGTTTTCCAGGTGACAGTCGAGAGATTACCTTTACGCTTTTCAAAGACCCGAGATATTTGGCTGGATGATTTAAAGTCCGTTTCAGGAAATCAGGATTTATCAGACATCAAATCTTTTACTCTATTTTTTTACTTTGCCGGGATGAAAAAGTTTTGTATTTTTTTGTAAAGTTTCGGTTTTCATAAAAAAATACACAATTTTTTTAGTTACAAAAGACAATAAATTAATGTGCTTTTTCTAATTTTAATTAATCGTATATAAATTTTCAAAAGTTAAGAATACATAACTCGTGTATATGAACAATAAAATGATTTTAAGAAAAGATGCAGCCAGTACGTGAAACTCAAAGTGAATAATACCGACACTGCGACTGCAATATTTCCACATTACGATTTTCTCTCCACTCGAAAATTTGCCCGACGTCCCAGGCACGAGGAAAGCCACTCGATCGTGCGCGCGAGAAGCGAAGGCAGCCTTACAAGATAAATCAACGTTTGTCCATCAAACACTCGCAGACAATTTTCGCGCGCTCGCCATTTGTCAAGCACTCGAGATTTACGAAGCCCCGGCCGCCGCTCTCTCCTCTCGCGGCTACAGCGGAGTCCGAGTCCGAGGCGTTAAAATCGCGCGCAACCGCCGCGCGAGTCCTGCCGGAGGAAGCGCGCGCGGACGCGAGGCGAGGGGAGACAGTCAAAAGAACGTCGATTTATCGCCGAGTAAAATCTCGAGCGGAAAGCGATCAATTGAGATTGAAAGCCCGTGGAAGATGTATGTGCGCGCGAGGAGCGCCTTTATCGCGCCGTACGTCTCTCTCTATATACGTATAAGACGCTTCGCTGGGGACCGTAAAACCCGTGAGCTCGCGCGCGCGCCTCGTCAAACGGAAAATCGAAATGTACGCGCCGGGGGCTAATTGTAACGGCGGCCGCCTTTTTATCTCCGGCGCGTTATCGCCCGCTACCCCTGATTTACGCGGCGCCGCTCCTCGCGGAATCGGGGAATTATGAGGCGCACGCCCATTTGCCTCGGTGAATTTAGTTTTATCAATGGAGAGCGCGCGATGCGCCAGTCGAGGCGCGACGGAATTGGCGCGAAAGTTGTATTTACCGGTGATCCGATTAAAGTTGTCGGTACATATGAATATTTCATGACGGTTAACTATCGGAGCGCGTAAAACTGTAACGGCGCCGTGAGCTATTCAAATTCCGCCGAACTTTGCTCTGTGATATAAAGCTGCTTAAAATGCATTTAAACGTACCTTCTTAATTCGCCATTCAGCGTAAATGCGACACATAAAAAAAGTCGCGCGACAGGAGCTACTCGCTGTCGCGCGATCGATCGGTCAAAGAACGGACCGCTGGGCAAACATCCGCCCCGCTGCGTGGATCCGAGAGAAAAAAAAAGAGAAACCACGACTCCACCAGGTTTATTCCGCGTCGGGGGAGAAAAGAGCGGACGTGCTTATTACAATCGCGCCGGCGGATGCTCATTAGGGCGCAATTTGTCGGGACGCGAGGTGCGCGCGCGTTTGAAGAGTCGCCGCGCTCGGCGGCTACTCACGCGTCGCGGGATTCGGCTCGCGTTGCCACGGGGATGCGCCCCGGCTTTATTCGCCCCGGCCATTGTTTCGCGGGAGAAGCTGCCGCTTTTTCGGCGGATCTGCTCTCCGCTAAAGCGGCCCGCAAAGTCCGACGGAGTTAACCGTGAATTTTGGGGAAGTTTTTACGGGCGCCGCACAAAGTTCGGCCGGCCGCGCGGATTTCTGGGGGATCGAGGGAAAGCCGCTCGCGCGCCGCCTTTATGAATAAATTGAACGTTTTATTTAGTTCGAGGTGGCGCCGGGACGTTCCGCTTGAACGGCTCCCTTTTTCCGCCCTCCGCTAATTACGCGCCGGCGTAATTACCTTTTTACGGTGGATAATTCGCAGCTGACGTGCTGCCTCGCGGACGCGCATTTCCCTGCGAACATTCCTCAAGAACGAGGAAAAAAAATAAAAATCCTCCCTATCCTTGAATGATTATACGTCAAAATTTCCCTCCCTAAATCGTGCTAATAATTTTGTATAACGAGGGGGATACAGCCGTTATCGTTAAGCATCGGATAAAAAGTAACGCAGCGACGTCGAAATAATAGCGCGGAGTTAATCTTCGAAAATTGGTTAAATTTCCAGCGCGCCAGACGTATATACAGTCGGTATCCATAGAGGAGAGATAGATTGCTGTACGTGATTGTTTTCGAGGTTCCGACGAGAGAGCGCCCCTATATAGAGATACAGCCTTTCAGGTCAGGAGTTTTCGAGCCGATCGATCGTTACCGATCGCTTCGATTATTCCATTTACTCCAATTAACTCTTTCCGATAATGCCGCGCGCAATTCGCCCCCGTCCGTCCCCCTCCCCCGCCCCTTTGACTGCGCGGGTCCACGGGCACGTACACAGAGAAAGGCAGGGGCGACGCCCCGGCGAAATATAGCGCGCGGGGCGCAATTTTACGCGCGCGAAGATATCGCCGGAGGAAACATAAATATAAGCGGATTTCGCGCGGGCGTTCCGCGCTCTTACAAATTGTTACTGCCTGCGCGTCTTTATTTATGAATAATACTTTTATCGAGTCGTAAAAAGCCGGACGCGCGCCCCGCGGAATTTATGCCGCGACGGCACGCTTTCTTAACGGCGCACTCGCTCTTCCGTGCAAATTCGTAATCCGATTGTCTGCCGCTACTTAGACCACTTCCGTGGGGACTGCCCCCGGTCGATTTGACGGTCAGCGTACGAGCGGCGGTGGAAGCGACGAAAAAAATGATTGTTTGCTCGGAAAATAATGCGACGGCGAAGGGCAAGAATCGCGGGGACATTTAATCTCGTCTCTAAAGGCCACTTAAGCGAATCGATGCCCGCGCGCCTGGACGCAGCGCATAAAGTGTCGCCGGGCCGATAAATCACAATTTATGGGGCGCGCGGGAGAAAAACACAGCCGCACGTATATACGCTTTCTCTCTTTACTCGTATACTTCGGAGAATACACACACCCGCGACCCTCGGACAAATGAAGCTCGTGAGCTGTTATTTTGCTTCGGTTATTCGAAAGCAAGATACGCGTGCTCGAAATCGCATGTAGGACGCGAGTTAACAAACAGAAAAAAAGAGAAAAAAAGAAAAGGAGGGAAAGGAAAAGCAAACGGAGAGTAGGGAAAAGCACCTCTCTCTCTCGCGCGCGCTGCGATATTAAAAGGCGACGAAGAGGGCGGGGATGGAGAAAAAAAAAACATATTATACACACACGGCCAAGAGCAAAAAGCACGCACAAAGAGGCAAAAAGATTTATGACTCCGCGTGCGACTATATGGCGCAGCGGGGGTAGGAGGGATAAAAATGTATCGCGCTCGCAGGACCGAGATTTATGGATTAATGGTGTATGTGCGCGCGCGTATTGTGGCGGCGCGGGCTAAAAATTACTAGCGCAGTCGGGCCACCCCCAGCCCGCTGTGTATACACGAGCTTCGGCGCGATTATCGTCGATCGCTCGATCGCGTACACGAGATTGCGTCTTGTAATTTTTGCGATCCGCCCCGTCCGCGTGTGCGCGCGCGTGCCTCGCTCGATAAGATCTCCACCGGCAGTTTGTCGCTTCCGCAGTGTGTGCAGGGAGGTGGGAACCGACGTAACCTCTGACTTTTTTTTTGTTGCTAGTGTCAGGACAGAGATTATGATGTGCATCCAAATGGGTTTTCGTTAGCGATCAATCTGATGTAAATTAATTTGTCTTTTTTCTCATTCAAGCCAAGACCAATAAAAACAAGAAAATTTTTTTAACAAACAAAAAAATCCAACTTAAACCGCTAACGGCGATTGATTAATTTGTTGATTCTGTTTTGCCATGTTAGATGGGCCCGCGGTTGTCCATGTCAACATATTTGTTCGAAGTATCTCAAAAATAGATGACGTTACCATGGTAAGTCTGAACAAATGACACACACGCTCCGTCTAATGATAAACGAATGATAAAAGAAAAAAAATTATTGTGTACATCTGGAATGAGATTAAAGTAACGTGTTATAAAGCAAAGCCAGATGTATCTGTCAACTTATGTATTTTCACAGTCACACGCACACGTATATATATGCTGGGTGTTCGTAATTCTATTATTATTGATATCTATATATTATATATTACAATCACATAAACGACACATTCTGTATTCTCGCATCATCGTCATTTATCACCATCTGTCATCAATAAAAATAGCAGCAACATCACCGAAAATAAAACGTCGACTATATGTCCGTTTATCAACGTTTTGTCACCGTCACAATCTAGAGCTTCGTCTCTTTCATTATATATAGCCTCTCACCGCCATTCACGCACATGTAATATCACATATAAAGCCCACTTTTATCTCTCATTATCAACTCTCTGTCTCAGCTCGTACACACACTAACTCACTAACTCTATCTCTCTCTCTCTTTATCTCTGTCTGTAGCCGTTGTACTTTTCTGTCATTATGTATCACATCAGGCATATTTTATTATCATTATCTCTCATTCTCTTTTATGTACTTCGCTCTCTATCTATCTTACACACACACACTTGTACGCACACTCAACGCTCTCCTCCATTGTCTCTCTCTCACTCTGTCTTTCCAGTCAACGTTAACCTCCTCTCTCTCTCTAAATGTGCCATCCTGGTGTACTTTCCTCGTTGAATATACGTCAGAGCTCCGTCTCTGCCCATCTCTATCTCGTGTGAGTGTCTATTTCGCGATTCGCACAAACCGTGTGCCGTTTCGCTTACGTGTACTCCTTTTTTTTCTCTCTCTTCCTCTATCTGCCTCATCCCCTTTTCCAAGCTCTCTGTATTATACGTCCCGATTTGCGCGGTCATACCCCATATCCACTTGTCCAGGAACAAGCGCACACGACCACGTAACACACCGAAAATTACCGAGCCGTGTATATTCCGATGTTCTACAAGTATCGAATTTGTATATGTCTTGATTTTAATATTATGCGATTTCATTCGCAGCGTGAGGCCACGCTGCGCCGCAAAAATAGCTCGACCTGGCGCCCAGGCGTCTCCCTTCCTCTCGGAGAAAACGCCTGGAAAAAAGCGTGGCGTCACGCTGCTATCGGATCACTAGTTATATTATTATTATCTTTGTTATTTTTATTATTATTATCATTACTATTATTATTATTTTTATTATTATTAATATAGTACTGCTGTCTTCTTTTCTGTACATTAGAGTTTCTTCTCCGTATTTTTTTTTACAAATTTAACTCAAACGAAACCAACGAAATACCTCATGCAAATTGCGACGCAATTATTTGACACCTCCAGAGACACGTACATACGTACACACGCTCACGCTGAGATTTTCGTCTCACCGAAACCCCTTCGAAGCTCTCTAGAGCGAATGATTTGGCCACGCTGGTGTTAGGTCTCAATTACAATTACTCGCCAGGCTTGGGTCCCCCCCATTCCATCACCTCACAAACCACGGGGTACTCGCCCACACATACACAGACACAGATGCCGTAGCAGCGAGCGCCTGCACGCGGACTCACACTCGAGTTCGTGTGCAGCGAAACGCCTCGGCAATTAGCGCTCACACGGTTACGCAATTACGCGTTACCGTTGACGTATGTACGTACAAGCGCGACCCCACGGGGTGGTATACACTCCCCCGGCGGACCCGGCGACAGACTTTCCTCGGGCCCGGGCCCGGACAAGTCGGCGCATACGTACCGCACGAGTTTGCTTGCCCCCCAGGGACCTTGCACAGGTGGTCGATCTTCGGTAAGGTCTAGCACTACCGAGCAAAAGCGCTCGGTTATACTGCACTAACTTACAGTAAGCAGCTGACTGACCAGCTGCTGCTAGACCTACTCGAGAACTTCCTCTAGGGACTCGACTGGACTCGCGAGGTTCGGCGTAGGATAGAGCCTGTCGCACTGTACGTGTGTATAGTCGCACCGAGAGTAGAGAAAAACCGCAGCTCGCACGTATAGCTGTCTCCTTGTGCAGGTGCGGCGCGGGAGTACAGGGGGCCGCTGCACTTGTGCCCCGCGCCGTGAGTCACTCCCAAGGAGAATAGTTTAGGACGACACTGTTGACCTTAGCGGGCGGGGACATTGCCGCTCGATTCTTAGGGGGTACACATCAGAGGCTGCGCTCTGCGCCGGACTTTACGAGCGCTGCAGAGCACGCGCGTGTTCGGCCCCGGCGACGAACTTCGCCCGCAGGGAAGTCGCCACGATCGAACGCCGAAATTGCTGACTTGCTGATGAAATTCAACTTCGCCTGTGTACACAACATTGGGAGAATTTTGAAACTTGCGTCTGGCGTTTCCATCGAATTTGTTTGGCGAGAACGCGGAATGCGCGGGTTGTTGTTGCGCGAACAATTGATCGGCTCTCTAACAAGCTACACAGGAATAAACGAATTGATGCGCTGACGTTTCGTGCGTGTGCGGGTGTATAAGTATCGGCGGAGAAAGGACAAGAATAAAATTTAATTAACATGCCTCGTTAACGTTCAACATTCATTTTCCGCATTTATTGCATATTTTCGATCCAGATTTAATTGATACTATGAAATTTAATGAAAATGAAACCTTTTAGCAGCGCGACGATATATAGGAAAGAGGTATCGAATGCGGTCCACTACAGGTTTACAGCTTCAGTTGCCAAGTGACGACATTTTCGTCCGGTCATTTGGTACCTTTTATCATTTTTAAAGGTACACTTCGTTATCGCATCGTTAAATTTCATCGCGCGTTTATTTTATAAATTTTACATTTATACCCCCCAATTTACTACTATAACAAAAGTTAATTTGCCCACTTTAATGTTTGACTGGTAAATGATTAACTAAATTGCATCTAGATAAATGAAAAAAATTTAAATTTTTGCTTTAACTTTTTGCCGCTTCTTTTTAGCACAGTAAAAAAGGGACGAGTTTACCATTTCGATTACGATTTCGGGCGAAATTTCGCAGCGTAAACCCAGGCGGATTCGCATTAAAGTCGGCTCAAGAAAATTATCTCGTAGGAACAGAGTCACGCCCCCGGCGAGGCGCTTCGGTTCAACCCATTCATCTTTACCTCATTAGGCGCTCGCTCGACCGCCCGCGGGGCGCGCGCGGCACCGGAGTCAAGGGGGAAACAAGTCACGTCCGATCGCGAGAGCCAATAGAGCGTGTGCGCGGTTTAGCCTGCTAAATAAACATTAAATTGTCGAGTCAAGGGTGTAGCGCGGCGGTCGGGCCGACGGGGGCCGCGCGCGCGCGGTCAGGCATTAAAGCAGCGAAGCGCGCGCTAATAGGATTTGATCGGCAAACTGCTCGAATTCAGATGATTTTCTTATTAGCGCGGGGGCCGCCCGCGTCTAACGAGGTTAGTTCGCACGTACGGTGTTCCCGGAGAGTTCGTGTACCCACCCCCCGGGCCGCGGGTGGGGTGCGAGGCGGCGGGACGCCCCGTGCATTGTGCACCTCCTCCCTGCGCGTCGCGGTAGTCGGCGCCGCACCTGGCGCCCCGTATGCATAATATATACGGGCCGCGAACGGAGGCGAGAATTTTCGGGAGCATCGATCCACGGGGCTCCCTCTCTCGCTCGCTCTCCTCGCACGCGGTGCCCGCTTATGTACACCCGCTGCTCCGCGCGTTACTCCCCCGCTTTTTATTCGCGCCGCGGCGCCGCGCCAGATTTCGCGAGGCTAGCCGTGCGGCTGCAGCCGCTTGTTTCTTTTTTTTCGTGTTCCGGACGGATCGCGTTTTTGACGCGAGGCGCCGCGAAATTTCGAAACGATTCGCGTGACGCGGGCTTTTCTTGCTGCCGGTTTATTGGATTTCTTCAACTTACTGCAGCTATTTATCTGCTTTTGTGTATGCGGATCCTTGGCAGGCTCACAAACTAGGTTATTTTTTTTATTTTTTATGCGGTTTAAGAATTTTATTAACCGTTGAATATAACATATTAAAATTTTTTTAATTATAAATTAAAAATACCTTGAATGAAATTTCTCGTAACAGTTGCGTGAAAAATCGTAATCTTGGAACTGCTTGCAGCTTTGGTAATTTTTGTAGGCTAATTATTGAAAATTTCTTTTAAATGTTGAACTGTTTCAAAAGCATTGTAAAAATTAATATGGATCTTTCCTCGTAACAATTACAGAGCTAGCCTGCAATCATTAACAAATTTTTCGTCAGCCAATGAAATTAAAAAAAAATTCAGTGATTTAGTCAAAAAATTCCAACATTACAACCTGACTTATACGATCACGTAATTTTTACAATGAGCTTATCTGTAATTTTGACGAGAAAATTCTTCCGGTGTACCAGAGTGAATTACAAAGATGATAGGGAATTCTACAGCTAACCAAAAAGCGAGCTGTAAAAATGCGTGCAACGTACGAGTTACATTTTGTACTTTCTCTTCTTTTTTCGGGGCGGCGAGGAACGTGAGATGCATCGATAAAATTTCTCCCGGCACTCGCGAATCCGGGCGATGCACGCATTGATACGCGGAATCGATGAAGTTGTCGCTGAAAGAAGCGAGCGCGGCAGTTTTTCCCCCGATTGCATTCGCAGGCCATCGCCTTTTTAACACTTTGCCTATTTGCGCAGCGTATTATTTCTGTGTAGCGAGGAGTACGGAAAGCCCGGCATTCCGCGCACGCGGAAACATTTTATCCGCAGCCAGATTGATCCGCGTGCAGGCCACTTCGATCGACTATACACCCCGCCAGGGAAATGAGAGACTGGTCTCGCTCATTAATATTGTTTTCATCTCTCCAGCCACCCTCCGTCCTCTCCTCATCTTTTTCGGCAATTGCACGTCCGGGGGGCGCGCCGAGGCCTCGTCTCCGACGGCCATTAATCTAGCCCAATTAGGAGAAAGAGCGAGAGCGAGAGAGGCGCATACACGCGCACCGCTGCATTAGAGTGACAAATAACGCGAGTAGTCGCGAAATTTTGACAAAGCGCCGCTCGTCCTCCGCCTCTCTAGGGCGCGCTTCTCCGGATAGGAGGCGGAGAGCGGCATGATTGATCGGCATTTTTCGGGTATTAGCAGGCTCGCTTCGCTCCCTTCTTTCATTGCGCGCGCGAATCTCTCATTTCGGACAAGATGATTGACCTCGCGCGCGTGTCCCTCTCACTCTCCTCCTCCGCGAGCGGAAAACCTCCGTGCGCGGAGGATAATAAATGGCCCGCCGCGTTCTTCGCGTCCTCGCGCGCAAGAAAGGTCGCGCCCCCGAAAAAGGCGAGCGAGGATCAGGCGCGCCCGCAGACAATGAGCGCCGGGGCTGAGCGCGAGACGGCCCGCATGCCAATTATCCGAGGAATCGATCAGCCGAGATAGGCTTGAAGCGCGCGCCGGCGACCCCAGGAAATCCGGCGGGGGTCGCCTCCGCTATCTCACGGGCCGGCCCGCGCGAATGTAGGTCCGTACGCATGCGAGCTCCCATCCCACCCCCACGCCAGTCGCCGATCCGTCACGCGCGCGCGGCATAATCGATTCGTCGCGGGGCGAGAGACGCGCGCGCGCCTGGGCAGGGATCGAGTCGTCGCCGCCCGGCTTCTCGACACCTCCTCGCGTCCTCCCCCGCGATGTTGTTGCCCGTCTCGAGGCGATCGCCCGATGATTTATTCCCGACGCGCCGGCTACCGATCGTTTATTCGATACGCCGATCGGCTGTAAATTTTACTGTCAAATTACGCGGGACGCGTAGCGGCGAAATTGCATTGCCCCCATGTTTATCGTACATGTGAAACGCTAACGACGCGTCGACGATTTATGCGTCGATTTACTCCCGATCGATGACGCGTTAATATTTTCTTCGCCTCGCTCGTGAAAGGAGAGCGCCTTATTAAAAATCAAGGACCACCTATAACGATCGCATCGCCGTTACATAAATAAACCTTCGACGCGTACATCCCTCTCGAGGGAAGATGACGTCGATAAATCAATTACTTCGTTCGCACTCCAGCGCGGATCCTTAATTAGACGTTATCGCGTGTAACCGATGCCCAAATAAAGGAATCGGAGTATCATTAGTTATACACCTAGAGTGCCCGGCGCGCTTCAGCACGCCAAGTGTATAACGGCGATCGCGATACGAGGGAAAAACTCGCGTGATCCCCCTCTATGAATTCTAATTCATCGTTCAGCCCGACGACTCCGGGAGCATATAAAGATAATCGACCTCTTAATAGCCGTGAAGATATCGCGCTCCGCTCGGCGACTGGCATCACGTGCACTCGAAAAATCACGCGCCCACGCGTCTGATCAATCACGCGGGACCCTCGCTTTTGCCTACCCTCTCTCGCGTTTTTTTCCTCCCCCTCTCTCTCCCGGGGTAATGGCAGTCCCGGGCTCCTCGCGCGATAAGCGCCGCGCGGGGATAAAAGCGCGCGCGTCCGCCCGCATCCTTCGCCCGGCGTCACCGTCACGGGATCCATCGAGCGTGCCGGGACGCTCCTTATCGGCCCGTCGGGGTGCGAACGAGGGTTTGTTTTTACGGCTCGGTCCGCGCGGGCCGACACACTCGTCCCCCGCCCCTCGCCCATCCGTTTCCTTATTTACGTCGGGCTTCTTCGTTTTTTTTTCTCGATTTCTGCGATACGATCGCACACGCCACTCTCGGGAGATGCGTATCGCTCTCGTATATGCGGGGTTCCGCCGATAGCGCGACCATTCAAATTTGCGAAGTTTTAAATTTCGACCCCGGATAAAGTTCGACACTGCCGCGCTATTGAACGGGCTGGAAGTTGGGCCATCGATTATTGGGAAGATTGTACTCGCTGCGAGATTAGAGGGGAAAAGGTAATCTTTTTTTCTCTCCGTCTCACTCTCTCTCTCTCCCTCTCTCGCTACTAATTTTATCACGAGAGCGAGAAAAAGTTGGTGTTTTGTAGAAAAGTATATTATACCCTCGATTCCCCGCTATCGACTATCATTCATTCTAACTGCCTCCATTCATTCATTAACTAGCATCATTAGTAAGAGCTTCCTACGTTCTCCGCGTATCCGCGAAGGTATATGAGAAAGAAAAATCTGAGCCAGTCCTATTAATATTACATCAAGCAACAATCTGTTTAGCCACCGTAGGGTGTACAATGACACATGAGCAATTTTAAAAGTCGATCGTAAATCAAACGAAAAGTACCTACTGCAAATGAAAATCAAATGTATATAATAGTAAAAGCACAAAAAAAAAGATGAGGGACTATCAGGACTGTGCGCATAGTTTTGGGCCGAGGTCACGATAATAATTGATCCTGTTATGTTCTGTTCCGGACGACGATGTTAGATGGCCCGACAATAGTGCACATCAACATGTTCCTCCGCTCGATCAGCAAAATTGATGATTATTACATGGTGAGTGCTGCAAAATATCCATCCAGCAAGGCCTTCAGCATCTATATATAATACATATATCTATTTATATAAATATGATCGCACGCAGTGTTTGTGTACATTCTATATATACATATAAATAAAAGTCACGTTTGTTACGTGGATATATACTCGGCAGCCCGCGCTAAGGCGATTTTTGTACGTGCCTCATATATCGTCGCGGGGAGATAAAAAAGAAACGAAAAGAAATGAGAGGAAAAAGAAACGTAAGGGAGCAGACTCTCGCCACGTGTGCGCGATTATGTGCGACGCACGCGTGGTCGGCACTTTTTGCACCGATTATATGTGACCGCGTGCGATCGACGCGTTTGATCGCTCGTGGGGCGCGCGTTAAAAATCCGCCTCAGTCCGGGAGACTTGCACTTATTCTGTGTATAACGTACTTTGTATACGGTGTATATTACATAATTTACGTATATTGTATTAACTATATATAAACATAACTGAACGTCGCATTACTATTAATTATTATCAGTATCTATATATATTCAATATCGTTTATATTGGCTACACTGTTAAAAATTTTTTCATTAAATTTAAATATCAATGTACTGGGGGTTATACACTGACCGTCGCGGGAGTGATACATTCAACTGGTAATTCTTACGCTAATATACGGCAATGTGAATGGACTGTGTATATTCAAATTTTGTGTACAAATAAATGTTTTAATCATTGTATATAAAGCGAGTGGCCGTTACGTATTGAATAAATTTTGTGAAACACGAGATAAAAGGTAAATTCAAGAAGGTACGCTAAATTCCATTTAATCTCAGTGTTATTCTGCCTTGCTTACGTTATTAAACGTCTATATTTTTTCGCTTAAATAATATTCATTTATCCACAAGGTATAAAGTACTTGATGGTTTTGCGCAAGTGTTTTTTTTTTGTTATGCTGCGGAGCGTTTGCTGTTAATCAAAAATATGTTTTTAAATGTTTCACTCTGTTTTTAATTAAAAATATAAACGCATAAAACAATTTTAAATTAAATAATTCAACATAATTAAATATAATAAATAATTCAAAATATTTATTATTCGTATCAATATGTTTGTCAACTTACTATTTCTGCAACAAATCAAGTTATTTGTTCAGTTCATGTGGAGCTTTATTTTAATAAATATAAATAAATAGTTAATTATGTATATTTAAAATATATAAACTTATTTTATAGACTGTACATTAAACGCACTTTAAATTTAATGTTCTCATTTTTAACAGTGTAAATTATAAATATGATAAATATATGAAAATGTATGTCTGCTACGTATCGTTGAATCTTCAATGCCACTATATATATTTATATATAAATAGCAATGTGTATTTGACTAATAAAAGAAACGGAGAGCATACAATAAGTATATTGGCTGTACACGGTCTTGAACTGTCTGTTATTTATTTATAAAGGAGCTCGACGTCCTATATACATATGTAAATTGAAAAAGTTGTCGCGTGTGACGCGAGCGATACGAGTGCACCGAGGCGCGACGCACCGATGAGGCATAAAGAAAGCAAGGAAGAAAAAAAGAGCGAAACTCGCGCAAAAGTCCGCGAGGAAAAAGGACGCGCTCCTTTGCTGCTTTTCGCCGCTCGCTGCATCCGAAATGAGAAAAATAATTCCTTTGATGAAATTTTGTGCCAAAGACGCGTCGCGGCTCTCTTCCAACTTCCTCTCGTCTCCCCGGTATCTTTCTCTCATCCGCGACTCGTCTTTTTTTTCCCGCCGCTCTCTTACAATCTTCTCGCGCGCCGGAAATAAACTCGCGCACGTACGAGATTGCGACTTCCCGCGGACGGCCGGCCGTCATTCAGACGACGACGAAAAAAACGAAGGAGACGGAGCGCCGCGCCTTTGAGGAGAGGCGCGGTGTATACAGGGACACACGTACGTTGGCTTCAGAAATCACCGGCAGCTGTGTGTGTGTGTGTGTCCGCACGCACTTTGATCGCTTGACCCACAGACGTATGTACTCTCACGCTCACGTCTTTAATGAGTGCACCCCACTCTACTTTTGTGCGATCACCACGCTTGATTTATTTATCACGCTCCTTTCACGCGACTCTCTGCGCACGAGACCGGGCTCGTGGTTGCTTCCTTTTTTTCTTTATTATCGCGATTCTTTATTATCTTGGCTTTCACTTCGTTATGTGTACTTTTTTCGTTATCGCGACGATGCGAGCGCGAAACAAGTTACTAATTATTCACTAAAATATGTAATTTAACTTTGCTGCCTCGAAGCCCACTTGCTGTGGAGTTTAGGTTTAACCACTGATTCGACAACTTTGAAATTTCATCTACATGTTCTAAATAACTTTCGCGCCGGGTTTAATCACGGCTGTATGCTCAAAATCATCAAATTTTATTAAGACACTCGAGAACTGGCTAATAAATCCCCGAGATTTCTGACAAAAGTTTTCTTTCACCTTCGGCGAGACGCAGGAGGATTAATGACGCACCATTGAACGCCGTAACGCTAGATTAGCAGAGAAAAAAAAGGATGGCCAACGTCACGTTAGGTACTTAATCAGGGGAAAGCACTCGAAATTCACGCTTGAAAGGCTTGATTATTATGTAGCTTGACGAACAGAAAAGTAAACGCTTGATGAATGTACCCGAGGAGGGAGACAATCGGCGAAACGTCGATGGCGAAATTTTCGCAGTGTAAGCTTACTGGATGTGATCTCTATATATATATTGAAATTTTGTTGTTTGGGAGCCGCAGCAGTACGCCCGAGTGTCTAACTCGCGTGAGGGACACGTCGAGGCGGAAAACCGACTGCACGAGCGATGCGTAAGAGAACGAAAAAGGAAAACCCGCTCGCCTTACCCGTACACTCATGTAACAATATGGATATGTCATTACTGCTTTCACATTGCCTGCCCCCTTCTGTTTTTCCTCTTTCGCTCTACCCTTTTTATCACGACTCTCCTCCGACCCGCTCACTTTCATCATCGCCATAATCATAATCATCATCGTTATATTCCTTATCTCGACTCATCGTGGTGATTTCACGGGGTCACGAATACCTCGGAATCGGGCGAACGCTCACGCCAAAAGAAGAGGAAAAAACGTAACGCGGTCGCTCTTAATTAGTTCCGTACCTGATTAACGACTTAGCGCAGCTTCCCTTTATTATACATCCCCTCGATTCGATACCCCCGGACACGTTAGGATCATTATTTTTGCGCAAGTTTCCCGATGGATAATTGATCGTAAACTTGAGCGGCGTACTTGGAGCTGGAGGAGAAAAGACCTCGTTTGCGTATGTACGTTCGATCGCGGCGCGCAAGAGGAACGCGGCGAGTCGGGCCGTTACGAGCGCGCAAGAAGGGGATGGAGGAAAAAAGAGTAGCGGCAGCCACGCTAATACATTTTCCCGGAAAAAGCCGCGCGCGAAGTTTTGCAATCTCGAGAATATCCGGCGTGCGCGCGCCCGAACATTACATAAACGAGAGGCGGCTTCTCAAAGGAACGAGCGTCGCGCGGCTCAAAGGGACATTCGAATGCGTTGCGCAACAAACGCGTCGTTTTCCCGCCACCTTTTATTCCCTCCCCCGAAAAGAAAGGAAAAAGGAGAGAAAGAGAGAGGGATGTGGAATAAGTGAAAGAGAGAAAAAGAGGGAGGCCAGTACGACGCGACCGAGAGGCGGAGAGGCCTATCTATCTATCTATCAAGCGGCTCATTTCATTAATCACGCGCGAGAAGCCGAATCGCGCCCTTCTCTCTTCCTCCGAGGGACGTTAATTTATTTTTTTTCTTCCTCTTCTTCCTCGGGATCCTCCTTGCCTCGTCATGTTTTTTGAGAGATTGGCCTTTGTCGGACTCGCGGGAGGACGACGCGATTTTTTTTCCTCGTCGAAAGAGAGAAAGGAGAAGGTGGGGACTTCCTTCCCACGGAGTTGTGGTCGTTTCCTTTGTGATTGGGGCGCGATTGCCGGTCCCCGGCAAAGTAATTGTGATTGATGAGGACGGGATTGGCATTTTTACCGGCAGATACGTGACAAATTTCGTTTGTAATGCGTCTCAATGAGACCCGGAGTGACTGACTTCGGGACCCTCTCGCTCAAATTTCATTCGTCCCCGTCGCATCGGAGAAACTTATTTCCTGCCGTCTTCCCCCCGAATCACTTCTGTCTCCCGCTCGCCGAGGAATAAGAATAACGTATATTTAACAATTAACGTGGAAGCCCGTTTTTTCGGACGAACGTCAGCCTTTGGACGCGAAGTCGTTATTTATCCCCGAAAATTGCTCGTGGTCGGAGCGAAACAATCGAGGGTCGTCCTAAAGAGCAAAACATCGACGCCCAGCGGCGGCGTCTCCCTTCACAGCGAAGTCCAGATCCTTTCGTTAACAATCGCCGACCCTCCCCGAGATTCTCGAGCTTTGCAAAGTCGGCGCGGCTCCTTGAAATGAAGAAAAAAAAGAACGAAAACCGCCGAGAGATAGCGAAACCTCGCCCCCGCTAAAGTGGCCCCTGGCATACGCGCCGCAGAACCACTCAAGGTACTGGGCGTGGAGTTCGCATAAATAACTCTCGAGACGGGGCTTTAGTTTCTCTCGCGATTATCGCCTCTTCATTTTCGGAGTCCACCCGCCCCCTCCGCTTCTTTTTTTGCTCGCCCTACCGGCCCGCATTGTGCGCTCGTCCTCCACTTCATCCCTGCCGTCAGACTCGCTCCGTATAACGCCGCGCCAAAAGGGTGCCCAACCGGCGGAGCGAACTGGCTCTCGCTCGAAACGAAAGTGCCAACTTCGGCTGCTCCGACTCCTCCCTCTCTCTCTCTTTCTCTTTTCCTGCGGCCTTTTATCCGGCGATGGGCTCAGCCGCGAGAGTGGCCCTTCGCGGCAGCTGTGCGCCAGCTTCGGCGAAGATTAAAAATCGCCGCTTCGGAAGTCGGCCGCGCAATAACGATAACGTCCGGGCGGGCGAGCCCCGCGTTTATGGCTTTATTTGACCAAGTTTTCGCTGAATAGGGGCTAATCTACTTAGAGTTTTCAAAGGGGGAGAGAGAGGCCCCGGCGAAAAAGGATCTGGGTCATTTTTCCAAAAGTTCGCGCGCGCGCCCGTAAGCCGCTTTTCTCTAATAGCCGGAATACGTGTTAATAAATTAAGCGGAAGACAATAACGAGCTTAATTGATACTGCGACGACGGGGGAGAGGCGCTTTTGTATTCAAATTGAAATAATCGCCCGATTGTCGCGAAACACTCGGCAGTTATATATTTGTCTCAGCCTTGTTTATCTCGGCCCCCGTCTCCAGCCCCCCCTTCCCATTCAATCGCTCGCGAGGTCGGACTGAAAATTCACCATCGATTTTTTTCATTTTTTGAATAGGAATTTCATTCCGGTACATAAAAAGAATGGAGTCTATATATAAATCTCGAAGCGAGAGAGGAGAGCATTGAATCAGATAAAGAAAATTCATTTCACGAGGCTGAAGTTGGGAACCCATAACCCGAGCGGAACAGATTCTCGGCTCTATAGTGTCTTTCAAGCTCTTCACCCAATCCTACAGCTCCGGCCCCTTTCGCTTTCTCTCCTCGGCGGCGCGAGCGAGATGCTTTTTGCGGCGCACACCCCCGGCAGCCACCCCACGGTCGTCGACTGCGGCACGTGGAGCTTTATATTCGATTGTGGAATCCCTCTTCCTCGCCTCTCTCGCCTCTCTCTCTCTCTTTCTTTCTTTTTTTACTAGGCTGCGCACGCTCGTGCGCTTCTCGCAATAAAAATTCCCATTGAAGCACGCGTCCGAATAAAGCCCGGGCTTTTCTACTGAGCGGGCGACGCGATGCCCGAAATAATGCGATGGCCTCTTAATTAATTTAACACTGTATTCTCGCGACGAAAATAGAGAGGAAGCCCGTGAAAAGAGGCCCTCTCCGCTAGTTTTCACCCACTCTCTTCCCTCTCTTATTTTTTTTTTCTTTTTTAAGTGAGACTTGAAAAGTTGACGAAAAGCGCCAAGTGGGAGAAATACATTTTATTGTTATTCTGGAACCCTTGGTGATTTATTTTTTGTTTTTTGCCGAGGACTGAATTACTCGCGAACGCTTGTACACATTCGCCACGCGAATTATTTTCAGCGAATTTCTGCTCGATCACCGGGAGGGGAGGTAAATTCGATCGAATTAATTGGCAATTAAATTCGCGAAAATAACAACAGTGCGGCCGGGCGTGGTTTAAAAATCGTGGCTCGAATTTCGTCGACGTCGCGGTCACTCTCTTTTTTTCCCCGGGAGAAATTTTCGACGCCTCGTTTCGGTGTGTACATCCGCGAAATTGATTAAACAATAACAGCGCTACATGTCAACGTTAAATAGAACGGAACTCTACGTGTCGACGTTAAATAGAATGGAATGCACTACACGTTAATGCTAAATAGAATGGAACTACATTTTTCGTCGCGAATCGACTGAAATAATCGAAAGGTGGACCGGAGCAAAGGTCAAAGGTGAACTATTACAAAAGATCCTTTCCTCGAATATTAAAAGATACTTGAGGAATTATCGCGCGGGTATTGTTCGGCTAAATTGCGAAGATTTCGGGAATTGAGCGGGCGAGCGAGATTTTTCTAAAAGGGAAAAGGGAACGAGGCGTCGGAAAAGGAAAAAGCAAGAGACAGAGAAAAGGAAAAGCGGGAGAAAAAGGATTTCCCTCTAAGTAGAAATTGCCGCTTTGACGAGCTCCTCCTTTCTCTCTCTCGCTCCGACCGCGTACAACATGCACTTCGGTTTACAGATCTCGCAAAGCCCAGATGAGGAAAAAAAAGGGAAAGAGAAGCTTTCGACCTCGCGCTCGGGTTTTTCCCCGAGTTCTCTCACTCGGATTTTTCCCGAGCTCTCCCACTCGGGTTTTTCTCCGAGTTTCGTCGCTCGCAAGATCGAGAGAGCTGGAAGCCGAGGAGAGAGGAGAAACGGGAAGGGCCGAAAGGGAGGACGAGGCGAAGCTACGGAACTCGTGTCAGGAGGACGAAATGCGTCTCCTTATCTATTCCTTTCATTCGCGGTGGCGCGCGCTCCTCTTCCCGGCTCGCCCGGCCGCGCCGTACATGGAAATGGGAACGCGTGGGCGATGATATCGGGGGTGGGGGGAGGCCAGGGCGGCCGCGACTCGCTCGTTTCAATGCACCCGAGAGAGGCAAACTCGACCTGGTAATCCGGATGCTGCGGGGTTGCGCCCCGGCGCGGCGGGGAGGGGCGGCGAGGGAGGGCCGGGAAGGTCGAGTCGTTAATGGAGATGCGTCGCCGATTGCATTCAATCGGAGGGGAGAGCCTCGGAGCTTACACTCCTGTATCTACTCTCCCCCTTTGCAGCGCGAGCCAAGTGATCCGACTTTTTCCGTTCCCTCCCCCCACCCCCTTCGCTTCGACTGTGCAAATGCCTTCGTCCCTTTCTTTTCGTTCTCGTTCCATCGCTCTGTCTCTCTCTCTCACTCGTTCTCTCTTTTTCTTGTTCCATCGTTTTTTTCTCCCGCCTCTCCCCTTTCTTCTGCTCGTGTTTTCATCCCCCCGCTCTTTCTCCGCCCGTCGAACACCTTAATTACGTTGTTTGCATTGGCATCGAGAGCCTCGAGGAATTCGCGTGCCCGGAGTTCCCCCGCCTAATGCGCGTTCGATCGGTTTGCGAGCGAAAATTCCGCTGCGGAAAGTACCGCTCGGGGGCCCTCCCGGAACGCTTGGCAGGACTGTCTCGGCCTGCGGGGCTTGCGGCGAAAAGGATTTAGCATCGTCGGAGTTTCTTATACTGCCGTCGCTGTTATTCCTCCCGCATTATTATTATTTCTATTAATGCCGCTGATGATATCGCTGCTGGCTTCACTCCATTGTTTCGCCTAGATTCCCCTCTCCCCTCGCCAGCTCTCGATGTATTTTTAATCTTCTTTGCGGCGTAATCCTCTATCTGCGGTGTTTGCGTTGCATACATTAATATTGATGAGAAACAAAATATTAATGATTCAGCGCTCATAATGCATTTTGCGTTATCGCTCGTTCGAAGGCGGCAGCCTGACTCGTGATAAACTTAAAGGACGAACTTGTGCACGACGAGAAATATAAATCCTCACCGAAAATAATGATGCATAACCCAATTCTCCCATTTGGCCCAGTTATTGTTCTTTTTTCCCTCCGCGAAGGGAGAGCCCGTCGCACTTTTGTCGGCCGATATGCGTGAAAATCGTGACCGGTGTCGATAAGAAAAAATAATAGTTTCCGTTCGCGCGTCGGCACGCGCGCCTGCCGAGTCACCCGGGGCTTGCAACACGCCCATCGGCCGACGATTCCCGACAGTCGCCAGCCTCGAAAATGTTAATGAGCGCGAACGCTGGCCTCGCTTACGGCCCGATCTTTCACACGAGCTCGCGCCCGGCATTCGAATCGACGCGATAACTCAGCCGCGTTATCGCCGCGCGGACCTTTTCAATCGCCACGGCGCTCGACCGCCCCCCTCTCTGAATAACAATACCCGAAAATTCAAATCCTTCCCCGCGTCCTTCGCGAGTACATAATTTACGACGCGGGGCCGAATAACCGTCGGGTAATAAACGAAATTCCGAGGAGAACGAGAACGAAGGAAAAAAGAGAAAGGAAACGGGAGCACTGCGGGCGAAACGCACTTATCGCTGCGGAACGTTCCGGCCGAAATTGCCCCGGGAGGCGGAGGGTGGAAAAAGTCGGCGAAGTGGTGTACTTGTGCAAGCTCGGCCGCGGCAAATGGACTCGACGCGATTGCGTTCCGGCTGTGCGTGACGGTGCGCGATGTGTATCGCGATGAAGGAGGCCCCCGCCGGCAAAAAGCGGAAATTGAGACGTCCGCGGAGTAACTGCGCGCCGACACGCGATCGCCCGCCGTTGTTTATTACGCGCGCACGACACTTTTATACCGACACTCGAGTTTTTCGGGGAGAACCCGCGACCCTGCTGTACGTACGTACCTGTACGCGCGCGTTCTCGCGGCTGATTTATTCGACCCTCCGCACGGCGTGTGTACACGGCGTGTTGCAATTCGTTCGAACGGCGTGTGTTTGCGCTTTCGCGTATTTTTTTCCCGCGGCATCGCGTACACGCCTACGCGGAGTGGGCCGAACGCGCGAGCCTCTGTACGCGGCTGCGAAAACGCTGATGAAAAATATTGGCCGACACGGTTATATCGTTTGAAGTACCTCCTACACACTCCTCCCCCCACCTCTCTACGTTTCGCTATATATACATACATCCATCTCTTTCTCTCTCTCTCTCTCTCTGTCCGTGTCTCACTCTTTCTTTGTACTACGTGTGTATCTGTCCACTTGGCGAGAGGGACGACAGCGTTATGTTTTTTTTCACTCTGTTGTTTGTATGCTTCGATTCTCGTTTTCAATTTGTGTGTTTAATTTGTCCCTCTTGTACACACACGCACGCCCTGTGCTCGGCTTTTCTCTCTTGGTATTGGATCTTGTGATTACTGCGCGACGCAAAGCGTGGGTGTTTATACTTTTGCCTCGATCCATTTTGATGAATCCCCCTGTGTAACCCTCCCCCCTCGACCCAACCCCCTTCAGTCACCGCGCGTTCGTGCATACATTCGTTGGGTCGCGCGCCGTACAAGGCGCGCAATAAAAATTGCTATATCGACTCGTCGGGAGGAGAGCCTCTCGGCGCGGTACACGCGAGGAGCAATTTTTCCCCCTCATCGAGGCCCGGAAATCGCGTTTCCATGTACATCGGGCGCGTCCCTCAAACGTCACTCTCGCGCGCGCGGGGAATCGGCCCCTTCCGTGCGGCCGCGCGAATAAAAGGCCCGTCTAATATCCATTTAACTCGACGCGCCGCGCGGATGGAATAAAAGAGACAAAAAAAAAAGAAACGAAAAAAACGGAGGTTCGTGAGCTCTCACACCCGAGGCACGAACGCCCGCGAAACGAGAGCTTCTCGGGCGATGCGACGGGCATACGAAGCAGACGCGCGATCCGCTTTCCATCGACGTACCCGTCGTAAATAGGCGAGGCCGGATTCGCGCGATTTTGTGTGGGTGCCCGGCCTCTCCACAGGATGGTGTACACGGCGGTACCGTCGTCTTCTCGTCAAATTCGTCGACGGCAGGCCGAGGGATTACTCTTGTCTCTGCTATTCTTCTTATCTATTCTCGCGAAAAACGCTGCGCCTCCCTCTCTCCCTCCCCCGTTAATCTTCTAGCCGGGGGAGTCGAAGTTGGCCTTCTTTCGAGGCTCGGGACATTGTTGCCCGCGCGCCGGCATATTGTTTCCCTCGATGATGATTCTCCGTCATTCGAATGTTTCTCTTTTCACGATCTCTCGTTCTCGGGCATCTTTAATATATTTTTATTAATTGAAATGTCTTTTGTTCGAAGGACAGAAGAACCGCTGATCATTGTGACACTTTTTTTTTCATTTTCTAGAGTATTATTTGAATATGATTGATATAGTTACATATTAGTCGATTTAAATAATGAATGTACCGTAAATTATACGAAAATTAATAAGTAATTACATATTATCAAAACAAAATTAAAAATTTAGTAACTAAACGAGACCAGTCTCCCTTAAAGAGAATACCGAAGGCAATTAGACCTTTTCAAAATTCCGACATTAAATGATCACTATAATCTCCATTCACGTCTCGCAAGTTTCAAAATAATTCCATACTAAAATTCAAACGACACACGAAAACATCCAAGGCTCATTAGGCCGCAGCGGGGAAACGATACTCCAGGGAGGAGTGCAGACGCGGTGGCACGTCTGCGGGTGCTCTCCGAGCGTAAACGACGAAAAGAGTGCAGTAGGGACGAGCAGGAACGAAGCGCGGCGCGCACGCACTTGTAACGCGTGAAAAAGTTCGACGAATGTGCTGGAAAACAAAGGGGCCGTGGGGCCATGTATGCGACGAAGAAAGGGAGAACGCAGAAAACAGGTGCGGGACGGGTGGGGGACGAACGAAGGAAAATAATACCGAGAGAGGGTACAGGAGAGCACGCAATAAACAGAAAAAGGAGCGAAAGAAAGGCAAATGAATGATTCCACTTATCTCTGCGATTCTCTCTCTCTCTCCTCCATGAAAGGGTGCACGAGGCGATATCACTTAACGCTTCTCTTCTCTCCCCCGCATTGTGTTCCCGTGTCTCTCTTCTTCTGCTTCTTTTTCTTCTAGAGAACCCTACTCTCAGTTCTCTCTCTCTGATTTCTACCTCCGCCCACTCTTCCCAGGCCCTCGCTCCTTACGTCTTCCTCCTTTTTCTCCTTCCTTCCGGGAGTCCGAGTCACGCGTTCCGCGGCTCCCCGCCGTCCCTTGGTTTGCGCGCGGCAAACACGGAGACGCCGAGTTATTGCCCGGCGAGGCTTGATTGCCGCGCGGACCCGGACGCGCCGTAAGCTTTAATCGACGAGGAGGGGAGGCTGGGAACCGCTGCCGATCGTAAATAATCCGGGGCCGCGCTTATTATCCGGCGCGTGTGCCCGGCCCGCTTATTTCGCAGCGCGGCGGAATATCGAGCGCCCGGGGGGTATTATTGCGCGTTACGGCGGATGAATTTCGAACGAGGCTCGGGCCCCGCGTGTACGCGTACGCACGGGGGAGAAAAATTCCACGGCACGTCGCGCGGATTAAAATTGATGCTCTCGATTTTCGCGCGAGCCCGTCGATGCAGTGCCTCCTTCGGCCCTCGCTCGCTTTAAATTATTCGTCCTTTTTTAGCCGACGGCGCGCGTACGTCGCCGGGAGGAAACAATTTGCCTCGGGGCAGCGCGCGTGCTACACGGAGCGCAGGTAAGCGCGCGTAAACTTTTCCCTCGATAAATTTCGATGCCGCCGGCGGCGGCGCTTACCGACGATCGAGCGAGCAATTAAACAATCGAACAATTAAGCGCAATGTAGCGCGAGGAGCCGGCGGAACGCGACGGCACTCTCTACTTATCCCCTCTTGCCTCACCCCTCTCTTTCGCTGTATCTCTCTCTGTCTCTGTATCTCTGTTATCTCTCGGAGAGGTAGGTTATAGAGGAAGACGCAGCCATAATGTCCAGAGACCAACGAGCTGCAATTGAAACTGTGAGCCAAACTGCACGATTTCCACGTAATATAATACGTAGATAGAAGAGCTTTTTGAGCGGGCAACAGCAACAGCTTCGACACACACTGATATTTTACACTATATATAAAACTCACACTCACCTCTTTCTCTCTCTCTCTTTCTCTCAATCTCTCTTTATCATGAGTACGCTGCTTTTCTCTCGCCGACACGGACCTCCGCTTATTTACACTTACAGCGGCTTCTTGCATGCGTATTATATACTCGACCTTTATCTCTCTTCACTCTTCTTGTCCTGTGTTTTGTGTGAGCTATCGACGTTGCGCACCGTGCGACGCTTTGGCTGACGCTCGTGCGAGCTGCTTCTGGCCTATATATACCGCTTCTTGGCATTACTTTTGCAGCGGACCCGGCCGACGTCGAAGTCGAACGAGCTTTCTTCGCTGTGCGCGCTTTTTTACTCCTTTTTTTGCATTATCAAGCGCTTTGAGTATACAGGTGTGCAAGAAAAGGCCAGCCTTTGGACAAGGAGATATCCAGCTATGCCTGACGACGGAAAAACGTGAAACTATTGCGCTCTTTATTTCGAGGTGCGGCAAAAGGCGCCGTCTGACCATATCCGGGCGTTACTACTTAAAAAATGATTTTGCTCTTCCGTTTGATTCTTGAGTATGCAGGAAGCGCTGGAGCGGAATCAGAGAGGCGAACTTTCACTTTTTTTCACGTTTCTTTGTCGCTAGTTTGTAATGATGTTATTGTGCATGACAATAGTGATAAATAAGTTGCATAAGCTCGAGCTCGGGAATGATACTGAACTTGCGTGTTGTTTACTATTGCTAAAGTTAGTTGACAGTTTTTCTTTAATAATGATGCAGTCATTAGTGAACATTTTCTTTTGTTCGATCATAAAATACTCAATAACCCATACTTAAAAATTCAAAGATAAACTTTTAATTATAATAGATTTTACAAACGCGATTTATTGTACTTTATATTCCCGTGATATTTTTTTTATTACTTTGCGCTAGTGATAAGCAGTTGCACAGATCGGATAATTATATACACACCGCATTACTCTCTTTTTTATCGCGATTGTAGATACTGAGATTTTAAAGTCGGATTAATCATAGCAGTTTTTTCGTTATTCATAAATCATTTTTTTTATTATTTGAACACAAACTAGCACCTAGAATGCTGGATTGGAAAATCCTACATTGAAATCTCAGGTGACCGCGACTTCCAACGATTAGATCCGGTAGTAAACTAAAGAGTAAAAATATTTTTCGCCGCGGTATTGCATTGGAAATAAAAATTGATTAAAAAAAAACGCCATTTTGGCTACTGGAGAAAACTAGCTGAGCACGACTCGTTTGCCCACAGGAATATTCCGTTCAGCTGACATTCCGAGAACAATGGGTTGACGAGAGACTTCGATTTAACGACTTCGGTGGTAAGATTACACTCATAGCATCATCTTTTTTCCCCTCAGAATCCTTTAACGTCGATATTACTTTGATAAAATTTTTCTAAAACGTATCTTTTCCTTTACGGTCTTTATGCTCCTTCTATCTAATTTTCCGTTTCATATAATTTATCAAGAAAATTCATTTAATTTTTTTTATTCTTTTAAAGGGAAACTTAAATATCTGACTCTCACCGACGCGAGTCGAGTATGGATGCCCGATCTGTTTTTTGCCAACGAGAAGGAGGGCCACTTTCACAACATCATCATGCCCAACGTTTACATTCGAATCTTTCCAGACGGATCGGTGCTTTACAGTATACGGTAAGAATCTTCATTTTCAATTCACGCGATGAACCTAATAATTTATAATTAATCTGAAGCTGTACTTAACATTTTCTCGTTAACGTAATATTTTTTATGGTTCCATCAAGTATTCTGCGTTATTTTTTAAAATTAAATTTAAACTTTTACGGTTAAAATTAAAAAAATTATATCAAATACACGGATGTTCATATTTCCGAGAGAGCGACTCGCGGTGAAAGTCCCATCTCGTAATGACATTTCCAGTTTTTTTCAATTTCATACGAAAAATTTCCGCACTTCCGTCTATTTACATTGAAAAAGCGGAGGATCCTCTCCGTTAACATTAATAAAAAAAAGGAAAGAAAAAAAAGCAAGTTCGTAAAAAGCGGCGAGCACTATCTGTCGGCTAATTAAAATTCCAATTTTTTTTCGTTTATCCGCAGAATATCACTGACGCTCTCTTGTCCGATGAATCTCAAACTCTATCCCCTCGACCGTCAAATATGTTCTCTGCGAATGGCCAGCTGTAAGTATCCCCCGGCTATAATTTCCCCGCGGCCATTTCGCTGATTAAAAAATATAACGCGACGATTAATCAACAGACGGATGGACGACGGCGGATCTGGTGTTCCTGTGGAAGGAGGGCGATCCCGTGCAGGTGGTCAAGAACCTACACCTGCCCAGATTCACGCTCGAGAAGTTTCTGACGGATTACTGTAACAGCAAAACAAACACCGGTGAGCGCCGCATTACCATTATATTTACCATGCTAATACGAGCGTCGCGGGCACATAACGATCTCTCTATTACTTTTTTTTCTCTTCGTCGCGCCACCGCAGGGGAGTACAGCTGCCTGAAGGTGGATCTGCTCTTCAAAAGGGAGTTCAGCTACTATCTCATCCAGATTTACATACCCTGCTGCATGTTAGTCATCGTCTCCTGGGTGTCCTTCTGGCTGGATCAAAGCGCCGTACCGGCCCGCGTATCCTTGGGTAAGCGACTCGACCTCCTTTCGCCGCGCGCGCGCACACATATGTACTGTGCACGTGCTCCGGGCCTTTTTTAACCCCGCGCGGTGCCTCTTTACTCGCGGCCTGCCCGCAAAGCCTTTGGTCACTTATGATCGCTGCATCGGAAGGGAACTTTGACCATCAAAGCACTCGGCCCGCGCTTTTTCCCCAAGATGATTTTCCTTTTCTCCCGCGCCGGTAATGTCCGTTCCTTTAGTTTTTTTTTTACGCGCGACTCTTAACTGCATTGTGAAAAACTTTACGTCGACGCGCACCCCTTTTTCCGTCTTTCTGATTAATGCATCGAAATTATTAAGCTCGTCGGAATTTCTCGGACAGTCGACCAAATGGATAGAGGATTACGCTTGATTTATACGAGAAATTTGTTCGGCTGAAGTATCTCGACTGTTACTACTGAACGCCTAACCTTTTCCCGGATTATCGCACATACATCTCACCGCGCTATTTTTCTTCAAAAGATTAAAAGTAACTTTTTAACTTAATAAAGTCGAATTTGAGTGTTCGCGCGAATCTTTCGTTTGTTATTCTTTAAACAATTCGCAAAGCAAGTATTTAAACTAAAAATAATTTCACTCCTCTTTGATAATAAATATTTTTAGAACCTAATTTTAACAATTCAAATCTTTTGTCTCGACTAAAGAAAATATAAAAAACAAAGTAGAAACCGAGCATTTAAAGCAAAAACACAGAAAATATCGAAAAATCACACGCGCCCATTGTCGCGGTTCATCGGGGAAAAAAGTCCGAAACGTCGAACGCGCAAGAAGTTAAGCCTGACCCGGAAACGAATTGGCATGACCGACAGGAGTGACAACCCTGCTGACGATGGCGACGCAGACGTCCGGCATAAACGCCTCGTTGCCGCCCGTCTCCTACACTAAGGCCATCGACGTGTGGACGGGCGTGTGTCTGACCTTCGTGTTCGGGGCGCTGCTCGAGTTCGCCCTGGTGAACTACGCGTCGCGCAGTGACATCCACCGCGAGAACATGAAGAAGAAGTACCAGGAGATGGAGCACTCGAGCTCCGTCGACCCGGCTACGGAGCCCTTCGAGCCGGATGGACCCGCCAACTTCGCCATGGTCAGTGTCCCTTCGGGCTTCGCCCCGTATAACACGCCACTTTATATATGTTCTACATCTTGCATATCTATCTGCATCTCACACGCACACGCACTGCCGCACACAGACACACGTATAAATATATAGAGAGCCGCGCGCACGCGGCGCGCTGTCGGGAGCCTCGATTTGTCATCTTCAACTGTCTCGTTTGGCCGCCCGGCCGCGTCTTATTAGAAGCGGCGGCGCTCGCTTTGAGTAATGGCTTTGATAATCGCCTTGTCTTGTACGGGGGATGATTTCGCTGTTTCGCTAAGAAATTGCAGATGGACGCCGGCTTTGGGACGCGCTATTTTTCATTGTTTGCGCACTCACGCATTCCCCCGGCGCTGAAAGCCGACGCGCCGAGGGAGTGAATTATTGATACCGGGACCGAGGGGGGGAGGGGGCCGAACGATTAATGAGATCCATTCTACCGAATTTCGCACTTTAAATTCTTTATACACTTTATCTTTTACTTTCTCTCGATATTTCAGAGCGAGGCGTTCATTATTTTATCTCCCGCTCGACCCCCGCTAGTTTTATTAAATAAATAAAGATTGATGATCAATTTGGCTTTCTGAAATAACGAGAGAGAGTACATTTGCATGTACTGCTGTAATTAGGGCTCGGAAGGATCCAATCAGTTTTTATTACGACACGGAAGTCGCTAAGAAAAAAAAAGTTCATTTGTGTTCGCGGTAAACTATTTAAGAAAGTAAATCAATGTTAATGATATGAGCAAGGACAGTTTTAAAGTAAAATTACAGAATTCATTTTCATTCATTTTTCACTATTTGCACTATTATTCAGGTAAATAAAATTGCATCATGCCACACTTTATTGAAATTGAATGCATGTATTAAGAAATAATCATAATATCTATTTTTATAGAATGCAGCGGTAATTTAAGAATCTTTACACTAAATTGCACCGATATCTTCAAAGGAAGGATGCTCGTTCTCTTTCGGCAATTTGAATGCCCCTGCACGCAATTCAGTCTGGCTTGTTTGCGATAAAAATTTAATCGAACGCTATCAATCCTAATGGAATTCGATTAAAAAATTATACTACAGGCGCGCCTAAAGTGTGTCAAACCGCTTGACCCGCTTTACGCTCAAAATACGGCATTTTTTCCACAATTATGTCCAGAAGGCTCAATCTTCGCTTTAAATTATTAATTAAAAGGTTAACCGATCACATATAGGTTTTCGATCGCGGCAATAAATAATCTACTTTATTGCCGCACGAGCATCCTTCTCTGGAGAGAAATACGTAAACCTTTCATTGCTACTAAACTAAACCGACGGGCATTTTATTTCCGAAGCGATTGAGTTCGGGACACACATATATATAGAAAGAGAAAGAGAGAATGTGGGGAAAAAATAGAAATTTTCGCGTCTCCTGGGGGAAAAATTACGTTTAAAGGAAAAAAAGTAGGAAACAGCTGAGCGGAGGAAATAAAATGCCTAAGGTAGTTGAGTACGGTAGTCGTACGGTAGAGTGGATCCTATAAAAGATGAGAAAAACAAAAAATAAATGAAACAAAGTAAATCGAGGCTCTTGGTCAGCATTGCCGCGAAATATATGTCAGTCGCATCGTATCGGCAGAATGCGCTCGTAAAAGCCCGACAATCTTCCTGGGGGAAAATTCCCCGATACTCCTCGGCCGCCTCGGCGCAGTAACGAGTAACGCGAGCCACCGATGCCATTTCTGCCGATACCCTGGCGAGCCGGCATCAGCCTGCAACACAAATTAACAGCTTGAAAGCAAAAAAAATCTTTCGTCTTAAGAGAAATTTGGCACGAGAAAAAACTTAGCGTATTTTTTTGTTTGTTTTGTTCTCTCTTCTTCTCGTTCCCAATAAAATCCCACGAAGACCTTGGCGCCAGATTGGAAATCAAAGGCAGCGCATTTCTTCCAGAAGCCTCTGGTACGGCAGGCGGAGGACAGCATGTCTATGGAGAAGATGCGGCAGTGCGAGTTACACACGCAACCGCCGAAAAAAAACTGCTGCAGGTCGTGGCTAGCCAAGTTCCCGACGAGGTCCAAGCGCATCGACGTCATCGCGCGGATAATATTCCCCCTCGTTTTCGCACTGTTCAATCTCGCGTACTGGTCGACGTACCTATTTCGGGAGGAAGAAGATGGCGAGTAAGCCTCGACGACGAGGAAGCGCTCGGATCAAGTAATGTGGCACGCGGCCACCTCTATTACTCGCAGCCCCGTACTGCGTCGTCGTCCTCGATCGCCGCCGTCCTGGCCGACCTGCAATCGCCGGCGGCCAGCAGTAGCGCCACCCCCAGCGGCAGTCGAACCCCCCGAGCACGCAAGAAGCACCTACACTACCACTGCCCCCACCACCACCAGCACCAGCCCGACGAGGAGATCCTCAGCCCGTCCCCCTCCCCGCCCCACTCCCAGTCCTCCCAGCGATCGTCATCGCACCACCGCCACCACCACCACCGGGTGGCGGTCCAGCAGCAGCAGCAGCACTCGTCCTCCTCGTCCTCGGTGACGGAGAGCGAGAGCCGCGGCGAGGGGCGCGCGGGCAGCGCCAGCGGCCGGCACTCGCGCTCGTCGCGCTCGAGGTCGCCCTCGAGGTCGCGCAGCCCCAACAGCCGCCTGGTCCAGGTGCCGCTCATCACCAGCCCCGCCTCCGTCGCGGTGACGATGACGCCCTCGCGCCGTCGGTCCACGCCCTCGCCCCACCGCCACCACCAGCAGCACCACCAGCAGCAGCAGCAACAGCAGCAGCAGCAGCAGCAGGCCGAGGCCGAGGCAGCGGCGCAGCTGCTCAAGGCCGAGGACTTCGAGCGCTTCCGCCGCCTCAGGCCCAGCGCCCGGGACGCGGAGCGCTGCTGCTGGGGCCTCGTGCCCAAGCGCTGGTTCACCTGCCACGCGAAGGGCAGCGCCCAGATCGACGTATTCGCGAGGTTCGCCTTCCCCTTCATGTTCGTAGTGTTCAACCTTGCCTACTGGTGCACCTACATCACTCGAGGCGACGACAACGTAGGGCACAACTGACGATGCGCGGCGCGGCCATGTGTGAGCTGAGTGACTGAGCGAGCGAGTGAGCGAGTGCACGAGCGGAGATCGCACGGCACGGCGGCTCCCCCGGCGCGCGGCCCGACGAGCCCCGCGCGCGGGGGGCCGCCCCCCGCGGGACCGCCGCGATCGCCCAGCCGCCCGACGAGCCGCGCGCGACCGGCCGCGCCGGCGGCGCCTCTCGGTAGGCCAGCCCCGCGGGCGCGCGGGCCCGCACCGCCTCTCATCCGCGCCCGCAACGAATTTCTAAAACTCATTTCTAAGCTCGATCACCGCGCGCGCGGACGATTTGCCGAGCCGCGCGCCGCGCGCACACACATAACGCACCCCCATTCGAAGCCGTGTAACGCGATTCAATCGCGCGGCCCCATCCCCCGCGCGCCACCCGTACTCCCGGGGCGAGAGAGAGGCGTCGCGTGATAATCGGCGCGGCGCAAGTGGCAATCGTCGGCGGCCGGCTCGAGGCGCATCGCCGGGCGGCACGCGAGCGGCACCCGCCCCCGCGGGGCAGCGGCGCGAGCGCGCGGTTCATGATATACGCGAGTCCATCGGAGCGCTTTGAGACCGCCTCGCCGCGCGGCGAGGAAGGAGGTGAAAGTAAAAAAAATGAGTAAATACGCGAAACGCTGGGCGTGCCATCGTGCGAGTGCAAGTGTGCGTGAGTTCGAGTTGCGATTGCGGCCGGCCGTTAGTTTATACTTCAATAGGAATGTATCGTTGCGCGGATTTCCGGCGGAGCGCGTGCGCGCACCCATCTATCTCATCACGTGAAATTTTTTTTCTCTGCGTCTGAAAGCGTAACGATGTGTAACTGGTACATGATGTCGATGTGCGACGACGAGTAGTGCGCGACGGTGCGCGCAGGCGGGGTCCACAGAGGCCGGAAATCCCGATAGCGTACTTTAACGTAGCGACAACGGGCATCGTCGAGTAATGCACAAGATCCGGGGAGACCGCGCGCCACCATTAAAAAAAAAGTGACGAAGACTTTTTTTTAATTAGTGGGCCCTGTATAGCCACGGCCTATCTCTCCAAACAAAACGACAAAAATACTTAGCGGTTAAGGACAATTAGAATGGTTAAGGCTCCCTAGTTAAGTAAGGAACTTAGAAGTAAGTCGATTGAATTTAAAATGAAAAATGATAACAAATGAAGATGAATGAGATTATGATATTAAAAGAAAAATGATACCGACGTCTATACGAAGACGATGTGACGTTCATGAGAAAAAAACGATGTGTCGAAAATTTAAAAAAAAATAATGATAGACCGAGAGTGAAAGGTTGAGTCGTATAAACACACATCTATAAATTTATATATAATAAACCGAGACGAAGTGTCGACGATTAAAAAAGTACATGATGTGGATGAAGTATAAAAATATATATATTATATATATATGAAGAAAAATATGCCTAGACGTATCGAACTGGAAAGAAAAAAAAATAAAACAAGTATTTAAGCTCGTTGTAACGGCGTTCGAATGATGAAAATCTTATCTTTGTAATTAAGATTCATTAAACGTAATAAAAAGATAAAAAAAGAAGAAGAAGAGCAGTAAAAAAAATAACGCAAGTCCCGAATGACAGCTCCGCGGTACAGGAGAATCGGCACCCCCGCGACGCGGCGACTCGCTATATACACGCACTACTACACGCGCCTCCCGGACTCGCGATCCGCGGCTCGCGCGTCGAGGATTTTTAATCTCTCCTTCTATCTCGCTTGCGATTTTCACGTTTGTATTGCGAACGCGAGTCTTTTGTACACCCGTGTCGGAAGTGCGAAACCGCGATTTAAGAAAAAAAAAATGTATATGTATAATGTATATCGAGGCGAACAAAAAAATTTTATACGCGATCACGAGGCGAGCCGCGTGACCCGAGTCCGCGAGCGCGAGGCGACGACGAACACATATAACGACGAACCGAACCGAACGAACGAAAAAAAAGCGAAACACTGAGAAAAAGGGAGAACAATGTCGCCGCGCCGCGAAGCTCCGGCCGGGACACCCGCTGATATTGGGAGGCACGCGCGTAACGACACACGAGCCACACGTCACATTAAAATACGAATCCACGCGTACACGCACGTTACCGAGCGAATGTCAGAGAGCGCGCGAGCGAGTGAGACGTTGAATTTATTATAAGGGGATTTGTCGTGTATATGGGGATACTCCACATTTCATGTACGATTTAACGCGCAAGTGCACGCGGCGGCTCGATTTAGGATATACGCGTATATATACATACATATATATGCACCCACTCGTAGGGATGCGCACACGCGTGTAGCGCGCGCGGCACGGGAGATTATCGCCGTCTCTGTGTGAATCGGCGATGAGGCGAGATTGAGGCATTAAAATTGTTTCGCGGCGCGAAGGCCAATTTTACGTTTGATAGTCGAGGCCGTTGCACGCAACGCGGCATCGGCGCGTCGGCGGTAATAGCGAGCACACCCGAACAACCGTTAAAGTACTTTGTAACTTTTGTGTAACGTTAAACCACCACCTTCACCTTTTATTGTCTTACCTAACGAAAGCGTTTACTTAAGTATTCGACGACTTCATTTTTTACTCGTTCGCGGCGGTCAATTACCGATGCGCTTTCAGTTCGTCGCTCGAGAATCTTGAGAAAGTAAAAAAAAATCAAAGTATACATGCGTGTGCGTATCGGAAAGTGTCTCGTATAGTATATTAAAAAAAACAAAGAAACCCTCTAAAAACTCTTCCCGACAAAAAAGCCGCTGCGTCGCTCGAAAAAAAAATTCTCATATAAGTTATCAACGTATACATATATAAATATAAACATACACGGCTATGCGAAGCTATATTACCTCGACACACACACAGACACGCATACACGATTTAAGCGTACGCCCACACAGCCACACAGAACACACGTATACACTGTACCAGGACTCGTAGTTCTTAAGAACGTGTAAACCGCGTTGGAGACGGCGGAGAAAAAGAAAGCGACAGAGGAAAGAGCGTGTGTATGTACGTGCATGTGAAAACTTAAAAAATATCTGAGTAACAAGAGAGGAAGTAGTAGCGGAGACGAGACTGCGCGAAAGAATGAAAGCGAGAAAAAGGGCAAAGGTAAAAAGGAGATATACGTACTATTATATATATTTCGAGTCCCCCGGGACCGGCTGCTCATTCGCAGTTGCGCCGCTCGGTCCCAAGCTCCTACATATATATATTATGCAGGTATTATACACACTATGCGTCGCGAGTTCAGAATCAGAGTCTCCCGCGGAAAAACGGAGACGCGACTTTAGCGCGTAATTCGAGCGCGATCTTTTGCTCTCGCTCTTTCTCTCTATCTATCTCTCTCCGAGTCGTCGCCGCGTTTTTCTCGGGCGAAGCTTTTTCACCCTGCGCCAAGCAGAGCGAAAACTTTGCCCGGGTCGCGCGACGCTCGGAGCGAAAAGAAATTGAAAAAAAAAAGAATGAAATTAAGCAACAAAAAGAAAAGAGGAAAAAATTCGGGAGTTTGTGATAATGAGCTCGCGACAGATGTACGTGCATACACGAGTCTGTGTTCTTTTTTGTTTTGGGAAATCCACACGTGTATAAGCGAGGCTTGACGTGAACGGAGACGTGTAAAGATCGGCCTGAGCTTTGATGTTCGACGCGCGCCACGGTGACGTTCGAGAATCTACGGGGAAAATGTCTATATAATTATTATACAATCGTAATCTATATATATATATAAAAGTATATATATATACATATGACAGACAAGTATATAAACAAGAAAAAAAAGTATTATGTCTTTTTATCGCGTTATGGGAAGTATAAGAGTATTATTATTAAAAGAAAAAAAAATTGAAAAAACAACTAGTTGATATGCTGTAATAGCGTAAAGTTTTTGTATCGTTTCGAATCGGTGGAAAGAGAATTGAAAGAGCGAGTTTTTTCTTAGCGAATTAAAACGATGATAAAAAAAAAAGTGAAAAAAAATCAAAGGGAGGATGGAGAAATTTTAAATACGACGTTGTGTATAAATGCTTAATCGAGTCGCACCGTTGAATTTACGAAATTTTATCGCTGAACGCGTCGATGAACGAAACGAGCTATAACGAACGAATAGTGCAGAAGAATACTAAACCAGAAAAAGGAGAAAAAAAAGAAAGAAGCGCCGCATTATCGAAAGAAGAGAGGCCACTTATTGACACACTCTTAAAACATGCAAATCGTAACGAAATATACACCGTCGAACTAAATCCGTAAACCTACTACCAGATGTATAATGCTTTTAACCGCGCACGCGAACGCCTTATATCAACCGTATAAGTAAACTTATCATGATGTTACAGTCGTATGTTGTGTTGTAAAACGTAGACGTCACGAGAGTCGCCTTGTTTCTTGTCGATTGTTTTCGATGTGTATGAACGTAACAATATAGTTTACGATGAACAATGATTTCCCTCTCCGTCGTCCCGTGAAAAAAAAATCGATAATGAAACTTTAAAAAAAAACAATGTGAACAAAAAAAAACCAGTGATGTATTCGTAAAATGAGAAAAATAATATATAATAAATATGTGCATGAGCGCATGTGAAAGTCATTGACGTTATAAAAGTGATTGAAGTATTGAGTCATCCTTTGCACACCCGTTGAAAGTGCTGCACCCCCGCCCGTTCATTTTCCTTTTTCCTTCGAAAATAAAGAAAAAAAAAACACGAAACGAGTGAAAAAAAGGAGCGCAGGTGCCGTCGCCGAGGAGAAATTTTTTGATAACGCATTGCGCGCCACTATTACGAATTCGCCGCTTATCTTTTTACGACGGCGATCCGCGACGCTGAGGCGAGGCGCGGGCGAGCACTTTCAGCGGCGATATCTCATTGCGCGTATAAAATCTAGTGACTTTTACGCGCCTTTATGTGTGTGACCCAATCCACCCCCCATCGTCGTTACGACGTCGCTCGCTCTTTTGTTTCGTCATTCCGAGACTTTACGAATTATCCAGCACCCCCATTTATCCAGACTCCCTCCCCCCTACATCGGACAAGATAACACGATAACAATCAGAGCTGTACGATCCTTTATTAGTTTTTTCTAGTCGCGAAAGTATTGCAAACGAATGCGGGATCAGCGGAACTGCGCCGAGAGGAGTAAGTAGCAAGTGTCTCGTCAGCCCCACTCAACTCGTTGACTGTAATCGATTGATCTTTCTTTTTTCGTTTTTTTTTGTAACGCTCGATCGACGAAATGAAAATTTTAGATTCACCAAACTGTTTGTTGAGCTTTCGAAGAAAAAAAAAGTAAGAGGAAGTAGCGAATTTTTTTAACACAACTATATAAGTATATACTAACGATAAAAAAAAAAGCACGTCACGAAAGTACTGAGATCTTATCAACGACAAACGGATGAGCTTCTCTCGGTGCACGAAAAATATGAAATAATAATAAAAAAAAAATATCTCGTCGAACTTTTCGTGTGCATAATGTACATACATTATTTGGAGGCCAGTATTTCATCTGTAACATAAAAAAAAGTGGTATTACCAATAAATCAATAAACAGATTACGTGTACATTTTCCTTATTCTGCGTAGCTTCTTTCCCACCGCCGTTTTCTTTTTTATTTTCCGCGAACGTGCAAAACGTAGGCGGCAGACGTGAGTCTGCGATTTATTTCCCGAGCGAGGAGAAAAAAAAATATAAAAAAATAAAGAAAAAGAAACGAAGCCAGCGGGAGAAAAAGAAATTCGGTTACGCGCCGAGCGGAAGGCACGCGACAAGGCACGCAAAAGGGAGACAGACAAAGAAAAAAACAGGAGAGGAAAGTCTCGGAGAAGAGAGCGCGCGAGAGAACGAGTGACGTCATTTATATATATACATACATATATACATCTATACGCATATACCGCGCAGTGACCCGCGACTATGACGAGCCAATGAACTGTCGTCGATCGCTGCGCCGGGATGGAAAAAATTCTCTCGGTCGTTTCTCTCCCTCCTCCCGCCTACGCTCCCATTTTTATACTTTCTTTCGTTACTTTATCTTTTCCCTTTTAATTGGCCATCGGGTCGCCCAATTAGCGAGGATTTCCCTTCTCCCCCGGGGGGGGCGCGGAGCGGCGGCAAATGCGCCGGGAGCCGATAAGTCGCGGCGAAAGAAAGTCTCGCGCGCGGCTCCTTAATAATATCCGCGCGCGCGCGGGAGGCGATCGGAGTTTAATTGGCGAGCCGCTCGCGCGGTCGATGCGACGTGTACACGCCCTCGAGATCGTGCGACGCCGGAGCAGAAAAGAGCATTAAAGAATTAGTCGACGTACAGGCGGGTATCGCGTTGGTAGCACGGCGCAAAAAAAATAAAGATACTTAAGATCATTGAGCGCTTCAGAATCCAGGCGCGGAGAGTACGAGTTCGCTTACACGAGATACGACACACAACATCTGTTCCGCACACGCACAGGGTGTTAGAATATGTACTTAATCTTCACTTTGATAAATAAAACGTATATGTTAAAAAAATATGAAAAAAAAAGAGGAGGAAGGTGCACGCGTAAGAGGCACGTATTTTAGGTAAATTCTAAAAATGTAGAGTTCGCTCTTTGATGAGAGGAAAACTCTGTCCTTACGATATCCATTACTCTCGGCTTGACGCTTCGACGAGTTCGTTGTATTGATTCGAGGAAAAAAAATATAGATACAAAGTATATCTGTTATCCCACACTCATCACCCCCCGACAATTAAGACAGACACGTTATACTTATAATACACAATCGCGCGTGATGTAATTAAATCTACAAAACCAGGAATATCGCGAAAACGATGTTGCGCTGCGAAGTCTTTGACAGTGTTTGGTTGGCTGTACCACATTACGGGAAGGATCACTCTATTCTAATGTTAAGTGCGATTTAGTGATTGTCACATTATAGTTAAATATCACAAGATGTTACTATCAATGTCGCGATTATCACTACTGACTATATTCTAAATAATAAAGTGTAAGAAGTAACTAATTAAGGTGTTGTTAGTTAAGTTTAAAAGTAAATATCTGACAATTTTATATAAATGTGTACGTACGTTAGAATTAGCAAGAAAGTGTAAAGAGGAATTTATATTGCACGAGTTTAAGTTTTCATTTATTATCGATCGCAAAATGCAAGTGTAATGCACGTCGAGCCAAATTTATTTGTCAACAAAAAGTTAACTATGTAAATTGCAGTATACGTCAATGACCTCGTAGCGCGACGCGACCATGTACATTTAATCTAGACTGTCCTCCCGGAGTATAAGCAGCTTCGGCCAGTGAATAATATAGTAAAAAAAAATAAAGTAAACGGTAATCTATCTATTCCAGGGTATAAAAGCAGGTACAAGTCGTTCGGACGGTTTTACTAAAATATTATCCCCTTTAAGTAAGGAGATTCGTTCGCTAGGCATTCGTTAAACGTACGATTATAGGCGAGAGAGTTAGAAAAAAAGGTGACAAGTAAAGGTAGAAAATCGCGCGCGTCAATACGAAAAGAAAAAATAATGTTCTGCATGTCTGCACGCGAGCAAAATAATAAAGTCGCGAAACGAGAAGATACGGTAGACTAATTCTTCATCCAAAGTGCACCTCGCGCATACACTTTTACGGGAGATATAAAAGACTATCTCTCCGTTGTATTAACGTTATACCTATGATTTTGCGACTTTCGATACGTAATATAATAAGCCAGCGCAGGAAAAATCGCGGTGAGAGAAAAAAAGTGCACGATACACGAGGTAATTATGCACGACCGAGGCGTCAAAGCGATTGTAACCGACGAGAAAAAGGGTGGAAATAAACGACGTTTAAAAAACGTAACGAAGCGGAAGAGGCGAGCATAAAAAAAAATCACGCGACACCAACAACGTTCATAAGGATTTGATGACGAACGAGTTTTATATATAAATATTATACATATGATTATACATGGATATATGTAAGTGTGTCACGGCGTTTGACATCCGTGCTCATCGCTGATAAAATCCGACGAACGGCCATCGTACCGATCGCAAAGGGAAAGAAATAAACAAGTCGAGCGATGAAAAATCGAAAAAGGGGAGATATGAAACGCAAACCCGACACGACGAAAAGAGAAACCTCACACCATTGCACAGAAAGTTAAGTCGCATTAATACGTATGAATATTGAATGTTGGATATATTTACGTAAGAATAAACATTATAATACCGCGCCGCGAGGCGGGGGATCGCAATCCGCGGCGCCGCCCCGAAACCGCCCGTCACTCACCTCCCTCCCTCTCCGACTCATCGTTACTTCCACTTATTATTGCCGTCCCTACGATTATTATCCCCATCGCAATAAAGAGTAACGTCGCGCGCGGATTCGCTTATCTGGCCGAACGGAAAATCTCTTCCTCATCCTACTACCCTCCGCCCGATTATCAGACGTTCGAGCGCGCGGAAGTTTCGCCCCCCGCACCGGGCGGCGCCCGGGCGACGATCCCCCGCCTCGCAGGTGAATTTCGATCGTAGATCTCAGTAAACGCGGGCGTAGAAAGTATCGAGGTCATACCTAATTAATGTCACGAGGATACCAACGAGACGAAGCTGACTCGACGGAAATGAAATAAAAACTTTGCATACAAAAAAGAAAATAAAAGACAGGAAAAAAAATCATCGAGAGACCCTTACTCTGTGTGCCTGCCCACCTGTTCACCCGCGCCTTTTATTTCTTTCTTTTCGCGGGATGGAAGATTTTTTTCTCGCGTTATTATCATTGCGCGCGTGCGATACGCCGAGTATCGACGTCTGCGCGCGGTCAATTTATTCCGAGGGTATAGCCGAGGCTCTCGGATTATTATTGTATGTGGCGCGGATTCGGATCGTACGGTAAATTGAGTTTCCACGGCGTAATATATATATTTTCCTTTGTTGCTCGCGGGATTGACGCAGGAGGAAGATGAAGCATTTTTATGGGTTCCGTTCTCTTATTTATTTTTCCGTTTTATCGTTGCCGACTAATTTATAGCGGCGATTTTCATTTGGTTTTCACGAAGAAAAAGAAATCTAAAGAATTATTGTTTTATTTTCGTTTGCTGAAATGGAGATGTTCGACCAAAGTAAGTATAGAAATTAAGTATTTATTTAAGCGAAATCAGAAAAAATAACGAGAATTACTTATAAAATAAAAGTAAAATTGATGTATAATAGAAAAATTAACGAATTATAAGATAAAATGCACTTTTTATTTACGTACATTAAATCGAGTACACCATTGTTTTATAAATCTACAAGTTTGCGAATAACGAGCATATACTCTTCTAGGAATTGTTTCTTTACTTATTTCACTTAAATCGAGTATGCGATGCTTCTTTTATTCCTGTTACATATAGTGTAGTTAAAGCTCGTGTTTAACCAACTCCCCGAGGCAAATCGGGCAGAGTCAGTCAATCGGATGATCACAAAAAGATATAGTAGAAAAGTTTTTGTTACAATAAAATCGAGGTAAACTTCGCAATAAAAAATCTCCGAATCTATACAATATATTATTTCGTAAAACTATTTAACTAGTAAATAATAATAACTTATAAAAACTTTGGCATAAATTAAAGTTGACTAGTACATCTTTGTCAATATTTGTGCAAATAAATAAGACGTCTATCTATATTACTCTTAAATTCGTAATAATAATAAAAACGTCTGATTATGATACAGTTTAGTATTATTTTAGAGTCTAAAGTAGTTGACTGTGAGTGCGAGTATGAACTTTTTTTGTTCTCGTGTTGTCAGTCAAAGATTGTACAAACAAATCGCCGTGAATAAATTAAAGTACTCTTAGCCTCATTACGCAGACTCGGAATACTGAAATTGGACAAACATTTTTTTTTCATGGCCTTCTGCCACGCCTTAGAGAGTCTACAAAAGTTAGTTTGAAAATATTCCTCCTTTGCATGAAATCTTCGCGCTCGGTGGATAAATTCCATAGAAGGACTTTTCGAATTTTTCGAGTTTTCGTTCTCATAGTCAAGGAAACCCGTGCCCGCCCGAGATGGACTCGCGTCGCTTCGCACGGGCGATATTCACATCGAATTCACCACATTTCGCATCAACGAAACATACCGTCAAACGCTATAAACTACAACAATGTAAAAAACTGTAAAAAATGAATATAGTTATCGTACAAACAATTTGCACCCGAGATTGCAGTCGTATTATAAGGAACGTCGTCGATTGTTGCGCGCGATCTAGAACGTCTTGGATATTACCAGTTATACATCCAGTTGCTCGTACAAAGCGATCAAAAGATAATGATCTCCCTAACGTCTATTGCTTTTGCGAGTTATAGTTTCTAAAAAAATTATCAATGGACCGATGAACCCTTATAGGAGCTGACAATTCAAAACGAAATCCGCCTTCGATTAGTAAAAATCTGATTGAATCAGATCAGATCCCCCTCTCACTCGACAGTTCATCGGTTAAAAATTCTCCCCGAGCGTGCCACCCCCCAGAAGCGTCGGAGCTCGCCTTGGTCCTTCCGATCAGAAAAATAAAGCCTCCTCTCTCTCTCCCTCGCTCTCAGTCGACCACGTCGGTCGCACTGCCGCCTCGGAGGGCCGGCGCGGCTGGTCAGTAGAGCGGCAGCTCGGGGCGCGACCTGCACCGTCTGCCGGTGGTGCAGTAGTAGTTGGGCCATTCCTAGATGGTCGGTATGTAGGTGGTGGAGGTCATGCCGGCCCTGAGCAGGGTGCAGTCGGCCGCGTGCTGGCTCAGCGAGTTCTTGCGCGAGCTCGGCTGCTTGCGCTGAGGCTGCAGGTTCAGGGGCGGCAGGTTCGGGTGCTCGATCCGGGTGGGCGAGCTGACGCGCGGCCGCAGCGTGCCGCCCCGCGCCGGCATCCCGTACAGCCCTTCAACAGAGAAAACTAGAAAAGCCTGGTCAATTGCGCTCGAGGGCTCGAGTGGCGCCGGGCGCTTCCGACACGCTGAACTGGGTCGCCTTTGGCACGGCTACCGAGACGCCCTTTGTAAGTCTCGCGAGAGGCTTTGCGCGCCCGGTGACCCGCAAGATTAGTGGAGGAGGGGAGAAATTGGTCGAGAAGGAAAGTGAAGTTTCGGAATTGAAGGCGATGATGAAGGCGATTTTTAAATGTTATAAATTATAGAGGAGAAATTGTCGATTTTTGGATTTACGAGTAAGGATGTTGTAAAGGTACCTACTGTAGGCAAGTATATCTATAGGTAAAAGTCTGCCAGACGGCGATCAACGCCTTCTGGTGAACCTTCCTGGAACTGAATAGCAATCGATAAGCGATAGCAGCTCGCGTTCTTTAATAAAATCTTTGATTGTTATAAACAGTACAGAAAATTTCGTGATTCTTTTTCACTGAACTTTTTTAAATACCATAAAATATTTTGCAATTAATCAACCAACAATTTCAACTTTCTTTAGAAATGTTAAGATAAAAATAAAAAAGGGAAATATTTACTTGGTTCGCAGGGCTCTAGAACATCCTCGAGTTGATAGTACTCATTTTTTAAAGAAATGGGATCCTCATAATCGACAAAAGCCGTATTGTCAAAAGCCTTCTCATCCTTCGGGCGCGTCAAAACAGGCGACGGTGCAGGAGGCTCCGTATAGGTCTATAAAAAGATTTTTTGTTTAGTATTTTTATACTTACAGTATATGGAAGAATATATCTAAATAGTTACATTAATTACAATATTTAACTTTATAGATGAAATTATTATGAATGAGCTGCATGCATGTAAGCAGTGCTAATTGGCAAGGCATATTTACTGAAACCGCGATTTTCATGCATTAATCTGTGTTATGAATTTACTACTTTTACAATCACGTATAGTAATCTAAGATACTAAAATTTTTCTTTATGTGATTTTGGATATATTAATATTTAAGTTTTTTCTTGTAATGCAGTTTAGATTTTTTTTAATACTAATAAAGAGAAAGGTTCTACGATTTTTTCATAAATTAGAAAGTGTCTGCGCTAACTGCGAATGACTGGTACGATTCTATTAGTATGTTTGCTATTTAAAGGCTAAATAAGACTAGTTTGATTTGAACACTACGTTGTTATTTACTCTTTGACAAACATTTATAGCACACCTATAGCATTGAGCCTATTTAAAGAACGAAAAATGCGAAATGATAGCTCAAGCGCGAATTAAAGTAAAAAGTAGCCAAGAGCGACAGACGAAGAAAGATTCAGAGAAATTTAAAAGACAAAACATAATGCGTCGAATTTATGGGAATTCAGATTGGAATCTTCAAATTTATCACGCCGAAACACTCAAAATCCCTTAAAAAAAAGACTTGCCCCCATAATTCATAAAAGCGTACACCCAGTCGACTCCAATCCTGCATTCGGCAAAGAAAAATCGACGATAAAGAGATAAGTGAAAAGGAGAGATACAAGAGAAAGATAGGAAAAAGAAAAAAAGACAGATGATACAAAAAGATCCGTGCGATAAAAAAGTCCTAGTGGCGCTGGCGGTGGGCTTACATCCGAGTAGAATGACAAATAAATTGTTGGAATTGCCTTGAGGTTTACATGTTCGGTCGGGCTCTCGGAGTACGATCGCTTGTGATGATGATGGTGGCCGAGGCCGAGGCTGTTAACGTACGAACCGGGCGGCGGCGGCACCGGCGGCGGCTGCGCCCCCAGGTTGCACACCCCGCCGATGGTCTCGTACGTGTGCTCCTCGAGGTAGTGGCGGGTGGTGCCGCGCGGCGTCAGCGTCGCCCACATCAGCCGGGAGTCCTGCAGGGCGTCCTGCTGGCCGGGGCCGCACGGGTAGAGCACCGCCTCGCTCTGCAGCCGGCCGACGACGACGGGCTGCTTGCCGTCGAGGCAGCCGGGCCCGACGATGCCCCCGCCGGCCGCCGCCGCCGCCGCGGCCGTCTGCATGCCCGACGAGGCCGTCGACGTCGACAGCGTGCTGTTCTTGTTGCTGCGGCTGCTGCATTGAGACGCACCGTCGTTAGATTCGATTACTCGCGGCGTCCTTCGCAGCGCAAACGGGGATTTCGCCGCGCCGAGGGGTCCCGGCAGGCACGACAACACACAACACCAACTTTTACCATCTTTTCGAATTTCGCTACTGTGAAATCATTTATTGCATGAGCGGATTTTTGCGCTGGAGTTAGAGATGCGACAGTGCGCTTCGTGAATGATTCATGGTATGTATGTAGACTGAATGATTTTATAAACGATGATTGATGTAATGATTAAACGAAAAGGATGTACGTTGTACGGTGGTATGGAAATTAAAATTGTGAGATTCGCGCGGATAAAAAAGCGAGAGAATATCGACTGCTTAGAAGTGTTGAAAGAGGGAGGTTTACTTACAATTTGCATTTTATCAGCAGCGCTGCCAGAACAATGCCGACGAAGATGAGACCGATGCACGAGGATATCAGCACTACAAACCATGTGTCATCGAAAACTGTTCCTAAAAAGAAACCATATTCCATGAATTATTAATCCGTACCATCGCTGAATGATAAATGAGAAACCCCTATTCCAGATTCCCCTGATTGAAAAATATCGTACATATACATAATCAAAATTTATATTCGATCTTTTCGCTGTTTATTTCACGTTTTTATTTACCCGACACTGTTAAATATTGAAAAAATGAAAAATAATGTCAATAGCTTTTTTCATTTATTTTTCTTGTTTTAAATACTTTAGTTTTTCTCTCCCCAAATTGGGGAGAAGAAAATATGGAATTATTTTAGAAAATGTGACTTTTTACATTTAATATATATATCTCACATTTTCTAAATGATTTTTTATTTTCAGGTTTATATAATAGTATAAAAAAGGCATGAAATTTCAATTATCAATAGTATTTCTCCTCTACTTGCACTCCACCAATCTGTAAATTTAATGAAGCACGCGTCTCATCTAATATTCGACAAAAACTATAAAAAAAATCATTAAATGTATCTGTTATAATTTAATTGCTATACAAAAAATCGCTATCAGTAAATTGGTGGAGAGAGCCTCCGGAAATTCAATCTCCAAATCCCTTCAGTTAATTGAAAAAAAAAGTCGAACGCGCGTAATCGAAACGCTAATGCGCGATCGCATTAGAATTCTCCACCCGTCGGGTCCTCGTGCGTGCATTTGCAAAATCCCGGTCGGCCAGGCGCTAATCCGGCGAAAAACCAATATAACTCGAAAAGATCCACCTCGAAAGCCGCCCGACAAATTCGGGCTCACGCTCGGCAGGCGTCGGACAAAGCCGCGCACTCCCCCGTCGAAAAAGCCCCCCCTGAGGGGAAGAAAAGGGCAGGCGAAAAGGGCAGTCGCGATGGAGCCCGGAGGCTGCGAGCCGTGATGTACATCGGGCTACTAGGGGCTGGTCGCAGACGAGGGGAGGCTGCCACGCGCCCGTCGGCCGCACAATATATATTCACCTTGCTGCGGCATCTCGACGTACTGGACCCCCTCGGCGCGCCACTCGCACGTGTGCTTGCACGGGCTGCTGTTGAAGTGCTCGAGGAAGGGCAGGCCGTCGCCGGGCTGGCCGGACGCGCCGCCCGGGTAGTAGTCGGCCGTGTGCACCAGGAAGCTGGGCAGCGGCGGCGGCGGTATCCGCAGGATCGCGTCCGGCGGCGGGCCCAGCGCGCACGGCGAGCACTCCGCCGAGTCGTTCATGATCATCGTCCCAGCCATTTCCGCCTCCGCCGACTGCGAACAATCAACGAGTGTTTATTGCGCCTTTTGAGTCAGCCTGCTGCTGAATCACGCCGTGGGATTGGCGCTTCCGCGAGCCCTTTATTGAATTTTTATTTTCTGACAGTTACGAGGGTCTTTGGACATTATTTATTTTGTTTTAGTTAGTCGAATTATCGGGGAAATGATAATAATCGAGAAATTGAATATTATTTTACATTTTCGTATTAATGAATATACCGTAATTATTTTATACATATGTACGAGTGGTAGCGAGATTTTTTTATGTATTCTCAAAATATGAAACAGTAAAATGAAAAGAATTCATTCAAGTTTATAATGAAGTTGAATTTTTTCTGAAATAAAATGATTGTTCATTCTTTCTTATGAAAGTATTATTATTTTAATTGCATACAGAAGGTATACATTACTACTTTTGTATGGTTGAATTATTGATTGACCTTATTTCTCATTTTAATTACGACCTACTGAAAAAAAGTTTTTTGTGTACCGGGAAGTAAATGGTCGCATTTCTTATTGATGTAGCGTAGATAGATATTTGATTCGAGGAAAAATGATTTTTTAAACGGCCGAAAATTGATACTTTCTATTGGGAAAGATCACAAAATGATAAAATGATGGAGTTACGGTAAATACCTATAACAAGGCAAAATTGATTCGTAAGTAACGGGGTTAATATGTTTCCGACCCGCATGTATTCCAGTCTCGTCTCGCTTGTTTGGCATCTTTTGTGCGCCTGTTGTGCGGCGTTTAATGGATTTTTGATGAGAGAAAGAGCGCGAGAAGCTTATTATAGATTGTTTGCACACTTTATTTTTCTTTATGTACCTACTTCGGCGCGAAGCTGTTTGTTTATTTAGAGGGTCGAAAAAAGATTTGTGTATTTGAAGATTCGTAAATTCCCTCTTGGAAAAATATAAAATGTTTTCAGAGGTTACTCGGTTGTCGTTGCATTGATAAAACAGTTGCACTGTTTCCTTTCTCTCGCTGCATTTTACGTCTAGTGTACACAGAGGCAGTGATTTTATGAACGTTTACGTAAAGATTTTTCCGAAAATGGTCATAAATTATTCAGTTCAAGAATTATTTATGCAAATACTGAAAATTTAAATATCGTTCAATTACAATTGAAATTTGATGTTTCGCTAATTAAACGTCAACAAAATTAATGCACATAAATTAGTAATAACGAATCTAAAGTGTTACATTAAGCTTAAATAATAAAAAGAGATTAAGTATGCGCATTTTATAGCTACTTTATAAAAAGGATAATAAATAATTTACTTTGAATGTACAAATTTAGATATCAAAGGCGTATCTAAATCAACTTAACTATCCTACTGTGACATAGTTTGGTACAGGGCTTTACACTTCTGACGTCGCCGGCATGGTTATTTTTAAACTGCAAGATGTCACTGTCTCCTATACTATTTACGAATAATGCGAAATTTCCAGCAGTGCGCAAATCAGAAATACGATTACAAGCCAACTATAAATCTCGCTACTCTTGCAACATCCAAATTTATACCAACAATTATTTATTACTGCTTATTTTCTACTTAAAAATAAATAAAATATACAAAAAATCGTTAAAATTATAGCAGTAAAAAAAAAATTAAGCAAGAAAATCTTTACCTATCACCGCAACCTTCGATTAATCAATACTTCCCTAATTACCCTTCCTTGAGTTATGGACACTTTATCTTGCGGGCGATAAAACGACAAACGCAAAAAGAAATCAATAGCCATTGTATGTGCCGAAGAAAAAGAAAGGCAACCTAGAATCCAGCGCGGCTTTATCTACATCTCGCGCCTCGTCGACAAGAAACCGCGCGGGAATCGCTCGCCGACAAACGGAAAAACGCAACAGCGCGAAAACCGCAAGAGCCTCGGCTCATTGCGAGACGCGTCGATAATACCGCATCGGTTATCGCGCGCCCCGACACCGAGTAATCTCGCGCTTGAAAGAAAAAAACCGCCGCGCGGAACCACACACTTAAAGCACTTGACACCTCACTCCGCCTCGGCACTGTGTACACTCGCGTCGCACATCAACAAAACAAACAGAACTCGTCGGGAACTCGTGCACCGATGGTTTCAAATTTTCGCAATGTCGACACACTTTTCCGAATTGCGAAATAAAAAAAAAAAGAAAAAAAGCCAGCGGTAACAACGACAAACAAACGGCGCAAACAAAAAAAGAGTGGCAAAAAGCGATTGGAAAGAGCAGCATCCACCTACCATTGCGCGGCGCAGCCCCTTCGGAAGAGTTATGCCCGTGGCATCGAACCGGCGCTCTATAGCTACGGGGGAGGCTCTCGCTCGCTCTCCTACTCCGCCGGCGGCGCACGCATCTGCGGCGCAGGCGTCGCGAGTATTGAACCGCTGCGCGCCGGCGAGCGCGCACGCTCCGGAGATGCAGCGCGCGCGCCGCGGGGCCGTCGCGTGCGCCCCGAAAATCCCATTAATTGGGACCCCCCTACCTTCCCCCCCTTATTTACCGGGTCGTCCACCGCGGCGTCTGGAGCAGCTGCACGCGCGGCTTTTGTGGATTAAACACCGGACGGGGGGAAGAGACAGAGCGAGCACATGCACGCGGGAGGCTGGCCCCTGTTGCAGCTAATTTCGAAGTCGCCGATACGGGGAAATGATAAATGTCGTGTAATTGGGGTGCGTGCGCGTGTACCGGCGCCGCCTGCGCGCCTTTCCCGACTTTTCCCGGCGCGCGCTTTAATTGGGACCGCTTTTGTGCGCTTTTACGAGCGGCCGGGGGGGTGCAATTGCGTAATGGGCGATGTTTCGCGCAGGTTTAAACGGTGCGTTACCAGGGGACGGCTTTTCTTTTCGGTCTCCCCGCGAGCGGTGGATTTTTCCGTGTCGTCGCGCCTGCTGAATGCCGGCCTCGCACTTGCGTGCCGCTAATCGTCGATCTTGGCATGGGCTTTTTGTGTTCGCCGTGTGTCAATTGATAAAGAGACGGCGGACGTAATGAAATATTAATGAGGCGACGAATGAGCCGCAAAAAAAAGTGGGAACGAAGGAGAGAAAAGCGCAGCGTTTGTGGCTCGTTACGAGCGGTACCGCTGCGTCATTACGACGATGAGTCCGGAAAAAACTTCCGTTGTGCAGCGGTCGTTAAGAACCTGACGTTGGGTCCGCGGACTCGTAAACGCGGCGGCCCCCGAAAAAAGCGCTCTTTTTTACACGGCGTAATACATACTTTATTATACACAATGTTACAACGGACCCTTAGTTACTACCCCTCGCGTCGGATGAGCGTAAAAAAGAACGGAATTACTACACCCAAATCCACTTCGACGACAGTAAAGGAGACTTTAGACCTCGAAATAAACTCGAGTTCGACCCATTCAACCCACGTTTAATCCGCGAAAGCTGCCGCAGGCTTACAAAAGAAAAAAAAACACGGTGCCCGTCCAAAAATCTAGATGCAGGAGAGCGAAGCTATTCGCTCGCCGGCGGGTATCGACGAATAAGGAAATCCACGTCTCGCGCGCGCAGGCACTCAAAGCGGCCTTTGTCAAGATCGGAGAGAACCACAAAAATGCAAATTAGCACCGCCTCGTTCGTGTCGTTATATGAAAACAGAGGCGCGCGCGCGCACGCGTTTCGCCTTCAATACCGAGCGACAATTTATGCAAAGTCTTTTACGTAACGCGCACATAATTTTCCAGCCTCCCTCCCTCTCTCTCTTTCTCTCTCGGCTTATATATATTTTTCTTCTTTTTCGCTCGACCGCGGCGTCATGCATAAATACATGCGGATACGCGTTCGAGCGAGCGAGCTCTCGATGTATACGTACATACGTGCACTCTCGCACACGGGTCGGCGGGGGACGAGCGTTCGAGCGTGTGCGCTACTTCCTTTAAGAATTTACAAGGTAAAAGTTATATACGCCCCGGCCCGCGCCTTTTTTCGCGCGATCTAAAAAGGAAATGGTATGTTCGAATTTTGCATATCGGAGCGTAAGGCAGCGGTTCGAGGCGAAAATTCTGGCCGCGCGGCTCCTTTCAGCGGGCGGAGTGTTAAATGGAGAGGCGCCGCTTTTGTGAATACGCTTAGTTAGAACAGCGCGCGGAACTTGGGGATTTCAGGGGGAGGAGATAAGGATAACAATCGACGCGAGGAGATAGAGGGAGTTGATAGGATTTTCAATGGAGAAGTCAATTAGCGGAGGTAATTAGCATAAAAAGTTAAAAAGGCTGGTTGTTAAGTTTTCTCTTAATGAGTGGGGACCTGCGCTCAGTCATGCATACTTAATGATAAACGTAATCCTTTCGTTGACGGGGATTTTAATTAAAGAAGTTGAAATTTGAAAATTGCTGGAAATTAATCTTTTTTTTTCTTTAACGAAGAGGAAAAACTATTGACGTGAATTAGTTGATTAATGTCGCACATTTATCACTTAAAAGATCCTATAGATTATAGTTAATATCGACATTATATCGATATAAATGACTCAGAGTATTTTCCAATCATCGAGGAAATGCACTAATTCCTATATGATTTATTATAATACTACGTTATCGCAACAAAAAAGAATTGCGCATGCAGGTATCTGCACACGTCATTGTTGAAGACGAACAGCGAAATTAAAAAAACTTGATACACGCAAAGAAAAAGAACTAAAAATAACTCGCGAGGTCTGAGTCAAAACATTATGATCATTCAGAAAGTGAAAAGATCCATGGAGGGTCCTTCATCAGAAGAATCAATAAAAAAAAAAATATCCGTGAAACATAAGGTTCGCTCGACCTTCCCATTGGCCCCGCACACACGTGTGCGCGCCCACGCAGGCCCCATACGCATCGCGCGTGAGTCAAAAAAGAAAGAAAGAAGCCCACACTCTTTGTACTCGCATACGCTCGGCCCCGCTGGCTCTCTCAGGTGACGATGCATCGCTCCGCAGCTGATCCTCCCGTACGCGTGCAGCAGCACGCGAGAGATGCACTCGCGGCGCGAGATGCCCCCTCCCCTTCTCGCAGCCTCGCAGGCCCCCACCTCCTCCCTCTCCGTCGCTCGTCCGACGCGCACCTCGGCGGATCTCGCTCTCGCACCTGGGGGCCCGTTTCGTAAAAGCCGCGCGGCGCACACACACGCAGACGACCGCCCCCCCTTCGCCGTAGCCACGGGCACACACGCGCGCGCGCGCGTGCAGCAGCAACAGCCAGCAGCAGCGGTTATCGCGTCGTCGGGAATGCTCCTGTCAAAAAAAGCGGAGCGAACGGTCTGGCCGCGGCGCTCATCTCGGTAGCGGCGCCGCCGATGTAGGACGCCGAGTGCACCAGGTGGCCACCCCGCGCCGAGCAGCAGCTGCGCCGTGCAGGACCGCAGTACCTGCAGGCCCATTTAGGCAGTTAACCTTGGCTCGGCCGATACTGTTGTCGCGCGCGCGCCGTCCCCCGAGCGCCTCGGAGCCGCGCGGCGACCCACGCAGGAGATGGCCGTGTCGATCAACGACATCTGCGAGAACACCAAGCTCGCCAGGGAGATGGCACTCACGGGGAACTACGACACCTCCGGGGTCTACTACCAGGGCGTCGTGCAGCAGATACACAGGCTACTGTCCAGCATCGTCGACAGCACCAGGAAGGCCAAGTGGCAGCAGATCCAGCACCAGATCGTCCAGGAGTTTGAGAAGGTCAAGGCCACATCCAGCACCCTGCAGCTGTTCAAAGTCGATACCCACAGCGACAGACTCATAGGTCCGTACTCCCTAAGTGGACATTTGTGCCAGTTACAGTGTGAACTTTTGATCTGGTTTATTAGTGAAATAGAAAAATTTAAGTTTCAAGAAAAGTAGTGCTATTTTTATTGTTTTTTTTATTTTACAACATTTTTGAGATTAAATCTTTTTTTAGGAATTGTGTTGCATAAAGTTTATATTGCGAGGTGATCTTTAAAAGTATCGTAAACAAACGTAGTGAAAATAATATTAGCTCTTTATATCCTTTTAAAATTAAATAAGAATTACTATATTCACTTAAGTTTATCAATTTATCGAATCCAAATCATACATAGCCTAGGTATACTATAATCATACATAATCTAGGTATACTGTGCCATAAAATGCAGACGAGTATTTATGGTTTGATAGTTATGATTTAAAGTCAAATAAATCTATAATATGCAGGTGTTTATTACCTGATTAAAAAATTTAAATAAAAATATTAGATCTTTGAAATTTCAACTTAAAATCAATTAACTTAATAAACTTAATAAACAACAATTTATTACCAAAAACAACAGTTTTTTAAAAGTAGCAGTTTCTTTAGCTTCAGTTTATTAGTTCATTTTTACTAATAGTTATCTCTGATTCATTTATTATAAAATAAACATAAATAATATTTAATAGTAAAGCAAGGGTATTCTGTATTTTTATGATTGATAATTTACTGCTACTTTGAAGGGACTCCTTGTTTACCTTATGAAGAACCAACAAGAGATTCTGCACTGTGGTCATGCGGCACTTCAGGAAATTGGGCACCCACTCCACCTAGAGATCCAGATGTGTGGCCTCCTTTGTCACCGACAGAACAAAAGTAAGACTCATCAAAGAAATTTAAGGTCAAGTGCTACTTCTTGTAGACTTTATTAAATACTATTTTAATTTGTAGGAGTTCAAAAATTCAGCCAAGAAATCAACAAAAGCCACCAACAAATCGATCTAATCTTCGTAAACCTAGTATTACCTCTGCAAGAAAAACTGATGTTAAACCAGTGTCTCGAAATAATCAAAAAAATAATGGTAATAACGATGACAAAAAGACTTCCAATACAAATACAAATAAAAAAGACGATGTAAATAAAGATAAAACAGAACCAGAAAAGTCAGATGTTGAAGTTGAAGAAAGAAAGTTTGATGCTTCTGGAGTGGATAGAGATCTTGTAGAAACACTAGGTAAGTAAATAATTCTAAATTGTTTTCATTTGCACATCAGATAGTATAATAAAATATTTTTAATTCAATTTTTAGAAAGAGATATTGTACAGAAAAATATTGACATACATTGGGATGACATAGCTGATTTGCACGATGCCAAAAGGCTATTGGAAGAAGTTGTAGTACTCCCAACATTAATGCCAGACTTTTTCAAAGTAAAAACTTTATTTATTAAAAAAATATACAACTGAATGAAAGTGAAAACAAATCAAGTACATGTTTATTATTTTATAGGGTATTCGTAGGCCTTGGAAAGGAGTCCTTATGGTAGGACCACCTGGTACAGGAAAAACCATGCTTGCTAAAGCAGTGGCAACAGAGTGTAGCACAACTTTCTTCAATGTATCTTCTTCTACATTAACATCGAAATATCGAGGAGAATCCGAAAAGCTCGTTCGGATTTTATTCGAAATGGTTAATTAGTTTTCAATTACCTATCTGAATTATTTATTAAATTATTATTTCTAAAATGTTTCTTTTTTGTATAGGCAAGGTTTTATGCGCCTAGTACAATATTTATAGATGAAATAGATTCACTATGCTCCAGACGAGGTTCAGAATCCGAGCATGAAGCGTCAAGACGAGTGAAATCTGAACTTCTTGTTCAAATGGACGGTATAAGTTCAAACAATGAAGATCCTAGTAAAATAGTTATGGTTTTAGCTGCAACAAATTTCCCATGGGATATTGATGAAGCTTTAAGAAGACGATTAGAAAAACGAATATACATCCCATTACCTAATCGTGAGTATTTTTTGGTGTATTAAATTTCCAATTAAATTATGATATGAGAAAAGTATAATTATGCACATCATTTAAATTGCAATTTAGGTGAAGGAAGAGAAGCGTTGTTGAAAATTAATCTTCGTGAAGTCAAAGTAGATGATTCAGTTAATTTAAGTGAAATTGCTGAAAAATTAGAAGGTTACTCTGGAGCAGATATAACGAATGTGTGCAGGTATTTAAATAAAATCTCGCCTACAGTTCTTTTTCATTATTTTACATTAAATTTATATTCATTATTTATACATTAAATAAAATTTATAATTTTAGAGATGCTTCAATGATGTCCATGCGAAGAAAAATTGCTGGTTTAAGGCCAGATCAGATAAGACAGTTGCCAAAGGAAGAACTAGATTTACCAGTATCGGCAGCAGACTTTGAAGAAGCCGTTGAAAGATGTAACAAAAGTGTGTCGCAAGAAGATCTCGAAAAATACGAAAAGTGGATGAATGAATTTGGTTCATCTTGATACTGTTCTCGAGCATAATTTTTGGATTCATGAATGTATTTTTTTACCAAAGGCAAAGACAGCCTCTCGAATGTTGTGAAAAAAAACAACCAAATTAATCCAAATATATAAATCAATAACTAAAAGAAAAATTAATTTTAAATGTAAAATACGACTGTCATTGGGACCAATAACTGCATTTATAATCAGTGTGAGGGATACTTCCGTTCACCTTTACCAAAGCATGAATTAAAAATTGTAATCTGCTTGTATTGTACTTAAACATCCCTTACATAGGTTGCATTCAAGTTTTCTGGCCCAACATGTAGAATTCAAATACGCACAATTTTTATTAAGCATGTTATATTTTTAATCCTTTTATCTGTTAGTGTAAAAATTATAAGTATGAATGTTTATTTACAAATTTTTAAATAATAAAATACCAATATGTTGACACCTTACATTATTTTACATTAATTATTTTACAAGTTCATTTTCTTTAATTAACATTTTATTAAATGTTATTTCACTTTTGGTGCACACCCTTCCAGTCTTAATTTTTTCGTGTCCTCGTCAACGTGTTTTGAATTCTTAGGTGGCTTATAATCTTTGACATGGTCTACACGAATTGTCCTACCTAAAATCTAATTACAAAAAAGCTTTGCATGAATTTCTTTTTTCTTTTAATTATTTTATTTTTGTTTTAAACATAAGATAATGCATGAAGTACCTTAATGCCATTTAAATTATCCACAGCAAGTATAGTACTGCGTTGATCTTCATAGCACATAAAACCATAACCTTTTGATTTTCCTGAATCTTTATCTCTAACTAAATTAATATTAACTACTTCACCATATCTGAAATGAATTAAAATTATTACAAAAAGATAGTAATGTTAGTTTATAATTAATAAAATATCATAGATTTTAGCGTACTGAGAAAACACAGCAATAATATCGCCTTCAGTCAAGTCGTAAGGTAATCCTCCTATAAAAATCCAGGCACTGTCTTTATAATCGTCATGCCAAGATTTTTTCGCATTAGAACCCAATTCTTGTTGTGTCAACTTGGCAATGTTTTTAACATTTCTGTTGAAAATCGAAAAAATTACGGTATTTAAAACTAGTTTTTTTAGATACGTTTATATAAATTAATTTGTATATTATTTTTCTTACGTCATAGGATTCATCTTTTCACTTCTCAATTAAACTTAATAGGCGTAAACAATAACAACTGTTCTAGATTTTATTTTTTAACAACAATAAAACGTAATATACAATCAGCGGCGTCAGTGCAAAACAAAAACACAGTCCGTTTTGAAGTTGTCCACGTGTGCCAATCTCTCGAATTTCGATTTCCAAATTTCGATTAATTTCAAGATCTAAACTGTACAGTGTACACTTCATGACCTTATAGATATAAACATAAACATATAATTGATGTAAACATTGATGCTCCGATTCGTTTCAAATCCTTAGAGAAAACGACTTTTCACGCATAAATGGTAAATTCTCTTAACATTTTACATCGTAAATATCGATCACAATGAGTGAAACAAGTAAAGGTTTTATTGCAGTCCACGTAGGTAAGTAAAAATTGCCGATTGTAAAAAAAATAAAAATTGTATTATTAAAACATTTTGTCTAATAATATGCAATTACTTTGTTAAAAGGAGCAGGTCGACATTCAAATTCTTTTAAGGAAAAGTATCGCAAATTAAGTAAAGAAGCTTGTGAAAAGGTAACGGAAAATTAAAAAAGAAGTTTAAGTATGATTAATTGTATATTTTATTTTAGGGAATGCAATCTTTAAAAATGACTAATAATGTACTTGAGGCAGCAGTGGCCGCTATTGTGGTACTGGAAGATTCTCCGTTGACAAATGCTGGATATGGATCAAATTTAACTTACGAAGGAATTGTTGAATGTGATGCTAGTGTGATGGATGGTTCAAGTTTACACTATGGAGCAGTTGGAGCTGTTAGCGGTGTTAAAAATCCTATTGAATTAGCTAAAAGATTATGTCAATATCAATCAGTTGATATAGGACATGGCAGAGTACCTCCTAGGTAATGCTATTATTTTTATTTTTTAATTCAGGTGTTTTAAAAAATTCTCTTTTTTAGTTTTTTAGTAGGACCAGGAGCTCTCAAATGGGCTACTGAAAAAGGGTGTGAAATAGTACCTCCAGAAAATTTAATATCGGGTATTTAAAATTAATTTTAAATTACTTTTTAATATTCTGCTATAATTTGTTTATTAAAATAATTTTTAACTTCAATTTTATATTTTAGTAAAAGCAGAAAAGATTTACAAACATTACAAGAGGAAAGTAGAAAATGATAATGTTGAAAAGGATCATGTAAAGTTTTTTTTAATTCTTAGAAAATTCCGTTTAATTTAATCTATATATTTTATACATAAAACCACTTTTTAGATTTTGAAAAAACGAATGGATACTGTAGGAGCAATTTGTGTGGATGAATTTGGTAATGTGGCATCTGCCTGTTCAAGTGGAGGAATTATTTTAAAATATCCAGGAAGAGTTGGCCAGGTAAAATTGCAAAATAAATTATAAGGAAAAACTTATTTTTAACACAGTCTAAAATTTTAATTATATTTTAATGCAGGCTGGTGTTTGGGGATGTGGTACTTGGGCAAGTAAGGGAAATATCTCGGTTGGTGCATGTACCACTGGATGCGGAGAACATCTTGTTAGAACTACTTTAGCCCGAACAGTGGCAGAATCTATTATAGACACAGATTGTCCTACAATAAGTTTGCACGATTCTATGGAGTATGATTTTATAAGTAAGAAATTGAATGACTTAATCAGTTTAAAAGCTGTACATAAATTAATAAAATAAATGTCAAAGATTCTAGATTTTTAAATGGCCTCACAGAAAAGTTTGGAGGTGTTATTGCAATCAGATATTCAGTTGACGATGACTGTGGTGATTTTCTTTGGAGTCATTCAACTCATAGTATGATTGTAGGCTACATGAATTCAAAAAATAAGTCAGCAAAGGTATGGTCAAATAATTTTAATATGCTCCAGGTACCATACATATATGTAAAAATTATTTTATATATTTTTTATCTTAACTCTTTAGAGCTACATGTCTAATTCACTGGTTGCTGAAGTTGGAAAGAAAGCAGTAGTAGAAGGATTACCGTTTAAGTTACAGTAAACAAAAAAATAGTTAACAGTAAATATGTACATTTATTATTTTTTATAAAAACAATAAACATAAATGAATTTTAAAAACTTAGTTTTCTATTTTATTAACTTCTGATGTTTGATTCTCAATGTATGTTTTGGCAATTATACATTTAGTCATATAACAATCACAAGGAATATCATGCTCAATTTCTGAGGCATCTAGCATAGTAAATGCAACATTGTATCTTCTTGAATTTTCAAGATTCCTATCAAGTCTTAATTCAAAAGCAACAGGTTCTTTGTCATTTACGTCAATTGAATCAGGTAAAACTATAACAGTCTGTTTCCAATGTGTTGATTCTTCCAGAGGAGATGTTGATAACATTGAACCATCAGGAAAATCAACATCAAACCAAATACACAGACCTTGATATTTGCCATTTTTTGAACAAACAATAACAGATTCTTCTCCACCCAAACCATCTAATTCTTCTATTGTTGCAGTATTTAAATCAAGCCAAATTAAAAGTTTACCTTCAGCTATTACATCTTCTTTTGGAACCACTGTTATTTCTGGTTTTGAGGATTTTGATAATCGATAATGCCTTGCAATAAATCTGCAAAATATCAAAGCATGTTATTATCATACTTAATTATTAATTATTAATATCTTTTTAATATTAAAACAAATTTTTACTTCATATTAACTCCAAAAACCTCATCCCAGAAATCATGAAAACTTGGCAGTTGACATGGAGCAGCATAGACCTTAGCTACAGATGGAAACATTAATCCATCTTTTTTTAGAAATTTGTATCTTGCATAAATAACAGAATCTAACATTCCTTCATGAAGCAAATAAAATCCCATCCATTCAGATACAATAATATCAATCTCTTCAATATCATCATTACTTACATCTTCAATTTTTTTTTGAATAACTTGTACTTTTTCTTTAACATTATTATCTTCTGCAACTTGAGAAATAATTGTTGCTAAATTGCTAGCTTCTACGGCATACACTTTTTTAGCTCCTGCCTGAGCACAAAAAATAGACAATATACCTAATAAATATAAATAAAATAATTATTTAACAACCTTCTATTGAAAATTGTTTCCCTAAATGTTTTTACCTGTTCCAGCTCCTACATCCAAGACCACTTTATCCATAAATGTATCTTTTGAATTGAATATTGCATTTTTATAAGCAAGTGTTCTGGGATTGTCACTTAACATTAAATGATGAACCTGAAAATATATTTATGATTTATTTAATTACATAATTGACAGAAAAACCGTATTTTTAAACTTACATCTAAATTTTCATAACTATTAAAGTAAATTTCTAAATCTTCATTATTCTCACTCATTGTTGATTGTTGATTAATAATTAATAATGATATTATTATTAAAGTATAGGTTAGAAAAAAATCTTTTATAAATGTAGAAAAGAAAATGTCACTTCTCTGCTACTGAGACATAATGATAATCTGAAATGCAAAAGAATAATATAAAAAGTTTTTTAATTTTACATCAAAAAATTTTCAAACAACAAGATGTTAACATTGTTGCAGAACTTTAAATCGCGCGTGCCAAAAACAAAACTAAAATTGAACCCTTCGCGCGCGCGCTCATGTGACTAGTGCAGTGGCGCGCTGTTCCCGGCGTTTCCGCCTTTCGCGTTTCTATCGCTTCGCTGGCTTCCTTTCCACGACGTGCTCTACCAAGATGCAGAAGGTATGTTTTTCTTTTTCCAAAATTAGGCATAAAATACTTAAATTTTAATAAAAAAAATATTTTTGTAATCATTTTTTATTACGCTTTTAGCAAAACAAGCCAAAGCAGCAGATCCACTCTGTCCAGGTCTTCGGACGCAAGGTAAATTAATATTTTGATCTTTTGAGGTTATAATTTTGCGTGACATGTCCATGCGTTTGCACGCCGACACTTGATGACTTGGAATGAAATTGTTAATTTTTGTATTACTGGTTTTTATTTACGCAAAAAATTGTATTTTTACAGAAAAGCGCCACAGCGGTCGCTTATTGCAAAAGAGGCCGTGGAACTCTGCGAGTAAATGGTCGTCCTTTGGAGCTGGTTGAACCCAGAGTTCTCCAATACAAACTTCAGGAGCCAATTCTGCTTCTTGGAAAGGTATGCATTATTCATTCATTTGATTTTATTGTAATTGATAATTCAATTGCTTGTTCCACTTGTAATAATACTTCATGTGATGATTTTACTTATTCCGAACATGATTGTTATTGATTAGAAACTTAGAACTGATTGTTTTATTTGATCTAAATATTTGAATAAATTGCATTATAGATTACTGCTACATAAACTTATTTTTATAATTGCAGGAAAAGTTCTCAGAAGTAGACATCAGGGTAAGAGTAAATGGTGGTGGTCATGTCGCCCAGATTTACGCTATTAGACAGGCGATTTCGAAGGCTCTGGTAGCTTATTACCAGAAATGTAAGTGGTTTTAATATAAAAACGTGAATTTAAAGCAGCTATTTAAGAAAAATAATTCTTTTTTTTCTTTTTAATAATTATTTAAAGATTATCTAACGCAACCTTTACATTTGACTTATAATTACACGTATTTTATTTTGAAAAGTTAAATAACTTGTAATATTACTTTTCAGATGTCGATGAGGCAAGCAAGAAGGAAATCAAAGACATACTCATCCAGTATGATAGGACACTATTAGTAGCGGACCCCAGAAGATGCGAGCCGAAGAAATTCGGTGGTCCAGGAGCAAGGGCACGGTACCAGAAATCTTACCGTTAAATTCTTTACTTTTCCATTTTACTGAATAAAGAAATTTAAAACCTAAATATTGTTATTTTGTTTCCATTTAATAATTATCCTTATTAAATTATCCTTAAGAATTTTATAAGCCTTAAAATTTTTTATCATTAAAAAGAATAAAATAACTTTTGTTATTGTACATTTTATTACTTATTTTATTACTAATTTAGTTTAATGTCACTTTTTAATAATAATAATGTAAAATACTTTCTCCTTTAAAAAAAAAACTACCTCAATAAAAATGTAGTAAAGCTTAGTCAAGAAGTTTAGCTGAATTGACTGACATTGTGCTAATATAAAAGGCAGAGAAAGTTTTGTTTATACTAATTCTTAGTTTTACGTAGCAGGAATATTCGTAATTTGCATCAAATTCGCTGAGTAAAAAGAGAAACATACGTGTATAGTTGAAAATTAGCAGCCGAAAAAGTACACTATAGCAGTGAAGTGGGAAAGGGAGGGGGAGGGAGGAGTCACGTGTGCAAATCAGCATGTCGCGTTGAACGTAAACATGCTAAAGTTTTACAAAGTAATAAAAATAAAAATACTCATTGTGACAAGCTAATAAATCGATTCGAAAATGAAGACGCGATTCAATACCTACGATTTGGTATGCTCCGTCACTGAGCTGCAAAAGTAATTATCGTTTCAAGTATTAAATTAACCAGATTGTCACTAAAATTAAGGTTAAGGTACTACGTTTGTTTTGATTTTGTTAACTTAACGAAATTAAATTTTTACAGGCTCATTGGGATGCGAGTAAATCAAATTTATGACATAGATCACAAAACTTACCTGATTCGATTTCAACGTAGTGAGGAAAAGTGCATATTATTATTGGAGTCTGGTAGTAGATTACATACGACTGCCTTTGAATGGCCAAAAAATGTAGCTCCTTCAGGATTTTCTATGAAAGTAAGCATTAATATTATTTGGGTTTTGCAAGAATATAAGACCTTTTTTTATTTTGATTAATTTTTTATTTTTAGATGAGAAAGCATCTCAAAAATAAGAGGTTAGAATCTTTAAAACAAATAGGAGTTGATCGAATTGTAGATTTTCAATTTGGAAGTGGTGAAGCTGCTTATCATATTATATTAGAATTGTATGATAGAGGTAATATAATTCTTACTGATTGTGAAATGACTATTCTTAATCTTTTAAGACCTCACACAGAAGGTGATAAAATAAGGTAAATACGTTATTAAATCATCAAGTTATAAATATTTATTAACATCTTTAATATTTTCTTTATCGTATAGATTGGCCGTAAAAGAAAAATATCCAGTATTTAGAGCTCATACCAAAATAATACCTACTTCAGAGGAACTTCAAGCAATTTTAAAGAATGCTAAACAAGGAGATAGTTTGAAAAAAATTTTAAATCCTCATTTAGAAGTTGGTGCAGCAGTTATTGACCATGTACTAATGGAAGTGGGATTTCAGTTTGGTTGTAAATTAGGAAAGGATTTTGATACTGTAAAAGATATAGATAAATTATACACCGCATTGAAAAATGCAGAAAATATGTTAGAAAGTGCTAAAAAAAATATTTCAAAAGGATTTGTTATACAAAAGAAAGAAGCTAAGCCAGTAAAAAATGGTGAAGATGAATTTATTTATGCCAATATTGAGTTTCACCCTTTTTTATTTGAACAATGTAAAGATCAGCCTTATAAAGAGTATGAAACATTTGATAAAGCAGTGGATGAATACTTTTCCACCATGGAAGGACAAAAAATAGACTTGAAGTTCTTGCAGCAAGAACGAGAGGCTGTAAAAAAACTGGAAAATGTTAAAAAAGATCATGACCAGAGATTGGTATCATTGGAAAAAACTCAAGAAGTAGATAAGCAAAAGGCTGAATTGATTACAAGGAATCAGGAATTAGTTGACAATGCTATTTTAGCTGTGCAAAGTGCACTAGCAAATCAGATGCCTTGGCAAGACATACAAACTCTTGTAAAAGAAGCTCAAGCAAGAGGAGATCCTGTAGCATCTGCCATCAAACAACTAAAATTAGAAAGCAATCATATTTCTTTGTTACTCAGTGATCCCTATGAAGATAGTGATGAAGAGGACTTAGAATTAAAACCCATGACTATAGATATTGATTTAGCTCACTCTGCATTTGGTAACGCAAGAAGATATTATGACCAAAAACGTTCAGCAGCTAAGAAACAGCAAAAAACAATTGAATCACAAGGTAAAGCTTTAAAATCAGCAGAAAGGAAGACTAAACAAACCTTGAAAGAAGTGCAAGCTATACATAGTATTAACAAAGCAAGGAAAGTGTATTGGTTTGAAAAGTTTTACTGGTTCATTACTTCTGAAAATTATTTAGGTAAGTTTTCCATATTAAGAATTTGAAAAAAGTAAAAAAATTACTAATTAATCAATTTTTTAAATTTTTTATGCAGTTATCGGTGGAAGGGATCAGCAGCAAAACGAATTAATTGTAAAAAGGTATCTGAGAAGTGGTGACATTTATGTTCATGCTGACTTAAGTGGTGCCAGTTCAGTTGTAATTAAAAACCCAGATGGAGGACCTGTACCACCCAAATCTTTAGCTGAAGCTGGCACAATGGCAGTAGCATATAGGTATATATATCACTAATAAATTTTTTTCATAAACACTTTCTTTTAAATTTATTAATAAAGATGTATTTAAAAATTTTAAAACAACAGTATTGCATGGGAAGCAAAAGTCGTAACTGGTGCATACTGGGTAAATAGTGATCAAGTATCAAAGACTGCTCCTACTGGAGAATATCTTACAACTGGTTCATTCATGATTCGTGGTAAAAAAAATTATTTGCCTCCATGTCAGTTAATTATGGGTTTGGCTTTTCTGTTTCGTTTGGAAGACAGTTCAATTGAAAGGCATAAGGATGAGAGGAGAGTTAGAACTTTAGAAGAAGGAGATGATAATGATCACCTTGCTGAATCTTATAATGAAATAGAGATAGAAGACGGAGATGATGAAGGTAATTTATATTCTCATTTTAAAATATTACAACTTTTCTATAATAAAGATCTAGTAGTGATATATAAATAACTGTGTAAATAACTGTACAATAGAGGAAAATAAACAAGGCAACAAAGATCTGCAAACTATTAATGAAGAAGCAACAGAAAATATTAACGATGAGACTGTCCAAGCTAATGTAAATAGTAGTGATGAAGATAGTGAAGAAAAATCTCTCTTTCCTGATACTCAAATTAAATTAGATCTTTCGGGGCCAAAGTAAGTTTAAAATTTAGCAAAATATTGTTTTATGAAAAGAATTTAATATGAAATAAATTTGTTCTAGAGTTAAACTTTCTGTAGATAATTCAAAAGCAATCACAAAGATTCAACCAAATAGCAACAGTGTAGTTTATTTAGGTGATGACAAACCAGTTCCATTGAAAAATGTCGAAAATAAAAATGCTTCTAGAAATACAAAAGAAAAAATGCCTCCTAAGAAAGAACAGTTTGATGACTCAAACACTCAAACAAAACAAAATCAATCAGGTCTAAAGAGAGGACAAAGAGGAAAACTTAAAAAGATTAAAGAAAAGTATAAAGATCAAGATGAGGAAGATAGAAAATTATTAATGACTGTTTTGCAGGTACGTTTGTCATTTAAGTTTAATAATCTAATGAAATAACTAATTTTTAAATTATATCATTGGATTAGTCTGCTGGTGCAGCAAAAGAAGACAAACGGAAAAGTAAAAATAGAGATCCATCAGGTCCAAAGCAACAAGGCAAGAAAAAAGGTTTGCCACCAAAAATAAATCCAACACAACAAAACAACCAAATTCCAGAAAACATAGATGATGAGGATGTTGGACCAGCACCTGAAATTGACATGCTAGATCAATTGACTGGTAAACCACTTCCAGAAGATGAATTATTATTTGCAGTTCCTGTTATTGCTCCTTACAGTACTTTACAAAATTATAAGTTAGTATATATAAAATATTTTTAGTATATCATTTTAATAAACATTTATTTTCAAATTGTATTCATTTTTAATATTTTTCAGATTCAAAGTAAAATTAACTCCTGGTACTGGCAAACGAGGAAAAGCAGCTAAGACTGCAGTAGCTGTCTTCCTTAAAGATAAATCTATAACTCCTAGAGAAAAAGATCTTTTAAAATCAGTTAAAGATGAAACAATTGCAAGAAATATACCTGGAAAGGTTAAAATCAGTGCTCCACAAATTACGAAATTAAAAAAATAATTGTATTTTTTTTTAATTATTGTTTTTAATGATAAGCAATTTATTGAGAAATATTTGTAAAAAGTTGATATAAATAATTTGTTCAAATAAGTGTAACTATATCTTTATGATATAAAAAATACAAAGAATGTAATATATTTATTAAAAACCAATGTATTAAGTAATTAAAGCTTATTTTCTTCTAAAAAAGCTTCTTGAACTATATCATTAAAAACCTTTATAACAAAAATAGTGTTATTATTAAATCTAAAGTTGATTCAATACTGCTCAACAGTCACTGACAAACCTAACAAGTTATTTTTAATTTTTTTAATAGAAATCTTTACAAATTTTCTACTTTCTTGCTAAAATTCGTTGGCAAGAAATCTAAGACAAAAATAATTATTTTATTATCTTTTCCGATTTAAAGTAAATCCTCTAATCGTCAACACTGCTTTCAAACATATCTTTATCGCTATCATATTTGCCTTTATCTGATACTCGTTTTGTGGATTTTTTATTATTTGCAACTGATTTAGATCCTGGACGTGTTTTTGTACCCGTCGATATTACCTACAAAAATTATCTCAATGTAACATACCTTTTATAATTAATTTTTAATTAAAAGAATAAAATATTTACCTCGGGTTCTGAATCAGATAGAGAAGAATCCATTTTTTGCACTTTTTTTCTACCTCTTTTAGCAGCTGGTTTTGCTGGTGAACTATTTGGTGTACTATTTGAATCCATTCTGGTTTTCCTTTTTTTAATTTGTACTACGTACTCAGCATCTCCATCAATACTTGCTAATAATTGCTTTCTCATAGATTTGCCAGTCATACACCTCTCATCCAAAACTACTGTATCAATGCTACTATTAAGTGTTTCATTTAGAACTGGTACTGCACGTTTACCTCTTGGGCTCTTTGCTGCTGATGCCCTTTGGATCTTTGCTGCAGATGCTTTTGGGCTCTTTGCTGCTGATGCTCTTTGGATCTTTGCTGCAGATGCTCTTGGACTTTTAGCTGCAGGTGTAGCTCTTGGTTTTTTAAGAGAACTCTGTTCTTCTACTTCACTAGAGATTGTCTTTTTTGTTGTTTTCACTGATGTATTCTTTTCTGAGAATTCCAAATTACCAGTAGGTGTGTGTCCAAGTTTTTGTAAGCCTTTCACAAGAATATCTCTAAATTTGTTATAATCAGGTTCTTCATTAAATTTTATAGAAGCTAACAAGGTCATAAATTGACTAACAGTTGCTGGAATTTCGGATGCATTAAAGCACTCTTTTAGGAACTTTGGGATATTCTCAAAAGCTTTCTCTTTTTGCTTTTGAACTGAACTAGGATCTTTTAAATTGCTTTCCCATGGTAAAGCACCACACAACCATTGGATAACATTATATATTAATATTTCAAAATCACCTCTCATAGTTGGCACTAAAACGAAAAACAGGAATTTAAAATATAAATTAGGAAAATGTGTAACCATTAGAGAAAAGATAGTTTTTTAAATGACTAATAATTTTTACCTCCCATATGGGCATCTCTGCTGGTGTACTCTATTGTACCATTATGAGCTTTCTTTGGATCCAACTTATAATCATCTTTAGTAGTGTAGTGAGATGCCAAGCCAAAATCAACTAAATAAACCTGATTTTGTGATTTCAAATGTAACAATAAATTTGCACCCTTAATATCAGCATGTACATATGTTCTGTTATGAATATACTCTAAGACATTGATCTGAAAAAAATTACATACAAAGTAAATGTTATTATTCCATTTTGTTTTAATTTTAATTTTAATTGTGTTGCAATAATAGATATTACAATTTGCCAAGCTAATTTGTACACCGTATGTTCAGGGAACCTTCTTCCATTTTCTAGAAACAATTTCCATAAATCTGTTCCATATCTTTCCATCACAATAAAACGATACTTCTGACCATTGCATTCATGACTACCAGATCCAAGAAATGGTGGCATCCCAAGAAAACTCAGTTTTTTATCCTTTTTCCAGTTAGCAACTGTAATAAATAATTGAATTGTTTTAGATGATCTACAACAAATCTCAAATGAGTGCAGCCTAAAATATTCTAAACAAGTTTAACACTTACTATCCGTAGGACTGGCATTGCGCATATAAAAGTGCATTTCAACTAATAAAGGTCCATTTCCATGTGGTTCCTGAAAAAAACCAATTTGTTATTAAAATAGTAAAAATATACTTATTAAAAAAATTAAATAAATCATGTACAATTTTAATGACTGCAGGGTATTCAGATGGTGTCTTATCTTTGTATTGTGCCGCTAAAACAAAGCAAAACATTAGTCATTATCAATTAACAAAACGCTATTAATACGTTATTTATACGTTATTAATTGATAACAAAATAAACATGCTTCCAGTTAAGAGCCTTGTAATCTACCTGCATAAATTTCTCCAAAACCCCCAACTCCAATTGACGTACTGATAATCCATTTTTGTTTCTTCAAATCTGTAAGAATTTCACCTTTCGGTATAGGATCAGGCATTTTATATCCATTTGCTCCTTTTTTCCGGGGTGCCTTTTTCGCCGCCTTCGACATGATTGAGGTTATCCTCCAAGCTACTTCGTAAATAAACGCAACTCAAAAGTACCACTGGATTAAAGTACGCTGTGATATCTACTTATCAGGATCTAGAAAAAAATAAAAGACAACGTCCTATCAACTGACCGAGACTATCACATTTGTCATTACGAATGCACTTGAAAAACTGTGAAAAGAGGAAAATCGCTCTGCATCTTCACTCCGAGATCCAGAGGCGATTTTAAAACCGCCGAAACTCCAAAGCCGGCCAGCTAGACCTCCAGTGTCGGCCCCTACAGGCGCCGGGCGCTTCTCGTTGTCGAATTTTGGCGGTTTCTCCGTGATCCACGCTCTCACACATATAAATAGATGTGATAGAGGTACTCACACGTGCGCACACCAAGAGCCCCAGAGCAGCTGTTTCTCGCACGAGCCATCGACTTCGCCACACCCGTGTAACGCCAAGATTTTGTGGAGGCGCGCGAACGCGTTTGTACAGGCTTTTCACTTCACGGACCGCCAACGGAATAAGCTGGACCACCTGTCGGCTCCGGGGGCCTGAAGTTGGCTCAAAAACACGGGAACGTCGGAGCGCAGCTGCAACGTACTCGATCGCAGCGCTTTTTAGCCGCGTTCAAAAAGGAGGGATTGTTGTGTGCGCGCGCGCCACCGCCGACTGTCCCGCGTTTAACCGTCCTTTTAAAAGAAAAAACAGCCCCGCACAACATCGGCCGGCGGGTCATGACACGTTCGCGAGTTGCACAGCTGTGCGTAGACTGCTAGATGAAGCTGAACCCGGTAGAAGAGGCGGACAGCGGTCTCGGTGCGGATCTACAGCGGATGGACGCTGGCCTGATCGACATGCCGGGCTCCGTGATCGCCGAGGCTAGCAGCAATATCAAGGACAGCCTGAACTCCACCGTCAACATGAATGATGTCTCCGAGAGCGATCCAGAGCAGAACATGTGCAACGGAGTCACCACACCTCAGCAGTCCACTTCGGAGCTCAAGCACATCGACAACTCCATTTTCAACACCATCTCTAAAATTGTCAATCGGACAGCTAAGGTACCTGTTTTTACTTCTTGTTTAGGTAGTTTTTCACTGTGTTTAGGATTTTTTTAAAAATTTTTTTAAATCTTAAAATAAACTATGCGTAACTTTTGTTTAGGTGCCGGAGATTCAAGATTTCAAAATTGTTAAACCTATTAGTAGAGGTGCATTTGGAAAAGTTTTCCTAGGTTACAAGAAGACTAATCCAGATCAAATCTATGCTATAAAAGTTATGAAAAAGAATGATATGATAAACAAAAACATGGCGTCACAAGTGGTAATAGAAAGGAACGCTTTGGCGCTTGTCAGGAGTCCTTACTGTGTGCAACTTTTTTATTCTTTACAATCAGTCACCAGTGTTTACTTAGTCATGGAATATATGGTTGGTGGTGATTTGAAGAGTTTGTTAGGAATGTATGGCTATATGGACGATGCAATGGCTGCCTTTTACACAGCCGAAGTAACTTTAGCATTAGAATATCTTCATTCTCATGGTATAGTTCATCGGGATCTCAAGCCAGATAATATGCTTCTCTCCAGAGAAGGTCACGTCAAGTTAACAGATTTTGGTCTCAGTAAGATATCCAGCATGCATCGAGATCTGGAAATTTCAGATTTAGTAAACTGTACACCAAGTCTGTGCACACGAACACCAGGTCAATTGCTCTCATTGACGTCGCACTTGACATTTGATTCCGTCCTTAAAACAACTATGAGCAGCGACTCAAACTACCTGAACTCCAGCGATCAAAGTAATCCCGCCACGGATTTGTTACCAGAATTAAGGATGCGTGCCAATCATGACCGTAGTAACTCCTCGCATTCGCTTACTTCCTCAGGTACACATTCCGGCGATTATTCCCGCGTGTCTGGCGTCACGCCTTTTTATTCTGCAGAGGACATCAAAGTAACTGTTTTGTCCGGTGAGAGCTCGTCAACCAGCAGCTACCACACGTGCGAGACGTCGAGCAACTCAACAGCGTCGCAACTCTCCTCTACAGCGGAGACGAACAATAATAACGCTGATACGGAGGATGAGTCTACCTTGGAAGCAGATCATTCGCAGCAACCTTTGCCGCACAACACGAGTCCCCTAAGTTCGTGTAAGAATCCTATACCACGGGGTACCAAGAGGAAGAGGTCGAATCAAGCGATGCAGAGCACAGGTCTGACGAGAGAGATTTGTTTGATGGGACTCGACGGTGACCTCACGCCGAAGCGTAAGAATCGAGGTCAGATTTACGCCTGCCGGAGTCCACCGACGATGGTCACGACCTTCAGTCGAAAGGTTCAAGAAACCGATGGTACGATTAAGACTGAGCAGGGCAGCGGCTCCGTGAGGGTAGCTTTTAGTACGCCCGTTTCTACTACTAAACTCCGAATACGTAAGAATGAAGATCGATTAAAAAAGGAGGAGGAAAAGCAGCCGCTCGTGAAGGCGACGAGGTTCGATTTGCCGCCAGTCACTACAACGCCTGATGTTACCAGCGAGGATTTAAGTAACAGCGAGCTCCAAGAACAGCATCGTTCTCCTCAAGGTATTTCACCCATCAAAACACCCGCCACCTCAGGCAACAGCTATACACCCTACAGGACTCCTAAGTCTGTGAGACGAGGGACTCAAGGAGGAATGAATCGCTCGGACGACAGGATTCTTGGCACTCCTGATTATCTGGCTCCAGAATTACTTCTTCGACAAGGTTGGTATATTTTGATTATTATTATTTCTACTAAATTTTATATTATTTAAAATAACTAATAATTAAAATCCAAACTGCTAAAATTTGGTCTCAATTTTTCGAATAGGAATTTGTAAACCAATATGCAATAAATTACACATCTGCATCTGTCTAGGTCACGGACCAGCAGTGGATTGGTGGGCACTAGGCGTTTGTTTATTCGAATTCTGCACTGGAGTGCCACCCTTTAACGATGAGACGCCTCAAGCCGTCTTCGCTAATATCCTTGCCAGAGATGTACCCTGGCCAGAAGGCGAGGAAATTTTATCAGCAAATGCCGTTGAAGCTATAGACGCCTTATTGACACTTGATCAAAACGTAAGACCGACGGCCAAAGAAGTGCGTACGATGAAGATGTTTAAAGACTTTCCGTGGGACGAACCGCAAAAAGCCGTTCCACCTTTTATTCCACAACCAGACGATAATTACGATACGTGTTATTTTCAAGGTATGATTTTTGTTCCATTTAATAGACTCTCATGATTCATTTAGATAAGAGTTTTATTTATAAAAGAAGTACATAAAATAATGACAATGTATAAAATGATTGAATTTAGAGTAATTTATAAATTAATACTACTTCGAGTACGTGCAACTCATGTGACACGTGTTTTTTTTCTTTTCAGCACGCAATATTTTACAACATCTAAACGTCAGTAGCTGCGATACGTGACCATTGAATTGTTGGATAGTTAGTTTAATTTATCCGAAGGAATTTTAGATGTTGTTTTATATTATTTTATTATTTTAAAGCTAACTTTTATTTTATATACGAGCGTACGTATAATTTTAATACGGAAGGCTGTTTTTTAAGACTTTTAATTAGTCATTTTTTATAAAATGGGTTGTACCGATGAGGAAAGTAGAGGGATTGTGGCGATAGGGATCAGGAGTGATATTGGAAAACAACTTGTGCCTTTGTGAGTATTCGCGCGTTCAATTGTACCGAGAGGTACTAAAACGAGGAAAGGCGCGTTTATAAACCTTGTCTATCCGAAATAGAAAATAAATAAGAGACGCTTAAATTTTTACTTGCTCTTCATATTGAATTCTCGTACCCGCAAAGTGAGAGATTCTTGTCTAAAATAATGAAAACAGCGCTGTTTGCAAATGTTTTTATCACGCAAGAGTAACGAGAATAGTTAAAAAATTTGCTACAAATTTTTAAATTTACCTGCTGCAAAATTTTTAACTTTAGTAAAACAAAGTTCTTGGATCGTTGTTATAAAAAAGAGAACCGGTAGAGTGCATGATAAGAATGTCTCGTTGAAGCTAGCACGTGTATTTCGCAAAGTCGCGACTGTTCCGCCTTTTGTTCGTAGCAGCTTAAAACGTATAAAAAATGTGTTCGCGTCTAAAACTACTTATCAAATACGAAGCGTTCGAGATCTATAGCATCCTTACGAGCCAAAGCCATGAGATTGTTTCCCTTTCCGCGCATGTTAATACTTGCTCCGGGAAAAGGAGACACCTCATGTTTTACAGTTTGAGTCGAGTAAGGACAAAGCGAAAGATAGCGTGGATAAGGAAAGGAAGTGGAAAATGTGCGAAGATCTTCTCGTGTAATTTACTTGAGGTTCTTGTAAATCCAGGGCAGGAAGTGCGTGACACGCGTGTACACGCCGGGGTATTGACCCTTGCCGCATCCGATTCCCCAGCTGACGATTCCGACCTGGGTCCAGCGGCCTTCGTTCACCATCAAAGGACCGCCACTATCACCCTGTAACCGACGTTGCAAACAGATTGTCAGCGTGTGTTGATTGTTATACTAATTTATTATTTGTAAAGTTTGTCAGAGAATATTTACCTTGCTTGAATTATATAAGATTTAAAGCGATATAATCAAAATTTTAAGACTTAATTTATAGATTTGTAAGTTTAATATAAAATTATAAATTTTTAAACAGATATTTATAATATTTTTAATACTGTATGATAGGATTTATTTAAAATCGACTGTTTTAAGTAGATTTAGAAAAATGTAAAATATTCTATTTAATAGGTTATTTGTAAAAAGTAAATAATAGACTTTTTAAATGAAATAATCAATTTTGAGCAGTAAAATTTTAACAATGCAATGTACCAGGTAAATATTTTCCTAAAATTATTGTATATTGTAAAATACGTACGGAACAAGAGTCTCGTGCTGCCTCTCCCGCGCAGAGGAAGCTTTCGACAATTCCTCCGGGTGCAGCGCCTCCATACTTCTGCCTACAAACACCGTTTGACCAAATTGGTATGGTTACCTGCTGCAACTTACCCGGGGCAGGACCGCCTAAAAGATTAAACAATAATTTTAATTCAGAGATTAATCACTTTACCGAAAACTTCATTTGAAAAGCTTTCAGCGTATTTACTGTATTTTAAGCGATTGAATATTTTTATTTTACTAAACAAGGCAAATCAATTTGTTATGTAATTAATTTAAAAGCTTAATTGTTCACTGTTTTTAAAAACACTTGATCACGCTTTTGCGATTGTACAAAAACTGAAAAAAAAAGAAACTGGTTTAAAACCTCGAATGTTAAATTAATATATGTATATACGCCCTTTTTAAGAGAATAAAATTTTATACGTAAGAATATAAGATGTTTAATACCACTTAAACTGTAAAGATTCGAGATCAGCGTTTGAAAAGAAACCTTTTATTTTTTCGAATATCATTCTTATTAATGAACGTAAAATCATCGTCCTTACCCTCCCTGAGGGAACCCCATCCGATGACTGTAGCTGGCTTGCCCACGTAAAGGTTCGAGCCGGAGGGCAAGCAAACCGGCCTGATGGTCTCGGTGAATTCGACGGGTTCGTTGAGGGTCAGGATAGCCACGTCGTTATAAAGCGTGCGCATGTCGAAACCTCGATGACGCACCACCCTCTTCACTCTCTTCTCCACGTGACGAACCTCGTGCGGTGTCTTAATATCGTAATCGCCCAGACGCACGGTCAAGCGTGCGACGTCCCAAGAATTCATCCTGAAAAATAAAATTCATTCCAATCGAACTTTCCCAATGAACTCTATTACCGCGGATAAAAAAGCTGCTGGAATATTGTGTACTAAAATAAAAAACGCGTCCACGAGGGACAAACTTACTGCGCGACGCAGTGAGCAGCGGTGAGGATATGCCGGTCGTCGATGAGCGAACCGCCGCAGATGTGCCTGCCGGCGTTGAAGAGTCCGGCGATCCAGGGCCACTCGCCCTGCTGAGTGGTCTGACCTCCGACGATCTTGCTGCTCTCGTAGTCGAGTCGCTGTCCGTAGTTCTTGGATCCGCAGGCGGCGGCCTGACCGGGAGGGATCGGCAGGGCGGGCGTGGGGACACTGGGTTGGCCGGGGTAGGTGCCGGGCCGTTTCGTTGGCCAAGTCGTGAAGGGTCGCTGGGTGGTTGCAGGCAGTCCAGGCACCTGCGGGGGTTTGGTCACACCCGGGATACCGAAACCCGGTGGATGCGTGGGTAGGGGCGGAATCGTGTGGTGCGGAGGGTGAGTCGGCAGTGGTGGTGGCCACACTCCATCGTACCTTACGCCCTCCTTATCCTGTGAGAATTATTGGTTTTATAATCAATTTTATCCAATTCAAGATTTTTTTTATTTCAAATGTAAGGAAGAATGAGCAAAATGAATCGCCTAGATAAATGTAAATTGTCAAAACCAGAAGAAAAATATTCGGAATGACAAAACATTTTAAGTGTTCAATTTTGTCTTTGAATATTAAAGAAAGAAATACTTGTAATTTTAGAAAGTAAGTTATTTTGTTAACTAATAAAAAGAAATTACGGATTCGGCATCGGGAGCTTCAACGATGGGTCCATCGGTTTCAGGTACTTCGTTGGCCGGCGGTGGTACCGGCGGGTCGGCGCAGCAGATGCCGTAGGCCAGTCGACCATCCTCCTGGGCGTAACTGCAGGTGTCGTAGATGCCGAGGACCCATCCCTCCAGGGCCCCCAGATCGGGAATCTTGAAGTAGGGGTAGCACTCCTTGAAGGTGGTGCACTTACCCGCCAGACCCTTGGACGTCAGACAATCGCCGTGTCCCTCGGGGGACATCTGACGGGCTGAGCGTCGCGCCGGAGTCACTCCCGTTTCCGGCATCGCTGTAGATTTAAATAGCCATTTCTTATTATTATTAGTTGTAAAAATATTTTTAAGGTAATTGGTTTCTTATGTTACTATTCGAAGTCACTTGCACGTAAAGTTTATGTAACGCCTTTTATGACGCATAATAATTTTAAAGAATCTTCGAGTAATAATGGCATTTAAAGTATATCCCTCTTCTTTAGAAAAAAAATTAATTTTAGAGTAAAAACAGAAACATAGTAATTTATGAGGGCTACAATTTTTTTTATTAGGGTATAGTAATGCTAGACTAGCCGTACAAGTGCTTAAGTGAAATATTTTTTATCTTTTCGAGTTTAAACTTTAATTTGTATCGTTAAGAAAAATGATAATTATTAATATACAGTGTTTCTTTAAAGGCCTTTCACAATGTTACTTTAACTATTCTACTTAAAAATTAAAACAGATTGCATTATAAAGATTCAAATACTCCGCCAAATTTAATGAAAAATGAAAAACTTGAGAAAATATCCCTCTAATTATAAGAGCCAATCGACAAACTCCTCCACAAAGAAGCAGCATTATTTACCGATCTAATTACAGTCACCGAGTGTATACCTAACGGAAAAGAGCTACCGCGCAAAGAAAGAAAGAAAGAAAAAGGCGACCACTCGCCGGCGGTCCGAAAAAAAGCCGGTCTTGACACAGAGAATCGGCGGGCACGTACGGCCGCGGTCGCTCGAAAAAAATAAAAGAACCAAAGAGGAGCGCGCTCCGGGCGACGAGTTTTCCGCGAACGACTTGGCGCGCGATCGCGTGTGCGTGGCTAAGCGTACGCGCCGCGGGTTCGCTGACCGTCTAGCGCGCGTTGCATACCTGCCGACTCCGTACACACCGGAGAATTTGCGCGCGCGCGGGCCCAATTTCGTCTTTTATTGGCGGTGCGTGCGGCTCGCGAAATTGAAGGGCCGATTTCGCAACGCGCGGACTCGCGCGACCGCCCATTCTCATGCTAAGGAGAGTAGCGGTGGCCCGCTTTTTCTTTCCTTTATTTCTGCGGGCATGTGATTTTTGCGCGCCGAACGGACCGGAGCTGGCGCGTCTCCGTGTAGGATAATGAGTTCGGTTATGTGCGTTATGCAAACCGTAATTTTATAGTTATTGAATTTATAGTGGACGTTGCGCGCGGCCAGCGCGACGAATTCTGCGTACTAATTTTTTTTCTTTTCACTCCGCGGTACGCTTTTGATGAGTTATCCGCGATTAGAATAGAATAGAATTTATTTTGTATGTCCAAGGACTCATGGATATACAAGCGTGTACACGGCGCAATACACGGCTCTCGAACTCGGTTTGGAGTATGAATGTTACAATCGAAAAAAAAAAATTCTAAACTATGAAAATTTGTTTGCGAATTTACCATCAATGACGACGGCATCGTCTTCGGACGATTCAAGCTCGGTGTCGGCTTCGGCGGCGTGACATCCCACCGCGAGCAGCAGAAGAAAGCTCGCGATCCCCAGAATCGCGAATCTCCTCATGATGATCGGTCTCCTTCCTCTCCTCGAGCTTCACCGTTCGATCTGCACAGATATATGAACCTCTTTAGTGACCAAAACACAGTTGCAAAACTCGCGCTCCCATGCCAAATTTTCGAATGCAGTCCAAAGCCGTACCGAACGAAGAAGTAAAAAAAAAATATAAAAAATAGGAACGAAGGAAAACTGTGGAGTGTAAAAAAAGGGTAGAGACACTTTCAGAATTCGAAAATCGAGCACGGAAAAGAGGTAGAAATCGGTATGTACACTGCGGTGCGCGAGAGCCGATCGCAATCACTGTTTAGGCGAAAAGGCCGTCCTCTCGAACGGGACCTCGAGGCCGAAGAGTCGTGAGTCGTCACCAGCGTGTGCGCGCGCGCTAAGCCACCGAATACGCGACTCGCCAGCCTTATAACGGGCTCGCCCTTCCCCCGCTGCTCCTCCCGTCCCGATCCTGCTTAGTCCTCCTCCTCCTCCTCGGCTTCTTCTTTCTTCCCTGCTTCTTCTACGCGACCCTCCTTCTACACCAGCGGGCCTTTTCTTCTCCCGCGGCGTATTCCGGTTTTCCATCGCGGGATGCTCTTGTTTCGCGAATTCGCCTCCTCGAACAAGTTCAATGGGGTTTCTTACCTTTCGGAGAAAGGCCACTGCTCAATTTGGACATTTTCTTATCTGAAAGTATTATGCACTTTAGGCGGTAATTGCACGGAGTAACTACTTCATAGAATTACACGTTAAAATATACAAATTTATGGTTACATTATGCTTATGATGTATATTTTGCAAACATTTATTATAGAATTATAAATTGTAATATTTTATTATAAGTCGCATCATCATAAAATGCACTTAGTAAATTAATGTAACTTTGATTTATTGAATTTGTTACAATTATTATGGTTTATTTGGTAGCATTTTAATGAAGTACGCGAAATAAATTTAAATGGGTACTTGTTTTGTGAATTTACTTTAACGACGTTTCGTAAGTATGAGGTAATTGTGGGATGATACAGTGAATTTCATTAATTTTAAGAACCAAATTTCCTATTTCACAATACAAATCAGAGTAAATATACGTTACACAAACTTCGCGAAATTTACCTGAATCACAGATTTTGTAACTTATTATAGTCGTAAAAAATATCCCGCAAATATGGGGTTTTTCAATATTTTTATTAGTTTTTAAAAAATTGTTAATAAAGAAAATATAATGCTTACTTTAATTAACTATTAATTTACTAATTGTTAAAGAATAAATAAGTTTACTGGTAAAATTCCACGACCTTTATTTTAAAGAATGAAAAAAGAACATGGAAGTTGGATTAAGCTTTGAGCTGAACTGATTTACTTTTAAGGCGTTGACAATTTGATTGACTCGATGGGATCCTAATAGCTTATGCAAATTTTTTTGCCACAAAGATAAAAGAAGATTTCAATAAATATCCACTTAACGAATGTTGTGACGTACTGCTGAAAACTACTTTACATTTGATCCTTTTTCCCCCGGCTATTTAGGAATTGGTGAATCAGGTTGCCAGAAATAACGGGACGCCATTGAATTGAAAACAAATTTTTTGACAAGGCGGTAGTCGAAATTTTGTATGCTAATTCTTTTTTTTTCAAAGAACATTTTTTTTTCACTCGTCACGAAGTTTTGTTCGGTGCTCTCTCGTTCAAAATGTATCGCCCGCTTATTTCTAGCCGCAGCTACCGGAATGATCCCATAAATCACGATCTAAAAAATTCAAATGGTCCAACGCAGGCGCGTCGATTCATCATACAAAAAAAATCGTATCATCGAATTCCGGCACGAATAAAAATAAACGCAGCGTCTTACGGAGCGCAGCGTCGAAAATTCGTGACGAGGACGAGCCCCGTCGAAATCGCGGAATCGCAGTGGTGTTTCTTCGGTGCGCGCGCGCGCGGCGCTTACGAGCCTCGGGGAGGAGGCCATTAACATAGCGAGCGAAGTATTGGCCTTGGGTAGGCCGGCGGAGGCTGCGCTCCGCGACGGCCGTGAACTTGCCCGTGGGACTCTCGTGTGCAGCTCGCGGGGCGTCTACTCTTCTTCTCTCTTTCACTCGCGCCTCCGAGGATGCAGCGGTCACGTTTCGCGCTGCAAGCTCTGACGCAAATGCGCGGGCCCGCCGTGGGATAATACGAATCGAGCGCGTACACTCAGCCTCCTGTTTATTTGATTTTTCGAGTTCTTTTCGAAAAGCCGAGGACGAGGTATCAATTTACGGGCGAAAGGGAGCAGCAAATCCACGCGAAATTGAGCCACGGGGACTTTATGTTTTTTGAATTTTCCCGCCTTTTTTACTCGTTAATCAAGCCGCATATGCAACCGGGTGTTCGTTGGGAGCTCGAGTAAATAGAGGCGAGGGGTTCGGTAATGCCGACGTATGGAAATTTATACCTCTTGCGCTCGGGTGATTACTACGCGGATGCGAGGCGGGGAATATTGTCTTTTGAATTTCGCGCGCTTTTTCTTTTCGTGCTGTAGAATTTTTTGAATTTAACAACTTTAAATATGGCAATATAATCACAGTAAAAATGACATTTAAAGACAGCAAGATCCTGCAGAATATTTTGTTATTGAAAATTAACCTTGAAGGATATTTTGAGAGATGCATAAATATCTTCATTTTGCAGATTAAATAAATAGTGCGGCGTAGTATCATTTTCATTTGAATTCTTTTTCCAGTGCATGCAATAACAAATTTAAAATTCGCGAATTAAGAGAAAAAGAATGATGCAATCGTGTTGTCAGAATGGCATGCGGTTTCGGACCCGTCTGACTAACGCATCCTTTATCTACTGAATCACCGTAAACATTATCCGATACGGAGTCACCTGCACTCTAAATGCATGCTAATTTGGCCGAAAATAACGTTTCAACTCGAAGGACCGAAAATTTTACGACAAAAATTTTAACTGCGCCATCATTTTTTATGCTTATACTTTAAAGCGTAAAACGTTAAAAGGATCTCGAAAACTTTACGAAGAACCCCTCGGCCGACAAAGTCGCGTGAGTATTTTTTCTCACGAAACACTTCGGAGGGTCGGTCAAATTGGCCAAAGTTTCTTGACCGCTGTCCGCTTTTTTACGTTTTGTGTAACGCCGAAAGAAACAGATGATCGATAAAAGCTACGCCGTCCCGCCAAACCGGACCGATTCGCGTTCCAAAATATTTTTCGAACTCCTTGGCGCTTCCACGTATTGTTTAATAATTAGACCAAAAAATGCATCAGCTTGTCCCTCGTCAATTTTTTGCAAGTTTTTTTTCGATGATAAATCAGACGGCCAACAATAATCGTTTCGCCTCATTGAAATTCTCAAATTACTATAAAGTTACTTATATATTGAAATAAATCCTCCATTCCGTTCACTGATAACGGGATTAAATACGCTCGTAAAACTGGATGTTTCGTTGACTGATCTTATTATACAAATATCTTTACCCCCTACCATTCGGCGTACATCGTTTGCGGCTCCATTTGACTTACATAAAAATACCTTAATGTCGGGCATTTGATTTGTATCCATGAATCAACGTCGAACAAATTAAATTAATTTTACGATGAACAGTAAATAAATATTTTCTTTATAGTTTAACATCGTGAAATCACTTTGGAATGTTACGGTTTCCGTGTACTTAAATATGTACATAGAAGCCGTCGTAACATTCCAAAATGATTTCACGACTTTAAACTATTTTGTGAATACAGTTCGCTTCATTTAATTTATATTCATAAAAACCAATAAAAAAAATCTTTTAATGCAACACTCAATCCTTTATGCAAATAATAGTCGAATAATCTTGATTGTCACCCTCCAATTGTCTATTGTGGCTATTCTTCTGACGCATCTAATTTATTCCAGAATCAGATACTCGCATCGATCTGCTTTTTTTTACCCGGAGACGTCAATCCTCGTCAACCTCTGGATTCCGTATCCAGCATTACATTCTTCTTTTTCGATAGATCGATGTCATATACCCTCGGCGGGGAATCGAAAAATACGAAAAAAAGTAGGATTTACCGTTTGAACCGGATCGCTATCGGTGATCTCGCGATTCGTCCCGAGCGGACTCCGCCGAACAATTAAGTATACACGAGAAACGCCACATGATAAACTCGCTCGGTGCTCCGCTCCGGGACGCGCCGCAGTGTCAGTGAACCTCGTCTCCGTCGGCCCCCTCGCACCGACGAAATTGATTATTTTTTATGCCCCGCATTACGATAATCCTCTCGTAAAATCTCAACGGTTATCTGTACATAGGCATAACTGTGTCCGTCCCTTTCTCGAGCGAACGACTTCCCAGCGCCTTATCGGGCGCACCTCTGGTAAAACCGATCTGTCGGGTTCGTCGCTCCCCCGTTCGCGCGGGGGGCGAATTGGCGCCGAATTCGCGCGCCACGGGTAGGGCGAAGGGAGGGGCCGCGGGTTATCTGGCGCCGAAACGCGATCGCTATCGCGAATAATACAGCCGAGTTAGGGCCAGTGGCCCCGTCAAGGTCGTCGCCACGCCCCACCCCTCGCGGCGCTCGCCTCCTCGTTTTCGTTTTCGCTCCTTCTCCACGCGACTTGGCTCTTAGCTCGCTGCCCGAGCGCGTGGCTGCGTCTTCGTCTTCGAGGCGGACGACTGCCGGATGGCGTCCGCCGTCTCTCTTCCTCGTCATTAAAATCACCGGGGAGGTACGCGGGACGCATGCGAGATTCGCTCGGTACACTTTAGCGCCCGTTTCCGCCTCGGCGGGGATTTTCGCACGCGCCGCCGGGTGCCCAGCGGGATTTTCTTGTCAACCTCGTGTTTCTAATATCGAGGCGATTTCGACGGGTTCATTTGAATTTACGAGCTTGATTCCTCGAATATTTCGTCTCATATTTTGGGAATTTTGGTGGAATTGCAACACTTAGGTTTTTTAAATTTGTTTTCTACGAAGTTTACAATTACAGTTTATAGTAATAGATCAATATAATAATGATATTCTTTTAAAAGGTCTTATTTTTACATACCAAATGTAACTTATTTAACGGGGGGGCTCACTGTGTCCCAAAGGTGCACATTGCCCCATGGCCCGCGGTGTCCCGCTTTCCCCTACATTAAATGATTCTTTCAAAACAAAAATTTCATTATTTTTAAATACGTCTAATCTAGAGCAGGTGCGCTGCGGGAAATTCCAGACTAAAGAGGTCAACGTGCCATAAAACATACTATGAATTTTAATGGGGAATCGCCCATGAATCATGTCACGAGACGACAGTATTTATTGGCTGTGTCTTATGATACAACATCAATTGAACGATCTTTTAGTAAAAAGTGAAATCTTTGAGTCACTTAATCAAAGAGGAATATATGTTTGTGCTACAATCCTCTTACTGGTTTTGGCTGTTACACAACATTTAGCTATGAATGAGTAGTAAATTTTAAAAGAATATTTAATCTTCATTTTCTACGTAAAGTGTAACAAATATCCTAAAAAATACTTCTGGTATAAAAAAAATAATAAATTTAATTCTTTCAAATTATAATATTAACATTCTTCAAGTACTTTTAACAATGCAAGACTTAAATGTCTCATGTTATGATTGTCTACATAAAATATGGCATTTATAAATGTGCATTGCCATTATCGACTGTAATATGCTAATACTATAATAAAAAATATAACTTCTCCAATACAAAAATATTTCTTTTCTTCATTAATTAACATAACAAATATTATCTCGATCAACACTGCGCGTAAAATATTCAAAATTTCGTAAAAAGGAGGCGCGGCAGTACAGGCGTAATCTTCGCTCCCCCCGCGGTGCAATTAAACCTCTCCCCCTCCCCAATTGCCGTCGATTTTCTCAGGCCGCTCAGCTGCTGCATCCAGCCGTTCATTTGCGGCATACCGGATGCGCGCTCCTTCCTCCCCGCGCGGCTAAACGAGAAGAGGAGCTCCCTTGGGAGTATCATCAGTGATGAAAACTGGTTTCGCGTCTCACCGAGAGTGCGTATCGGTAGCAGCGAATTCGAGAAAAAAGGAGAGGAGGGACGAACCCGTGTCCAGTTTCTCGGAGGAAAAAAATTGACGCGCGGACTGGATTTTCTGCGCGCCAATTTGCGCATCCGAAAGGCTAGTTTAAAGATTTATCATTTCTATCGACGAATCTGCTAATGGAAAATCGACGCTGATTTAAGAGTTTTGCATGATTATACGGTTAGTCAGTAGCTTCATTTTTTAAAGAGAGAAAGTTGAATGACACTTTAACGAGTATGATAATTGTTTCTTTTGAAACTTATCTCGCCTTTGAAATATTGCACGCGTAGTCAACTCAAAGCCCCGCGCGCAGAAAACGCAAATGTGGTCTTTTTTTACAGGTTAATATAATTTGAAATGGACAACTGATAATGAACTTAAGTTAAGTGAATGTTCGAAAATTTAACTGTGAATTATCAGCCTTAACTGTACTTTGTTTCGTTTGTCAACAAAAATGAGAGGACGTTTCCTGGAGAACTAAGCGTAAGGTAAAAAATTTTTGCGTGTTTAACAAAAAAATAATAATTTATAAAACGTACTAATATAATATTTATTGTTTCAATAAACATCGTAATAATATAATATCACCTCTGGCACAATCTCACGATGGCAAGACGTCGCGACGTAACATTTGACAAAATTTTCTTATAAACCTTCCTTTTTCGCACATTTTTTGCGAATCGATCGGTCGACTATATGCAACTCTAACCACATACTACGTAAGGGTGTATAAACTAACAATGTAACTAAGTCTACGAGGATGTGGATGGGAAGAAGGATCGCTTTAACTGTATGCTCTTTTTGGGAATAGAGGGGGTTTGGAAAAGATATAAGGGGAACCGATCGTGCCTGACATGTACTTATAATGGTCAACGATATGTAAACAGATCTCGCATTAAAACCACGAGGATTTTACGCAATAAATCATAAGCGATTCGCTGTGCAGAAATAGAGTGCGATTTTCTTTCGATCTTCATTGTCGTATACATTTTTATGAATTTATATTTGTTGGACATAAAAATATTTTCAAACGACTTGTTTTGCAATACTATACACTAAACACCTTGATAATAACATAATCATCAATTTCTGCACGAGATCGACGAAAATACAATGCAACAATTCATTTATAAAATTTATATTCCGCCCTTTCTCACTAATTTATCGAAACTCATTTACAAAAGTCTAATATAGCAAATTGTACACGTTTTCCTCGTGGCGCGAGGATATCTTGCCTTTTATTTAAAATTAACTGATAATAGTAATAAAATAATGTTAAAGAGAAATGGCTAATTGCGAAAAGTTGAGATTCACATTCACTACGATGTTTCAATAACTTTCGCTTTTATATAATCGTATTAATGTCATGGGCCAACGCGTACAATTCAGGATTTTCACGCATTCTTCATTTTTTTTAAAATTCATTTCGCTCATGTTCTCGCGCAATCATACTCACTATTTTAATTAACTTCTCCGATTCATCGCATTTATGTATAAAAATAACAATGTACGCATTACGTAAGTTTTTTATCGATAGAATCAATATCATAATATTAATAACTATAATAAATGTAACAAAATATAGTACTCAATAGAATAATATGCATTTTACAAGCGTATTTTGATCGTTGCTTTGACATGTATTACAATAAATTTTACACTGAGAAATTCGTTGATTTGTGTCCAACAAAAATTTCTTCCTTAAATGAAATTTTATTAGGCACAAAGCAATGTTTCCCAGTTTCTTTTCCTAAATAATTATTTCATTATACAAGGAAAATCACGTACTTTGTGAGGTGATAGTCAATGATTGTTAAAAAACTGAAGTCTATCATCTTCCTCTCGATTACATCTTCGCCTCTTCCATTAGCATCGCAAGTTTGACTTTAATAAATCACGGAATGTACAAATGGAATGAAATGCAATTTTTCATAGAACCTCACGGTATAAAAATTATTCTCAAAGCAGCGCTTCAAAAATTGCACGCCATGCGATAATTAAAAATAAAAATTGTCGCTTCTCTCGATCATAATTTCTCTTAATGCTTAAAACTTTTTCGCTCCTCCCTACGCAAAAATATATTTCTCATTTATAGTTCATATTTACTTCTTGCGAGTTAAACTCCCAAGTTATACGCACGTATTCTTTGTTACAGAAACAATAATTTCTCTTAATCATATATTTGTTTTAACGGGTAAACCCCTCACGCCCTCCTTTAAGTCACAACGCCGCAGTTAAAATTTTTCCTTAAGGTATACACACAACATACATATATGTAAAACTAGCGATAGATCTGATTTTGACATTTGAGTAAACAAGTTCTATAAGTATATATCTATGTATTCAATAATAAAAATTGATATCATACCAATTATTACTGCCATGCATACGTCATACGTGCATCTTACAAATTATAAACATGAAACTGAAACACTCAAAGCGATGGTTTCGCAGTCGTCATATATTTTGATTGATCAAAGGACGTTAAAACGCCGATTACTTTGTCTTAATAACTATAAAATAATATTAATAATAATAAAAATAATAAAAATAATAATGATGATAATAATAATATAAAAAGAAAAACAAAAATAAACACAGTACCGCCAGTGTAACCGACATACACCGGGAAAATTTTCTTGTGGTCCTAACAAAATAATTGTTTAGACACTCTGACGAAGTCTTGTTCCATTAACAGAAATTTCCATCACTACGAAAAAAAAAATATTCACAATTCAAGGCTGAGATTAAGTACCTTAACCGACAGTGTACAGTGTCAAAACAAAATAAGAGGTAAAAGTATCAAAAACCTCTGTATCACTCCCAAATATTCTGATAATATTTACAATTTCTTCCTCCAACTACTTCCACAATAAAAAAGAAACTCTCCGATATTTTTTCTGTCAATCGGAAGACACGGCAAAACATTACAACCTCCTCCCAGCACACGAATTTAAAAAAAACTTGCACATTTCGTCAAAACGACACGAGTAAGCGTCCTTTCGCGCGATTCGCACTCCTCTCGCTCTAGCACCGAGCGAGCGTGTGAACGAGGGATCTATCAATTAGGCGCGACGACACCTCACGTGGCGGCGACGTGGTGTTGGACGACGGCCGGCTGGTGGGGCGAAGCGGCGGTCATCGTCGGCTGCGGATTGAGCGGCAGCTCGATGAGCGTCACGTCGTAGACCGGGTCCATGCCGTCGTTGTGGTCCGAGGGCGAGCCGTCGGGATTGCGATTTGATCGCTCCTGCTGCTGCTCCGGCGAGAGCCGCGAGTGCGTCACCTCCAGCAGGAACAGGTCCTCGTCCACGTAGTAGCGGATCATGTCGTCATCAATTTTCGCTGTAATTCTGTTATGGACGAGCAGAAGAAGAGAAAATTTAGCATTGAATGACATTCTTTTTCTTTTGAGATATCAAGCTGGAAGCAGTGAAGTCAAGCAGAAAACCTTTTACAGGGAGAAGAAAACCTTACTAAAAATTTCAATAGTCGATTTTAATTTTCTTTAGAACGATAATGGAAACATAGTTCCTTGAGTTATAAAATAAAGTCAACTGTAGTCGATTTTACAAGAGACTATTGCAAGATTTTAATATAAAGGTTTCTTTCCCTATTGAATTCGAAAATATGTTTTCAAGGATCAAAGATTTTCTCTTGAACGTATCACATTCTTTTTCTAACTATAGTTGAAAGTAAATTAACAAGAAGGTTGAAAGTTAAATCCAAGAAGAATTATTCGCACAGTTGAAAATAAAATATTGTCAAAAATTTAAGAACTATTTTAGTTATTCAACTGCACAATTAAAAATTCAGGTTTCAAGGCATTTAACAAAAGAAAAACAAACCAAGAAAGAAGCAGGTCTAAAAATGCAATAAGAAGTAATAAAAGTTGATAAAAGTATTTTCATTATTGGTGGTATAAATCAATGATCGATGGGTCATTAATTTTCATCTACACAAAGTTCTATTTCTAAATGTACTTGCGAGCACTTATTGAATAGAGTACGAGCTCATATTGAATATGTGAATGTGCGGTGACGTGACAGACGAGTAAAAGGACGTGCAGGAATGTCGCACAGCGATTTTGAAGCTCATAATTGCCAATGTCATTATTAACGACACAAAAAAGATCAAGAACGTTTTTAACCCAGTAAATTTTTTTTTCAAGTTGTTGCTAGAACATTTCTCGTTAAAAACTAGTCAATTGATTATAAAATATTTTTATCTATGAACTTTAATTATTTATAAATAACAGGAGATTATCAAAATTTTCACACTAAAAAATTTTGTAAAATCTTTTACTCTAATCGCTGAAAAACTTGAAGCGTTGAAATATGAAATTAAATTGCTGAGAGTAACGATACGTGTAGGTGTAGGTACGTGTACATGTAACAGAGTACAAGGCAAATTAAGGCTTTCGTGACATGTCAGCTGCGACGCACACGAGCAGAGTTAGTTACGTGTTAAAGCATAGTGTAAGTAAGAGAGGCGTACATAAACGCATCAGCATGCACGAGCGAATTTGCGAAAAGTCGCGAGAGCAGGAGGGACGAAGGTGCTACCATCGTGCAAACGAGAGGCAGAATGGAAATAAGAGAGAAAGAGAGCAAAGTAAATCGAGTGGGTATATAGTGGTAATGCAGAGACAAAGAGAAACAGAGAGAGAGAGGACATGCCTAAAAGCGGTCGTGCGTAGTAAAGATTACACTCTCTACTAAACTTACCCCTTTGTGTTTTTGCGATAGAGGTTATTAATACTCGAGGATGCAATTTTGTACTTTGACTCAATCTGTAAAATAGAAAAAAGTAGAACATTAGAATTTGGACAGTGGTGTCGTGGCTCTTCTTGCTTGCCGATTCCACTTTTTTTTTATTTGCACGGTATTTAATTCTTACTTTTTTTTATAAGTACATTTTCTTTTAATTAAAAGCTAGTGAGAAGATCGCGTACAGAGATAGACGTAAAGACAGACGCTGCAAAGCATCTCTGATTTATAGAATTTTGAAAAGATATCAATGATGCAGCGAATGAAGCACTAGTCTAGGAAATTCGTTTTCCACTTTTTTCTCAGGACTGGGTGTGTAAATCGCGTGCAAAACGCACGTCGAGTTAATAACTCGGTTGGGACACCGCGGCGCGTGACTGATTAATGATGAAGGGCCCAGCAGGGAGTAAATACATGCGCATTAATAATAATTAATTAGCTTATGAGTCGATGATTGGATTATTAATAAATTATTCAGGCGCGACCCGTTTTGTGCAAGATAGTATACAGCGGAGGCATGCATGGATGCGTATCACTTTGCGTGTTTTTGAATATTTATACAAGTACCCAAAAATTGCCTACAATTATTAATTTAATATTCAATGAGGCAATGTTTTGAGTGTAATGCTGTACATCGTATTTTTTTTCAAATACTCGTTCAATTGCATGTAGAGGCATTATTAGCACAGATTCATATCTATATTTCATTTAAAAAACGTGTCATCAAATCTTATGCATGTCTAATGTTAATGTTAACATTTAGTTATAAGGAATTCGTGTTAATTTATTAAGACATTATCTTTAAGAAATCATAAAGGAAATTACCTAAAATGTACTGCGTTGTGAGATCTGAAGGATACATCAGACTCCGATATAAGGCCCTGAAGTTCCCTGTGCAGAGTATATTAAGCAGTTTCCTTTATGACTTTTTACAAGCTATTATATGCAATAAACTTTATTAAAGAACAGTTAAATCATTAATTTTTTGATGACCCGTCCTTTTAAATAAAAGGACTGCTTATAAAAAGGTAACTTCTGTAATATTTATACCAAGTAAGAAAGTAAAAGTAAACTGCTGTGTAGTTAAAAGATCGTATTTCACAAATCGGACGACAGTAAAAGAATTTATTTAAACATTTATTTAAATAGCTTTAAGCACAACTTCAGTAGATGAAATTCAATTTCGTCAACTACATCGAAGCAGTGCTTGAAGTTCCATATTGATATCAAAGACATAAATTAAACATTAAAAACGTAGATGACATGAAATCGAATGAGTCGTGAAAAAGAAAGAACAGTCCATCCACGATTCGCCCGGGCGAAACGAGTCGAAGAGAAAAGAAAAAGAAAATCTTCGGAGCGTAATAACTAAAATCCAAAAGCAGAGTATGATGCTTACAGCGTTGAGAAGTCCCTGAACGGATGGCGGCGTGACATGTAGTGGCGTGTAGACGTCCTCGGAGTCCTGTCTGACGTAGAGCATGACTCTCTCTTCGGCTTCGGTGCCGCGCATGTGGGGTTGCATGTGCAGCCTGTTGCCGAGGGTGCCGCCGACGAGCTGGCCGCTCGCGAGGCCCGGCTGCACGCCCTGCAGCACCGAGCCCTGGAGCTCCTGCACCTGCATCAGTAACGAGTCCTTCTTGTCGTGCAGTGTGCTCAAATTGTCGGGTGGAAAGTGATTGTGGAACTTGAGGGCGGGGAGGCTGGCCCGGCCGCCGCCCGACTGGCCGTAAGGGCTGCCGCCGGCGCTCGCTTTAAGACCGCCGCCCTCGCCGTTACTCAGCGACGAGGTGTCCGTTTCGCCGCCGCCCCCGCCACCGCCGCCGCCTCCGTAGAAGCCCGACAACTCCATCGTCGAGAACTGTATCGTGAGAATCAAATCATGTTATGTCCAAGTCTTTTTTTCACATTTAATCGTTGCGCCAAGAATAGAATTTTTTAGCCTTTGTGATTTTCAATGAAAACATCAGACCAGCGGAGTAATAAAAGGTTGTAAGGCCAGATAGTGTTATTTAAGTCAGAGTTCAACTTCAATAAATGTATGTTTTGCCATGATTTAAAGCTACACTTATAAATCTTGTCAAAATCACGTTTTTATTGAAGTGTTTTACGTCTGCTTAAACTACAAAATTGGCTATAATCTGATTCTTTCCTTGAAAATAAGGCTACATAATTAATAATTTCTTTAATTATTGATTTATTGACTTATCAATCATAAAAGAAATTAGATAAAATCCTTTTCTTGGTGCTTTTTCATTAGATTTCCTTTCACTGAGTCGAGCGAGCGCATCGATCTTAAAAATTCCAATGAGGTGTTATCTATAGGAAAAGAGTACTGCCAGTTATCGTTTAAAACTCTATAAAGAAATGTTTTTTTTAGTTCAAAGGAAACATTTTTTTATTGAATTCATACAAAAACGGTTGTTTATTTTGTAAATATTAGTCATCCACAGTAGTTACTGAAAACATAAAATAATATTTTTCAACTTCTACATTGTTAATTTAGTAAATAACATTATACCAGATTTTGAAATTTAAAATAGCGTTTCATTAACTTTCTAATTTGAATACAAATTATACCATAAGTCTGTATCGAAAAAAATTAAAATAAACTAGGTTAATAGTGTCAGCCAGAGTTACTATGACAGTAAAGTAGACATTAAGTGTATTAATAAAAAAAAAAAAAAAAATCGATCGCTCTAGTGCTCGACTCAAGGTTATTTGTCATGTTAAACATAAGTTATAGGAGTTGCGGTTAGTGGAGCGCTTTGGCGTGGAGAGCAGGGCAACGTGAATTCTACATGTGTTTCTTGCATTGCTTTGTTTCATTTTTTTTTCAAACTAGCAGAAGCGGCGGACCGAGGCCTACCCGACCTCCAATAAATTCCAGATTTTTTTCTAAATTTTATTGACTTAGGTACTACTAGCAGTAATAAAATAGCAGTAATAAATCCGCCGTCAAATCTCAGTGATTTAATCGTGAACACTAAGGTTTGTCGTACAATTGCAAAAACATATTTGGAAAATTCTCGCTTCGACTGCAGTTATATAAAAGCTACGTGAATGGGAAGTAGTACCTTATCGATTGCGTGCTCCGCCGGTGGCGAGAATAGCACCGGCGGTTTGTGCAGATCTGCCATGGTGTAAAATTCGCTTCTCTCTGTGACGGCGTGATAAAGCTCGTCCAGCTTCTTACGTCCCGTCGCTGTCATTTTCCTTTTCGCCGCTCGCCTCTCCTCATCCCTCGTCTTTCTCTCCGCTCCCTAAAATTATTTCAAAATCAATAAAAAAATAAAAATACGTTTCTTTTCAAAGAGGCAGTAGGTCCAGTTTCAATTATTATTGGAAAGATTCTCACTTTATCGCAAAAGACTTTGATTTGGCAGTAGCCTCGATGTGACGGTGGCGTGTAGGTGTGAGTGTGCGGCGGCGGCTCCTCGTACGTGTCGACTTGTATGTGAAGGGGCAGGCCCTTAACTCCCTTTTGACTGGAGAAATCCGTGCTGAGACACTGAACGGCAACGTTTATCTGTGAAAGAATCGCCGGTTGAAAAAAATCTGTCGCATACGATTAAGCGAGACAATAGTTTATGGTAATACAATGGAGTATTTTTCTCTCACCTTAGCCGACGACTCGAGCGGATTCCAATAAACGGCGATCGCATTATGCGCCACCTCCTCGATGCAGCCCACGAGGCCCACGCTGTTTTTCGTGTCTGTAAAATATATCAGGTACTTAGTAAAAGAAACCACGAGAGCGCTTTGACAATGATTGGATTAATCGACAATTTAGCGTTTTAATTAAAAGAAATGGCCGAATGCTAAAGAGTGAAACGAACGATCGTAAAGCCGCTAATCTATGTGCAATAATTTTCGGACTTGAAAAATCAAAACAAATAGCTAATAATAAAAAGGTGACTTTATCGATTTCGAAAGGAAGGCACTAACTACATTGAAATGTAAATTGGGTATTTAAGAAATGCTTAAATAACACTTTAGCTAAAACAAATGGGAATGTTACAACGAAATATTTACAATTTACACATTTCTGCACAACTAATTTTCGAAATACGCCAAACACTCGGCACGCGAATCAGGAAATCAAATTTACTTTATACATAAAGCGAAGTAAAAGAAAACAACCAATAAAAAAATAAACAATCGCATAAACGTCTAGTTGAAAATTGAGTTACGAGCGAATCACGTAACATATAAACGAATGCAAATAAACAATTAAGAAGCTGGAACGTCATAAAATCGACGCGTGCAACGATCAGGCAACAATCGGTGACTAGCGTACATCCCTTCTTACCGGTGCGACGCAGTCATTTCCTTGCTGGATCTTGTACGCTTAGGCAAACGAATAAGAGACGATTCAAGATTAATAACGCATATTTTATGCGCCGGCGAAAGAGAGCGCTTGTTTGTCTTCGCGCGCTTTCCTTCGTTTTTCCCATACGGGAATATTATGCAGTCAACGGAGGAGGCTGCGCATTGTCAGCCTCTCTCTTGCACACACACACGCGCACTCTCTCTTCCTCTTTCGCTCTCGCATATAGGTTTCGCTTATTTTATCTTCGCGTGCGTTTATTTTTAATATCCTTACCTGCGTCGAGAATGCGCTGCTTGACGGAGTGCTGCCGGCCGTGCCAGAACTGCCACGCCTTGATCTCGTCTTCCGGGCTCTTCTCCTCACGGAACATCAGCATAACCACGCTCTAAGATAGATAGAAAGAAATGTTTTTCAGTGCTTCCTTTGTGTAAGGACCAACGCGTAACGTCATTTGAATGCGCCGTACGTAATTGCGCTGTAACGCGACGTTTATTTTTTCCACGTTCTAGCCGCGATACACGGTCACGCCCATCATTGTTTCAAATCGCGATTGACATTTTTACAAGGGCGTCCATTAAGCATACCATCGTTTTTCAATACGCTCACTCCTAATGCCTGTTTTTCTTACCTTTTCCTCCAGTGCTCATTTTTTTTGCACGGGAGACTTCAGATAAGGTAAGTCTTCGTTAAAAAATAAAACGCACACGTGGAGGAAAAAAATAAGAATTCACCTTGAGCGGCTTATCTATCGTCCCGGTGCCACTTGGCCGCTATCGTGCTCCTCTGAAAAGCGAGCGAAAAGCACGAAACAAAAAATAAGCATAAAAGTAAGCCAGAGGCATTAGCCGAGTTTGCGCTTATCGTCGCGCGGCAAAAGCGGCTTGTCGCGGGCGGGCGCGGTGACATCCTTGCTCGCTGGCTCGCTCGACGGACTCCCGGGGTATCGCGTATCTGTCGCCGACCGGCGGCGGCGGCCGCCGCTACGTACACGGCAACGCGATACGCGAATATTCAGCGAGCTCGCGCGCGGGGCCGTGCGACGTCGCCGTCGGCGCGTGCTAATAATTTTTTCTGATTCGGGTGAACGGGCCTGCCGCCGCCGCCACCGCCTCGCCAGAGCGAGCCCAAGGCATCGCTTTTCGATTATAAGGATACACACGTCGACGCGCGAATTCCCCGGGCGCGCTCGACCGTACCCCCGAAGTCGAGGGTGAATTTCATTTTTTTCGTTTGATTTTGCAATGTTTGTTTAGAGATGTAGGTGAAAAATGTGTGAATTCTAGAACATTTAAATAAGGTGCAGGTGTAAAGAGTTTAATGATTATTTTAGGACTAACCGTTGACGGCTGAAATGTGTGGTTGCGCAACGAGCGATTTTTTAAGCAAGTAAGGAGCGATTTTTTGTAAATTCTTAAAAAGGTAATTATGTGGAGAGAAAAAGGCGGTGGCGTTGCAGCTGCACGCGTTACTAGTGCGCAACTTTATAATGATAATAAAATCAATGGGACATTAAGACTCGGATACCCATTTCGCTCATTTGCAGATAAGATATTTTCAAAATAGTAAGGCATTACGGTATTTTATAGTTATAGGCAACTAGTTATAAAATTTAACGAATTAATTTATAGGAAAGCAAATGAAACTTTGCATATCCGAGCTATCAAGAGTTCATTACGCAAGCTCTTCATATGCAGCCTCGTACGAGCGCTGAATCCGCCCGCCCCTGCGTCGCCGCGCGATCGGCTCGGCTTCCTCGCGGCGAAAAAACCAGAAAGGAACGATAGCACCCCAATTAAGAGCGATAAATAAGGAAGTGAAAATTGTCGATGCCAGGCGGCGGATCACGGAGAGAAGGTTTTTCTTGAAATTTCGTCCCGCCGTCACGTACCCGCAGTGAAACTCGCGGCGCTCGAGTAGCATCCGGTCGCTCTCGTCGGCGAATTTTCTCCCTCCCTCCCTCGGAGGCGGGCAGGCACGCAGCGCGCCTCGCCGCGGAGGTGATATAACGCGCCGATTAGACGAGGGAGACGAAGAAGAAAGCTGCTCAAACTCGTAATCGGGGAAAAATGTCGCGCTCGCGAGAGCTTTATCGCAATGGAAATTGCTAACGGTACGCCATTTAGCCGCCAATTAAAGTCGCTCGCGAGTCGCGAGAACAAACGACCTCATTCCGCGGGGCCCGGCTTTTTCTCCGCGCCCCTCCTTCAGCCCCCCGCGCGAGAAGACGCCTGCGCGCGTGTTCGAACGTTATGTACGCATAAAATACGCGCCCGGCTAGTTTCCACCCGGCCGGCGTCGCGCGCCGCAAAAAGGCGCCTGGCCATTTGAATTGTTAAGCCCGCCGAGAGTTGCGGCACTCGCCGTGCAAGCGCAAGCGCGCGCGCACGCACCGTCCGTAAGAGCCGAGAGAAATCTCGGCGACGAGCACATTATGTCGCCGCTGAAAGGTGCAGCCACTTTTTTCGGGCCACGATTGATAAGCGCTCGCTGATGGATAAGCCTTCTCGCTCGATTTATCGAGGAAAAATCGCTTAATGTATCGCTGGCAATAAATGTATTTTCTATTATTTCGATACGATAAAAAATTTCGCGCGAGATAAGTGGCAAGTTATGTACGCTGTTCAAATTCACATGTCTAAGATTGCACGCATACTTGTTTCTGTTACAGGCGAATGTTTATAAATATTCTACGTTTGTGTTAAAAATAAACAAGCGAAACAAGTATTGCTATTACGAAAGTACGCTAATAACAATATAATTACAAACCATTAAAATAAAAAAACAGACAATTAGGTTTTTTTGAATTTATAGTTCACGACATTTTTCAATTAAACAAGTTAGATCACAAAAGACAGACACCTGTCGATTAGCGAATTCTTCCACGAACGCGGTGCGAGAGAAAAAAAAACTTTTCACTCCGTGAAAACGTAGCCCGCGGGTATGCGTATGCACACCGAGAAAAAGTGCGCGGAAGTTGCGCTCTCTCTCCGTCCCGCGGGGCGGGCGTGCAGCGGACGTTCCTCTCGGCGTCGTCTATCCGCCGCGGCTTCTTACCTTCACGGTCTGTCCCGCTTTTAGGAGAGGCTTATCCGGATCCGGCACGTAGTCCAGCGTGATGCCGTAGAACTGGCCCTTGTTGATGTAGGTTATCCTGTCGTCCTCGCGGCGCTGCGAGGTGCTGATGGGTGACTCCAGGTGGTACTTGAAGCCGTAGGCCGAATAGCTGCGACAAACGAAGATGAGGTAAAAAAAAAGGAAATCGAACGAGACGCGGATAAGGACAAAGATCGTTAATGACTTTCGCGGGGCGGCCGGTCCCGCGGGGCCTCCGCTCGATATACGCATTTTTGCCGATCGAGAAATCGATCGACGGCGGCGGCGGCGGCGGCCCCAGCGAATCGTTAGAGAGACACGTTGGGCGTGCCATTGAAAAACTTGAAAAGAAAGTCACGCGCCTATCGGCGCAGTGAGTTTTTGCCGGCGCGCCGACGTGCGCCGGACGAGCAATTATCATCTGTTTTAAGGACGCTGACATTCCGTTTTCAGGGGCTTTTTACAAGCGGCTTTCTGTTTGTTTGTTAAAGCACGGGGCTTATGTTTTATTCACGATTTACAAGGATTCGAGACGACGAAAGCTGACAGAAATTCGAGTTTTCCCGTCGATACGAGTGTTTTTTCAAAGGTCATTTATTTTTAAACGATTTTTTGAAAATAAAAGCAACTCGACCGCCTTGCCCGGGAGTTGTATTCATTTTTACACGCGGATAAACATTCGCACGGGGATAATAAAATCGTTTTGCTCCTGCCTCCTGGAGGTAAATTATCGCTGGCATTTCCCAGCAGATCGTTTAATATTTCTTCGATTGCCGCGTGTATTTAACTCAGGAAGTTTAGCCTTATCTCGAGCTCTCGCAGAAAAAGACAAATTGACGCATTTTTTTATCCGAAGGAAGTGAACGTCTCTATCAGGCTGCTCGCTTACCGTCGACATTAAGTACTCCCGCTGTCTTACTTAGCTTATCGCCTCGATCCCACCGGTACATTTTTAAGCATAACAAATCCATTATGCTCACTTAACATGTGCGGCGGAAAGAACATTTTTCGAACCCAAAAAAATGTCGTTTTATTAAACCATTTTATTATTTTTCATCTGCCAATTCGAACGCTTCAACACACTTACCCGTAAATTACCTCGATAATTTAATTAAAAAATACTCGCGTATATCAAAAACATTAATTTATAACCCGCGCGAGTGTAAAAATATTTCCAAAAAACAGCTCCACTCCCGTCGACGGTGCGCCCGGCTGATTTACGCGTGCGTACCGAGATAAATTAAGCGGGGCGCGTCAATTAATATTTCACGCTTTGGACACTTTCGAAAATCCCCGGAGCGGGGACAGTGCGCGCGAAAAAAAGCCCCGAGGCTCGGATCTTTTCGCGGGCAGATCGTCGCCGATACGGCGACGGGCCCCGAGAGGGAGCGACACGTACCTATACACGCTCGCGCCGCGCGAAAACACGCCGCGCCAAAGATAAAGTGTCCGCGGCTGCAGGCGGCGGCGGGTGAACGTCCTGCGTCCGCGCGAGAGCCGCCTACCTTTTTTCCGCCTTATTATAACGCCTCTATACGCACGTGCGAACTCGGAATTCGGAAAAATTCGCGCGACGCTTTGTTTCGGTGTTTATTCGCGGATTTTGCGCGCGCGATATTGAGTTCGTGCGCGTATTTTGTTTTGGACCGGCGACGGGGGAGATAGAGATTGCACACGGAAGCTAGAAAGGGGAGTTGGGGGCCTTTTACTTAATTTACGGCGGATCCGCTAGAGATTTTAGATTATCGCGGCGATACTCATAGTCCGACACACTCATTTGCGTAATTATGGGGTTTGATAAGGAACGATCTGGTTTATCATCGTTTTATAATTCTTTTACGCTCGAAAAATTGCGGAGAGGGTTTACGGCGCCATTGGCTGGATGCCAACGTCGATAAATAAAAAGGATTTTTATTAATTATAATTATTGCCTCGCCTACTGCTAATACGCGCACTTTGGTTTCGTCGTTTTAGATATCACGCGGTGGAATTCATGTATGAGCAAAAAGAGAGAAAAAAAAGAGAACGCATTTCGAATTACAGCAAAGGCATAGATCGGTATGGTAGATTAACGAAAGTTTTCCAACAGTGAAAAAAGGCTGTTCCGATCAGACGGTAATCAAATATTTCTCTACCGGCAATCACGCGCTCTCAGTTGCAGTAGCGAAATTCTTCGCCAACATTGCTATTATTTTAAGTGTCTCGCCGGCCGCCGCACAACCATATTATAGCTATTACAACTATTTCCTCTGGCTACCGAATGCAATTTTTCCCCACCACTAATGTTTCTCTCGCTGACTCTTTTAATTTACACGTATGCATCACCGGTATTTCTCTTAAGTAATCGAATCAGCCTTTTTCTTCCATTCTAAAAATTGTTTAAAAAAAAAAATTCCATATAATTACTCAATATACTTAAGATAAAATATTAACGCAAGCACAAAAGACCAAATAAAAAATGTACAATACTCACAGTTTTGGTATCTGAATCTTGTCCGCGTCGTTCTGCCGGCCGAAGTCGTGCCAGGGCCGCGACCTCGGCGGATTCGGATTGGAGTTGGGTGTGGTGGCGCCGCTGGCGACGAGGCCGCCGCTCGCCCGCTGTACCTGGGCCGTCTGCGTGTGTCCCTGCTGCAGCTGCAGCTGGAGCGGCTGGTGGTGGATGACCGCGCCGCTCTCCAGGACGACCGCGGCGCCGGAGCCCGCGCCGCCCGAGCACAGCTCCGTGTAGTCGAACGACGACTGCGACCATCGGTGAATTCCATCATTAGAATCGATTCTCGTGATACGCGAAGGTTTGCGCAATGCCGAATGAATTACGGCCGCTGGGTCGCGTTACGACGACGAAAGTCGCGTTTCGAGGCACGCGCGGGCGGGTTATCTAAAAGCCGTACGCGCGCGCGCCACCCCGAGATCAGACGTGTAATTAGAAGCGACATAAGTGAGATCGTAAAATTAATTTCGTTTCGTTCGCGCGCTCGAGCGAGCTGTTTTGCTTTTTTTATTTTTTTTTATTTTTAACTCAAGCTACACTGTAAATCATAGGCGCGATTTTGTCAACGGCTACTCCGCGAGGCTTATCTCGCGGACAGGCGCGTTTCGTGGAGAACATTTTGCGAGAAACGAAAGTTCGATACTTGGTAGCGCGTTTAACGTTGTACCGAGGAAATTATCATTAACAAACGATAAGATTTAATTTAGATTATAGCTGCGGGGTATTTATTTTATGCGCGCGAAATCTCTATTTAAATTTAAATAATGTAGTGTAATTAAGTGAAACGCTACGTTCCGCATCGACGTCTGCGGAAAAATCTACCTGGAATGGGTATCTGTTACCTGTAGATATAACGACTTAACTCCTTTTTTTTTGGAATTTGAGATTACATCGTATTTTACACATTACAGTGATACTTTTTCACTTCAAACATCGATATATTCCACATTAGTTATTTTTAGACCAGAAGTAGATAATTGCATAATAAAATTGACTTCAATTTGCAAATTCTGCTTCCGAATTAATTACGTAACTCTACGTGTTTGTTGAAAACTGAACAATCTTTATCGTTTTATCAAGATCGGAAAAACAAAAAACTATTTCGAAAGTTGAATTAAGTAATCATAATTGTAGTTAGATACTTGATAAAATTAGTACAAAGCTTAATCTTTCACAAACGTAATCAATAGTACTTAAATAACTCAAAAGTTTAAAAAATGAAGTTAAATCGTTGCGTTACGAAGCCTCGGAAATAACCAATTAGTAATAAAAGTTTGTTTCAAGTACCGAGTAAAAAAAAAAACTAGTCGCGAGTAAAATCGCGCCTTTTCATCCGCGTCGGTTCAACTGGCCCAAAATACAAACGTGACTCTAACAAATATCCAAATAAATCTCGAGCCCTAAGTATAACGCGCCCCAATCAGCGCACCATTACTCGAATTAAGCAATTAGACAACCGCGGCTGTCGAAATTTCGCGGAGCCACGGCTCTCGAGTGCCTTATTATGGGCCGTCGTCGCATATCTGCCTCGGCGATCTCGCGATCGATAGCACCGCCGCGAGGAAACGCCCGCTAATCGCCGAGCAAATCCGCGCGGGGCTTTCACCGACGCAACCGCGCGCGAGCCCCTCGGGACTAATGTGCCCGCGTCGACTTTGCATCGGCGCTGCCCGCCGCGGCTCGATTAGGCAGCGATCGCTCTACGGCCTCTTTTTCTCGGAATCACCTGGAATTTGTTCGCAGGTGATATAATTAAGTGGATACATACGCCGAGAGCCTACCATTGTCGGATTCGCTCGTTATTGTATCACGAGGCGAGGTGTACGCGGGTTTCGCGCGACAAGGACTCGCGAGCGATTTCTACAGAGCCGTAAGAATTTTGCCCCTGGATACTGTATCTAAGATCTTCAGTTTCGAAACCGTTGAATCTATTAATAATATTTAAATGCGCGATTGATACTGCTTGCTTTATGACAGGTGAATTCCGTTAACCGAGTCCGGCACACGCTCGTTGACGTCAATATCCTTATACTTTGTCATTCGGCTTTAATTTAAGAGGCTATTAAATTAACAACTTGCCTATCACATTAATAAGCACTCGACATTGCGCAAGCAGCGATCGCAGAATATTTATTTATTTATTTATATTACAAAATATACGGTATTAAATCCTTTAACAGTAATTACGTTGTAAGAAGTTCATACGAATGCGATTTTTTTCAATTGCTTGTTTTACGCACTTTAAAATATTTCTCTTCTCTTTTACCTCGTTTTAGCACATCCGCTTCGCCCGTTGCGAATGGCCGTAGCTTATTATTTATCGGTCTTATTTATCGATCCAGGCGACTGGGACGTTAAACTATAAATTCTGCAATTAAAATTGGATCGCGCGCGCGCGGTGAAATTGCGAACGGGACATACCTGATGCAGTGCGGTGGGCTGGTGGTGGTCTTGCCGGGGTGTGACGGCGTCGGCGCCGATACCGGAATCGGGGCTGGGCAAGTCGACCGTGAGCACCTTGCTGCTGCTGCTCGAGGACGAGCGTATGGCGTGGGTCGTCGCGTACGAGCTCGGCACCACTTCGTACCTCGTGTAGGACGCCGTCGAGGTGGGCAGGGACGTCGAGCCCGAGGAGACCAGGGGCGGCAGCGTGTCGCCTGTCACGTACACCGCCGTCGCCTCTTGGTGCAAGCCCGTCGAGCCGTTGGAGCCGTTCGTTCCGTTGCCGTTCGCCGACGAGCCCGACGTGTACGACGTCTGCAGTCGTGGACTGCACGAGGTGTACGGATCGTAGGGACTGCCATACTGGAAATGGAAACAGTCATAATCATGTTTAACTATGAGGGGACACTTTTAAAATTTTGTTTGTATCAGCGAGTAGAGAATAGCTGCTTACCTGTAACTGATGTTGGTGGTGGTGATAGAGACCAGGCGGCGTGGGACTGTCGGGTTGCTGCTGATTTTGCTTGTGACGTTTGGCCGATTGCTGGCCGGTCCTGGACGAGCTGAGGTCCTCGGGTTCACGCTTCACCCCCGCGATGGACGCCTGCTGCGACTGGGGACTCAGCGGTAATGGCAGACCACCTTGCAGGCCCTGGCTCGAACCGTGCGTTTGTTGATTGTACTGATGAAGGAAGTGGTGCAACTCGCCGCTCGAGCCCTCGGAGCCGGTCTCCATGCGTGTGGCGCCACCTGGTGCCTCCTGCACTAACAGCTTCTGGCCCATCACACCCCTGGAACAAAATTCAAATTAATGAAAAAAGAACGTTAACGGTTAAACATGATGTATAAACAAAATTTCATTTGCACAAATTCTAAAGTATATACCCTTCAAATATTTTAATTAGCTAAGCAAATTACTATTCGCGCGGTGAAAGACGATCTAGAATTGAAAATCAAATGCGAAGCTGCATAAGTTTGCGCGGAATTAAGTGCAAGCGCGCGAGCGCAGCCCCCTGCGAAATCGATGCTCGCGCGCTAGAACCCCCGATAAGTAAACCTTCAATTATTCATAAGTGGCGCGGAATTTTCAACGCAAATCCATTGCTTTCCAAACAGTCCTCCCGTTTTTTCTCCGTCCGTTGTCTAGCCCGCCTCGCAACAACAACAAAACGGCGATCGCCCCTCGCGCGAGATTGGCTTTTTGCGAGGCGGCGGCGGCGTTCACACGCGCGCATCGGCGCTGCGCCGTCACGTACACGTTGGATTAGCATGGCATTATGAAAAATCGAAACAGCCCGCTACGCGCGGATCCATTTCATTTAAGCCGAATTCATGAGGGCCCCGGCGCCCTCGTACGCGCAGCCTCGGGCCGCCTCTCGAAGGCGCTCGCCCGAAACCTCCTTCGAGTCTTGGCGGCAGGTGCTCGCGACGCTCCGCGTGCGGATCAGGTATCGAGGGGGGGACGCGACGCCGTCGCCGCCGTCGACGTTTCTGCGCGTACACGCGGAGGCAAAAAAGATCGGGCGAGGCACGCCGCGCTGTGTCTCTCTCGTCCGCCCGGCCGCATTGTACGGGAGCATCTGACCGTGGGGCGCGGGGAGGGTCCCGCGTCGGCGACGACTACGACGACGCGTTGGCAGTTTATAAGGGTCCGAGCATTGTGGATGCGCATTATCATGCTAAATATAACATGTTAACTACTTCACATAATGCCGAGCGTTACGCTTCCCTTTTGCGCGAGCGCCGCCGAGGATTTTACGATATGTATATGCGAAGGAGCGGGGAGGGGCGGCTCTCCACTCACGGGGAGGGGTGGGTTTTATTGCTCGCGCGATTTTAAGTTCTGCTAGGATTTTTGCACTTTTGCTTTTCCTGCGACGAGGTGGAGCGGTGATTTGTTTAACTACGCTGCGCGCGGGGAAAAAGCTGTTTCCTGTCGCTGGTAGATATTCCCGTGCGTTTATTCCTCGGCGCGTTTATGCAAAATTTGATTCTGGAAAATTTGTTTAAATAAACAATTAATTAAGCTTTTCGAGCGTTTAAATTTAATTCAGGGATAAAGAAATTCGCAAAAACAAAAGAAGACGGGCAACGCTGAGTATGCAAAATAGGAAGTTTGCATTCGCACGACAATAAAATTTCTTTATCGCGACGGTAAAGACGACGGCGCCGAGGGGAAGAGAAAAAGCGTCGCCCGCGCGCGCGCTCGCATCAAAGGGAAGTCATCGCGATAATTGCTCATAATATATCCCTCTCCGTCGCTTGGCTCGCGCGGTCGTAAAATTCGAGCGTTCGACGAGGCGACTTTTTTTTCCCTCCTCCGCACTCTTCCCCGTATTATAAAACGGCCCGATAATGGCTAAAGCAAAAGACGCCCGGCAAATCTCGCACCTCCGCCGTGTCCTCCTTGACAAACAGCGATGGGGAAAGAGAGGTGGCGAGGTCGTCGACGCGCGCGCACCGCACTCGAGATGTTTATTGGGATACCTCGAAGTGTGCACTTTGGCGCGTTTCGGTTTCGCGCGAGTCGGTCATCGACGAGAGCGAAAGCCGAGATGCTGCGGTGAGAGATTCTTTTTTCGGGGGCTTTTTTCTCTCTTCTTTTTTTGCGTGGACAGCGGCTCTCGAAGGAGGAGGAGCGAACACGCACTTGTCGCCTGCTTTGCAAACAGCACATTATTTACGTCCACGCTTCCGATGTTTTTATCGCAAATATGTTTTTCTTTAATTTTGTTGACGTGGTAGTCTTTCCGTTTTTTCCTTTCCTATTGTAAGCAGTAGTTAGGTTTTAGTAGCTTTTTTAAAAAAATAATATAGTAGATTAACATTTTTTATGCATTTTAGTTGATTGTTTGTCATGTCTATACTTTCGTTATCATTTGAGGCACGTATATTTGAAGTTTATCCAAAAAAATTCTGCAATTTTTTTTGGCTCTTTTAAAAATTACTTCTTTCGTTTATCTCTAGTATTAGAACGATGAAAATCTCGCGATTAAAATTCATAGCACGATTGGGTTAAATCTGCACAAATCACAACTTATGACGTAAAGCCATGGCTCATACTAAACTGTAGCTGAAGGGAATATTCCGTTCTCTGAATTTTCTTACTGCAGCAAAACGATCATACAAATGTTAACAGAAAAAAACAGTAATACCAAAAAAAAAGTTCCTGTTTCCCAACCTACAAGTGAAGCCATAAATTTCCCTTCAACGACTAAACACTCGCAATTACAAGAATCAGCGCGATTAACCCCGTTTACCATGAGAACCACGCAGAGGCCATCAATCCTGGCGCGCGTGCACCGCGCGCCGAAAAAGCCGCGGACTTGTTGCTCGTGTAAAAAATGTAAATATCGCTCCTTTCCATCGAGCGGAGTGTACGCGACGAAACAAAAGGTAAAAAAGCAGCGCGCGACGAGCCTCTCCCATCTCTCAAAGTCAAGGCGCTCGCTATTTGTCACGCGCGGCGGAGGAGTTCGCGGGCCCCGGGGTCGGCGTCGTGCGTGACCCCCGGGTGGTGGTGCGACCGGTCCCGCGGCAGGTGAAAACCGGCACCGCTCCACCGGGGATTTCTCAAACCGGATGCTCGCCGAAACGCGCTTACGGTAAAACCGAGCGGCCGAAGACGCCGCGCGTCAGCTGCTACGGGGGAGCGCGAGGAAAAAAGCGGAAGGAGCCAGTTTCACGGGGGTTGCGTTTTCAAAACAACCGCGGCGGTGCCCGCGAAACCGGCTGCTACCCATTGGCTTGACGGTTTAATAGACGCTTAAGTGGGTATCGCGTACATCTGTGACACCTAGCACGAGGTACGATTTTCTAGAGCACTAAAAAAGTGGAGTTTCAGCTTCTGTCATTCCGCCTACTTTGAATAGACCAGACGGAGGTGAATTAACGCGCCCGGACGAGGACTACATAAAGGTGACTAATCGCGACCGCTGGCTGACTTTTACGGCGAGCCGACACCTCTCGAAAAAACCGGCGGGCGAGATAACGCGAAACAGAAGCCGCGCGACGCGCCCCATAAAGTCCGCGGGGAATCCGGGCCGAAACGCACCGAAGGTGTGGGAAAGCGGCGCGTCGCTCGTAAAGCCCCGTGTGCACGCGGCGCGAAAAAGGCCACCGAAAACGCCGCGCTAATTAAGTCGAAGCTCGACAACGACACCGACGACGACTGTACACCACCACCTTCCGGGAAGAGGGAGCCCCCGCCGGCCACCCGGGGGTCCGGTTTCGTGCGCGGCACGCGCCTCCGCCGGCCCCTTCGCGGAAAGTCGCGAGGAGACTGATATAATACGCGCGGACACAATGCGAGGCGTACGTGCGGCGAATGCGCCTTTGGCGCGGGAGATCGCCGCCGCGAGATTGCGGCGCGAGCCGCGGAAAAACGGAACCGGCGACGCGACTCCTGCGTGACCCCCCGCGCGCGCGCCGCGAGTAACGAGGCCGCCGCCCGGTTTAAGTGCGCCGGTGGCTCGATTTTTTTTTTCGTTCTTTTCTTTTTACGAGGATAAAGGAGGACTGGAGGCGCGAATGCTCTTTACGAGCTGGAATTTCGCGCGAGCCGAGCGTGAATTAGGATGATTCATTCGGAGTATATTTTGCGTATTATGGAGATTAAGCTGTGTCGGTAGGCTCCAATGGAAATCTTATGCAGAAGCCGAGCGTATGCGTCGCTTGAATACTAATTTAATATGAGAACTCGCGGGAGTTTAGTCATTCGTTTCCTCGTCTCGCGGAGCGAGCTTGTTTAATAAACGCCGCGGTTTTGGTCGAAATATTCCCATTTTTATTGAATGAATTAAATTTCAAATTAATTTCGACGCGTTTCACTTCCTGATAAAACAAAAACTCATTTTCAGAACCGAGACGTAACATTTTTCTTCCGAGAAGCGCAGCACCGAAATGTCGAAAGCCGTAAAAGGAAAATCTCGATTAAAAAAAGCGAGTGCGCGCACGAAATGCGTTCTTTATTAACGGGCGATTCAGGTACGCGCAATAAAGTAAGAAGCGACGCGCGCGCGGCTCGAAAAGAAACGGCAGTGCGCTATGATTTAACGTCGAATCGACGCGTGCAGGATTAAAGGGGAACCGCGCGCGTCTACAGCGGGACGACGTGCTGCACGTTGCTCGGGGCCCCGCGACGCGCCGGTGGCGCGAGATTCCACGTAGATTCCGAAATCGTGGAACGCGCGAGACATTAACATTTTCGTGCGAGGTGACGAGGTGGAATTTTTTTCCCCTTTGTCGAATGCGCCTCTCGTTCCGGGAACGGCGGCGGCGCGATTTAACGAAACCGTTTTCACGGCTCGCCTCGCGCGATCCTCGCCCGCGATAAGGCCGCACGCGCGCGCATAATTGCGCCGCGATGTTAATGCGCTCGCGCGCACTCGCACACGTCTCCTTTTATTGTTTCGTTCCTCCATTTTCGAGCTCGTACGAGGAAAGTTTTAACAAAGTAAAACAGAAACAAATTTTCCGGCGAAACGCGCGACGCTGAAATATCGCCGGCCGAGTGCGTAAAGCTTTGGGGCCCGGGCGGTTAGATTTACTCCGCGGAGCACTGAAACGCGCCCGCGAGTAGACAATGCGAGGAGGAGGCGCCCGAGAGGAGGCCCATCGGAGACACCGAATTTACGCCCGTGCGGTCGTGGATGCCACTGCGATCGTAAACGTCAACTCGTAAAGCTGAACGGACCGAGTGAGTGATTACGCCGGTGATTCTTTTTCGTTCGGAGGGCTTATTTTAGTGCCAGACCGCAACGAGGAAGCGGGCGCCCACGCGGATTGAGTGGTTGTTATATTACCATAAAATTCAGTTTGCATTATGGATTTAAGCTTTCTTTTATTTTTATTTTGTTTAATTGATTCTCGCATATCGAGGTGGTCCTATAAATGGGTTATATTAAATTATTCGAAAAAATAAAGATTGACGCAGCTAAAAATAGTAATCGACCTAATAACGTTTTCTCGAAAACGTTTCCAATTACGTAATTGTATCTGTATGGATTTATAATTAGAAAATTTTGACAGACCCATATTATAGGATGTCAGATTGACGCGTTAATCATAGTCTGCTTTAAATTTCATCATAGCTGCTTATACGTCATTATTTTAAATTTATCTGTGATTTATCTGTGCATTTACATTTCAATTTTAATACGCATTGAAAATAAAATATTAATAACAGTCGTCAAGTATATTAATACTTGTATATAAATGCTCTTTATTATAATAGAAAAATGCTTACTCATTAATTTAAGTTTTGTAACCATTTAAACATCTAAACATTCATAAAAAGAATTCAAAATTTCTGATCCCACAAAATTAATATAAAAATTAATTCTACAAAAACATCTCATTACTTATAAATGCAAAAAATGAGAAATAAATGAAAGAAAAATCATTCTCGTTAGCTAACAACACTACCCCGCTGCACTCGAGGCGTGCAAGCCGCGGCGGCGCAAAGAGTTGATGTATATGCATCGGCGAGGGCCGGGTCTTCCGGTCCATTTGCTCGGTTTGCAAACTGGCGTCGAATCTCACCTTCCTCCGCGGCCGGAACTCCCATCCCCCCGATCTCCCACTTGCTGCGCCCCGAAAATCCTCGGGGGTCTTCCTTTCCGCCGCGCTCCTCCGGGCGTCGTTATACGCGCTCCCTCGGCCCCCGGGCCCCCGTCGCAAGTGTGCGAACTAACTGCGCCTCGCGGCCTGGTCCCACTTTTGATTTATATCGGCCGCTTAGCATATTTTGTAATTTACTGTTTGAGAGCGTCCTCAACGTACGGAATCTCAAAGCGAGCGAGCGCTGCCACCGCGAGCGCGCAAAAAAAGGACGGAATATTGCCGGAGGCTCGGCGTCGCTCTGTGTACACACATCGGAGCGAGCGCGCGAGGCGCGTCCCGAACCCTCCCCGGCCCTATCTGCGAGATCTACGGCTTCGATCGCCCGGGCTGCCGGGGTCGCGCCCGCGAATTGCCCGGTCTCGGCGCGGCGATACCATCTAATCTAATTTTCATTGTCACCTGCGCGCATGCGCCCCGGCGCTGTATCAATTACTCGCGCGAGCGCGAGGATCCTGCGGGGTTTTAACGCCGGCCCGGAGAGGAGCCGGGATTCGCTACGGATATAGAAAGAGAGGGAGAGAGGGAGAGAAGAGTTTTATTTGTTTCCGCCGCGGCTCAGCTGGGTTTACTTTCGATCTCTTTTGCCGCGCCGCTGCGCCTCGGGCCTCGCTTCCTCGCTTGCTTCCTTGTTTTTTTGCCCGCGTACTTAATAGGATGAAGAAGATGAGTTATGTCGCGTAGGCAAAAAAGCGCAAGGGTGCAGAGACGCGCGACGGAATGAATACTGATGGATTCGGGGCAAAATAAACGAATTTTCATGCTTTAAGCACGCGTTTAAAATTCTCCTTCTATACCCGTGCCTCCCGTTGTTAAATTAAATAATAAGAGACGAAGCTGCTTTTTTCCATGATATGTTGCTAAACAAAACTATTTCGTTAATCACTTGCTTATTTTAATTATGTAATTTGTTTATTATCGCAGCGTTTCTTGCATACTTTATCAAGAGAAATAATGGTTTTCGCTTTGCAAAAAAGGATCGTAAACTTCATTCAAGGATTTTATTGTTTAATTATTCTTTTCGCAAAGGAATAAACGCGAGATCCGAGTGCCGGGATGCTTTCTCTGGCTGGCGATTTTACGATCGAGGTCAGGCATTAAAGCGATTAGAAGGTCACGGCTTATTAAAAACCGCGGAAAGTTCGGCGCCTCGCGTAAACTCTTCGAATTATACGACTCGCGCGAGACGTAAAAGTCGACGACGCCGGCGCTCGTCGTCGCTTCGCGGTGCATCCGCGATTCTTTGCGTGAGAAAACGCCGGACGCGCGTATACAAGTACAACGGATTTCGCGTGTTCGCTACGCCCGCATCCCCGGCCGTATTATGGTCGTCGACGCGTTAAAACCGCGGCACGCGTGGGCGTGCTAACGAGTTTACTTGTTGCGCGTAAATTCGCGAACGACCTCCGTTTTCCGGGATCGCCGTGTTCGGCTCGCTAAATCCCCGGCTTTATATACGCGATATAAATCCGCGGCGTAACGCACTGCCGCCCGATCGTTTGCCCAAGTTGGCTCTGCAGTCGCGACTCAAGCGAACGATGAAAAATTGCGCTGCACCATTGCGAAATTGTTAAACTTTAATTACATCTCGCGCGAGTTGTAGCGCGCGCCCTTACCCAACGCGTCTCGTGTCTCGCGCTTTATAATGGCTCTAAAACATTTTTCCACGCCGAAAAACATAGTAGTTTAACGCGCCTTGTATATCCACTCCTTGCATTCCTCTACGCTCAACCTTTCGAACGCACCTTTTTTAATTACCTCAAAGTTTGTTTTTTTTTCAAATCCAAATCAGATAATCGACTTAACGAAAGGAAACAGCTACTGGACCGTATCAATTTTGTGGGTCAGCCGAGATAAAAACGTCGAGCGCATCGAGAGCTCATTATCTGAATATTTTCGTCGAGCGATCAATCACCGCGGGAAAAACTTACGTGGACCAGAGCTCGTGGGTGGGCGGGAGCTTGACGTCGGCCGCCTTTTCCGGCAGCTTGGTGTAGTACTCGTAGACGTAGCTGGCGGCGGGGTCGTCGGGCGGGTGGCCGGCGACCGCCGTTACCTGGTGCTGCTGCTGGAGGTTGAGCATGGCCGCGGTGGCGACCGACAGCGGGTGCTCGCAGTAGGCCCGCCAGTCGCCCTCCATGCCTTGAACCTGCACCTGCACCGCGGCGACCCGCTTGTGTACCTCCGGGTCGTCGCCGCTCGCCGCCTGCTGCGGTGGCTCGCCGCCGCTCGCGGCGGACCCCTGCTCCTGATCGCCACCGCCCGCGGCAGCCAACTGCTGCTGCTGCTGCTGCTGCTGCTGCTGCTGGTCCTCCTCGTTGTCCTCCGGCTCGCGGGGATACGCTGCGCCGGGCGTAGGCACCTGCTGCCCGTCCTCGTTGACCTGCACGACGCCAGGATCCTCCTCGCTACGGCTGCGTCTTCTGGAAAATGAAAAATTACACGAGTTATAGTTGGATCTTTTTTTCTCAGGAAACGAAAGTTTGCGCGATATTAAAAGTCGAGTTCTATACTTAAAAGTAAATGTAACTTGCGTGTATGCAAATGTAATAGCCATTTTAATTTTGTTTGTAGTGGAAAAGTTTTAAGTTGTTAGGGGAGTCTTAATGTGCTAGATCCAGTTGCGCATATATTTCAATGGAAAAAAGTCACCAGATATAGTGTTTATTTTGATTCCGGAGCGTGTTATTCAATATTGGATTAATTGCGATTAAGAATGTAGCGCCGAGCTAATTATAAACGGCGCCAGCGGCGATTCGCGCGCGCATGTAAGTGACTCAGTGCCGCGCGTATATACACGTGCACGATTCGCGTACGTGCCACTCGCTCCGCTCCGTATGCAATATCTAAAGGAAGCTTTCCATTACATCTCTAATTGCGCTGATTTATATCCAGCCTTATCTCGAGCGCTATTTCAAAATTCGTTAAAAAAGAGGACGGTGACGGTGCACCGTATCGCGCAGAAAAACAATCAACGCGACGAAAAAAAGGGGAGCACCGGTTAACGCCTCTGTTGCCGGAGGTACAGGCGTCGTATCGATTTCCCGCGGCGAGGAAACTTTCTCACGATCCTTATAAACCACCTAATTAGCCGAGATGTCGAGGACCGATGGGACGAGGGTAAAAATAAAAGAAGCAACGAGAAAATAAGAACATCCGCCCGGTGTGTACGCGCGCGGACGAGGAAAATTAAGCGGCCTTGGAAACGCACCCTCAATCCTTCATTCGACGTCGCGCGGCTATCGCTCACCGCGAGCTCGACGGTTCATCGATAATCTCACGCGTCGCCGTGTACGCCGAGCAGCGAAGACGAGTGTCTTGAGTTTCACGACTATTTCGGCCCCGAGGTTATACTTAAGCACTCGATTCTTATACTATTAAGAAGATACAAAGTTCCCTCGATAGGAGAGGATATAAAAGCGGCGGAGGGGTACGGGTACGGTGAATTCCTGACGTATAGCTTTTCAATAAGCGCGTGCGAGATGTTCGACCGAATGGCTGGAGGTATTCGCATGTATCAAGATTAGCGTCTTTGTAGGCGAGCGTCGCTTCGAGAATTTTCAAAAGGTTGTACAGACGCGCGTTAAACGACACGAGAAGAATTAGTATAAGAAAACTCGCACGCACAAACTTTCCTTCGATAGTGCAAAGGCCGCTATTATTTAAAATGACGAGTTACCTGTACGCATTCGCGAGGTAACGGATTCGCCGGTCGAATATCACTTAGCGAGCGTGAGACGCGGAAAGAAGCGCCGCACAATGAAATTACAGCCCCGCGACGCGTTTCGATCGATCTTTCCCGCCGCGAAAATTGCGCGATCGATTCATCAGCGGCTGAGCATCGTCGAAATCCCGCGGCGGGGCGCGTCGGCTTTCTAAGACCCCGGCGCGAAAAGCGTCGCGAAAATCCCTGCGCTTTCTAAGCCGACCTTCTTGCTCCGCGGCGACTTTTCCCGTCGGGCCGAGCGCGAAATGTAGACGTACAAATGATTTTTATTGGCGGTCGTAAAGGCCGCTTCGTTTTCGTGCCGCCGCGCGTTCCTCTCCACCGTAATTCTTTTTTTTGTCTCTCGACTTCGGGTGCGCTCCCCGCGAGTTTTATTGCCTCCGACTTTTACGAGCGCAATTTGGCACCGCGTGTACTTTCTCGCGGTCACATATAAATTTCGCTCGGTTTTACATATGCGCGCCGCTAAGTACCTCCGTATTTTACCTCGGACTCACCGTTTCGCGCGGGGAGGGAGGGGGAGCGACGAAAAAAGTATCGTGGCGAGCGCGCTCGCAAATATTTTAATTCGCCGGAGCAACATTTGGGATTATTACGTCATACGTTAGAGCCGAGGATTTTCAATTGGAGAAGTGCAAGTCGTAACGCGGGACGACCGGGAGCCAGCGCACGATAATTTCATTAATTAGCAGCGATTACTCCCGTTCCGCGTCGGGTGCGCGGCGTAAATTCGATCCGCCGCGGCGAGCGCGCATTAATTCCTGCCGCCGTCGTCGTTGCGCGCCCGTTTAATCGGCGATTATTGCTCGTTCGAGTAAAATATCCGGCGTCGCTCGTACGTTACGCTCGCGCTCCACCCCGCGAAAATCAAGCCTCCGCAAAAAAAACGAAGAGGAGCGGCAGTGGCAAAAAGCAAGGAATAAAAAAAAAAGATCGAGGATGCACATGCGCCCTCGTCTCGGCCTTGGCCGTGTGTGTGCGTGCACTGTGCGCCCGATGATTAATTATTATAGACCCCTTGGCTTTTGCCTACAGTCATCAATTTATACTCCCGTGCGCGTCTCTTCCCTCTCAATCCCAATCTCCATGGCGATGCCCGATTCGCGCATGCGCGCTCACCGCGGAATAAAAGCTTTATCCTCTCTAATTTATGCATGTCGAATCAATCTCTGGCGCCGTCTCGCTCGCGCTACCTAAGTCTACCTGCACCTGGGCGCGCGGACCGTTGCGCGGGAAAAAGAGCGAGCGGGCCCGATAATGAGCGAGCGAGCGCTCGCGCTATCCTGTGCAAATATTTTTCTCCTCCGGCAGCGGCTGTTTACATAGGGCTGCGCCGAGCGTCTTCATTGTCTCGCTGCGGCTCGCCGCGTGTTCGCGCATACTCGGGGAGAAAATGCCATTGTGGATCTCGGCCGCGGGAGTGCAGCCTCCGGAGGAGCTGCTCTGGTCCGGGCCTGATTACGTCCGCATCCTGCGCGCCGCGGGAAGGCTACCTACGCAACGCCTGCCCACCCGATCGACGCTCCGGACACTTCGGGGCGGTCTTCTCCTTCTTCTCTGCTACGTGCACTCGGGGAGATGCTTGCCTTTTTCTTTTATAGTTTTTTTTGAAAGCCGCGTTCGTGTGTGGCTACGTCGCTCGGGTTTTCACCGATCGATCATTAGCGCGTCGACAGCGCCGGGATCCGCATCTCTTTTCTTCTTTACAAGTGGAGCGAATGCTCGACGGGGACGCGCGTGAGGCTCTTGAAAAATTCGACTCGCATTATCGAGTTTCTCCCGAAAATGAGTTTCGAGCGAAAAATGCGAGGCTACTTCTCATCGGGCGACTGATTAATCGCCGGGCGAGCGCTGAAAAATTGCTATTTAAATAAGATAATATTTCGCACTCGCCGTTCAGCCGCTGCCGAAAAAAAATCGTCCATCGAAGAAGGGAGAGAGAGAGGAGGATTGGCCGGACTTGGCCTCGCACTTCTTAATTAACAAAAGACCGGGAGCCGCGGGCTTCCTTATAAATTCATGAAATTCACGAGACCATCCGCGCACGGAGATAAAACGGAGCCCGCGAGAGAGGGCACGAAAAGGAAAAAAGGATCAACGTCCGGCGGAGACGCGAGGGAGAAAAATGCGGTGAATTTAGAGAGGAGAGACTCGCGAGGCCGGCCGATAAGTCAAGCGTCGGAAAAGACTGTATACGGCGGCAAAATCGGCGATTACGCCGTATACCGCCAATTAATCGTCCCCCCGTCGCGTCCGCGCGCCGTTACGGTACAACGCGGTAGCGTTTTCTGCCGCGTTGTCCGCGCCTGTGGGAAGCATCCGCCGCTCGCGCGCTTTTTTCAGCGGTGCGGCCGCGGGCTTTCCGTGCGTGCACGGATTCCCAATGCGATTCCCCGAGCTCGCGATAACGCAAGAAGCCCGGAATGCGGCGGAAAATCAAGAAAATTCATAATTTACGGCTTTTCCGCGGAAGTGCGAACGTAAATCTGTGTTTTTATTATTCTTCACGAACAGCGTTAAAAATAATTTAATTAGGTGAAAAAAAATTACTTTGTACATGTATGTGGGATTTAAACGGAGAGAATTTATGGAATAAATAGAATGTCAAGAATCAATGGTGTACCATTTAAACGGCGTTCGCTCCTTAAACGATTCTACGCGGACAACGGCAAGACAGACACAATGAGTGTGTAGACTGTGCGCAGTCATTCTCGTTACTCCGATAAAAAGACATTGAACGTATAAAAAGCGAGGTCTCTTTACTCAAATTAACCATTTGTATACCCGAGAAACGGCGCAAAGAAAAATAACAGACCATTAAACACGGTAGAGAGCGCATTCTCGGCGATAGTCCCGAGATAAAGTCCTAACTCGAAAAGGGAAAAAGCCGGAGCGCTCGCGCGGAGTCGCGCAAGAAAAGCGCGCGAGCAAAGAGAGAAAAGGCCGAGAGAGACGGGGGTAAAAAGGAACGACGAGGCGGCATCGCCCCGTCGATGAGGATCGGAAAAAGCCGCGGTGAGGACTTCGCGTTTTACGCGTTCGGATCGAATTCCGAAAAGTGGCCTCCTCTCTCGGAGAGCGCGTGGCTCGCATCCACCGATCGCGGGTACGTGACTCGCGTCTTAGAACGCCCCGGCGCCCTCCTCTCTTCCAGCCTTTCGTTAAAACTCTCCCGTGTGCCCTTCTTTGTTCCCTCGCGCGTACATGTGCCTTCGTCCTTTTTTTTTTACATACCCCCCACCCCTTCGGCGGCCAGGCGCGCATTGCCTTTGCCGGAGAGCGAGAAGGGGGGCGAGGGGTAAAAAGCGATTAATCTGCGCGCAGAGGCGATTTCATTATATCCGTGAGCTGCCTGCGAGAGTGACGTCTTTTTTGCGCGGCTAGCGCGCGCCGATTCCTCCCTCCGGACTGGAGGCTCGCGGCCGCGCGAGCTCAAGTCGACAGGTTGTATGTACGAGGTTCCACGGGATCGATCGTCGTTTGTCATACGCGCAGTTGCCGGGTTATGCCTACTTAGTGTTTTGCACGGATACCGACACCTCCGGCTTCTTTCGCTTCAATGGCGCCATTAGAACTGAATTTATCACTCCAGGACGTAGCATCTATTTATAAATGCTGGTATACCTAACATCTGTTCGATGGTTATCGGGATGCGAGTATATCAGCGGAAAATTTCGCTTTAGCTCCTCAAAGGGATTTCGATAAATCTTTTCTAGAAATAGGTACTTATGTATCTTAACATGAATTAACTTCCCCTAGATCAATAACACGAGTTAAAGTTATCGCAGAATAACCTGCTGTATCGCATTTTAATCAAATGCAGGTACATGTCATGCACCTGTTTTTTTTGGACCAGTGGATAAAATGAACCAGTAAAATATAGTGAACCATATAACGAAGTAAAAATTTATTATAAATTTTATTGATCAAGTGTTATAATAGTGCTAGAAAAAGATTCGTTTCATACATGTTAGAAACAAAGAAATGCATTAGATCTGTAAGGAGAGCTCGAAGATAAAAGAATTTCGAAACTTTTTTGACGAGCTAACTCGAGACTTTCCGCGGATTTGCTCATCTATTACGATATCGGACTAACTTTGTTTCAAAATAAATACATGCCATTACTTAAAAAGCAATAAGCACAAGATAGGTATGCTAATCGAGTCCATCATACGATCAGAGTGTATCAACTTTTACGAACTGTCATTTAAAGACACTACACCGCGACAGGAAAGTGCAGGTATTAGAATGACGGCATTCGATGTCACGCGCGTAATCGCGTCGATTAGTCGATCGAAGCCGCGGTAAGGGCCATCCCGAAAATTTTTCCGTCCACCGACTCCGCTCCCATGTCCCACGCTCTCACTGCGGCTCAGATGAAAATCTTCGTTTCCCGGCACTCGCACGCAACGTCGCGACCTCGTCCATCAGCCTCGAATTCCCCGGCTGTCACTCGGGGCAGAAAAAGAGAGAAGAAAAGGAGCGAGCGTCCGAGGCGAGGTTTAGGCCGTGACGCGAGGTCGCCCCGAGCGAGGGTCTCCGACTCGTCAACGAAAATCTGCCCACGACGAGTGTGCGGCCGAGGGACGAGAGAGATGCGGCGCTCGGATAAAACGTCGCGTCGTCCCCGGCTACCTCGTTACGGATCGTTAGAAAGCGCGCATTTTCGACGCTCCTACCAGATCCTATCTGCGACGGATTTTCGGCCCATTGTTGCGCGCGCTCGCCGCGGAAGTCCAATTAGGCGGACGTCTCCCGGCTCCTCCTTGCGACACGTGAAAAGGGATAGGGTATAACACGCTCGATTTAATTCGGAGCGGAATCGATATTAAGCCGCTGGAAAGCGGCGCGCGGAACACGAAATCCGCGCCGGCGCGCGACTCGCCTTTTTAATATGTACACGCGCTCGCGGGGCATTATCTGATCGAGCTCGCGAGATGGAAAAAAGCGAGCGTCGTGTTGCAAGCGGCGCGTTAAATTAATTTCTCCGGCGCGCGCGTGTACACAACGCCGCCGCGGGTAAACGTCCGCGCGCTCTCGAAAAGTCGGAAGTAAGAGGCGAGTTTGCGCGCGCGCGAGTGTGTATGGGTGCACTCGCGGAGTCGCCGCGTCCATGCACCAGTGAACAATGGACAAATCGCGGCAAATGACTCGGCACTATCTGCGCCGACCGTCGACAGTCCGAGCGCGACGATCTAGGCTGCAGGCGCCGCGGCGCACGTGGCCACCGGTTCCGCCGCCGGGGAGTATACGTATCTGTTAAGAGAGGGAACGGCGCGCGCGCGAGTCTTGTCGATGATAAAAAAGCGGGGCTTGCTCAGCTATGCGCGCGCCGTTCGCCAATAATGTAATGCCATTAGAAATATAATTACGAATGATTCTTAGTAATAAGTTTGTCGCGGCGAGATTAATTTCTTCGGCTTAATGGGAACGCGTAAGAATACGTTTATCCGATCGCCGTGGAAGGAGAGCGGTTTTTTGGTTAGTCGCTTTGGCATAACTGTTCGTAAACGATCGCGTACAATATTTGTCATCGCGCTTTAATTACCAGGTTTTACAGTTAGCTTATGCATTCCGCGGCCAGTGGAGATTAAACTACCGTCTATTGGGTTGTTCAATAAAATAACAAGTAGCCACCGAGCAGTGGACAAGTTTGTTATTTCGCTCTTAAAATATCGGAATAAAACTTGGCAGTAGTTGCAAGCTTATCGTGTAACATACTTGTATGTCCAAAATGCCCGGTGCTTACGTAAGCATTTTAAATTTTCAGCCGGCCTTATCAGAATTTCACGCGTCGCGGCGCACGATTTTCCCCGCAAAAATCACTCCAAAGTGGAAAACGCGCTCGTTCGGCTAGCCGGCCTTATCGAGCGGCACCGAAAAATTATTTGTTTTATATAATTTCAACCTAAATCATATTCGGCGCAAAATAAAAATCCGCTTACATAATCCGATATAAGCCCGTACATAAAAGTATTTACAACTTTGAAAATCCTTATCTGCTCGTACTCGAATCGACTAGACTCGAAAAAAGTTCGTATCGCACCGCTCCACCGATAATTATTTTCCATCCGCGAAAGGAAGAGAGAAGGCGCAAAAGGAAGGATAGAAGTCGACGTCGCGGCTCCTCAGTATTCAGTCCGAGCGCCGTCCACGCGACTCGGGCCCTTCTGCGTACATACCACGTACGCGCGTAGGCTGCACCGTGTCACGCACACACTCACACACGCGCAAAATGCCGAGCGCATTTTAATAAACTCGCCCACGCGTCGTCGCGTGCGGAAAAGCCCCGGCGATTTTTTGCCCGCGCGTACACGTGTCCATGGTAATGCGACGGCTGTTTCCCTCGGGATTTCGTACCGGCGAAATGCTAATGCGACGCGGCCGTTTGTCCCGCGCGCGTCGGTGAGTTATGTCTGCATTAAAAGCTGGAAAGCAGAGCGCACTCGGCTTCTAATTACCGCGCTGGACGATCGGCTAATTTGCGAACGTCAGGACGGTTTGTTTTGCGCGCTCGCGGACGGCTTTTTGTCGCGGGGAGCGAGTATACGCCCGCGGGGCAGGGATAACATCTTCCAATTTACAATTGGACGGGGCTGAGCGAGGTGAAAAACGCGAGGCAATCAGGAGCGCGCGTAAATCGCAAATAGACAATCCCGGTATAACGAGACAATTTCTCGTCAACGCTCGCGGTGCCGGTGGTGGGGGTGGAGGGGGAAGAGGAGACGCTGCGTACATAAAGGCCGGACCGGCTTTTTTCCCTCGTAACTCAGGCCTGGCGCGCGCTGCTTTAGCGGTGTTTACGTTTTTAAAGAGCCCCGGCCGCTTGTTAATCGAAGCGCGACGCGCGCGCACACGGCTCCCCCTGATCGATCGGGTGGACGCGACGAAAAAGGAGGGAAAAATCCAGACGGACACTGCCCGAGGGGAGTAATTAGCGGGCGAGCGAAGCGCGTCTCCCGCCGATAATATACGCGGCGTGCGTGAGCCCGCGCAATTTGTCGCCTCTGCGCGGGCGAGTCTATTAAAGCTCGGACTCTCCTCCCCCCCCCCCCCTTCCTCCCCTTCTTATCGGCTTTATTTGCATTATCGCGGAGGCATTCCGCGCGAATGACTTTGGCTGCGGGATTATTGATTGATTAATGAATAATAAAGGAGTAAATAAATAAGAGCCGCCCGCGGAACGGTGTGTGCACGGCCGAGCGACGGTAATTAATAGACCGCTCGCGGGCGCCCGAGCTTCTTCTCCCTCCTTTATTTTACTTTACTCTTGTTTTTTTTGTCCTCTCCGAGGAGGAGGGAAGAGAGGAGTATCGCCCGATTGAGTCGCCCGGTGCTGCACACTCGTAAAGTATGCAGAGACGCGCCGCGCGGCAACGAGAGCACCGCGAGCGTGATTATGTTTTATGGCGGGGAAAAATTGTCGCGCTCGGCCCGATCGCCGGAAATTGCGCGTAATTTACGGTCGTCGCCGCGACCGTTTTGGTATGCGCCCGTAATTATTGTCTCCTCCTCCTCCCCGTCGTTATGTACACCGCCGGCGCGAGCGAGCCTGAGCTCCTCTTATTTCAGCGCGAATTTCGATATCGGCCATGCTGAAAATGCAAAATTATTTATAAATTAATAACCGCGCGGCGCGCTAGCCCGTCGCGAGATACGGTTTTATCGCGATCGCCGTCAGGCCGAAGTGAGAAGCTGCGCGGCAGCGCGGCGCTTGATTTATGGTCCCCCAATCCGGCATCGATACGATTCTTACTGCGCGCGCGCGCGGAGCAATGAATTTTGATTTATAATCCCTCCTGCTATGTTTACTCAGCTCGCGCGGACTCTAGCGAGCGGAGATAGCGCGAGCCCTCGCGCGTCGGGACCTCACGTCATAATTACGTACGTCAAAAATTTCAATGCTGCTGCGCCGGATAACTGGCGTGCAAACTCCGCTGCTCTCCGGCCAACGTACTCCGCTTCTTTCTCTCCTTTTTTTAATGTATTCCCCGAAGACATTGGACACGCTTGTAAAAAGCGAAATCGGGCCAATGCGGGGCGAGCGGCCGCGAGGTGGGGAGGACGCGCGCGGGAATATGAAGGGCTGTCTTGACTGACTTTGATGGATCGAGGGCCTCGTCGCGCGCTCGCAGTCGACCCTCGGATCTTCTCTTCCTACTCCTTTTTTTCCCTTCTCTCTCTCTCGACTCCGTCCCTTTGCCGCGCACCCCCCGCTCGCGACACAAAGTGTATACGTGCGTGCATGTGCAAGCTTAGGACGGATATTTGTTTTATTCCTCGAGAGATCATTTCGACAGGTTATACTCTCTCACGCTTCGCGCCAGGATAACGCGTGTCTTCGCGCAGGTGTGCGTTTACGTAATTCGTGCGGATTCACGACGCGACGTTGCAAAACGAGCCGCGTGCGTTGAGTAACGCGACTAGCGTCAAAATTCGTGCGTCAGTGGCGACGACTTTTTTTTCCCTCTTTCAAAGAGTCTCCTTCGATCCGCGGGAGTGGAGAAGGATGCTTTATCGAAGTCGTTAGGATCGTTCATAAATTATTTATGAACCGGCCGATGTGATGCATGGGCAATTAGAGGATTTTTTGAAGCGCGCGCGAAAATCGCTTTTCAATGGATAATAAATTTATTTGTTGCGCAACGCGCTCGCCGGCGTTATGGAAAAACCATTAGCGCCGATCTGTCGGGCGATTCCGCGCCGAGCTTTGATTATCTCCGCGGTTTCGCAATCGCGATAACAGCTTTTTAATAAATGAAAGTGTCGGCCGGTCCTTTAGCCGAGCCACGTTCACCCGCTGGCAGGAGCTAAAAAGTCGCGGGGACGGGCGTTTCTGCGATTGTCGACGTAAGCTCGATAAAAGTACTTACACCTTATCGAATTCGAAAAACTCCGCTGTCGCGGCGCTTTCTCTTTGGAAAGTAAAGTAAAGTGCATTTACCGCGCCGTTCGAATCGACGCCGTCTCCCCCTGGTTGTCACTGCGCTCGCCTCATTTCATAATCAGCCTCGCGGTGCAAAAAATTGTTTACACGAGGTATCGAAAGTGCAGCATCCAGAAAATCCTCGAAAAATTTATCGTCGCTCGAAGAGCTAATTTGGGAATCTTCCGCGCTCGCAAAAAGGAGCGTTCGGAAGGAGCGAGAGGCAGTCGACCAGGGGGGGAATTATATGCATCGAGCCGCGCGTACATACGTATCGGCATCGGCGATCTCCGCGCGCGCGGCGCGCGACCTTGCCGCTTTTTCCCCGTCAAGGATATACGCGCGGAGGAGAAAGAGGCGAGCGCGCCCGCGGCCCTTAATCGACTGCGCTCGTACATACGCTCGAACTTATCGCTCGACTGGCTCTCGATTCGCCCCTGATTGAGTTGTCTCCCGAGAAGGTGCTCGGATCGATCGTCCGCTCCCATGGCGCGCTGCTCCCTTCCGCTCGATTGTTACGCGACGGGCCCTGGGCTTTTTATCGATGGACTCCTGCGATAGCGTCCCCGTGTCTATCTGCCTAGTCGAGGGGCCGATCGTTTATAAATAAAACATATCCGAGCTGCCGATTTCGAGGCGGCGACGGCACCGTGGAAAAGTCGCTCGGTGTATAAAGTCTTGAGCGGCGAGGCAACGGTAAGCTCGAAGAAAAACGAGACAACGGGCAAGGTAAACAGTGTGCGATAGGGAGGAGTCGCGGGGAAGCTCGATAGCCGCTTATCGTCGACTTCCCGCGCACGCCACGCTCCGCGGAGTCGATAACGCCGACGAGACTTCCTACACACTCGGCTACTTTTTTTTGTGCCTCCGCGCACTGCGTGTACGAGCTCATCGCGGACAATTAAGTGCTGCGCGCGAAACCGCTATGCGCGGGGATCGCTCGTTACGCGCCGCCGCCCCGTTTTTGGAGCGCCGCGGTAATTGAGCCGCCTCTGATCGCGCGATTATATCGCCGGATGCCACCGAGGCGCGCTCGAGATTCCCCCGACGACTCTTCGTATCGTCCGCCGTGGCGTACGAGAGGGAACTCTTTTTTTCATACGAGTTATAAATGCAGAGACGGCCGCTGCTTATCGACGGCTCTCAATACGGCGAACGCGTAATTTATCGCCTTCTTGGATTTCTGCATGTCATTAAGGGGTGTGTTGAAATATACGGATGTTGCCTGACGTCGAATCGGAATCCAATGTTACACGGCAGTTTTATTACCTCACGATTCTCGCGGCGATGGAATAAATGTTTATTAAAGAGACACTGCGTAATCTGAGGTCAGGATCTATTTTCACTAATTGACTCGCGCCGGTGTGAAAATATTTATTTCAATGGAAAAAGGCGACGTTGACGTTTCCATCGTTTCCCGACCGCTTTGTACACAAGTTTGTGCACTCTGTTTTTACGGTTTTTGCGATTGTGCGTAAACCGTTTTTAATCGGCGAGCGATTATCGCCGATCGCGCGGTCACTTCTCATTAAACGAGACGAGTTTTTTTTTCTTTGTCCAGCGCAGGATCTAAGTGTTATAGTTATTAGCGGTGGTAACGATCATTGCGAAATATAAAAGTTTTTCTCCCCGCATAATTGTAGCCTCCGCGCTATCCCCGGTATCTAGACCGCAGCCGCGCATTTCTCCCGATAATTTTTTTTCGTCAGATTCTTCGCGAATTTAAAATAGCTTTCGCGAGTGTACCGTCGTAGTGGCACCGCGCGGTACCCCGGCGACGTTGAGGGAACTCGCGCGATAACGAAGCGACGAGGCGGAGGTTCCGCGTCGATACACGCGTACGCTTTTACACCTCGTGTCATCTTTCCCTCGGCGCTAGATAATTAATGGACCGCGCGGCGCTTCCTCGACTCGCGGAAAATTCCAAAGAGCGGCGCGCGAGCCGTAGATCATCGGCCGCCTCCTCGGTCGCGAAACACGTGTCCGCGCCGCGGCCATCGATAAGGCTTATGCGCCGGGGAAACTTTTCGCGCTCCCAGTACCCCGGCTGTATTAATGCGCGTAAGCGTGTTTAATGCGCGCGCAAATCCACCTACGACACGGTAAATCGCGGACTTTGTCAGCCGGTATCAAACGGTGAGCGCGCGCGACCGGCTCGCCGTGAATGATGGCCTTACGGGGCTTTCGCCTTCTCCGTCCTCCGTGTAAAGAGGCGATTGTTCGCAAATGCGCAAATAGTGTTTCCCTCGACGGACGGAAGCAGGTGCTTCCTTCGGCGATGCATTGAAATCTGATTGCGCCCGCGCGCTGCGACGTTCGAAAGGAGTCGTCCGGGTTTTCCATGTCCGTGAATTATTGTCCGACGTTTAGAAAAGTCCCTCGAGTCGAGAAAACGGCGAATTTTTTCGCGGGACACGTCGGGTACAATGAAAATCATCGCCATAATTAAGCGACAATGGTAAAATGAAGCGGGAGAATGGGAGCTCCGCCGATGAAAAGCATTCGATTAACCACACATCAATTCCCTCGCCGAAAAGGGCGGCGATGTAAGAAAAAAAGAAAGAGCGGAGCCTCGTGTGCACAAACTCCGTACCTGGGTACCAGGGACGCGCGTGTTGTGACTGCGCTCTCGCGCACTCCATAATGGGATAGAGAGCTGCGCTCGCGCGCGCGTACCCCACGACGAGCGGCTCATTGTCGGGATGCAGCGGCGGCGCGCGTCTCGTCTTACGCTCCGTGAATCTCGCGCTTCGGAATAATGCGCCGACCCCCGAGGGTACCACCGGAGGCGCGCGTACCTATACCTACGAGCGGAAGAAAGAAAGGCAGAGGCAGCCGAGAGAGAGAGGGAGAAAAAAGGGGGATGCTAGGCGAGAGAGAGTCGCTCGCGGCGCCTAGACGCGCGCGAGAGGTAACTCTATATTATTATCCTTTTTCACACCTCGCGAGCACTGGCGCGCGCGCGCTCGCGTCGGCTACAATAAACAAAAAGGCCCCCATTGTTTCCGGTGTGCGCCGAGGTGCCCCGCGGCGGATGGGCTTTCTCTAGCTACTTCGGCGGCGCTCCGGTGTGATGCTGGTTGGATGCTAAGTCCGGAGAGAAAGACGCGATGATTGTTTCGATATAATTAGCAAGTGCGAATTGAGGCGCAACGGATTGAGAGCGAGGAGTTTTTGTCATTCAAATTGGCTTGAGAGTCCAGTTTGCTTGCTCTTTTCTTGAATTTTTCATTTGCAGTAATAACGTATCGTTTTGCATTTTTTTAAGATAAATTAAGAATGGAAATCAGGTATCAACTAACGATAGCTGTAAAAGTGCATGGCTAAGAAAAATATTTCGTAAATATTCTTCTACAGGACGATGGAGGAAGGAAAACAAAATTCCTAGAAGATCTAAACCTCGATGACTCGGCATAATTAATTAGGCACGAGTTTCATTCACCTGTAAACTCCGGTCATTCCTCCATAAAATTTCGTCTCCTCGTATCCATTCCCCTTGGATTTTTCTACATCCGCACGTCTCCACGAGTATCATAATACATAATGTGCACATCTATCAGGAAAAACCGTGGAATCGATCATGCCGCCGGGAGGTCTAACGAAAAATCGGCGATCGTGAGGTGGCGAAAAATCAGGTATTCTTCGTGCTTTCTCTCTGCGGCGCGAAAATTTATTCGCCGAGAGCGCGAGAGGAGGCGCGGAATAATTAGCCATACATCGGGCCTAATTAGCAAATTAATCCGCGCCCGATCCATCCTACGCGCGCCGATTCCGCGATCCGATCTCCGCCTCGGGGAAAAAGGAAAACAGGGACCGCGCGAGCGCGCGCGCACCTACATATACGTTCATATACATATATACACGTGAAGCACGGGACGAAGTCGGCCGTGTACTTGTCGCCCCTCTAATTACCGGACTGATTCGCGATGTGTCGGAGGGGGATCGAGTCGCATGACGACGAGCCGAGCCACCGGGAGATCTTTCTCGATCTCCCTTTTTCGAGCTCGTTCTCGCGCTCCTTTTTGCTCTTATCGGCCGCGGGCGGGCGCTTGTCGGATCCCACGGGCCGATACTCCGTGTAGCGACGCCTCTGCACGCCCCTTGACCCATTTCGCGGCCGATTGGAAGGGCTTGTTCGCCCGGGGCTCGTCGTCGTTTTCTTTCGCCCCCCTCCACCCCCCTTCGTTTCTCTTTTTCGATCGAGGCATTGTTTCGGTAGCCCGCGAAAGCTCGTTTCCATTTTAAATCAGCTGATTATGTGTCAAGCCGCGTATAATTGTTAGATTTAATTAGAGCGGACGGTATCGGCGCGCTTTTATTTTCGCCGCGGATCGGTTGCGGTATGCGCCGCTCGCCCGCGCAGCCGATATTCAATGGTAATCGAATGAAGTTATACCATTAGGTAAACATGAGGTTGACACAAAAATTCACTTTAAGGTACGAGCGTTTCTTGCGCTCGTTAAGCATTCGAAATCGAAGCCCCCTTTCTCGCTGCGGCCTGGGCAAAAAAATAAATCTTTCCTCACAATTAAGTTAAGATAAACCCCGTGACCGATCTCCTTTTTTTCTCTCCGTCTCTCTCTTGTACCCGCACTTTTTGTAGCCGCGCACTAACAAGCTTTTTCCGCTCGGCTAAATTCCGGAAAATAATTGAGTAAACGCGCGCAACGAATAAATCGCATTATCCGCACATCGACGGCCGTCATTAACGAAGCGCCTGCAAAGGCCGAATCGCGACGGAAGCGAGATGCGAAAAAAGAATCACGGGAACGTCGCAAAGAAAAAAATAAATTGAAAGAAATCCGAAAACTCGCTCGCTGGCTTTATGAAAGATTGAACGGTGCGCGGCGTCGCGGCAAAACATCGCTCGGACGCGACTCAATGAACCGACTCATTAGTCGAGCGGCGAGCTCGTCGCATCGACAGGTAGTCCCCGGAAGAGAGGCCTACACTCGCCCGATAGTCAAGCTCGGCTGCGTCGCGCGCGTGACACAGGAGGTTGATCCGTCCTTCCTCTTTTTTTCCTTTTTACGGTGGCCGATGTACGGCCGCGCGAAAAGGCGTCGCGGGGACACCGCTTCTTTTTTACGCGGGGCGCACGGGCTGCCCGCGGGAACGTGTTCCGCGGGGACGTTATGTAAAACCGCCCGGTAATTTTCAGCGGCTGCAGGTCTCTGGAGGAAGTTGTAATTATCGGGGCTAATAAATTCCCTGTATTGATTGCTTTATTATGAAATGAACACGAATAAATTTTGATAAAGTTATATTTAGTGCATATTAAAGCCGTTAATTTTTACGAGCCGCGGCGCGTTAAAAAAAAAGGTGGCGCAGTGCGGTGAAGGGGGAGGAATTAGAAAACCGGAGTTAGGTAAAAGCGTGTTTTCCTCGATAGCCATAATTCGTCGTACACCGCCTATTTCTTTTACCACCGCCGGGTTATTACAATAAATCGTTTGTTCGGGAGGCCGTTAAGCGCGGGGCGGAGGGAGGGCAACGCATGCGTCGAAATAATAAATTAAATTAAAGAAGCGAGCACGATATTGTCCGCGCGGGGCGATAACGCCTACACGACCGTGGGGGCAATAAATATCAAAGGCCGCGGCCGAGCGCGGAACGTTAACCGTTTTCTCCCGCGGTGCCCGCGAGAGTCGCTCAATATCGCGTGTACCGAGCGTCGCGTACACCACCGGGGCGCGTGCGTTTCTTTTTTCCCCGGTTTTTTTACCCTTGACGCGACCACGGACGGAGCGCGCGAGCGAACAAACGAGGCCGCTTATCGATAAGCCGGTCGTATAAGAGCCGTGGCGCGCCGTTTGTCCGAACCGCGCGGGCGATGTGTCTCTCGCGCGGCGAGAGAGAGCACGGCCGAGATAAGGGGGATAAGGAGGTGCTTTGAATTTCGAATGGAGTCGTCCCGGACTACTAGACGACCAAGACGACTCTATTTTCCGCGTCTAATTTCTGCGAGCGCGAGGTAGGCGCTCCGTGTACCGGAGGCGATTCCGCGCGATAAGAGGCCCCGAGAGCACGACGCGGCCGGGATATCCTCGACCGGACGACGATACCGAGACGACGACGATTTTATTTATGCCCTGTGCAATTTTAGGAAGAGTAACGGCGAAATTTCGAACATTTACATATTACGAGCTGGCTGCTCTTGTTTCTTCTCTCTTCGAGGAGATTGTTCACATATCAATGCGAAACGTTGCTTCGGCATTTTTCGGTTTCTAAAATGTAATGTACGTAAATGTAGAGGAGGTTCGTGCGTCTTAAAAAAAGAAATTATTTGATCGTACGAGATAAATCCACGAGAAATTCATGAATGGACCATGTCTCCGTGACGTCGCTTGAATATTTAATTTTCGGAATTTTTTCCCCCCTGAATTTGATGAATGTGCGCGTGACGGTGCAACGAGACGAAAAAGTATTGGGATGTAAAATTCTTCGGCGTGTAATTTATTAATTAGACGTCCCGCTGATTCAGTCAGGAGTAAAAGGAAGACTTATCTGAGAAATTAAACTTGTAAATGAATTGAATAAATGTGATTTTTTCCTCGATCGACAGTCAACCGAAGCTTTTTCCCTCAATCGAAATAACGACTCGACCCAAAAATCAAATAAATAAATAAATCAAATAAATAAACTATTCATTTATTTTCAATTCGCAGGCATCTCCCGGTAAACGAATCGCGTGATTACGGCACTTTGCAAAATCTTCAATTTCAATTGGAAGTGTACACAAAGTATCAGCGTCAAGCCTACTGCAAAAAGATTTTCAATTTCCCAAAGCCGGAGCAGCGTCCCTCCTCCTCGGGGGCCGACCGCAACGGCTGGTTCGCGGCGGCGGCGGGGCACGTGCCCGCAGCACGGCATAAAGAGAAAAACAGAGGGAAAATTGCGAGCGCGCGGCGGTGCACCGGCCTCGCGCAGAGCGCATGAATGAAACGGAACCTGCTTCGGCCACTTGCATAGCCATTATAGGAGCCGCTCGCGCGCGCGCGCGCGCACGCCTTTGTTCGCTCCGCCCGTACGTCCGTCTCGCTCGCTCGCTTTTAGCGTGTACAATGCGATCCCCTTCGCACGCCTCCGCGCGTGTATCGCCGCGGTGTGTGGGCGCCCCCGGTAATCCACCCGGTCAGCGGGCGACACGCGCGCGCGCACGCCCGTTAGCTCTTTTCCTCAATGAATGGATTCGCCGATATTTTAATCCGCTTGGACGTGGTCGGTCGATCATTTGCGCGCGCGCGAGCGCGAGCGCGATTATTGCGCGATATACGCCGTCGCGGTGCGCCGATCGTTTCCCTTCCATTTTTTTTTAGCGGAGATTCTGTTTGGCGATAGTGCGCGAACTTGACGGCCGATTCATCATAATTTTTTTCAGCCGCTAATTTATGCGGGGCTTCGAGTGCGTTTTTTTTACCAGCGAATTCGAATGGGAATTTTTTGAAATACTTGTAACTCCATGTTAATGAGGCTCGGCCGGGTAAAAAGTATGGATATCATTAAATCTGACTATGTCTAATAAATCGGATCGGATATAATTGGTACGCTGAGAGCATGGATCGTATTACATTTTTTTAGGGGAAAAAATATCTTAATTATAATGAAAGGAAAAAAAGCGAAGGTTGTACGAAACAATGTCGAGGTTCACTTCAAATGCACTTCAATTTTCGCGCATTAGCATTTATCTTTGTCAAACAATTGCAACACCTTTATCGAGTCTTATCGCTGCCACGTGTCCATCGCGTATCTGTAATGAAACGAAAAAAATAGAGCGGTCAAGCTAACTTCTCTCTACCGTCCGTTTCGCAACAGAAGTACGAAAAATAGACGGTAGAAAGAAAAAGTCGGAGCACGCACGCCTCGACCGTTTCCTAATTTATCATTATCGCGAGCGATTAAACTCTCTCGGCCGGCGCGCGAACTCTATAATCGATAGTATCGACCCGAGTCTCCGTCGCTGTTCGACCAAGTGTGGACAGCGCGATTAAAGGAGAGGCTTGTTGATTACAAAGTCGCCACTGCGAAAAGTTGAGAAATCGCCAATCCCCCCCTACAGCGAGAATTTTCCTTCGATACCTCGACTTTTTTTATTTCGAGGAGCGAACCCGACGGCGATTATCATTATCTCGGCTCTCCTATTCATTTCGCGGTGGCTCGAATTAATTGTTGCGCGTATCTGCGAGCGATTGCGCCGATTCTTTACGGCGAGCGCGACTATACGAGCGCGCGCCGTTGATAGCGGAAAAAGGCTCGATTGTGCGACGGGTGAAAAATGAGTTTCGTTACCTGGACTCCGCGCCGTGTTAATATTGCAAATGCGCTCGGTACTTTTTCGTACTCGCCACAATGAGCCAGCAATAAAGCGTCTTTAGTGCTGTCGTTAAAACGATATAAACACCTCGTTAAATTAATAACCCGAGTATATTCGAATAAAAGTAATATTCTTTAAAATGCCGAATAACAGTGTAAAAAAACAAATAGAAGAAAAAACGATCGTTTAGTACTGCTGAACTTGTAGTTGAAAGAAATTCAATTTTACACGTGTAGAGCGATAGACTGCAGATTTACCCTCGCAGTCAGTTCTCAAGGTAACGAAGATGCGCGCGGTCGCTATACTCTTCCCTTTCTCTCTCTTTTTCTCCTCGCAGCGAGAGAAATATTCACATGCAGCCATCGGAATCGCAGGTAGCTAAACGTTATCTCCGAGGTGGCGACGGGGGTTCGAAAACCAGTTACGGAGCTTAATATTATACGAGCGCCAAATTACTCGGCGCGGAGACAGCTGATCGCACAGCCGGGCAAAAAATGTATATAACGTAAGGGTATACCCGAGGTACGAGATAGACACGGTGTAGTGGATTATGCCGGCGTATGCAACTCGTGGAAAAATTTGCTTGACTCAGCAATGAAAATATATGGTGGGGCAATTCAGGAGATAATAGAAGAAAACTAAAACCGAGGGGCCTGTTCATTGTAATTGATAGATCGATTTAATTATAATCATTTCGAACAATCAATTGGCTTTTTTCAATGATGACATAATTTTTATATAAGCAGTTAAATGAAAATCAATTAAATAATAAACCTGCACCTGGAAGCCAGACCTCTTACTTACAGTCAGTAGTGAATTTTGATTTAAGAATCATGATTTTAAAATTATCAGCGATTGCAAAATTTTAAAGCCTTCAAATATGGTTTGTTATTACACGGGATGAATGACTCCTCGACGAAAACACTGCAATTTTCTAGTATAATTAATAGTATATTTACCTTTGAAATATGTTACTTTTATGTAATAATAATAGAAGTCGAGGAAAAAAACGAAAGCGACGCATTTTCATCGCAAAAATAACAGCACTTATAAATGTAAAGAAAGGCCCGAGGTATAAACGTGCATATTAAAAGAAAACGCGGTAGTAACATAATTTTTCCCGATCGCAATTTGCGGGCGGGTAATGCGTATCCATCGGCGCTCGAAGGCTTCCCCGGCCGCGCGCTAAACGAAGCCGTTTCCGCGGTGCATTATGACTGCGCGCTCGCGCTCGAGCGCTCAATTTCAGCGGCGCCGCCGAGAGACGATATTATTCCGCGGCGACCATTCGATTCGCTTATACGATCGGCCGGTACACACGCCGGCCCTGCGGCTGCTCTCTCCCTCCATTTTCCTTTTTTTTACCTCATCGACAAATCATTCCTCGTTAGAGGACTCTCCGCTTCTCTCTCCCGGGGAAAAATATCAATTTCTGCCACGGGCGCGATCGCGCGCGTAACGGTTTCGCCGCTAGGATTTATCGCGCGAGGCGAGGCTCCTCGCCGCCGCCGCCGTTTTTCACCCTCGCCCCGTTTATAACGTCCCCGCGACTAACTCAATTCGCCCGCTCGCTGATTATCTCTCGGGGCTTTTTCTGACGGCGCGCCGCCGACGAGACAAGCCGCCGCCTTTTTCTTGCCGCGCGCGCGCACTCGCGGATTTTTAACGTCCTCCGCGCCTCCGCTCGTTGCCTATCGCCTTTTTTCCGAGGGAGCAGCTTTCGGATTTATTCATCGGTTTCTTGTCTCTTATATACCGCCGGTGTATCGGTCGCGGCATTTTTTTTCTCCCCCCCTCGTACGGTTTCGCCGATATACATTTTTTTCAATTACGGGTTATGCCGCCGCGGTAAAAGTATATCCCAGCTGAATTCGTTATTAATGCCGATCGAATTTAATTAGGATTAAAGCTAGGACATCGAGCGAAATGAGAGAGTGGGTTTCGTTAAAGCGCAATCGTCGCTAATAAAGATATCAAACGATTTCCGGCTTCATTGTTGCATTCGATTACCCACCCAATAGTTCGGTATTGATGATGCAATTCAACTAAAAGCGCCTCCATTTAAATTAAGATTCAATTAAACTTTTCGTAAAAAATCTCACTTTATATGATAACAATACTGCGCGCGCGCTACATTATTGTATCTATTTAATTGTACAGCATGAACTCGTGCATTCGCCCGCGGTCAGTTCCCACCTCGCGAGCATCCCGCGCTACCGTAGATCCGCATTAAAATCCGGGGCGGCTCCCATGGGCGCCGTAATGGTGGCATCTCTCTCCAACGCACCCGCGCGCGCGCGATTTCCGCGTCTCTCGCGGAGTCCGCCCCGCTGGGCCTCGCGCTATTAGCATCCATCCGACCGGTTATTCCGCGCGGGACAAGTAGCCGATAGGCAGGGGGATAGGACTGCGGCGGCGCCTCGATATCGGCGCATTAAATGCCGCGCGCTAAATCAGCCGCGCCAATGTCTTCCTGATTGCCGCGCGTCCGTTTTTCGCGATATTGCGGCGGTCAGCAGGGAGGGACGTAGGGGGGAAGGGGCAGAGACAAACGATATTGCCTCGTAACGTACGAGAGCGCGAGCTTTCGTTACGCTCCGGCGACCGGCCGCAGCCTCGCGGTCTTTACTTACGGCGCTCGCCGTGTTATGCGTGTAATATGCGTGTTTCCCCTTCGCCCGATCGCTTGTAAAGGCGTCTCCGCGCGCTCGCGATTGCGCAAATTTTTCCGCGAAGGGGGGCTGCGGCCGCGCTGTTTTGACGGGGGTCTCGATGTATTGTTGCTCACGGTGAAATTCGTGTCGATACTAATTGCAGGAAGTTACGAGGGAGCTGGAGTCGGTAACTCGCGAAGCTCGTACACCCCGCGAAAGAGAGCCTGTTATGTTTCTAACTGCGAGCAGGTTATTTTTGCGGTTTCGCAAGAACAAACGTTCGATTGCCTTTTTTTGCGCCGTGAAATTTATTATTCGCCGCTCGGAGAGCGAAGAAAGTCTATATACGAAACGAGGGTAGAACGGTTTAGTTCCGAACTTTAACACGCCGCAATTTCCGGTAGCTTGGAGGCGCTTTCTGCAGTAGGTACATTACACTCGCGAGCAAAAGCCCGTAAAGCCCGAGGGAAATTATCGCGGTCGGAAATGATATATCCTCGAAACGAACACGTGTACCCCCGAGTCCAATAATATTGATAAACACGATTATCGGCCGGGCCGATAGCCTTCGAGCGCGACGAAAAATTCGCGGATTCCGTGTACGGCGAGCGGAGGGAGCTCGTTGGGCCTCGTGTACCTCGCTTTTCCTCTTACGCGATCGGCGCGTGCTCCGCGCTAATAACAGCAATCGCAGATAAGCGCGCGCGCCACGGCGGCGGCGGCCCCCTGACTCTCGATTATTATCCCCCTTTCGCGTCGGCACCAATTTTTTAACGACTCGCGAATCCGCGTTGGTGCTTCTGTGCTGCGGCCGGGGATCGATTATAGGGAAGATATAGCGCGAGACGATCAAGGCCTCGCGGTATTTTCCTTAATGTTCTTACATTAGAGGTGATTTGAATCATTGAATTTATACGTACGATTCGTGATGACTGATTTGACTAAAAATTGAATAAATATCGATCCGAAGTTCCGGAAGTAATTTTTTTCTCTTCATCATTTACGTGCGCTTATTTACATAAGAAAACCATAATCGCGTTGTGAAACCTCGCGCTACACGCGGACAAAAGTCATTCTCACAGCGACAGAAGCTCAGCGAGTAATTACATGCATTATCGTATTTACAATTAGAGAAGGGTGGGAACGCGCGAGCGAACCAAAAATTACCCATTTAATCGGCACAATGGGCCGGGGCGCGAAACCGGGGAATTAAGCAATTTTATCGGGGCAGCGTTAAAGGCACACCGTGTATTAAAACATTTCCGAACGAAACGTCGGCGGTCCCGGGTAAGTGCGGTATCGGCGCCGCGCGATGCCTACCGTCTAATTAAGGCCGGGGCGCGACAAAGCGACGCGGACGCCGCGACGACGGACGCCCCGCGGGAGCGCTTTCTTACCCCCCTCGCAGGCGGGGCCCCATTGTGGGCCCAGCACGAGGCGAATCATTAGCCGACGTGCGCGGGAATTTCGGGCTTATTAAGAATCGCGTAGGAACTAATTGCTTCGAAGATTTTCGGCGTGAAGACGGTCGAGTCGATTGTTGTGCTCTTCAGAGCCGAGATTTTCTCAATTAGTCTCCGCGTGAATTTTTTTTTCGTCGAGTCATTGTCGAGGCGAGGCGCTGGTCATTGTTTGGCGATGGTAAGAAAGGGTGGCGAACGATCGATATTTTTTTTCGCGCACTCGAGCGAGCAAAGACGTTCCCTCGGTTTTTCGTTATTCAGTCATCCGCCGAGAGTTTTAAATAGACTGCCGATAATTACGATTAATTTAGCGAAAAATTTATCACGCGCTTATCGTATAAATAATAATGCGTTATTCTTCAGCTAATTAAAAATGCTTATCCGACGATTTTTTTTTAGTTTATCTTTTATGGACGTCTTTAAATTCTATTTCGTTTTTGTTAAGTGCCAAGCTGAGCATTATGAGCGTCTTAGTCACAGAATTAATGTATGCTTTATGTTAATAAATTGAATACATCAATGCTTAAAAGTTTTCAATAAAGCAGACGTTTGGTTTCTTCGAATGTTGAAGTCGCCACGGCGAAAACAAGCGATTAAACAAACATTTGACATTAAACTAGCCGGCGATTAATTACGCTGAAAATGATTGGACGTGAACGATTGACAGCTCGCTTCGATCTCAATCGAATAATGTGGAGAAAAAAGAACATTAATCGCCACGGTCTGTCCGCGCGGTATACAGGACGGGTGTGAAATTGTAATTTTGCAGCCAAAAATACCACTGGAACCTTGGCTGTCGCGTGACGACATACATAGAAAATAGCCCGAAGGCTAATTAATTATTAAAATACTATTTACTTCGATTAGCAATAAATTCAATTATTTTAAATTTATGCCTTCTACGCTACGTAATTCATTTATTTGATGTTTCAGAAAGAAATTTATGCTCATAGACCAATGAGCGCGGATTATGAGTGTTATATAACTGTACGAGCATTAATAACTATATTTTAGTATAAAGAAGAAAAGAATTCTATTATTTTCATTCATCAAGGCGCATAATACGTTTTCCAACTTTCTAAATTATTTGTTTTCGAGTTTTTTTCTGTTATACCAATGCGATATAAACGTTTTATACCTTCATAAAATTGTTTTTTCTTAATTAACACTAAGCTTTTTCAACGTATCATTAGTATTTCGCGCAATAAAAATATTCATATTTCGCAATTACTAAAATAATCGCCCGTAAAGCGGAAATTTGCATTTCATCAATTTTCGCAAATCAGACTTTGCAAAAGGTTGACTACAAAATTTAACTGAACGAAAATTGAGGGCCACCCGTTATAAGCGAGGGTTGCGCGGCGGCACAGAGAAGCACCGGCGCGGTCTGCCTTTTCGGGGGGCGCGCATAGGGCAAGTGTCCGCGGTGGCCGGACACGCCGAGACGGACGGGCCGAGCGGTCACCACCGGCGGGGTCCGAAGGGTCATCCTCGGACTCCTTTTTTCCCTCTCTCCCTTTGCGTTCGATTCATCGTGTCTTTCTTGGCCGCGCGAGTTCTCGCTTAGCATAAAGGGGGTAACTAGCGAGAGTGCCCAATGGCCGGACAATGGGGCCGAGTGTCCCATGGTCATAATTAGGGCCCGCCGCGTAAGCGCGAGCGACTCGGACCATGGGAAAAGTTTCACGAAAAGCACCCTCCGCAAGGATTTTTATTATACTTCTTTATTCCACGTGGGGGCTGCGAATGCTAGGTGCGCGTTTTCGGAGCTACCCGGTATAAAGTGTTCCGCGCCTTATCTCCGACTGTTTTTGTCGTTCTACGTAAACGACGCGACTCGTTTTTGCCGGTGCTCAAATTATTCGCTTTTACAAAGTAATAAAAGCGAGCCGAGCGAATGGAAAAAATTCAATTTGAAATTCGTCGCGATGGAAAAGATTTAATTTGATTAAGCAGTTGACGTTTGAGGTTAGAGCGTAAATATTTCTCGGTTTTAAAACCTTTTTCTGATAATCTAAAGAGCCGATATTGAGTAAATAAGATATTACTTTGAATTTTTTTCCTTTTTAGAAGCTTTCCACTGGAACACTCGAATAATAAAAAAGTTTATATATACAAAGTCAAAATTTATGTCGGTAATTAATTTAAAAAAATTCGAACCGTGTTTAATGATAAGAATATCATGATTTTTTTATATACCTTCTTAATGTATTTCTTTTACTACAGAGTTTACGAACTAATAAGCGGATGGAATTTTTAATGAGATTCGGTCAGATCCGAGTTCGAGGTCCACGCAAACGACGAAAATACGTATGTGCTCCTAAAACGGTACGGATGAAAACGTGGACACCTAACCGGCTAACTCCACATGCGCACCTCGTCGTTAAAACACCACCAAGTCGCTTGAAGATCGAAGCAAGCACCACACTTTTCGTCGTTACGCACAAGACCACCGAAACTCACACGATCATTTTTTCCACGTTTACCGGCTTTCGTTGCGGAGTGTACGCCAGGTCTTTCGAGGCGACAAAATAATCGGTGTTTCCGTCCGAGCGTTTGCATATCCTACCTTAATCGAGCTGTCCTTCCAGAGGAGACTCCCGCGGCCACTGGTATCTCCCGCCGTCTCCTTCGTCTTCTTCCACTCGAAAAATCCGCGAACACCTCATCCCTCCACTATTTCCTCCAGAACTTCTCTCGTCTCCGCGCGACGTCCCGGGCCGGGCGACACGAGCAAAAGGAGAAGCGAGAGAGAGGGCGAGGAGAAAAAAAGATACGGAACGGGAGGGAAAAAAACGACGAAAGACGTCGGCGGCGGCGATGGCGTCGCAATCCAGCCGATAAGCGTGTATATAAATTTTCGAGCCCGCCGTGCGTGTGCTCACTCACACGGGCGCGCGGCTACAGATCGCCAGGCTCCACCTCTCGCGATCGCTCGCGAGTCGAGGCTACGCGCTCGCCTTCATTAATATGATAATCGCGCGAACGATTCCCTCCGTCGTCCTGGACGTCGTCGTCGTCGTCGTGGTCCTCCGCCACCGGCACTCCGATGTCCTTTTCTCCGGAGCGAACGAGCGAAAAAAAGCAAGAACGTAACGAGGCAGTCACCGGGAAAAAATTCACCCCCGCGTCCTTGGCTTCTCTCACTGCGGCACACACTGCATGACACGCGAGGCACACAAGACACCACCGAGCGACAGATCGAAATCGCCTTGGCTCCTTATCGTCCGGGGCAGGAGCGGGCGCCGGTCTTTTAATTGGCCGTCACGTGCTCGCCGTCCCCCGCGATAAAGGCGAGCAATTAAGCGGGGGGGTCCGCCCTTCGGCCTTCGCAGTAGTCACAGACACACGCGCGCTCCCGCGGAGCTTTCGCGGCCGCACTTTCGGTACGTAGCCACCGGCCGGCGCGAGCTTGCGACGGGCGCTTTACGCGCGCACGCACGCACTCGCGGACTTGAATGGACGGCGCGCGCGCTCTCGGTAGCGGCTCCGGCGAGTGAGACAGAGACAGGGAGAAAGGCCGACTCGCCGGTTCGGCGTCTTGTATTGGACTGTGCGTGGCGGGCACCTTCCACTTTGAGAGGACTACTCTCTTACATCTTGTCAGGTAAGTGTGAGCTTTAGCGGCGGCACACTCGACGGGCCGCGCGCGCGCGCCGCGAGACACACACACAACGGGAGAGAGACGGAGAATAGCGGCCTGCCTGCCTCCCGGCGACTATACCGCGCCGCTGCCTATGTACGTGCGTCACCGTGCCGAGTGCACGAGCGAGAGAGAGAGGGGCCCGACGACGAGAGAGGTTGGGTAAAGAGGTGGCCCACGGTAGTAGTAGCTAGGAAGGTGCGCGAGCGCGCGCCTGCGCCTCTCCCGCGTGCGTGCGGGACAGAGAGAGAGAGGAGCGAGCGCCGGGGACCCGCCCCTCGGCGACCCCACTACTCCCGCCGGAGCGTTTCTCTCGCGCGTTCTCTTTCTCGCGCGCGCGCGCCCGCTCCTTCCTCGATGTGTCCCTCGAGCGACCGATGTGTGCCCGTGTGTCTCTGCCACCGAGAGAGCCCGGCCTCGTCGCCGTCGTCGCCGTACGTACAACACCTCTGTGACCGCGCCGCGCGCGAGGATTCAATTCTCCCCCCTCGAGCCTATCCTACCCGCGCGAGACTCCCCGTTGCACGTGCTCGCCGCTCCGGAGCGGCGCGAGCGTTCGAGCCGCGGGTTCTACCCTTACGATGCAGTTTTCTAATAAGACGAGCAAATATTCATTTTAAAGTTGCTCGTCGGAAACTAATTGATAGTCAAATAGTCGTTTATATATTCTTTTTAGTAGGTCGTTTTAGAAACTTTATTTCAAATGTAAAATAATTAAGTTGTCGACAACAGAATAAATTTCTTCATCAATCTCGTTGTTTACCGTTACTGCATTCGCAAAAGCGCGAATGTTCAAAAGACCGCTGAAGAGAATTCATTTGTAATCATAAAAAAATGTATATAAGCAATTAGTATTAATCCGAGTCGCAAACACTCGGGGGAAAAAAAATCAGTGGGTAAAAGCCCGTGCGATCAGACACGCGGCGGGCAGGTACACTTCTCTATATGGAAAACGGCGGGAGCTCGAGGCGGCCCGACTGCCCTCTCTGTCGCGCTCGGCGAAACAGTGGCGCGATTGTACTTATCGCGGGCTTTTTGCACCTTTTCTTCGCAGGCGCTCGCACGCGCGCTCCTCCTCAATGAACGAGCGATAAAACCGCCTCGGCGATAATTTGCACGGCGGACTCGTGCGCATCGAAAAATTCTTGCCTTGTTATACATTTAATTAGCGTACGGAAAAAAAGGCCGCTCAATTATCGTGACACAAAAAGAAAAATAAACGGCGAGTAAAAGAAAACGAGGGATATTTGTAATGAAGGTAAATGGCGTTACTCCCGATTATATTTATCCAAATTATTAACGTCACGAGGAGCTTTAATTTTTATAATGAGACAAACGGCTTTGATCGATTGCAGCCGGGCATTAATTGCCCGGCACTGTATGTAGAACGGCGATTTAAAAAATCGAGACTTCCACGAGCTTGCGCTTTATCGGCGGAGAAGCGTTTAATTAAGTGCGGATAATTGCATTCCGTCGATTACATTAATCATTAATCATATCGCTTTTTTACGCCCACCGCCGATGTCCTTTATTTGCAAAATCTCGGGTAAAATCATTAATCGGTGCATTGAAAAAAATGGTCGAAATTAAATATGATTTATACGTGACGACCTGGCGGCGCGATCGGCTCAAAGTCTCAATAAACACATCTGGGGAACTGTTATTTACTCATAAGCGCACGAAACCGTCGAGGTTTTCCACGGCCGTCGAAGCGACAGAAGCCGTCCTCCCGGCTAAATCTATATTTTATGCAACAGGTTTCACGGGAGTTTCGCCGCCGCTGCCGCCGATTTCCTTCATTAGACGCGCGACGAGCGGCGGCGGTGAGCCGGGGCGATGAGGGAAAATTTATAAGCGCGCGCCTCCCGTGCGCGCCGGCCGCGGGGAGACGCTCATCAATTCCCGACGATCCAATTATTGATTTACGCGCCAATCACCGCGCCACTCGCGGCTCTCGCGGACTTTCGACCTTTTTTTCCCCAAGGCGAGCTTCGGGCGGCGGCGTCGTTTCGAAACGCGTCGCGATCTCCTTTTTTTTTGTTGCGTACCGCGTCCGCACACGTATACGGGAAAACGGCGCGTAGTTTCACCGGCAGCGGCACACGCCCCGTAGGAAGAGTTGCTCCGGAATAACTGTCGCGCGGTGTATATAGCGGCGTGGAGGAGAAAAAAAAAGTCGGGGCCCATGCATCGCCGCGGGTGCCCATAAGCGTCTCGGGAGCCGGGCGGAGACGCGATTTCTATACGAGAAAGAGAGAGGAGGCCTTCCGATAGGCCGCTTTTTTTCACTCGGGACTCTCGGGGCGAGCCACCGCTGCGAGAGAGTTCGGGAAATGCGTTTCTTCGGCGGGGCACTCGTCTGACGGACAGAAGCTACGGGATGGAATTTCGGGTCGTGCCGCGAGGAAAACGTACGCGCCGCGCCGATATAAATCTCGCCGGGGGGGAGGGGGATTTATATTTTGAATTACAAGGACGACGAGATTTATCGCTCGGATTCTTTTACACTGCGATATTTATTGAGGCTTTTCTCAAAGGGACTTTGAGACTTTGGGTAATTATTGATGATGCGTAGTTTCGGGGATGGTATTTAGGGAATTATGATTTTGGGTATACGCTTTTATCGCGTCCAGCGTGTAAGTAAGATTGGACAATATAAATTATCTTTAATAGCGGGACACACCGGGGTCTTTAATTCTAAGTTATAAAATTATTTTTCCTTCCCGCGACAAGATTTATTTCCTCTTGTCATAGAAACTTTTTTAAGACATTGTTCCCATGTGCTCGATGCAAATATCCTCGAAATACGAGCATTTGAATTCACGCGGCGAGTGCACGTATACGCGATTTTAATTTCGAATTCAAAAATGTTCCAAAATGTAAAAAAATATCCTAGAAAACGCGACGTTTCGCGAGCCCAATTTCCTCCCCCCTGCCAGCGGGGGCTCGATGTCACCGCGCGTGCGCACGCATTTTGCATAACACTCGTAATATTCGTGTCGCGTCTTTACCATCTTGATAAACCGCGGGGCGAACCTGCTTCTCGGTACGCAGCGCGATATTATTCGCCGAAATCTCCGTCGCATCTCTTCCTCATACATCATATCGCGCGCAGTTAAAAAAAGGAGTATACGAAAGACAACGACAACGTCAAGCTAGACGTCCCCCCGCATTTTTTCCTAAGACCTTAGAGGCGCGCTACTCGTAAAGTGGTCGCGCGCGTACGTGTGCAGGCGCGCGCCGCGGTAAATAAAAAGGGGAACGCGCGCGTCGCATAACGTCGCGCGCCGAGTCAGACGCATCGCGTCGAGATCCACGACGGATACGCGGCGAGTCTCGTTAAACGCGACGCTCGTTTTCAGTTATTGCAGCCGAGGCTCGATCGATCGACTGCAGGCCGCATCGCGGGATACGTCTTCTTCGCCGCTCGCGGTCGCGATGGTGTCTTCTTTTTTTCGCCGAGCGGGTCGTGAGGTGGAATTTATGTAAGTGCGGTTTCGGGGGATGGCTGGGGAGGAGAAAAAATTGCGCGCTAACGAACGCGCGGTCGTGAAAGTGCGCGCGGCTTTTCAGCCGCGACGAGTCGGGGAATCGTTGCATAAAATATCGTCGCGCACTTCGCCTTTGAACAGAATTTACACGTGTCGCTTTTATAAAAGTTGTAATCCGATACGTTTCTTGCGACGATGAAAAAATCGTCGCGATACTTAGTTTCCAGGGATCTCGATGATAATGACGCACGTGCGGTCGAGGTAGTTTAAACTTTTCGTGTTCGCGGATGCACTTGCAAAAAATCTGTCGTTGCGGCATATTCGCTAAATTTGCATAAGCAGCTTAAGCTCGCGTGCGTCGAGAAAAAGAAACACAGCGCCTTACAATTTAATTGAAACAAATTGAACTTTCAATTTCCAATCTTTGATACGTTTTGCATCGGTGAGACTTACATAAATCAAGCGATCAATCAAACGCAGTTAAGCGCGGTAGCATTTCTTTTGACCCACGCCCATCCAATCACAGAAAGCAATACCCATGTGCGTGCTGCCGATCGGCATTTTTCAGATCACTAATCGTAAACATTTTAATCGAGAGAGCGCGCGTGGAGAGAAGCTAGGCGAGGAGGTGTCGGGGCCTGCCCGCAGTAAACGTCGTGAACAAGACGAATTAGTCGCGGCTCTGCCTGCGTGAGCCGCGGCGAAATCCCCGGCGCGCTTAGCACCTATCAAAAAGGCCACACTTGTCAGCCGCCGCCGCAGCGGCCCGACACTCACGGAGGCGCGTAACGGTCTCGCGGGGCCGCGAGAGGAGTTCATTGTCCACATTGTCGAGTCGTAAAAGGCGAGTGCAGCCGCGTAGAAGTCGCGGCCCACACCCGATCTCCGGCGACGCGCATCCAATCGCGCACGGGCGAAATATTCGACCTCGTTCGCGCGCTTTTTTTATCTGATTCCGGGGTTTGCTCCTTTTTTGTATTCTCTCTTTCCTCTTGTTCGGCGAGTTCGCGCCTATTTTTACTGTTGCAGCAATTTCGAAACGAGAGGGATGTGTTTATGCCTCTTAGGAGATTTCGTTCAAGATGCGCGATGGTTTATTTTCTACGGGTGGAAGCGCCGCCTAGTTAGTTATGCATTCAACGTATCTTTTTCGCAATATATTTACGGCTGTGCGCTCCCCCGGCTAATTTTGTCGCGCTAACGACTGAAATATAATCAATGCGATTGCGCAATGCAATCAAGTTTTTCAATGTAATTAAAACTTATAGTAACTTTCTCTGTCCACGCGTTATTTATAGAAAATGATATTCGGCCAGTAAAAATTTTTTTCATATCGCAGTTCAATATAAAAGCGAGCCGCGGGTAAGTAAAAAATTTCGCGTGCATACTTTTTACGCAGGAAATGACGGCATATCGCCCATTATGTAATAAAACACGGAGTCAATTTTCCCCAATCCCCCCGATGCACTCGCTCGCTCCCATCCCTCATCGTCCCGGGCGCTATCGCGACTCCCGATCGCTCAAACAAAAGGCCAGCGAGTGCGCGCTTTTTTACTCGCGTGCGTACACACGGCGCCGCGTCCCGATCACCGTCATCCGCCGATAAATCATCCTCCGCGCGCATTACGCACCGGTCGAGAATTTTCAGCGCCTCCTTTTTTATTCATCCCCCTCCCCCCCGCTCGAGCGAGCTGCCGATGGAGATAGCGCCTCATGCTCAGCAATTCATTTTCGTCCCGTGCCATACGCCGCCGGTAATTAGGCTTGTCACGCGAATTGCAAATCGCCGCGCAAAGAGCCGGGGATGGCGGGCGCGGGTGCGCGCATCGATTAAAAATCAATGATAATCGCGGGGATAAATAATTGCGGCCGGCCGGAGGAAAAATGCCCGGGCGATTAGAGCGAGCGATATATAGGCGCAGGGCCCGGGTGATTAATCGAACGAAATTTCCGCGGCGGACGTTTCGGCTCCCTGCGCGCGGGGTTGACATCTCTAGGACGGTAGTCACGTACGGTAGAGAATCGATATAGCCGCCAGCTGCTGGATGGCTGCGATTCGGTATTTCCTCGGTGGCGGCGCGAGATTAGATGGGATATGAATAATTTAGCCGTTGGCCGCACGCGGGGTTATCGGAGCCAATTAATTTCGATCGCCGCGGCGAAAAAATGCGGACGAGGGCTCGATTGGATAATGGCGACGATTTCGACAAATCAAAATATATCTGTTTATTCATTAGCGGATTTAATCTCGGTTAAGTAGATTAAGAGAGATACAGCGGTTTACACTAGTAGTAAACCTGTTTACTATCGTGCTTTTTCATACCGAGCGATATAAACAGTGCAATCTTCGCACTTCACCTTAATAATAGGCTTCAGTAACGACTCCAGACGATTTCCCGCTGTCATTACGTTATTTTATCTTTTATTATTATTATGTAATAACTTGATTCACCGTGATACTTCCATATATTAGAATATGCTTATAGTTAATGGGTGCCTTTACTCCTAGTGTTATAAAGAAGTAATTAAACGATGTAAAATTTTTTAATAAACATTTTCAACTAAAATACGACTAAACAGATATTTTAATAAGTTTTAAGACGGATTAGGAAAACGGTAACGCCCGACGTGTCAAGCTCCGGAGTAGAAAGTAACGCCTTACCCGTTGACGTACAGCATTAAGATCCTAGATTCGCTAAGTTTTTGACTGGTTAAAAAAATTGAAAGGGATTTTAGAGAGAAAAAAATTATATCCTCTATCTCGAGTGAGTTAGCCGTCGTCTCCCACTACGGATTAAAATATCAAAAAGCCAGGGTACCGTGTATATCGCTAGATAGGCGTCTTACGTGCTCTAAAGAAAATGGCAAAACTTAAAGTACGGGCGAAAGGCGAGATAGAAAATACAAAGTTTTATTTTTGAAGAAAATTATTTATAAAGTACCGCAGTGCTTATAAGTAGTCGACGCTGATTACAAATTTTTTCCCGCTAAATCGAGCGGACTCTTTCGATAAAGTTTCTCAATTTCATCGATATCGATCAATGAGATTTTTTTTATCGCGAAGCGAACATAATTTAGCGTGTATATAATTTTTTTTGACTTCATTAATTTAATGAGGCTGTAAAAGTTTTAATTGCGCAAGCAATAAGACGTGGATGTTAAACGAAAATTATTTTCAGTAAACACATGTGCACTGACGTCAGTTACCGATGCTAGTGTGAACGGTTGCTCGCAGATTTTTACCGAGATTTCTTTTATTGATAAGTTGTGTCCGTTTCTCGGGGGACTGAAAATTTTCACGCGTCACACTGGATCAGCGAGAAATAATCTGATCTCGATCTCCAACACGCACTCGCGCGCTCCGATTGCGTAACGTCGATCTTCATTAAAAAAATACCGTCCAAATTAATCCCAGCTGTTATCGATCAGGAATCGAGAGTTTAATTTTTATTGGCGAGGCTCATTTTAATGCTAATTATGTTAGGTAGATTATAAAAGCATAAAAGTGTATGTTTTAAAATTGTTCACCTGATTAAAAGGATTTCCAAGCAATCGAGCGGAAAATCATAAAGTTATATAAAGTTATTACAAATTTGGTTTAAAATTCATATGGACAGGTTACAGTATGCAATCAAGCGTCGCAAAATCCAATACGTAATCCTAATTAGTGTAAACCCACATGCTAAGACTCGCGGCGATTCCGAAAAAACTTTAAAACGCGACCTCTCTTTGCGCTTAAAACATTAGCCAAAGAAAATATTAAAAAAAAAAATCTAACAATCCCGAATGCCGAGGCGCGCGCGTCAGTGTACACACAGCAACGTCCTTCGCATTACCATACGAACTTCGCCGTCGCTCCTCGCCGGCTTTGCCCGAACAATTCTTACTCTCTCACGAATTCCTCGTGTCAATATTTAAAGCCGAGCGAAGCGAAGTCCGGCCGATCGCACGCGACTCTCTCGAAAAAGAAGAACCGGCCGCTCCGCGCGTCCTCGCCGCTGCGCGCGCGATATAGTCGCTCGCGAGCGCATAAAAGGGAGCGGGCGGATTAATAATAAATCGGCGTGCATATATCTCGGCGCTGCTGATCAAAGGCGGCCCGCGAGCAGCAGTGCACGCAGGGCCTTCTTCCGCGGGTAAATAAAAATATCCGGCGGCGGCGGCCGAGAGCTCAAGTAGCCGAGGAAAAAGCAAAGAAGAGGAAGGAGAGGGAGCGAGAGTCGATCGACGCGGTCATTACCATAATTTGTATATGAGTACCACCTGGAACACAGTGGCCGCGCGGCGGTACCCCATGGTCATCCCTCTCCCCGTCTCCTCCGCCTCATCCCTTCTGCCTCCTCTTTTTTCTTCGTCGCTTTAAAAAGCGAGATGCAGGGCTTTGCGTGCGCATCCGATTATAGCGGTACACGCATGCGTGCGCCCCCGGCCCGCCAGATAAAGAGCGAGCTGACCGGGGAGGGTTCCGAGCGAGATGCTCGCTCGCTCCGTCTCTCTTTCTCCCGCCTGGTGCCCCTTTTTTCCCCGCGCGCTCTTTTTGTGCGCGCGCGCGATCTCCTCTTTTTTCGCGTTGTACGGAGGCGATGACCCTAGCGAGAGGCTCCCTTTTCTCCGGGGCCGATCCTCGTTAGCCGACGGATTCGTTTCAAGTGTCTTTTATGCCCTGCCTTCGACGCGTTGACTATTATATCGAGCTTGAGAATCGCCGGGATTGTATCCCCTTTTTTTGGCGACCCGTTGTAAAATCTCTTTCGGCCTCCTCGATAAAAGATTTTGACGGAATTTCTTGGCGGCGCCGACGCGACTCGAAAAACACTCCCGGGGGTTATCATTGTTGGATTTCGAGGCAAAGCGTGTAAATACGACACCGGGGCGCGGGATAAATCAAGCGCCGCGGGCTCGAGCGCAAAAACCGAAAAACTATCGTCCGTTCGTTAACTATATCTCGCGCCCATATATCACGCACCCCTCATTTCGAGGTGAAAGCACGCATAATTCAACATTAAAAGGTTTTATCGCTCCGTTAAGTCCCGCAGGGCATTATTTACGTCCGTCACTTCTAAGCGCGAGTCCTCTATGGTCCTCTCTCCCTCTCCTCTCGCCACCCCTCCCACTCCACCGGCGGCTTGTCCACCTCCTGGGGCGTTCGATCGACGCTCGGACGTTTTCGGAGTGCACGCAGCCGGTCGCGTCCGCGTGTCAATGCGCGAATGCGCGTAATTACGAAGTAAGAGCAAGGCTGGACCACGCCCTGCTAAGCGCGCGTCCTTCTCCCTCCCGCGGCCGGCGCGATTGCTTTATCGCTCTCGCGGGCTTCTCCTACTCTGCGCGATAAGCCGCGCCTCTTTCCTTCTCTTTCTCTCTCTCTCTCCGTCTTTAGCTGCTCTTACGGCGTGTAACTGCGGAAGCTAGAGATGGATCTTTCCAGATAGAATGTCCACGTCTAGGGAACTCTCTTTTTCTCTTCATTGAGGCAATTACCCTCGTTGCGCGGATTCAAGATTGCGACGCGTAAACACCTGCTCGATCGTGATCCGTAATCCTTTTGAATTTTGAAGAACTTGTAAGTTAAATTTTACTTTAGTTACACATTAGTCAAGTTTTTACTTGTCTACTTGCTATTGCACTTCGCGTTTCATTATTTTTACTTATCGAGCAATGACTAAGCATTAGTTAGCTGGAAATTTGTTTTAAATTGTTGTTTTTTACTAAGAGCAAAAACTACAATGCGCGACAATTATTTGTATTATAACATTTTTTAAATTTATTTATTTTAAGTATAAATTTTTGCCTTAGAGGTAAATTAAGAGGTATCTTGCTACTGCTCCTTTTTTCCGTTTTTTCGCATATACTTCACGAAGCGCTTATCGATCGCCTGCCTCTTTAAAATTCGAGACTTCACCACGATTTGGGAAATAACATACCGACAATTTGAAGCGAGCGTAATTTCGGTACTGAAGCCTCGTATTTTAACTTTTTATTGTTTTTTAAGGTTGTGAAGTAAAATTTACGATACCTTTCTTTACACAAAATAACTGTTCCTCGAACGCGCGGCGCATGGTTTTAAATCGGTCGATAAATCAAAAATTGCACTGCAAGTTGCACCTTCGAAATAACAGCCTAGCATTAATCACGCTCGCAGAAAAGTTGAGATTCGAAGCGTTAAAAAGTCACTCTTTTCACCATTGCCGCGTATTACACCACGCTGTTGAGCGTCAGGAAAAAAAGAATCGCGTCGGCGTAACATCGCGGGGTACACGCGCCTCGAGCTGAATTTTCCCGACTGGAAAGTGAAAACCGCGCCGATGAAAACCTCTTTTCCTTTTCACCGTAATTGCAAATCGATCGATGCTAATCACGGGTTTCGGCCGGTTTCTCGTTTTCGTCTTTTACGTCTGGTGTAAGCGCAGCGAGGTCTTTTGCCTCGCGCTGCTCGATTTTGCGCGCGCCTCCGCTTTTCCTCGCGCGCCCGAGGAATATTTTTGCATTCCGAATGAGCTGTCTCTTAATCTTCGGCTATTATTGAGATTTTTACCCCGGTGAGCAACAAAACCACGCGGACTCGACACTTTTGTTTTGTTTATTTGGATCCCAAGGTGTGCCTTGGCTTTAACGTAAAAACGTGGAAACTTTTTGACGATGTAACGCTGATCGATGTAATTATACGTAATTGATAGACATAAATCGTCTTTCAGTCTCCAATAAGTGGTAAACAACGTTTTTTTTCGTGTGAAATTTATAATTCCAATGGATAAAAATAGATATTTACACTTCGGCTATTTATAGTTAATAAAAAGATCTTTAAATTCAGCAAATCTATTTGAATTTGTCGAAAACATAAATGAAGAAAACATGCGGCAGTCGAAATTTTTCAACGAAAAATTTGACTGTAAATAACCGCGTAAACTGCGTTACGTATTGCGATATCGCTAAATTAAATTTAGCGCGATCCATTCAATCTGCGCGCGGCGAAAAAATCAGAGCGCCGCGCTCGCCTCACTTACTTCTGACCCTTAATTAAATTGAGCGTATATCGCGCGCGAAATTATCCGGCTTATCTCGGGCCGCGATCTCCGCTGCCGTGCCGCCAAGGCGATACAGCCCATAAGGAAATGAAGCTATTTACCGTACAAGACGCGCCGTCGTACTCGCCGCGCCGCCGCAAAAAAGGAAAAGATCCCGAACTAACGACGATCTTCGACCTTTTATTTGCGCCGGCGGGAAAACGAGCGCCGGCTAAAGTAGCCGCGATAATAAATATCCGTCTTATCGGGTGGTCGCGCGGACCCGGCTATCTGCGCGCGCCCCGGGATAGAGTTGTTGTTTTCGCGCGACCGCGAGGTACGGCACACCGCGAATAAGAAATTCCCGCCTCCAATGGGGAGAGACACATCCGCGGCGTCGGATAAGCGACGATCGAGATTAGCCGGGCCGATTTCCCGCCGCGGAGAGGAGCGCGGAAGACAGATAATGAGGGGGGAGGGCGACGGGGAGGGGGGAGATAGAGCGATCGGCGCGGGGAGTCGTTTCCGATGCGAGCCAGATCGGATTATTGTTTGTTTAATGCCCCGACGAGAACGCAAGTGTTATCGCGCATTTCGAAGTCAATGACGAGCGATAAAGACAATTACGTTATCCTTTAGCACGCGTTTCTGCTCTCTTTTCATTCGCTGCTCGCTCGCCACGGGCCTGATAAAAAGCTGCAATCGAGGCGGTGCCCACGAAGAAAGTTTTCCGCTGGCGCGGTGATTGATTTTTTTTGTTTTACCGCGGGGATGTATCAACACGTAATATAAAGCTGTACGATTTGTTAATATGTTTTTCGAGGGGGAAATTTATTGGGTATTTAGGTAACAATTTATGGCGAATTTAATTTTACAACTTTGTTAAGGCGGAAAAATGTAAACTCGATAATTAACTGAGAGCGAGCGGATGCTCGTATCGGAAAATCCGGCGTTTACGGTGCAGCGTCGTCGATGTAAAAAAACAACCGGCAATCCCAACGCAAAATAGTTAGCATTGCAATGGACTCGTTTCTTTTATTTACAAAAGTCTTAAGTGGACTGTAAAATACCGTAGGTCATATAATTTTACAGCTCAAAAAATGATTATATTTATATAGTTCATATAAACCAGTTTCCCCCCGCGGGCGAGATTTACTATTCTCTAAATAAACAGGGAGCAGCGGAAAAACTCTGTTTTATTGGTGCAACTAAATTTTATTTATCCCTCGGCTCAACCGGGGCGGCTATCAAGCGCGCGAGGCCCGAGACAGAGATGAAGCGATCGCGGCTAATCGGATATCACCGGCGTGGGGTACAGAGCGAGGGAGAGAGAAAGAGGCAGATTGAGGCGGCGCGATAGCGATCGTCGACTCTCCTGTGTTTCCTTATCGGGCCGGCAATTAAATAAGTCATGTCTCTACAGAACTGTAACAGCAAATTGTATCGGATAGCTGTCGGGTACATCTCCTCGTCCGAGTATGCGCGCCTATACAGACTCGGCCGTGCGGAGCCGGGGAAATTTGTTTTTGCTCGGCAACGATAAGTGGGCAGATTTTTTTTTTCGACGCTGTTTTTCTTTCGCCGGGGGTTTTCAACGAAACTGTTATTACTCCCGGCTGACGTTTAATATATTCGCGCGCTCCGTTTGGCATATTTAAACTATTGATTTGAACGGTAAATTAAAGTAATTTTTATGGACTCGGCAATTGGATTCGGTGCGGATTCGATTATCGATGCAATTACGCGCCACTTTACACGGCGGATGATTTTTATGGTCACGGGATTCAAGAGTGGGGTTTTAATCTTTGATGTATCTACTGTTCATAATCGGTTTGCTCAAGTATTTAATAAATAAAAGTGTATTCAAAAAAGGTACATGGAGAATAATCTGAATCGACCATTCGTTTAGAAAGAATTCGGAAAGAAAATTGATAAATACATAAAATAACTAGTAGTAAGAGTCTGGGTTTGGTAAGACGGTAATCACCTTTATAAAGAATCCTTAATTTAAAAATTACTTCATTCAGCATCAACAAATAACATTAATCAAACAAAAAACTTTGAAATTAAATTGAGCATAACAAAATCAATTTAGCCCAGTCACAAACGAATTTCCCGGTTGTTTCAACACCCCGTTAAAGCAAAACCGTAATCAGCCGCTCGCTCATTATTACCAATAAACCGTGAACGATGGGCAGGAAGAAAAAAAGAACGAGGCGAGCGAGTACCCCGAGATTACCTTTAACAATCGTTGAAAAAGGCAACAATTACCGCATCGCTAAGCAAATAAATCGCGGCTCTCGCGAGCCGTTCAATTTCGCGCAGCGGCAAAATCGCGCCGCGCGAACAAACGCCGAGCGTAAAATTTTCATAACGCCCATTATCGCCGCTCGTAAATCCGTAATCGACGATTACCACAATCGTAATGGCGGCGCGAGGGGGCCCCGGCGAATGTAAATGATTAGCGAGTGTTTCGCGCGCGCCGTATCATTATTCGGCTCGCGAGCGCGCGCGCGCGAGCCCCGGGGATTTATTGCGCATTCCAGCGCGGTGTATAAAGTCGCGCGTAGGCGAGCTTCCGCGGCGAAAAGCCTGGAGCGCGGGGGTACGGAGGCGACGGCTCTCGCCGCGGGTGTTTTTCACGGTCCGGGGATAACGTACGGCCGGACGCGTGTCCAGCCGCGCTTTCCTTTTGACCGATTGTACTCCTTGGCACCACATTCGAGGCCGGCCGTTACGGCCGCTCCGCGTGTCTCGCGCTTCGGGAGATAATATATTTTAGTTTGATTTCACGCCGCGGCGAGATTGCCATTGTGAAATTCGCCCGGTCGATCGAGTGCGCGCTGCTCGCGGACTGCGTCTATCATTATCGTCGTAAATCCGCTACATTATGTATCGGTGAATAATTTTGAATAAAAAGTGAATTTAAAATTAATAGCTAAAATCGACGCGATCAAAACAAGTTAAAATTTTAAATAACAATTTATAATAATTAAGACTCTTAAATAAAAAATCACCTTTGAGTGTAACTAAAACTGAAAATAGCTTAGAAATAGTTAATGTTGTTTTGAAATAAAGAGTAATAAATTAACTTATGTGTCACTCACTATTAGATCCAACCATTCGAGATACATCAATCGTTCGAGTCATTCATTTGAAATATTTTACTCGACCAATACTTATTTTAAATTAAAACGCGTTTGAGTCTATAGATTCAAAGTTTAATAGTACCTACTATATTAATCGCTCTGGTGAATTTAAAAAATTTTCTCTCGATAACAAATCTGCTGTTTTAGTTTTTTATATTTAACCGATCATGGACTATTTAACTGTTCGTGGATTGGCTTTTTTAAATTAATAATAAAAAGAATCGATTTACTCCAGAAATAAAAATTATTTATTACTAATTACAAATCCACGGCTTTAATTCATCTTTTTGTTTAGATAAAATTTTCATTAAAACATTTATCGCTTGGTGAAACATATCGTTAAGTGAACATCATGTTAATTGCCATAAAACTCGATCGCACTGGCTTTCTCAAATCGATAGTATCTTCATAATTAAATCGAAAAATGAGTAAAGCGCAATCCAAAAATGCAAATCTCGCGATTAAGAACAATACAACGCGGCAAAAAAAGTATACAGTACTCGCTGAGAAAACATCCTTCCACTCGCGAGCGGATGTCTGCCTGTCGCTCGAAAAAAGAAACCGTCCACCTCGAGCAGGCACTTAGAGAAAAAAAAATCAATCGAGCGTAGATCTCGCGCTCGTCCTTTTTCTACTCTCCCCACTCTGTCCCTCCCTCCACGGCGCGGCTACTCGTAGTCGCGACGATTCCGAGAATCCGTTCGTGATCTTTGCCGTCCGTCTACGTCTCATCGGGCGCGCGTACGTGAAGAGACTCGAGAGCTACGTGAGCGTATGTAACGCGAGAGGGGCGTGCGCGCACAGGTGAACGAGCGCCTCGGGAGAGGTCCGCGGTCGATCGAGGGCCGATCGAGGGCCGATCGACGCCGAGGAATTATGTGATGGGGACAAGTATTTTGTTTTTGGACCTGCGCGTCCCGCTCCCTCGCTCTTTCTCGGTTCGGGAGGAGTTCGGTGAAAAAGCGACGCGAGACGCGGGATAGCGGTCTCATTATGTCAGCCGCTCGTGGAACGCTCCGAGCGTTGCGTCGTGTCATTAAAAGTTACGTAAATTACGCGAGAAAATTTAGGTTTTTAGATACGGTTTGCGCGTAATTAGACGTTTTTTCGGACTAGGCGTTTCTTGCCTATTAATCTAGCTGGCGATTAAAATAAAATAAACTAACGCTTGCTTTTTACGATGAAGTTCGATTATTTTTATCTTTTAGTTACACTTAACTATTTTCAATTAATGAACCCGTCGAATTTATTTTAAATAAACGCATAAATAAACGATTTTTGTTAATGACGTAATCAACCACATCTTCTTCCGGCTCTCGGAATAAATCAGCTTAATTCCTCCGGTGAATCAATATAACGAACCCAAACACACATCTACACGACCGTTCGAAAACGATCTAGGAGCCTATCGAAAGAGAAACAGCTCCGAAGCCTCCGGTAAAACCGAGGAGCACAATCGCGTCGGAAAGATACTGGAACGAGGTGGGACACTGCGCGCCGGTGGAAAAAAAGGAGCGCGGAATGCCAGGGAGTTGGCTTGTCGTCGCTCGCGCGAGCGCCGCGGAGGAAGCTTTCTCCGCGCGCGCGTCCCGCGGAGAAGGCGAGGATCGCGGGGCCGCGTATATAGGCGCGCATGCACGGCAGCAACGAGTCTCCGGTGTCCGGTGTCGATGTCGGTGTCGCCTTTCTACCTGCATGCCCTCCCCCTTCGGCACCCCTCCCTCCTTTCGACGCGCGCTCATATACCCGCCGAGTTAAGTACGCGCTTGTAGCTACAATGTAACGCGGCTTTTTCAGCCGTTCGATATTCCGAATGCTCGGTATTCGCTGTCTTTCGAGGGGAGTTCCGCGGTGCTTTCGGTCGCGGAAGTTCCTCGCGGCCTGTGTACTTTTATCGTTAACCGGTGTACTTGTTGATGAGTCAACGGGAGGGAAGAGATTTATGGAGCTCGGTGAAAATTACGTTTTATGTTTCTGCGCGGTGTACATATCGGTTAATGCTAAATGAAATGGTTTAATCTGGGTAAACTATTTTTTATTATTAAATTGTAAACAGTTTATTTTACTTTTTTTAGGGAGACATGCTCATTTGAATATCCTCAAATTATATCCTGCAGAGTATTTTAAACTACTTTTGAAATAGAAATAGTTGATACTGTTTAATGCAACCTTTTATCAATATATCTATGACAGTTCTTAAACGCTGTCAGGTCTCAAAAAGGTACATAAATTATGTTTCTAATAGTCTATTTAAAAAACGTACTACATGACTCATTCTTCAATTACACGTAGATAAACATGACTAATTGATTGAACGTTATTACAACAACTGGCTCCTAACTCGTAACAATACAAACTACAGATTTTTTTCTAAAACTAAATCTTATTTTTCATTTTTTTTCTGCGCGCGCAGACTGTATTGAATTTAATTGCGGTGTACATTATCGCCAAAAGATAAATACGCCTCATCATTTTCCCTTTCTGCCAACCGAACCGAGCGACGTGGCGATTTTTCATCCGCGATGATTTTCCCTCGCGGAGCGATCGGCTCGAATAACGCCTAATCGCGCTCGGCAAACAGCGCGGTACTAATTCCTCAACTTCCTCTCGCGCGCGGAGCTAATACTTTCCGCCGGCTAATTTACAATCGCGACTCCTCCCTCCGCGCCGGCGAGAAAGTCCGGCGAGCACGCGACTCGCGTTACATCGCTAATTTCCCCCCCTGGACGCTTCCCGGCCGGCCTCGGGTGTACACACAAGACCCTGGCGAGACTCCGCGCGCATAACGAGAGGGAAAGAGAAAACGGCCGTTAGAAGAGAAGCCGCGGCGCGAGTCGCGGAGGCTGCCCGGCGTGTATCTCTCCGTCTCCGTCTACTCGGCTCGGAGTAAACTCGGCGCGCGCGCGCGCACGACCCGCGGTAAGCAAAGCAAACGACCTTCCGTGGAATCTGGACAACCTGTCTGCACCGCCCGCCGCCGTTCTCGCTCTCTCTCGCTCTTCTCTCCAGACCAGATCTCTCCTTCTGCACTTGTTCTCCTCTAAACTCGCTCCTCTCTCTCCCTCCCTCCATCCTTCTCGTTCCGTTTCCGAGGATCTCGCGGTAGCGCCGCTTCTGCTGCCCCTCTTATTACATCAACCCCGTTCGCCAAGATCATATACCAGTCCCTCGGCTTCTCTCTCTTTCTCTTTCTCTCGCCCGGCGAGGACGAGGACTAGTGTACCGTTACAATACCCGTCTCTCTCTCGGTTCCCTCTTCTCTCTCTCCGCCCGCGCACGCGGGGGGAGCGCCCGAGAACCGGACGCTCCGAAAAGTCGTCCGGATCGTCCGGAAGCCGGGCGCGTGCCGCGGGAGCACGCCGCGTCCGTCAGGTTTTGCCGGCTCCTTTTGTTTACGCCGCCGCCGCAGCGGCCGATATTCGAGGTGATGATTCGGGCCTTTCTCCGATGCCCCCGCTTTTTGTCACTCGCCGCGCGATCGGTTAACGAGGCGGCTCTTTGTCTACGATCGCGCGCTCTTACGCTCGATTTTTTCGTTTTTTTTTTAATATCGTGTTTTTCGTACGATGCAATTGGTTTTTTGTCATCCGACCGCAGAGTCAGTTTGTTTACGTTAGAGACGGCTTTTTGGTCGCGACTGCGGGTTCTCCTTTTTTATTGCGGTCAGGGAAGCTTGATGGGTGGAGATTAATGAAGACTGATTGGGCTAGAGAAACGGTTAATGAACGCAAAACATTTTCGAGGATTGAAGGCGTGTCCGGGGGCATGCTTTACGCTTGTCAAAGCGGAGGTTTATAATTATTGGCGAAAACGAATTTTTAGAAGCCACTCGGGTGATTAGATTTTAATGAACGATGCGTATCTGCGAGCTACTTTCTGCAAAAATGTAACAACTAATCTAATCGATTTATTTTAAATCGGGCCTTTCAATTATATTCAATTACGAGAGTTATCTGATGTTTTGGTTAAGTAGATACGGACGATACGATCAGCCACATCGATATCCTCACTCGTTCTCGGGCCTTTTTTCAGTAATTAAATAAACTGTTATCCAAATTGCGCTCTTACTTACTTTTTACAAATGTTAACTTCGTTTCTACTTCATTAGCATGTCTCGCAAGATTTCAAGGCACCGATAGCGAGCAAAGAAGTTTGAAAGACTGATCGAAGCGTCGAATAAATCCGTCGTAAAGATATCGGGAGAAAAAATTGCGATGTCGGTAAAACGTTCGTCCGGTGACGCAAATACTGCAGATAAATAATTATACGGCGAGCCTCCGTAGAGCTGGACAATCTCTTTCGGCGTTTATGTATCCGCGTCAAAGTGGATTTGGGGAAAAAACGCGCCGCGGCGGAGGATGAGAAAACACGCGATAAGGAAAAAATCCGCGCCGAGGAGAATAGCGCCTAGCGGGATGCTCGTAAAGATCCGCGATTTTCGAGGCCTTGGCCACGACATTCACGCGTGCGCGGGGATTCGCCTCAAGATTTAAAGCCGAAATCCCACGACCAATTACGGAACTCGGGGCATCATTTCTATTTTAGGGCTCAAATGAATCATGCGCGCGTTAATCGGCCCGATGTCGCGCGCGCGAGCGCACCTCTCGCCGGATCCTCTCTCCTCCTCTCCTTTTCCTCTCCCCCGACTCTTTTTTTTTTCCTCCTCGCGTCCCTCGTTGACTAACGTTTATTGCCTGTGGGACCGAGCTTGTCCGTTCCTCAGATTCCACGTCTCTTTTTCTCACTTCGCCGTCCGCCTCCTTCCACCTTTATCTATAATTTCGGTTTTACGCCCGTACCTTTCCTCCAAATCGGACTTTTTACGAGGCGTATAAGAGAGGCGGACACGAGTGCGTCCGGCGAGAGCTCGGAATTTCGTTCGCTCTCTCGCTTCAGGGACGCGATAAAGATACCGGCGCGATCCGCCGCGCGACGTTCTTCGGTAATGCGACCTAATGCGGGGCGCGTCTCTTTCTCTCTCTCTCATCTCTCCTCTTCTTTTTCTTCTGTGTTCTTTTCCTTGACTTTTTTTTAAAATCCGCGCTATCGAAACACTCGACGCCACGGAGATACGCGCACACCTCCGGAGTGCCGGCAGTCCTTTTTTCGTGTTTCTCCGGTCCGTCTCTCGACTTTTCATGCGCGCGAGAGATTCTTTATATAGGTGGAGCAAATTTGCATAATTCAAGGCTGTCTTTTCTGTGTTTCGTCGATTTTTATGCGGCTTATAGGCGTTACATATATCATAACTTTATTGGAACGAAGCGAAGCGGTGGACAACGAGAAAAAGAAATTGGCGTTCGGTTAATATATGTTAACTCTCGGCTCGATCTTGATGCACGTCGTCATGCAATAAAAATTTATCTGCATATCGAACGAACGGATGCTCGGGTTTACGACATGCATGGCATTTTTCTTTTTTTTTCTTTATTTTTATAAGGATTTATGCATATGTGAAAATTATTGCAATACATTTTTCGAATTTTATTCAGATCGTTAATGCAAAAATAGGAATTATAAGCGGTATTAATCTTTTCCTCCGTGTATTCGTATTATCGACACAAAAAAGTCCCATGAGTATTCATGCGATAATTGAAAACCAATGAAGTCATTGACGATATACTAATTTCGATAATCGGTTAAAACATACTTTGTATAATGTATGTAAAAATTATTCCACCAACTTGCGATATGCAGATGGACACTGCACTATGTATTTCCTATTTAGGTATGCAAATGAACAGCTAATTTTCTGATACCTCTGAAAATATTTGTTTTCACGCGAGTTTAAACGAAAACGAAAACGTATCACGATACTATCAGATTGAAAAAAATTCTTACATGAATTTTGCAAGCCAGTGCAGGTGCGCACAAAAGAAATCTCTCGAAGAATGCCATTGTTTCGCATTGAATTCAGCGTTCAGCCGATCGACACCCGAGCATATATTTTTTCCCCCGCCGTGTACACCTTCGACACCTCAACCGATCTAAAGAGTGGCAAGCCACCGCGCGAGCTCTTACGCGTTATACTTTCATTAAACAGATCGCCGTTTCGCACGCTAAAACGCGACAATTTATGCGATTATAGAGATCGAACGGCGAGCGGGTAAACAATAGGCCGGCGCATAATTCCGCGCAAATCGACTCGCTATCTCGGCTACCTTGCGACACACGCACACGCGCGCAGATCGTCGCGGAACTCTCGACCGGGCTCTCTCGGGACAGGGAAATCGCTCGGAAACATCGGGCCGCGTAATTGCGGCATTAAGTCAGTCGCGGGCCGCCGTTAAAAGGTGTTATTACGCGTAACCGACGCGAAATCACGTAAGCTTTTTAAAGGCGCGCGCGCGCGCATTTGAACAAGATCGATCGGATCGCGAGGGTCGCGTGGGGGGAGACTTGCACGCCTCGCCGGTAGTGCGAGGAGAGAATAATCAGTACCTACACAGGCGCGCGCGCGAGTATACGCAGTCGAGATCGTAATCGATATGGTCGCTCGCGCACTCGATAAGTACATGGAGTAAGCCGGGGTGTTTTTTTATCTCTTTTTTTTTTGCCAGCGTCGACGATTTTTCTCTCCGCCTCGCTCGCGTTTTTCCCTACCTCCGCGGTGAGTTCGCGCGGTATTTTCGCGAGATGGTTTCAGCGGTTTCCTGCCGCGGAGGCACGAATTTATGATCCGCCGAGGAGTTGACGCCGCCACTCCGCGGCTTTTATTTTTGACCGGCCGCGGGAAATTTATCGCCGATTCGCCGTAACGATCCTTCGATTGGAAAGAGATAAATCAGCGATTTATAGATTGCAATCCGCCGGGAGAGGCGTCGGATTAACATTGGGATTTCTTTATTTTTCAGGAAATTTTACCCGATCCCTCGATGAGGGCTTATCTTTAAAATGATAATTCATCTCTCGTGTAATTATGACAAACGGGGCGGTAGATAGATGGGGAAAGCTAGACTGCGCGAATAATACAAAAAGTAAATGGTCAGAAGAAGCGATCGCTCAGCGAACAATTATAAAATTATTCTCATAACGGCGATCGAAAAGCGCGCACTGCCAATCGAGCGTCCTCGCGACATGTTGGCTTAATAATCCAATTACTGTCAATAACCTCGCGACGCCGAGAGGAAAAAGGACACCGCGCCGGGAGAAAGAACGAACGCGAATACCACAATTAAATACCGACGTCGCCGAGGGAACGAGGCTGAAGCAAGAGGGGAGAGAAAAGAGCACGAACGAGATGGAAAAAAAGGAGAACGAACGCTCAATCATCCGTCAGCGTCTACGGCAACAAAAATACACGGAGGCGCGTAACGCGAAATTATTCATTGCGCGTAATTAATACATACGACCCGCGGGTATAAGTTCCGCAGTATACGACTTATGCTTTTAATAACGTCCCCGTGGTCCGGGCACGCACACGAGTATACGTATTACACGAGCCGAGATTTCGTCGTTACCGGAGATTTCAATGCGTGCGAGGAACGCGTTCCAAGTGAAAAATCATTGCTACTCCGTTAAAGCTCAATTATTGCGTCCAGCAAACAACGTTAAATCGATGCGCAAAAATTAAAATTTTCGAAATTAACGTAATTATTCCCTTGGAAGGACAATTTTCAAACTTTGTTCGGTCGTTAAGCAACAAGCGGCAATTTCGCAGCGCGTTTTCACCGATTAAGCGAAAAATCGCTGCTCCTCGGACTAGAGCGCTTAAAATTCACGGAGGCTCGACGGCATTTTTAATCTCGTGCCGGCCGATTGGATGGGACGGGATATGCGCGTACACGGCGCACGGCAGTCGCCGCGGCGAGACGTGTAATTTTCTGCGGGGCAAAAGAGAGGAAGGCTATACTCGTCCGTGCCCCCGTTACCGCCTTCTCTGTCGTTCTCCCGTGCTCCTTATTTTTCTGTCTGCGCGGGGCCCTCGGACCCTGCTGCTCCCTCTGCCGCGCGACGCACACACCGACTGTGAGAAAAATAGCGGATCGTTCACTTTTGCCCGATATTTGCATGTTCAGGGCAACACCCTTGCCCCTAACTTTTTCTCTTTTTGCCCAAAGTTTTGCGGTTTTGCGCTCGGGAGATGGATACGCGGGCGATTTACGCGGGATGGTTCGAATTTTTGCGGCGCGCTGTTTGCAAGAGCAGGCGCGGTATAATTTTTCAATTAGCTCGAATCTCGAGTGCTGGAAATTGCACCGTTTTTTCCACGGTGACTAACGCTTCGCTTGTATTTTTTTCTCTTCAAATTTGGTGTCGATTTATATGCGAAATTAATTCATCAAGCGGGTTCATAGAGACAGAGAAGTAGAGAGAGAGAGACGAGCTCCGCATAATAAGGACTTTCAACTCGGACTCTCTCAATAGGCGCGTTTTATCGCGCATAAATATTTAGCCATTGATTATGACTCTCGTAAAAATAAACAAGCATCCTCAACAATGGCGCACGGCGCGTTAAGACAGAGAGAGAGAAAGAGGGTGCGGAGGCAGGCGTAAAACGCGATAACTGAAATATACCGCGCGTCCGTGAAAACGCGCGTGTATACTTTACGCGTCGTAGGAGTCGTTGCGGGACCACGAGAAAGCGAATAAACGGCCATTTTGGCTCGGCGAGCGCGTGGGTGTGTTCGCGCGCGCGGCAGCCGTATCGTCTTACGCGCTGCCCACGGGGCCCTCTCCGCCTTTTCGTGCGTACGCTCCTCTCCAGCCCGCATCGCGGGAGAAACGGAAATAACAAGGAGAAGCGGCGTTTCCCCCCGCGATAATAATGCCCGGCTCGCTAATAAGGATCGGCCGAATTCAATTAAAGTCGAACGCGAGAAAAGTCCGAAGACGCTTGTACATCGAGTCGAAAATTCAGTGCGAGGCGCGATCGCTAAGTCCGATATCCGCGAAGGAGTAAATTGGGCCTCGTTGCGAGGTATGAGAAAAAAAGGCCTGATGATTCGAGGAGTTCGAGAATCAGGCCGAAACGCTACTCACGGGAGAGAAGATGCAATGAAGGCCTCCGCCTCCTACCTTTTCGGGGGGAGATCGAGCTTTCGTTTCCGGCACAATAATCGCGATCCGGGACCTCACTCGTTAATGAGACGGAGGAGAGTGTGTATCTGCTCGCACACGCACGAGCAGGCGCGCCGATAATGCGAAATGCGGCGTAATGAGAAAAGGATATGTTTGTAATTAGCGCTCGCTCGGCTCGACGGATATTTATGTATTTATTTGCGCGCAGTCGTTACGATGACTTACGGGACTAAGTGCGACGCTTAAACGCTGATTAAAATATCGCGCAGCCGCCTCTCGAGGTCAGGAGTAATGCGCGTCGCTTACGTGCTGCGTTCGACGCCTCCAACTTTTACCGGCGATTTGCGCGACCGAAGGGTGCGAGCGAAAAGAAGGTCCCGATATATGGATCACCAACGACTGTCGATGTTGGCAAACGCGAAAAAAACTCATCGGAGGCAGTAATGCGATATTCGCCGCGGGTGCAATCGATCGGCGATGTTAAGCAAATGCATCGTCGACTCCGCCGACCCGAATTCAGCGCGCATTAAGAGACCCCCGCCGGAGGCAGGCATTAAATAAATAATCGCTCGCAAAGTTTCGCGCGCGTCACGTGCGCCGCACAAAACACCTACTATTACCGGCACGGCGAGCTCGCGCGCGAATATATCTTTCTTACGTCGAAACGAGAAAAATCCAATAAATTCCGCGCGCGGGAGATAACGTGACAAGCGGCCGATATTTATGCGGAAATGCCGTTACCTCTTTAGAATCGCGCCGAGTCGCCCGGTGTTATTCCCCTTATCTCGCATCTCGCTATTATCGTTTTTGCGGACGCGTACCCCGGGTGTGTGTAATAATACGCGCGAAAATTGAAAATATTATTGCCTTTGTTCGCGCCTTTCTTTATACGCCGGGGCTGCTCGGACGCCGTTTGTCCCGGGCGAACGATAATCGGCCGCAGGAGGCGATAATGGCTCGGGCGCCTTATTTTAACAGGCTTTACGATTTCCCGCAATTACGCGCCGGAGTGCCGCTCCGCCGGCCTATCGATGAATATATGCTAAAGCCCCGGGTGTGCTCCCAATAAAACAATGAGTTTGTTCCCCGATTCGGTTCGGGTAATGCCGGCTCTTTATCGTCAATAACAAGGTTTGTGGGTTATTCCAGTTTTGTGGAAATCGCGCGCACTCTCGTACTTATGTACACATTCGAGGGAAACTATTACTGAAACTATTTAGCTTTCCGTAACCGGCCGATATCGCGTACCATGTACGCGAAACGTTTCGAGATGCAAATTTAGATTTCGGCGATTTGTCAGCCGGACAAATGATCGCATTTTAATAATTACGCAACGTTCGATCGCCGGCCTATCTAAATGCTCTGGACGCGAGTTGAATTTCCAAACGCGTTCGAAAATTCAAAACTGCGCGGTGAAAGTGAGTAAGTGAGCAGCGCGCCGCGGAATTATAAATTCGCGCGGAAAAAGAAATCGGCTATTACGTGAAAAATCGATAGCCGATAAAATTGTAGCGCACCTATTGGTCGTACGACTCGCAAACGTAATCGAATAACAATATTTCATCAGCAATTTTGACGCTCTATCCGGCTAGTTCCGCCGATGCGTTTTCCCATTAGCCCGAAATAAAAACAGCCACCCCCTCCCACTCGAATTAAAATCAATTCATCCGGCCGGCGAAGATTGCGGCTCTCCCGCGAGCTCTCCGCGCAACAAAGACCGAATAAATCAGCCGCGAGATACAAAGCCCGCAGTTTCCCCGTTCCTTTATCTCCGCTCGTCGCTCACTTTTTTTTACCTCGTCTCCGGGCGGCGGATCAGAAATAAAAAGGAAAAGGAGGGAAGGGCCCCGGCGAGCGAGGTAAAAGAATCGAGGGACCAAAGTGAATTTAACGCGGCTGTCAGGCTTATTATACGTACACGCACTCGCGCGTGTATATGACGGGGAAGAGCCTTGACTGGTCTCCCGTGCGCGGCGCGAGAACGCAGCGAGATCCCCCCCTCCCTCCCCCGCGGCGTCCCTCTCGCGGTCAAGCGGCGAGTGAAAGGGATCGCGAATTTTCGTTCACGTGCGCACGCGGGCATATGTATGATCCGCCGGGCCGCGGAGGAGACGCGACCAATGCCAAAGTGTCGTTGCCCACGGTGCGCCTCCTTGTCGCCGGTGCGAAGGTGAGCGATAGCTCCGGCATCACCGGCCATGCATTATACGCGACCGTGGGCTTTGTCTCGACCCGTGAAAATGAGAAATTTGGCTCTCGTCGCCGGGCATTTATTTCGCGACGTAAGTACCGAGTCGCGTTCGTCGGCGAAATTATTAATCGCCCCGGTGTCGGCGATGGATAAGGCCCGACCTCGCGCGCGATGCGTTTTACGGCCGCTTAGAGGATAACGGTAAAAGCGACGGCTCGCGGAGATTTCGAAAATTTGAAAATTGCGGCTTAGCAGTACCGAGTCAAAGTGGGTTTCTCGCCGGAGAGTCAACAGATATTTTTTTCTTTACTGTTACGTTAAGAAAGTTCGGAGCGAGGCGACAAGTTTTACGAATTTGCGGTTAAAGATTCGCTTTATTGCAAATTTGATCCGATGTACCCTAATTGTCCTGTAAACCTACAGCAATTACATCGAGGTCCCGGTGAAAGTAAACAAGCGGTGCACGAAATTTTGATGATGCCACATTATCGTGTCTTGCAGTATTGTACAGTAAAACTTTCTTTAATTTTCTTTGATTTCACTTTAATCCGAAATAATCAGCGCACTCGAGTGGCATGAAAAAAAGTCCCTTTCATAAATATACAAACGTTTATAATTAAATATTTCTTCACGCGATTATTTATCCAATTGATAATTCACTTCGTGCTACACTTATTATGAAAATACTCGAGGAAAAAAATGTCGACGTGTTACGAGATTATCGTCTGTAAGTTCGAACGAGAGCGAAAAGACGTCAGTCAATCACGTAAGAAGATTAGCCCGAATTTCCTGGGAAACCATACGCGCGCGCCGTAAAAAGAAAATCACTGACAGGAGAGGCTCGCACGAGCCCGCGCCGGTAATCCCCCGCCACTAAAAGTCCATTTCAAATGATATACAAACTGTCTAGCGGAATCAAACGCGAGCGAAGGTGACGAGCATAAAGAGCTGCGTTTCTAATTTAAAACTTTACACACGGCGCTGCGCGTTCGAATCTGATCGAATCGAATTGACGGCGATCCTCGCGGGCTCCCCTCTCGGCGACGAAAATAAAAGAGCGAGAAGAGGAAAGGTACGATCGGCCGATGAGAACGCGACAGAAATTCCGCATGCCTACCTAATTTATGCTAATAGCGTAATATAATAACATAATTTTCCACTTGCCGAGGCGGTGCGCCTCGAAAATTTAGCGCGCTCGCGCGCAGGCGGCCTCGCCGATATATCCCATTCGCAAAAGGAGGAGAGCGCGTTCTAAAACCTTAACGACCGGGGTGAAGGGCTCGTTATTAAAAGCCTCCGTAAGCGCAGAAGTGCAGAATTCCAACAAAACGAAGCCGAGGTAGCCGTGCGCCCGCGCGCGCCTTCACAAAAAGTATAAAGTAGCGCACAAAGAAACGGAGCGAAGCGGAGCCTGCAATCCCGCGAGCAACAGTGTTTTTGAGGCCCTCAAGGCCCCGGCGCGCGCACGGCGTATACGCGCGCGCGCACAAGGCGGAGGAGAGCGAGCGAGAGGGAGCGAGGGAGTTCCCCCCTCTCTCCCGATTACCCGGCGGATGAATTTTTATTTATCGCAAAAAGGCAAGGTGGCACGCTGAGTGGTTAATGGTTATTGGCTCGCAATGCGCTATAGATATACATCGGGCGCGGCGCGCTCCGAAAGAGCCGAGGCCTCCACAAAGGGCCGGACATGCGCGGCGCATCGGGCGCAATAATAAATTCTATCGCCGCAACGTGACTTACTCATGGCGAGCCGCCGCCGGCAACTCGCGCAAGTATTAATTGTTAATCGCGCGCCACCACCACCTTGGCGAACGCCCATTCTCCCTCGCTCCCTCCCTCCCTGCCTCCCACTCCTCCTCCTCCCCCTCGCTTCCTCCGCTTCATTGATGCGAGCGAGCGCGCGGGATGCTCTCCGCCGAGGTCGAAATTGCGTCTGCGAGAGCCAAGGCTCGGCGCGAGCATCGCCGATGAAAAGATCCGATAACGAGAGGAAATGCCGCCTCGCGCACGCGCGTGCCTGAATTATTGTTATGCGCCTTTCGGAGAATGATGAGAAAGGGATATTGGGGGTCTTGCTACGCGCCTCGTTTGCGACGTGTTATTGTTGCACGACACGCGGTCTCCATTTTTTTTTACCTTCACTGAAGGCTCGGTAATGGCATTTTCGTAATTGGATAATTTTCATTTTTTTAACATCTGTTTTGAGAGCGAGTAATGAGAAAATTAAGCGGACAATTCATATTCTTGATATTTTTGAATATTTTTTTATGAAACATTAGTGTTGATAAGTCATTAAAATCATAATGATAATTTAAAAATCTTACAATTACTATAAATTATAAGTTATCGGTTAAAAAAGTCTGCGGTGTAATTACTTTAAAAAAAACCGTTCTGTAATTGGCCTATAATTTTTAAATAATATTCTCAAGTGCTGAAGGTAAATAAGAAATTGAAAGTAAATAGTACATTAGAAGTAATGTATTCTTAAATCAAAATGTATATACCTTCTAAAAATACATCATCCATTACAAAAATGCCTCAAGAATATACAGATAATTATGCAATCATCAATTCTTCATAAAAGTAGATAATCTTAAGAAAATAATTTTCTTAACAAATTTTCTTTATAATAGTAAACCGAAAGAAATGAAGCTATAAAAAAGACTTCTTTCATAATTTAGGAGGAAAATTTAAAAAATAAATTACTCTTAAAAAAAAAAGAGTGTGTAAAAGTTCGATTGGCTCAGGTTTTTCTGAAATCCATTCCTTTTTCCCCCCTCTGCATTTTGAGAGCAACGCTCATGCAGTTTATAATAATTGGGATCCGCAATATAAAATATTCAAGTGTCAAAGAAGAATGTAAAAAGTAAAAATAGAATTGGACTTACCCAGCTCTGAGGGATGCCGCAGCGGTGGCCAGCGCGAGGTGCGCGGGGGTGGGGCCCTGTCCCGGATCGGCGGCGACGAGCTCGCTGAGCACGAGGACGGTGGTGGTGGTGGGCGCTCCGGGCCCGGCCACGCTGACCGCGGTGCCGTTGGCCAGCGCCCGCGGCAGGTCCTGCTCGTGCTGCAGCTGCAGCTGGGGGTAGTGCAGGTGGAGCGTCGTGGCGCCGGTGGGCGCGGCGCCGCCCCTCGCCACGCAGTTGACCGGTATGAGGCCGGCGGTCGCGCCGTTCCTCACCGAGGGCGGCGAGGGGGTCGGCGGCGACGGCGGCGGCGGCGGGTACTCGACCACCTGCACCCGGTCCGCCTCGCTCTCGTAGATGATCTCCTTGTCGTGGGTGTACATGACGGTCTTCTGGCCGTCGTTGTAGATGAGGTCGATCATCTTGTGCTCGCCGGCCTCGGGGGTGACCCGGCCGTCGGTCTCCGGGTCCGTGGGCTGCTGCTGCTGCTCGTCCGACTCGGACTGCGGCTGCAAGTGCGCGCTGGGATGAAGGCTGGCAGCCTGGTGATTGTTGTGCAGATGATGACTGTACTTGGGGTGATGGTGGTGGTGATGATGGTGATGGTACTTGGGGTGGAGGCCGACCACGTGGCCGGCCGCGTGATCGTGCAGGGCGAGCACGTTCACCGGCTGCATCGTCGTCAGCAGCAACGGCTCGCTCGGGTCCGACTGCGTGGGATTGCTCAGTGACGAGGAGGCCGGCGACACGGGACCCTCCTGGACCTGCAATGCCGCGATCGATTCCTAAGACTTTTTTTCAGAATTCATTTACGTATTTCTAACAATCATATAAATCTTTTCTACCACAGTCCCGCACTCGCTCTGACCGAAGAAATTACGTTTTTCATTTCTCTAAACGCAAGCTCAGTATACGATAGACCGTATACCGTGGTCTGTACATATATTATTAAAAACTTTGATTTTATTTTTCCAGAACCCACTGTTGATCAAATTAAGCAGTGAAATGCGCTCCGCGCGCAAGCGTCAAAATATTATTCGATGCTCGTCGGACAAATAAATATTCCGCTCGTACGATCAAATTTTCTCACGTTTTACGAGAGCGCACGCGGGCGTTTTTAATCTTCCTGGCTCACTGTAACAACAATGACACCGCTGGAAAAAGGCCCGGGATAAAACAAACATTTTCACCTAGTCACTTTGGAGCGCGTAGCCGCGGAGCCAAAACACGCCCGGCCGAGGAAGGGGGTGAGACTGTACGCGTCGGAGTGGCGGTACCGCGCGGGAAAGAAGACGGACCGGCCGCGTATAGGTGTGTGTACCCTCTCAGGAGCAGCGGACGAGCCGCTCCTCGAGGTCCGATTATACAATGGGCTGGCTGGCCCCCCTAACTCTCGGGTGCCTCTATACACACTCTCGCGCGCGGGGGGATGTCCACAAAAAACGCGAGCGCGCGGTCGTTAGAGCGCACGAAAATGGCCTTCGCCGGGGCGGCGGCGGCGGCGGCTCCCCTCGCTTTTTTTCCTCCGCTTTTTCAATCCGCGCGCTCTCGCCTCCTTTGCTCTTTTTCCCCGCGTGGACGCGGCTCTCTCGCGCCTCCCCGATTTTTCGTGAGCTTAGGCGGCCTTTGTCGACGGGGCCTCCTACGGCGGAGTCCGCGCCGTCGGTTAATTAACGTGACTCGGGGCTTGAATGAGACGCGAGTTACTCGATATTCACGGGAATGTTCGGGGGCCTGTTTATTTCGCTTCCGGGGCGAATTTTCAGGCGGCGCTAGGATTATTTTGAAACGCGAAATGTAGGTTTTTTTCTGCGTTTTAACTCAGGTGCAGCTTGTGGTTACGAAAAGCGAATGAGCAGTCGAGAAGAATAACAAGCAGGGACAAAAAAAAGAAACGGAAAAAGATTCGTGGAGCAAAAAATAAATGATTGAGCGTGGTGAGTCATTTAAATTTAAAAAAAAGTGACACACATATGAATCGGTAATACACAGTACACGATTTGGCTTCATCGACACTGAATAAATTGTAAAAGAGTGGAAATTTGTGGCAAATATTGATCTTGAAGAGGAAAAATAAACGTTAAATTTAATTTTCTTTACGTGCACTGAAAATTATAGTTCAGGAATATTTTGAGATGACCACACACTTAATTTATATAAGGATATAATTGTAAGACTTTTGATGATGACTTCAGTATGCAAAAAACGACCTTTAGTTATATACTAATTTAAGAGACTTCAAGGTTAAATTACTAATCCTAACTTTTTTATAAGCTAATAAAAGTTTATCAAAGCAGCTATTGATAAAATAAGACGAGTGCTCAGCTGCAAGATTTCCTGTTTATTTTCAATAACTTCTTAAAATAGAAGCACTAAATTGTGCATGCACAAGGAAGAAGTCGCAGAAAACTGCGATTATGTCCTAACTGAAAACACAACGATCAACAGATTCAACATCTCGAACGCAAAGATGTAAGATTCGCGTCAAAATTCGCGACCCCCAACCGAAGATTCCCAGATGAATTAAAAAAGCGCGCCTCGCTATCGGCCGATATTTTTCCTCATCTCGCTAAATTAAGTCTTCAATCAAAGGGGGCCTTCGCTCGCTCGTACGCAAACAATTACGCGAGCGCGCCAACGCGCGATAAAGGGAATCGAGCGATCTCCCCGGCGCGAGGCGCTTCGCTTCGTCATCGGCGCGAGTCCGCGAGGCTTTGTGCCTCGCGCGTATATACGTACGTGTATCGCGAAAAAAAACGACGACGCGGAATAAAAAAAAATGAGAGACACGAGGCGTTTCAATACAACGCGGCGCGCGAGATTTTCGAATGGCATTAGACGGTGGAGTCATGTATTAAAACGTCCGCGAGCGCGAGATCATAATAATTAATCGTGCGCGTGTACATATACGTCGTACAGGCCGCGCGGGACAGCGCGACTGATTCCTCCTTCCTCCTCCTCCGTCTTCTTCTTCGTCCGAGAGTGAGGCCGAGATTAGACGAGAGATAAGCGCGCATCCTCTCCGCCATTAGCTCTCCTCTCTCTCTCCCGCTGATTTTTTCTCCGCGGCTCCTTTTTTCTCTTTCTGCCTCGATCCTCTTTTTTTATCGTTCTTTAGTTTCTTCTTTTTTTTTAACGTTTTATTGGGAGTTGGGAGTCGCGCGGGTATATGCATTGCGACGGCGCGGCTTAGTAGCGGATGAAATTACGTCGCGTCGAAACTTTGGTGATATAGATGACGCGATCGGTTAATTTTACTGTTTCGTATGTATACGGATGCCGGTGAAGAATTTTAATGAAGGTAAAGGAGGGGAAAAAATTACGACTCTCGAGTGTTCCTCGTTGCCTCGGGTTATCGTTATGAAGTTTATGGGTGGAATGATATGTTTATGAGTGTTTGTGGCATTAAAAAATTTTATGCGTTTTTTGTATAAATTTCGCCAAGTTTGTTTTAGGAAAAATTTTTCGACTCGTACTAAATGTATTATTAGGTTGCGCCGCTAACGATTTTAATTTGTATCATTTTTTCTCGTTTACGACTGGTGTAAATTAAAAAACGCTTGTAATAAAGTAACTCCACTTGATTTAAATAAAAATGTTTTACGTTTTTAATGTCAATTAGACTATACAAAAAATCATAAAATTTTGATGAAAAAAAAATATTGAAAAAAGTGTAATTAAAAATAGGATGAGAAAAGAGGCAGAAAAAAGCGGACTAACCCCACATTGAGTCAATAACTCTCGGCTGCCGTCTAATCTCATCGAGCATGCAGATAGTACACGGAGGCGCTCGCATCCAAGCTTATACATAAATTCCGCGCTAAAGGCGAGCGCCGCTGCTCTTCTCGATCGCCCTTCGCATTCTCGATCGTTCCGATTATTAATCATCTCCTCGTCCTCCTCTCTCTCTCTCTCCCTCGCAATTAAGCGTCGTTCGGTTATTTCTTCGGGAGAGCAAAGTGGAGGAGGGAAAAAATCGAGAAGCAAAAAAATAAAAAACATCGCCGGGCGACGTAACGACGCGAGAAAAGTGAGCTAATGGCCGCGCACGCCACGGACGGAAAAATTGCCGAGGGGAAATTGACGAAGAGGGCGATTTCGAGCGGCCGGCATTGGCTTTGCTCTGTTTAAGGACAACGCCGCTGCACACGCGTCTCGACCCGCGAAGTAGTCACGCGAAGCAATTTTCGTGTGGCCTAATGGAAAAATCGATTCTCCGAATGTCTTTCATTTAGTTCGCGTTTAAAAAAAATCGCGAAATTTACATTCGCAATAATATATGCGACTCGCGTGTAAACACCGAGCGAGTACAAATTGAATCTACCGCGGCAGTTAATTAAAATGCTTGAATATGAAATGCGACGATGTAAATGGAAAAGTATTCAAGAGGCACGGATATTCAATTATCTCTCGATGAAACAAAAAAATATGTGACCAACGCGATAAGAAAAACGCCATTATCGGCGGTTTCCCGCACAAAATCGAGAGAAAATTTACGGGTCGCCAAATCGGCGACTACGCGTCGCTCGTTAAGTTTCACCGGGCGACGCGCGTGTCATCCTCGGCTTTTTGCCGGCGCCTTTTTGCCGCGCTCGGTAATAAGGCGGACAGTTCGAGCGCCGCAAAAAAGCGCCGGGGGGATAAAGGAGCGCGCGGCCCGATGAAACTCGGCGACGATGGCCGCGTCGTGCAATACGGTCTCGCGCCTTTCGCAAGAGAAAGAGAGAGAGAGGTGAGCAGCGCGCGCACTCGTTCAGCCTGGAAATTATTATATATTTACGGTTATTAGGCGCCATTAGCTACGTCGGATTTAGACGCGGCAGCGCGCGCGAGTTACGTCCTTCGTAGATTACGCGGCTGCGATATAGTTTAGATTTCCTGGTGAGCGCGGCAACTTTTCACGCCGCCTGCGGAATGAATTAAAGTGTCTCTGGGTTTGGTGTTCATTTTTGCGAGCGCGCCAACCGGCGGATTCCGATCGGACAGCCGACAAGCGGCGCCGACAAATCTACGATTTTCAATCTCGCGCTTATGACTTATGGCTAATTAGATTTTGAGAATGCACCAATTTTAACGTGATTAATGCCGCTTATTAATAATATTTCTCTCGCTCTCGAACGCTCGCGCTGCGTATCGCGTGCTTGTTCATTATGCTTGAATTTATCGGAGTATACGCTGTGCCTCCGCTGGAAACCGCTGAACTATATGCGATTAAAAAAAATCACCATTCCTTCGATCTAAGTGCTCGTCAGCCAAAAAAAAAGAAGGCCTGGAAGCCAAGTCAGGTAAGCAAGATCGAGCGATCGGCATTAACCGACGCGCTCGCTCCGAGCAAACAGTGCATGAATCACGCGCGGTTCAACATCCCGGACAAAATCGACGCGAATTTCCGCGCCGAGGCGGGAAGGAGGTGTAAACGTCGCAAGCAAAATAAAAATCGCCTCGAGAAGGTGGAAAAACAAAGGGGTTTTATACGGGAGATATCGCGTGGGCGTGCGGGCAGGCAAAGGTCGCCCCTTTTTCCCTCGTGCCTTTTATAAAATATATGTATACGGTGAGCGTGAGCGAGCGCGAGAAATCCGAAGAGTCATCTCGCGCGATGGCTCCGGCTCTTCGTCCTCGGCGCTCGTCTCGAGTTTCGCCGGGCCCGAAGGGAGGGAGACGCGGCGAGGCGACCGCTGGCGGAGAAGAGAAAGAGAGCCACGGCAATGAGAGCCGCGAACGGACACCGACGCGGGCCTCCCCGGGCAATTTAACGTTCGGCCCGGCCTCGCGTGGAAGGGCCTTTTTATAAGCGCTCTGCCTCGTGTACTACGCCGAATTCGAATCTCGCGCGCGCGGATTCGGAGAAATCGTTTCCCGAGTTCGCAGCGGCCCCTGCGAAGATTAGAGCGCTCGCTTGATTAAAAATAAGAAAAAACAGAGCCCGAGTGATTTAAGCGGCTGTTTTAATCATTGTGATTAACGGTTATCGGCTCCTGCCGCGCGGAGGATTATAAAGCGAATATTCGCTCGTCAAGTAGCCGCCGCTCAAAGTACGTCTTCGAATCGAAGCGAATAATTCGATTTCGTTTTAAAGTCCGCTCTAAATCACGGATTGCGCGGGATAAATCATTTGAGCAATCAGCGAGCGCGCGAACCGCGAGATTTAAGCCCAATATACGTCAGGTCGAATGACTTAACTGGAAGCCGAGGCGGCCGTGTGCGAGCGATAAAAAAAAAGCAGCAGCAGCAGCGGAATCGAGGGGAAAACGAGCGATTTTTCCAGCGCGGATCGGCTAATTAATTTCGAAAGCGCAGGGCGGCGCGACGGCCGAACGAAATCGAGCGCTCCATCGCGCCTGGCAACACGGAGTCCGCGGGACATTTCGCAAGAATGGCGCTCGCGCCATTCCGTCTCGAGTCGCCAGTGCCGTATGCGCGCACGAAACGCTTGTATATCCGAAAGGCAGCGCCGAGCGAGCGCACGAATCGACTCCGCCCAAGGACGTCGGTGCCTTTTTTTGTTTGTTTAATCCATAAGCGGCGTCGCGGCTGATTTAATAAGGCGTTAGATCGTAAACAAAGTCGCGGGAAAATGAACGCGCTAAGAATCGCGATTTCATGAATGCTCATTAATTGGCCGTTGGGATCCTCTCGGCGCGCGATTGCTTTCATTGTCACCTGCGCGATGCGCGTTCATTAATAAAAGTCGTGGGGAGTACGCAGCGCCGTACGAATGAGTTACCGATCGATTGTGAGCGCCGATTGCGTTCGATTTAAATAAATATTTTTCCGTTCGGTGTAACAGGAAACGAATGAAGAAAAAAAATGCAAACTCGAAGTTTCTTTTCTCTTGTACGATCGCGGAGCTTCCTCCTTTCCCCAGGACAATCCGTGCGGCTCCGAACTCTCCTTTACGACTCGAAAAATCACCGCAAGGAAAATTGTTCGATCCGTCCATCGCGTATACTTGAGTTTCATTGAGAGTTTGATTTAAGGAAGAGCCGGGTAATGACGAGCCCCAGCGGGCGCGCGGTAAATTACCATCTCGCAAATGAATGAAGTCGTCGCCGGTTACGAGTCGCGCGCGCTCGCCTCGGCGACAATAAAACGCGCGCCTATGTACACCGCCAACGTAAACAATGAGAAGCACCCACGGCGTGTACGCTCGCTTCCTCCTCTCTCTCTCGTTCTGTCGCCGTCTCACGGCGCGTAGGCGCGGAGCCGCGGAATGCGCGTGTATACGCACACGGGGACGACGGGACATAAAAGCCTGGAGGCTCGTAAATAACGCGCGACTCGATATCTTCCCCCTCCTCCCATTTAATTGCCTTATTTACGAGCGGTCCTCTCGCGGATTTATCGGTCGCGCGCATCTGTAATACACGGGCCCCGTGGGCCTAAATCATTTTTAACGACGGCCCGAAAAACCTTCGGCTTTTCTCGCCGCTGATCCCCCGCGGTCCACGGCTATTCACGGCGGGCGGTGCCGGTGCGGCGCAGCCCCGTGGAAAAGCCACGAGGCTCCTGCGAGGGAGGAGCACGTGGAAAAGCAGCCCGTAACACTTGATCCTGCGGCACCCCAGGCTTTTCCGCCTGATTTAAGGTCCGGAGGGGGGAGATATATGTGCGACCTATTGACACGGTGGAAAGCTATTGTTCGTGGTTCTAGGTGTATGTATAGTTATCGCACGCCTAGTAACGACAGGTGTCTCGTTTGGGTGTATCTTTTATTATTGTTTTTTTCCGAAGTTATCCGAGATTTATTTTTTACTTTTTTTGATTTGTTTTTTTATTTTTGAGGATATAAGATAGTTTTTGTTATTATCGGTTGCCAAGAGGCGACTCTCACTAATCGCTGAAAAATGTTAATGAAACGTCGGTTTGATATAGTAAAGCGACTTATTAATGACCCAAGGCTTAAGGATTTAAACGATTAACTCGCAGCGTCTCTGGGCTCTTTCTTCTCGGGTCTCGAGAAATAGGATTCAGTAGATAAATTTCCGATGTCCAAAGCTGTGTGTCTCTGTCCCCTCATGTAACTTGGAAAGAAATGTTATCAAATAAAAATCGAGTCTTTATCCGAAATACACCGGCCATAAAATACTCGCCGCTGACTCACGGGAAAAAATTTATTTAAAAAAACCTCAGCTCCGTACGCATTATCCGTCCTTTTATGTTTCTTCAAATTCCTTGTTTTCGCCCAACGACACCAATAATTCAATGATAAGATGCGGATTTCGCCGGCGGTCATTTGGCGCGCGGGGAAAACCTCCTCGTTCTCGGAATGCCACTTTATTTATTAAAATCCCCCAAGCCTCATCCGCAATTTAGCAGTTCGAAATTACCACGAAAAGCGTTTTTACGCGTACTTTCGACAGGCTTAATTTTCGCCGCGTGAAACACGGCAGCTCGGTCAATGGGCACTTCGCGTGCCTCGATCTCATCAATAGCCGCAAAAACGAGAGAGCCGCTTTCTTCGCGCGCGCACGCGCTCGCGAATTTCGCCGGGAGTCGGCTAATTGCCAAGAGGGGGGTAAAGAGGGGGGTAAAGAGGGCGACGACGACGAGCGAGCGTGTGTGAGCGAAGATGGAGATTTCGATTAATGCGACGATGCGTGTGGCGTATATACTGACCGGTGACAGCGAGTCCTGCATGTGAAGGGTCGTGGCCGCTGCGTTGTCCGGCTCGGTGCACGTTGACATTCTGTCCTCCCGACTGCACGTCCGTCTCTTTCGAGCCGCTGGTTCCTCCTCCTCGGTGGAAAGCGAAAGTGGGATGCGCCGGGGGTAAGCGGAGAAACGATAATAAAACAGGGAGTTGCTTGCGGGGTTGCGGGGGTCAATAAACAACGAACTAGGCGCACTCGTATGTCCGGCTGGGGATTCCGGGCCTCCGTATCACAGGCTGCTGTTGCTCGAGGCTCTCGTATGGCACATTTGCGGAAGCGTCGATTGAGGTCAGGACCTGCATCACAGTGTCACTCGTTACTTACACCGCGAAGAGAGTAAGCTACATACATACAAATAAATTCATTTAGAAGCGTCCATTGCACAACGGCAAAGCACCGAGCGCAGAAAAGCGAAGCAGAGCGTAGAAAGCGCGCGTTCATTGATTGATTCTCGGGCCCGCTAACCAGCCCGATTCCCTTTCGTCGGGGGGGAAGAGAGAGAGCTCCGCGAAGCGGTACCGCGCGGAAAAACGATGCCTAAGCAAACGCAATAAAACGCAACAGGTTGCAGGAGAGGCGCTCGGCGCGCCGGGGTAATTGGCGGCGCGCCCGTAAAAGCCGGCGCCGAAAAATCCTCCGCAGTGGCGCGCGAGCGTAATGACGCCGGGTTTCGGGGCCAGGGTCACGCGGCCGGCCCCGCGCCCGGTATAATGCGCGCGCGGGAGAAGACCGGTGCCCGCGCGCGCGCACGCCTGTGTTGCGGGAAGAGAATCTCGTCGATCAGCTGGTCCACCGACCAGTGTTACTGGTCTCGTCGCGCTGCTCTCCTCGAGGGGAGAATCGTCATCGAGCAACGACCGCGCGAAACTGGAATTCACCGGGTCTCGGTCCCCCCCGCGCGCGCTCGCCGAGTATAAGTACGCCGATGCATGACGGACGGACAGGTGTAATAATAGACGCGAGAGGTGTTCCAGTCGACGATCGAGAGTGAACGTCGTCTGTCTTCCTCGTTTGCTCGCTCTTTTTTATCGCGTTTGTGCAGTGTGCCTTAGAGGCGACGCGACGACGTTGCGAGAAACGGCTGAGTAAACGTTTCGCGGTTATTAATTATTATTTCTTTCTTTTTTTTTTCGAGAAAAAAGATTGCTGATTGTTTTGCGTCGTACGCTCGGAGTCTTTACGGGCGACTTTTTTGCACTCGCCACGTTCATCTTCTGCTGCCGGCGGTCAGAGTGTTCGCGGCGAGACGAGGGCTACGACGGCGCTAAAGAGGGATTTAGTGCTTTTAAAAGGCACTTTCTCTTTCGCGGTTTGCTCTAAGAGGGTAATTGATCTTTTAGGAAGTACTTGTTGAAGCTATGCATTTTGTTCTAAAAGCTGTTCAGCAATAAATTGAGTAGTGAAAACACTTTCAGTACATATTTCTCATTCAGCGGATAATTTGAAAAAAATCTTCAAGTATCTTAGCTCGCGTTGAATGCGATGTAAACAATAATAGATCAATTATGAATTAAAAAAAAACTTTATTCAACGTAAATCTTCATTGATTAGTTTGCACTTGAGGCGCGTAATTAAAATTTATTTTTAAATTACATTTTCCGATGAAAACAACAGCTGAGAAGAAAAAAGTGGAATGGAGCGGGGTATAAGCCCCGGAGCACGTGCAAAAACGCCGGCGCCTTTTTTCTGGCCGCAACGGACTGTCGCGGGGGAGCGCAGGTGGCTGAAAAAGCCGGCCCGGACGCAGCCCGCGACTCGCCGAACCGGCACTCCGCGTGCTCTCGGCCGGGCCCGGCAACGCAACCTCCCGTGCAACGCGGAAGAAGCGGGCGAAGAAGGAGGAGAAGAACGGGAACAAGAAGATGCGCGCCGACCGGCGGAAGAAGCGGAAGATCTCGTTTCGCCCCCTCGCCCCGAGTCTCTCTCTCTTTCTCTCCACAGGCCGTTGTTGTTGTTGTTCTCCTTTGAACTATGTGGCCTGGCGCGCGCGCGAGAGATGAGGCCGCGTGGTGCGGAGCCGGTATACGAGGAGAGGAGAGGCGCGAGACGAAGCAGGTTCGGCCGGTCTAACCTGATTCTCTCCAAAGGGCAACCTGGCCGGCGAGCCGCCGCCGCCGCCGCCGCCTCCGACGCGACTCCCGATCAGATTGGGAAGCCGCGAAACCGGGCAGGCCGGCCGGTCGCTCCGCGTTTTTGTTTCCCCTCGCTCGCGCCCAAGCCTCCCGATCGCCGAATAGTCGCGGCATTTCGCCCGAGCCGTGCGCGTAAACTCCGGGCCACAATCTACGCGCGTCCCGTGTGGAATCGCGAGGTCGGACGGTGTTCGGCGCGTCGGGCCGAGTGAACAGTGTGCCAGCGGCGCGGGAGAGTACGCGCGAGAGCGAAACTCGCCGAAGGCGCTTTTTGCCGCGAGTATTTAATAAGCCTGGACAAAAGCGCGGCCGGACCGGGGAAAAGGGGGAGCCCTTTTACTTTCCACGGTGCTGAGAGGCGGCGAAGTGCGGCCTCCGCTTTTTTACGCGAAAAACAATAAAAGAGCCGGCGCGCGCGGCGTTAACGCCGCATTCCCCGTCGCTTTTCTCCGACTCGCCACCTGTCATCGCAAGTGCGATTTAGCGTTCGGCGAACGAGGCGCGCGCACCACGTCGGTTCCGCGAAGTGTTCTCCGCGGTGCCAAGGCGCAAGGGAAGCCGGAGAAGAGCGAAGAGAGAAGCTGCCGGCGGCCGCTGCTCGGAAGCTGTTGGAAGGAAGCAATACTCACTTGGCGGAGGTTCATAATCTCCGAAGATTCGAGAGCTGCGCCGAGCGTGGGTCGGTAGCGCGCGTGTGCGTGTCCTCGGGGAAGGCCACAGGTGGGGGGGAGGGGGACTTTGGTGTCACTGACTACAAACTACTACGGGCGTCCCTCCTCACTCTGGGGCTCACATCTCCGGGGCCGTCCTCCGCTTCATCGGTGCCTGGCACCACCAACTGCCGGCGATCCCTTGGCTGCTACTGCTGCTCTCGGCGTCGGTGCCGGCCGCCTCGACATCCTTGCGCTCGCGCACCGATCGATCTCCCAAACCTTTCCGCAGATTGAAATCGACGACGCGCCGTTCGCGGAGCGCGCAATCGAACGCGAACTCACTCTGCGGTGTTCACGCGAGATGCTCTTTACTCTTTCGAGAAACCAACACTGTCACTGATCGGCCGAAGGCAGCGGATGCTGCTCGCGGTGCACTGGTGTCCCGTGGTCCAGCGGACTCGCGGTGACCACTCCTCGGCGAGGTTGTTCTCTTTTTCTCTGCTGCTGCTCGCGTATGCGGAGGCGCGCCCGGAAAACGGGATGAAAATCGGCCCTGTTAGCCGGCGGCTCCCTTGGTCCCTCTCTCTCTCTCCCTCGGAGAGGAGGCTTTCGGCGAGATGCTCCACGTACGACGCGTCGCAGCGCTCTCTCTCTCTTTCTGTCTTCTGTGCGCTGTGGCCAGCGGCAGCGGCAGCGCGGACACTCACACGGCCGAGCTCGGCTCACGCACACACTCGCGCGGTTCGGCCGCCGACGAGCGAGAGAGACGGGCCGACGGGGGCGAGCGAGAGGGAGAGCGAGAGGGAGAGCGAGAGCGCGCGCAGGTAGATACACGGGAGAGCACACGGCGGCGGCGGCGGCGGCGGGCGCAGCGCGCTCCTGCGGTCCAGACGATATATTCGGAGGAGGCGAATGTTGGCCGGCCGTGCCCAGCCGCCGGAGAAACGAGGCGTTCGCGCGCGCGAGCGCTCTCACACACGCACACGGACGCACGCGCGACAGAGACGGAGAGCGCGAGATCACGGCAACATGGCCGCCGGAGACACAGAGGGGCTCTCCTCTCCCAGCATCCGAGGCTCCCTCCCGCGCCTACCTGTGCCCCTAGCGCCGTCTCGCTCGCGCAGGCTCCGCGGCAGCGGAGAGATACGCGCGGCCTCCCCCCCTCCCCCGCGGCATCGCCTCCCTCGCCCTCTCACTCTCACTCTCGAGAGGAGAGTACCCCCTACCTGCTCCCCGCCACCGCCACCGCCGCCGCCGCCGCCGCCGTCGCACCTCCGCGTACCTGCACACGCACACACACACCCGCGCAAAGCGCTACGTCAGCCCGGCGGTCTCGCTCGCACCCGGGGCCGCCTCCCTCGGCGGCTCTCGCTCCCGCCTCCCACCAGCGAGCGGCAGGTATACGCTCGGGGGGTACACGCAGCATCCGAGCGAGTGTGTGCGGACGCACGCACGAGCGAGAGAGAGAGATGGAGCCGCGCGCGCCGTGTGTATACACGTACGGAGCCGGGAGAGGAGATAAGGACGGCGACGTCGCCTCGCGCTCTCCGCAGCATGCCGCGTCTCGCTCGCGCGTTACGTAAAGGCCGGACCCGGGAGAGAGACGCACGCACGCCGGCCGCGAGGAGGAGGAAGACGACGGCGACGGACTACGGCCACCCGGCATTATCGGACATCTACGCGTCTCCGTCTTTCCTGCCCGAGTCCGAGGGCACCTCCGCTCGCCTCTGATGGATCGCCACTTTCCGCTGCACCGATGTGCATCGGTGTCCGTATACTCCCTAGCGCTGTTCTCTCTCTCCTTTTTTTCGTCTCTTTCTCAAAATTCAGTCTAACGACGAGCGGGGATTGACTCGCGCTGTCCGTTCGCGCGCGGGGATTACGATCGCTCGCGCGCCAGTCGATGTATTCGCGATGCAGGCGGCTAATATTTTCGTGCTTTCGAAACTTTTCCGCGGGGATAGAGAGGGAGAGACACGCGCAGCGCGAGAGCACGGGTATATACGCTTGAATGCTGCTCGTTAAAAAGATATCAATCCTCGTCGCGGATTAGATCGCGGGCTTTTTGCGCCGAGTCGCGCTTCGCCTTCGCTCGCGAGTGCATAAATCTCGCCTCGGGAGTATTCGCTAAACCCGCTAAAGATTAACAATTTCTTTCATTCGAACGAGTCAATTTTAATCCACGCGCGAGCGTATGTGCGTGGTGTATACGCCACCGGCGCGTGAAATCGAAACTTCAACTCTATCGGGGATCTAGCGAAGAAATCGTTTGGATCGCTGCGAAAAAAGAAGGCTCAGGTGTAAAAGAAGCCTGGTATCCATTACTAACGCCACTCGCTTCTTAAATGCGCTCCATTCAGCGAGCCATCAATATTTTACACGGCGAGACGGTACCTGCCTCATTTGTTCGGCTGCTAATCGGCTCGGTATTGACGCTTCCTGAATGGGCTTTGATCGGCAAAAGTCGCTTTCCGCACAATGACGCCTGCCCGCGCGCGCGCGTTTTCTTTTCGTACGGAAGAAAAGGGAGACGGCCGGGCGGAGAGGGGCTGCCGAGGCAGAAACCACGGCGCAGCCTCGGTCTTTCTTCTCGGAGAGCGAGGGGCTACCTTGAGAAGGATACCTGGGCAGGGAAAGGAGCCGGGCCCATGAATGCGGGAAAATACGCGGACGTCAGCGGCTGGCGAAAAGTTAGTCCGGGGGGGCTCGAGAGCAAGGTTGTGGAGCCCACAGCTGGAGCTCGTAAAAAGATCATCGCTCCCGCTATTCAACTGTAGCATTGGGGTATTTTTTTACCGGTCTTATTTTTCACGCGATTTTTAAATAGTTTTGCTATCGACATTCTATTCATTTTATTTATTTACTAAAAACCGATCATTTATAATATAATTCTTAAATAACTTTTATCTGACTGAAGTATTTTGAAATGATCATTAATAAATATAAATGTGATGTAAACAAGAAAATAGAAAAAGTAATGGACCTTTTTCCAATAATCAAAACGATGATTTAATTCATGCGATCACAAACCTTCGTTGGATAATTGATTTTAAGTTTTCTCGGTAGACTCCATTTAGAAGCCTCGAGTTATCTGATTTTATGCATATTAAGCCACCTGATTTTAAGAGCTCTAACCCGCGCCGGTAATACCACTGTACGCCGGGCGGAGAGCGAGAAAAATAGAAAGAGAGAGGCGAAGGACGAATGAATTTCGGTGTGCGTGTAGCGATGAAGTAGCTTCCCCGGCAGTGGCACTCTCCGGCGTGCTTTGAGCGCGAGAGCGAAAGAAAGAAACGAAAGAGATCCGAGGAGAGCGTGCAGTACACTTTTGAGAGGGAAAAAGAAGCACGAGCGCGCGTATATACGCTCGGCGGGCAAGGGAGGAGAGACAGATTAAAAGGAGAAAAAGGAGGAGGAAGGAATTAAAAAAGTCGTGGTGGAGAAAAAAAAAGGCATCGGGCCGAGGGACGAAAGAAGAGGCGGAGAGAAGGAGGAAAAAGAAGGAGGGAAAGAGCGAGAGGGAAGGAGGGATAAAAAAGGAGGACTGGTGAAAAATGGGCAGCCAGAGCGGAGCGAGCGGGACGGAGCGCGCGCGTACCCTCGAGCGAGAAAGAGAGAGCGAACCGCCGCTCGTGGAAAATTTTCAATCGCTCCCAGACGCGAGGCGCGCGAATAAAGAGCGCAACGCGGCGAAGGAGAGAGGAAGTGAGCCGTCGGAGGGTGTCCCGCGCGCTGGACGTCCGCTCCCCTCTCCCCGGGAGTTTTCGCGAGGACGCCTACGCGCGCGCCGGGCGTGGGCGGCCGCGGGGAGCGCGTAGGCTCGCCCGAGCGAGAGATAGAAAGCTCGAAAACGACGAGAAAACGATTCGCGGCGGGCCGCAATTTGTAAGGATAAATTGCCCGCGCGCTCCGACTCTGCCTCTGCCTCCCCCCTTCGCCACCCCGTGTACGTGCGCTCCGCGCCGAGCGATTTCGCGAATTGCCTTAACGATTATTGCGCCGCCAGTTCCGAATTTGAGGATTTCTGCGCCGCAATTACTTTAATGACGAGGATCGAACCGCGAACCGGACAAAAGGAACGCACGCGCGCCGCAGCGCTAATTAAAACGATAGCGCGCGTGTGAAAGTATCCAAGGCTTGTCTTATCCGTGGGGGAGACTGGGCCTTATCGGTTGCGGTGGATATTTTTTTTCGAGCGTTTCGATCGCGGGCGTTCGCGTGGTCTCCGCGAGAAATACGCGTCGCCGGCCAATTAGCGCGTCGCTTTGGGGGAATAGGTATAAGACGTCGCTCGTGCAGACGGCAGCGCATTGAAATCTCCGAGGTTTGCGTCGGCGCGCGTGCGCGTCGCGAGACGGACGTACGGTGTTCCAGGGAAGCCGTGACGGTGTCGAGCGTATTGTTTTACACGTATGGGGACATTGCACTTGAGAACTTTTTTTCGACTCTTTTGTGTTGGAATTTTGTATTTACACTTTACGCACTTGAATATTCTTAAGAAATTTGAAACTACTTAAAAATTTTTTTTATTTGCATTTAGCATTTGTATTCCTTGTTTTTATGAAATGGAGTTTTCGTAAAAGGAGTCATTACTCTTGAAAAGGAGCTTCTGGCAATTCGATTTGTATATGTAATGTTTTAAAGTTAATAACTGTAATTTAAAGCCACATAAGTAATAGCAGTGGCAGACAATAATTTAAAAAAATACAATTATATCTTTAAAAGTTCGATGCGACAACTTTCTTAACTTTCACAAATTCAACAAATTCAGTAAAATGTAATTTTAAAATATGGACTTAATAAACGCGAAGCATTTTTTGAAAAATTAAAATAAAAAGTAATATGAGTATTTTGAAAAGGTAAAAACCTCAATTGGGCGCAGAAAAATACTTGCGTATATCGCGGTTGAAATTTAAAATGCTTAAGAAGATGCAAAATAAGGAAGGGAAAGTAATCGAGCGCGTTTGCATCAAAGCGTTATCGATAAAGCGGCAACGTTATATTGCAAAAAGGAGAAAATTAAAGCCTCGGATTCCCTTATTGGCCTTCGAGATTCTTCGCTCCGAGACACTTTTTCTCTCATCCCCCGAGCGCATTCCCTCGCTTTTTCCCTTTTTCTCCTTTTGCGAAATTGACAAATGGAAAAAAAATGAAAGCGCCTTAAGACGCTCTTATACATATAGATGCGAAGGAGGCGGCGAGGAGGCGAACGAACGGCGCGACAGAGACGGAGAGATGAGGTAAAAAAGAGAGAGAAAGAGAGGGAGTCGAGCGGAGGTTCATGAACGGTGAAACGTTATTGCTCCGATAAGGATATCGAGTTTGTCAGCCTTCATAAAGCTTATCATCGTACGTTTTCATGCGTGCGAGCGGCGCGGCGTCGAGTCGCGAGCGCCCGTTATAATACTCGATTCGTCGAGTCTTTAACAAAGTGGCCACTGCGGAATAATTGATGTTACCAGCTCTTGTACGCGGAATATATTCATCAACTTTTGCAACTTCGCGAGCGTGAGAATTACAAATAAAGCTTCTTCTTGCAAAACGGCTCAGGGTAACTCTCAAATTATTTTCTTAAATCTTAAAATTTATGTTTATTTTTTAAACGTAATTTCTGCGAAAGATAATACCTTTATCAATAATTTTGTTTTTATGGTTGAGAGTTATTAAATGTGTCGCGGAGCTCGTTGTTTTAAAGTACAGTAAGATATTGGCAGGAAAATGAGCACAAAACAATTAAGCACTTTTTTTATCTTTCCTGTTTTGCTATATCGCACTTTTCGACATAATGAGCTGTTGTTATGTCAACGTTTTCCACATTACCTCTGCCTTGTCACGGTCTTTTAAAAAAACGCAACAAAATATTAACGACACATCATTACTTCAACGCAAAATGTTCTATTAATTAAATTGAACTAATATCGCCTATGATCGTTTAAGCCGCATATACCTAGCCACCTTCGCGATTTCCATTCTTTTTTGAAAAATATCCTCATTAGCGAAACCGTCGAAAAAAATTAATTAATCATCGTCGCCGTCATCTATCACTTTTCAGCGAATATAACGCGCGTCACTCAATGCTTTATTGCGGTCTCTCGCGCGAAGGAGCCGCGAGGCCGGGGATCTCTTATAAGCAGAAAACAGTTACGGCGCGGGATCGGAGCGTTCATCGGCGGGCAGGACTCGCGACATGCGACGCGACTTCTTTTTCTGCGGCCCGGCTGAAAAAGGGCCTGCGCGCGAGCCTCGGTCCCGCAAGCGGCGTCGATCCGGGGAAGCCGCGCTGCTCTTGGACAAAGCCGTGGGCTCTCCCGAGAAAGACTGGGAACCGCTTCTTGCTTCCGATGCTCATTGTTGATCGATAAGGTCATATCCGCGGGATGAGGAATCGACCACCGGATAAATTTGGAATTGGACGTTTTTTTGCATCGGATAATGGCTTTAAGAGTTTTAATGAAAATTCTTTGAGTAAATGCTGCAAAGGAAGGTGCGTTAAGCTAATGTTTGAGGAAAGTTTCTTAAATTGGCAAAAATGTTGATTAGCTAATTATTTTAAAATTGGAAACGATTAAAGTTATACAAAAATAATTCTATTTCGTAATTCACGAGTTGAATAATTAAAATTCGATATTTTTAGAAATCGCAAGTTAAATGACTCATTGATCGTTCGTGACATATCGCGATAATTCAAAATCTCTATTTTTACCGAAATTGGTTAAAAATCCTGTGATTCATGCAAGCGACTCTTAAATTTATACCAGGAAAAAGAGAAGTCCGCCAGGCTAAAAAGCCACGCGTATACCCTATCATCGACAAATAAAAAAAATAATAGAAAAACTAGAATGAAAAGAAATTCCGTCTCCAGTGGAGTGTATATTAATAGCATAATTCCCGTGCTATCAGTGACCGGCGATTAGTATTAATATATTCCCGAGCGGACTCGAGTGCCCGTCGAAGTAAAATCTCAATTTTAACATTTAGCTCCATCTCGCTCCCTCCCGACTTGCGGCGCAAGCGACGCCTGGGCAGCAGTTTCGAAAGAAGGCACGACGAGCGGCCGATTTCCAACGCATATAATTTAATGCGATTACATAATTCCCCATTCGCGTGACCCGCGCGCCTCCGAAACCTCTCGCACGCACGGGCGCGAGCTCGCGCGAATTCCTCGCCCCTCGCGTACCACCTTTTGTGCGCCGCCGCGTTAAAAGGAGCCGTGATTTTTCTCACAAAAGGGGATACACTCGGAGTCGCGGCGTGAAATCGGGTTGCGCGCGTGCGCGCCCGCGGACACCTGAGCGCGTTTTCCGTGAATTTCGCGCCTGTTACGGAGACCAGTATATGTATAGGCATTTTAAATTGACGGGATAAATTGTCGAGTGTGAATTTCGGACGGCTTTACACACGCGGACCTGTCGATACTTACCGAGATTTTTTTTTCCTTCTCGAGCTGTAATCAGCGACGCGTACGTCACGCACGTTACGACAATGAGTTTATATTTTTTTACCGCGAAATATTTATATAAAACTGATACGTTCAATTTCTTAAGTGGAAACGTACTCTTGAAAGCTTTTGCGTGTACGTTTTATTGAGCGATAAAAATTTATTAATAATTAAAATTTTTGTAAGGCCTCGATATTTACGGGCAGCTAGCACCTTTTCGATTAGCGTTAAATAAAAAGTCTATTTTTACGCCGGCGCAGATATAAATAGCGAGCGAATAATTAAATACTACCCACGGGTGTCCTTTCACCGCGACCGGCCGCGACTAAAAATTCATCCGTTACTTCATATAAAGAGCGGGTTCCCGTAGAGCGGGCAAAATCACGTAACATCGGTAGCCCACGAAAATGACCGGTCAAACCGCCCCCCTCGCGCTTTCTCGCACTTCCAAATACCCGTACACACGGTCGAATTAGTCGCGCATGAAAGGGACAGTCGGAGGGAAAATTCCTCCGACCGCCACAAATCGTCCTCCGGTGCGCACCGGCGTAATCGGATATTCGTCCATGTGACTGCGAGCGGGCTCATCCCCTCTCGGCCGCGAGATCGGAAAGGCGCATACCGGCGTCGGCGCTTCCTCTCCCGCTGGCCGGCGCGCCGGTCTCACGTTCACGTGGGCGTGCTGCGGCAGAAAATCCCGGCGGAGCCGCGATGCACCTGTCAGGGAGCGAGACACCCCCCGAGTCAAGACCCCGGTGCGTGTGCGTGAGTATACCTGGCGCGCCCCGCGTGGGCTCCCCTCCTCCACCTCCTTCTCCCGCGTCTTGGAGTGTTTTTGTGCGCTCCTCTCGGTTTTTTTCTCCCTCTCCCCCGATTTATCCGACGCGCGAGGGGGAGTCCTTGCGCCTCGGAAAGGGGGATTTTTGGGGCGAGTGTGAGTGCGCGTACCTTATAATCCGGACCGTACGGCTCGGAGGCAACTGCTCCCCGAGCTTGTGTGTGTGCGGCGAGTGCACGGGTGTGTCACCCTTTTATGAGAGGAGCACCGGGAGAGGGAGACCTGCCGCCTGCCCGCTCACTTGCGCGTGAGAACTCGTTTTTAGGAAATGGGCCGACCGCCACTTGTTCGCCCCGCGCGTCGGCTAATGCGCGCGCGCAAGTGTGTGAAGGGGATTCGGGAAGAGATTCACGTTTATTGTTTACGGTGCGGTTGCTTTGAAGAAGGAGGTGCTAAAAAGTAGGGAAAATCCAATAAAATACAAATTTACGCCCGCTTATACACTGTTGGCTCGGGACAAAGGTACGCACGTATATCTTTGATTTCGCAGTGGCTTGGGATTGATTTAGTTTACAAAGATTATTTAAACGTTAATCCGATGTATAATTATTTTAATAGTGCATCAAAAAAATTTACCACCTTACGGACGAATATAAACAATTTTTTTATCCCCACGTGGTTTAAACCTACGGCTTCGCGATAAAAAAGAAAAAAATTCTCAAGTGACAGGACTATTAGGAGGAATTGACGTTCGGTGTTCGGCATCGTTAAATCCCCTCTCCTCCCTCGTCCCTGCCTTTCTGTTCGTAGCGCAGAGGGGATTTATGGGGATCGTGGGGTTGATGGTCGTGTCCGAGTTTTTCCTTAATTGCTTGGGCTCTCCTTTTTATCTTTTTTTTCTTTTCGTGGCTGGGAAAGATCAGCCGGTCCGATTGCCGGGGGGAAATGAACGCCAGCACCAATAAAGTGTGTATATGTAAAGAGGAGTCGATGAGACGAACGATAATTGGGAGTAAGGTCTTTGTCAAGGCGCATTCAAATAGAGATTGTGTGTCGCCTCGCTTTTTTTATTCCTAAATTGCCAATGAATATTTATAGCCGGGAACACCGAGATACTGATTTTTTTTACTCTGGACTTCTATTTCGTCTACGAATCTGCATAGGCACTGGAACAGATCTATTCGAGCCATCCTGTCTACATAATGAAGATCTAGCACACCTAAATAAACTCGTCACTTAAATTGATTTCGCTCTAACCGCATCAAAATTTGATCTACGTAAGATTTCCCCGCAATCAATAATAAAAGTCACGCAAATTATCTCTCGCGTGTATAAGTAACTCCGCTTATTTTCAATCGCCGCTGTGCACAAGCACTCCCCCCTCGCAAGTCTAATTTTTCTCCCGTACTCCGAACGGCCAGCAAATTATCTCGAGCCATCCAATTCATCATCCCTCGCTCGGCGTGTGCACGCCGATAAAAGGAAAGCGACGCCGAGCCGGGAAAGCGACAAGAGGAAAAACTAGAGCGCGCCGCCGATAAAAGCATTAAGTGGTCAGCTCCTCTCCGCGGCGGCTCGCGCGTAACGCGCGCACGCGATATTATGTTTCCTGTTATCGGGGGGGCCCCTCGCGCTCGCGGCCGCTCGATTTATGACGAACTGCGCTCTATCGGGGGGCCTCCGCGCCCGCCGGGATATCTTTGCGAGGGTGTCGATGGCGGAGCCGCGAATTTATGCGCGACCGGCGCACGGTAGTCCGGCGAACTTTAATGGCCCGCCGACGAACGGCTCGCGCGTCTGCCCTGTTGCTCGATTTTCGCTGCTCGAGGGGGGAGGGCCCGTGATTTGCGCGGCCGCCGCGGCCCTCGTTGATGTCAGTCGCGCTTTAGATATACGCGGCCGGCGCGATATGGGAAAAACTATTTTGCTGAAAGTGGAGTGCGCCGATTAAGATTACGCCGGGGCTTATTAATGAAAGACCGCCGGCTTATTTATCGACGCGCGGGAAATTATAATGGACGCGAACTTTTGGATTAACCTTGTTTACGACTGCCGGCGCTGCGCTGGGGACTTTAGAAAAGGTTACTTTCGAAAATTTTCTAACAATCCCCGAGCGATACGTAATACTTCAGTTTGGCCAAAACTAATCCGGTTGAATTTTGCGCAAGAAACAACAAAAACGCGACAAGTATGTCTAACAAAACATTACGATAAACAAAATGAATTTAACGCGTTATGCGAAGCCTCGGACTTTCTCAAGTGTATCAAATTAAGCGAATGTAGCCGTTATCGCGACGCAGGCGAGTTTAAGAGCCCGCTTAATTAAAAAAAAAAGGTGCTCGCAGCGCAGCCGTGTCATCAATTACGCAACAGCGGATCGCACAAAGCAATCGGCTAATTATCGGCGGGAGTCGAAAAAAAATCATCTCCCGGGGGCCCATTAAAAGCGGCCGGTCGCTGCTCTCCCTAAGCCATCAGCAATATCGGGGACATAATGCATCCGGCGCGAGGGCAGCCTTGGACGGCGCCTTTGGGCGTCCCGTGCGTGCGGTGTGCACCCGCGCGGACGAAATTTTTTTTCCGCGAGCCTCTATCGATCGGCGGCTATCGACAGCTTTGTGGGGGCCCCCGCGCGCGTCCCCCGTTATTAATTATGATCAGGCATGCGAGACCGAGAGACCGTTTCGTGCTCGATCGCGACGGCGACGCTCGTAAGTCGTCGCCGGCTACCGCGCGGCCCGGATTTATCGAAAGCGCGCGCGCCACCGATTTACGACGGCCGATTACCCGCGGCGCGATGAGTGCAAGCCCGGCCGCCGGTATATCGTCGTACCTCATTTTCCAGCCGGGCTTCTGCGTCGTATACTCCCGCGTGTGGGAACGAGTTCGCCCGTGGATTTCCTTCTTCTTATTTTTTTTTTCTTTTCTCTTTAAATTATTTTTAATAAAAAGGCACAGAGGGAGGAATCGGCCGCTATGGAGCGCAAAGGATGTGATATATGGTGCACGGCAGCTGCCGCCCATTCTTTTTAATTTTGTCGAGGATTTTGTGGAAATAGCGGAATGGTCGCGCGGGATGGAGAAAGTCTTCGATTTCCCATTAAAATTCATTTATTCAAAAAGTTTGATAAGCTTTTATGGGTGTTGAGAATTTATGAAAATTTTTACGGGCGATTTTAATGAGATTCAACGTGATTATTTTCAAGTGACTGGAATTAGAACGTCCGCGAGTACTAAAATAATTTCAGGATTGTTATTGCATCGTAAACATAAACAAATATTAAATAATTCATTCTATGTACAGTCGTATTATTAAATTTAGTTACTCCATTAATATTATTACATTTGCGCCACTCCATTACACTTAGCTAGATGTGCTACGGTAATTATAAAATACGGTGCTTTCAACTTTTATAATTATTATTAATATTTATTTGATAATTAGTATTTATCGGGCCACTATAACAGAAGATTTCGTTTGTTTTTGTTAAATGCAGACTTGGCATTTTTCAATGGCGGCCGCGGAGAGACATATTTTTGCCGTTAGATTAAGTTTATTACCGTTCCTTATTTATGTTTATTTTACGCGTTCACGATAATTACCGGCATGCATAATCGATTTCCTACCATTAAGCCCTGAATTATTTGTAATCAATTACCGATTTTTATGGCAAGTGCACTTGTGATAGTGCCTCGGGGTATATTAACTTATTGATTTGAATTTTTCAAGCCATTCAATTAAAAAAAATTCCTTCACTACTTAATTGCTAACGAACTGACGTGTAGATTGTAATCACGTATTGTTATTACTAGATTTTTGAAAATATTAAATATTAATATTACCTGTAGGAATGGAACAAAATCCGATAGTGACACGTTTTTAAATAAAAAATAAGGATACTGCTACTTAATTTGTCTTACTTAATTTTTATATAAAATTATTTGTTTATAATACTTCATTTTTGTCTTGTAAAGAATATTCCATACTATACATCCCTCGTTTACTTTCTAGCATTAAAGCGTAATAAAACAAAACAAAAATGAGGTTTTTTTTTGTCAAAATTTGATGGATTTATGTACTTAAATCTCTCTGCAAGCAAGAGTTTGCAACACTTTCGTAGAACGATCAAGGCGAGTCGTAAATCCAAGCGTTTTATCGTCAATCGTGCGCATCTCCGAAGAGCGACGCGTCCACGCGCCTAGCGGATCAGCCGACTGTTAAAACTCCGAGGGACATCGTCGTCGCTCCGGCGTGTTCACCGGAGCGTCCCCGCCTCGGCCGAAGGTAAAAAAAGGCGCCGAGCGTTAAAACGCTCGCTCGCGAGGCGACGCGGCGCGCGCGGCTCTCCCTATCTCGGGAATGAATCTGAGTTACGGAATTCGATTTAAACGATTTTCCCCCCTTTTTCCCCGGCGTCACCTGGCGACGCTCGGCCTCGCGTCGCGCCGGGGAATTTAATGCGCCTCGGGGAGCCGCGATACCCCACATACATAAGCCATTTCCGCTCGGCACGAAGCTCGGGATGGTTTTACGGCGTATATCTCGCTCGCCGGGCTTTTTGGAAAAGCTCGCGGCCTTTTATGCCCGCGGCCGAGTTTTGCTCCTGTTCGCCAAGCCGCCCCGAGCGTGTATTCCTTTGCATTTATTACGGGCGGCGCCTGGGAATCTCGTATTTTTGTTGGACGCCGCGCCGCTAAGTGTTCCTGCTTAATTATAAATAATTTAGCGTCGCGTGCCGCCGCTGTAATTGGATCGAACGCATTATCGCCCGAGTTCGGGATGATATGTGGCGCTTCCTTTAATTTGTATCCGAGTTACTCGCGAAATATATTGTTGTACTTTACGACGCAAGGGCGCAGCGACTCCTCCCGTCGTGCATTATTGTTTTGAACAAACGTCCCCCGGCAGATAAATTAAGTAAACGTTGAAGGGCGAAACTTTCTCGCGCTCAAATGAAAATTTATGACGTGTTAACATTTGCATAAGTAACTCGAAAGTAAAACGTACGCGACCGAGCCGCGGTCTCGTAAAAAAAATTTTATGTTAATTTTAACAACGGCAAAAGTTCCCGATTTCAGCACTAAATTTCGCGGGAAAAGAAGCCGATCGCGCGCGGTTAATTACGATTTTTCAGTCAGTAAATTTCAATTAATCTCCTTTCATTTTGTCGTCCAGCGCCAAGTGCCGCGTGAGTAATTATAAAATATAACCGCCGCGGCAAAGTCCGGGAGCCGGAGGCACGTAATGCGGCATTTATCTATGCATTACGCAAATACGGATGTCTCGCTCATTTCAGTCATTATCACCCGTACCCGACCTACACGTTCGCCGTATCGTCCTTACACGCGCTCTCGCCCCTTCCTCTCGCTCGCTCTTCTTTTTTTTATAACCTACCTCCGCCTCCTCTCGCTCTCTTTCTTTTCTCCGGCGCTTATCGCGCCCCGATATCTGCCTGCTTTTCTCGTCGCGTCGCCCGTTATTCAAGTCCGTGCGAATGCCGGCTACCGCCGGCACATAAATTACCATCGGGGATTATTTATCTCTATTCGGGCTTCGGCATTATCCGCTCGAGTTTCTCGCTCTCGATATTCTCTTTAATCGCGCATAAAGGCGCCCTCCCCCCACAGCCCCGCATTTGCATATTCGCGGATTATGAGCGGCGGGGGATCCGGTCCGCGGCGTTTTCATCCCGGGTAATTGCGCGGCGCGACACGCGACTACCGGCGCTACGTGCGATCGATTTTTCCGCGAGATAGCGCGTGGGCACGCGCGCGGCCTGCGACTTTTTCGTCCGCGAGCGCTGTAGGGCGAATTTCCGCCGCGCGGAGATTTTATCCGCGTGGCACAAAGAGCGCGTAAAAGTCGCCGTGTCACTGCGGCGAACGCGCGTGTCCGGTGAGATCGCGGGCTTTTCGATCGCGCTCCAGCGACACGGCGACGTTCGGACATGACGTATAAGCGCGCGCGACGTCGGGAATTCGATCGGTCGCTTTTCTTTTTGCCGGGCCCCGTTGCGACGGCACTCGGTTATTAATGACTTTTTCTTCGCTCCGCGAGCTCTAATTGTTCCGAGATTGCACAACGAGATTTTATCCCCGGCGATGTAATTGCTTTTTCGACGTCGCCGTATTTGCACGCGGAGAAAACGCAAGGAAAAAATTGATAGCACGCGCGCGGTATTTTCGAATTAGACCGTAGGCTAAGGAGATAAGGAAAAATGTTTACTTTACGACCGGATTTCTCGAATTCGTTTGCTTCGATTTTGACATATCTCCGGCTCGTTTTGCGATAACCGCCGAACGGCAACTTTCAGCGGAACACGATAGTACGTTTGTACACGGGGCGCTTTATAAAATTTATACAATAATCGGCGCGCTCGAATTTATGCGCGAAACACGTGTAAATCTCTAAAAATTCAATTTCCTCGCGTAATTGCACCCGGTATTCCGGTCTTTATCAATAAAATACGTCCCAATAATTGAGTCGTTAATCGAGAGCCCGCGAAAAAGTACCGGCGGCGCGCTTTCGCCGCTCGCGCGCGACCGAGAGGGGTCTTAGCGCGATTACGGTCACCGAAAAAGGAAGCAAAACCAAAGCAAACCGACTCGTGTCCAATTGCATTAACAGATGAAATTGTCGCGTCGGTGAGCGAGGCTCCGAGCGACCCGCGGAAGCTCATACCTCTTGCCACGCTAAAATCGCTTATTTATCGCGCGGTAAGCACGGCGAGCTACCGCCGGAAAAATCCGCGAGAGAAAGAGGCGGCGATTCGTTATATGCCGCCGTATAATGTCTCGATCGCCCGGGGGGGAACTAGATCGATAGGCAGATAGCCCCGACGTAGATATACTTTATTATGTCCAGCCGCCGCGCGGATTATAATGTTCCTTAAGGACAATTTATGTAATAATGCCGGCGTAATCAAAAGTGAACGTGCGCGATTAGGGCGCGCGAGGATCTGAAAAAGAGCGCGGATTTTCCGAGCGGCTGTACGAGTGAAAAAAAACGACCGTGATTTATGGAGACGTAACTGAAACGGAGTATCGCAGATGCAGTATTTTCGAATGCGTGATATATACCGAGTCGTTTTATTCCGCGTGGATAACACGCGTCGGGTATACAAGCCATTTTATTTATGAAAAGTTTTGTTTTAACAAGAAAGCACCGCGCCGGATAAATGCGGGTCCGGCGTGTAAATACCGCTCGCCGGCTTGAATATTAAAACATTTTATTTATTAGAAGCGCCATTCAATAGCGCGCCCGGTAATAAATGGCGGTTGTCCCAATAAATTCCCAATTAGCGCGAATAACAAGCAGAAATTATAAAGACAAACGCCGATAAAAGAAACCGGCGATATCCGAGAGCAAAGTCCATTAAACTTTCACTACGTTCAATTTCCGCGTGGCTTACGGGCGCGCGCGCCGCGCAACAAACGCGGGGCGCACAATAAAGAGTGCGTTTGATGCCGTGAAAACCACCGGTGAACAAACACGGCTCGAGCGAAACGCCGGCGTATCTCGTCGAGACGCCGCGCGGAATCGGGGGTAAGCGGGGAAAAAGGTGGAAAAATATAAGCTATAGGCGCTCGCGGGTTCCGCTAATGCGCCGTGTATATACGCCCGGTGTGCAGGTACACGCGTATCCTGTCTATCGGGCGCGCGCGCGCGCGCCGCGGGCCGCGAGCGTGACAAATTTCCCGGCGGGCCGTTATTTAAAGGCTCGGCCGGGCGGGGGAGCGCTTAAAGCTCGATACACCGAGGAAAAAGGCCGCGCGAGATATCGCCGGGGCATTATATTAACGCGCGTGTTTTCGAGCGCGCCCACCGAACACCGCTGGGATAAATCTCGCGGAAATTACGCGAAAATTACCGATAGCGTAATATTTTAATTGTATCGGTTATACGGCGTTGCGATTTTTTTTTCATCGGAGATTATAAAACGCGCGCACAATCTGGCCCGATCGCCGCTGACAAAATTATGAAATTGCCGTGTTTACGATAATGGCGGTCCGGAAAATGCACTTTGTCGGCTTGAGTTTTGCGATCGTTAAAATCGATGAAAAAAGAAACAAATTGGTACGGTGGAAAAATTATTGATATTTGCATGAAAGCTAAATAATTTTAGCCGTGCGCGTGATTCTGTTTATTTGCGGGCTGATTTACCGATGGGAAGTATCTGTACCGCTCACAAAAATAAATATAGTGGTCGCGGGTAGCCGAGCGGCTACTGATAACCAATATAATTAATTATTTCAATCAGAAGATTTTTTACTTCATCGCGATACCGAGGATAAAAATTCCGTTGATTACAATAATTAATTACTTTAATTAACAGATATTTAACGCTGATAGCAGGTAGAGGCGTTGCGCCACACTCGGACTATTTCATTTTTTTTTTACGAAAAACTATCAACTCTTTGGCGCCGTGAGGTGAGGAGAGAAAACATTTAAATTGAATATGCAAATAATTGGTATCGTTACATTTCGAATCGTTGCGACGAATAGCTGTACGCCATTGCAGAAACAATTTGCTTCTCGATTAAGACACGGTGAACGCAGAACGGGAGAAAGTAAATAAAGCAAAAATTTTACGGATAAACTGCACCTATTCGATATTCAATTAAATTGCGACTTCGTTGGCGATCCTTCAATCGAAAAACTTTCGTACGGCCTCGCACAACAGCTTATTAAGCCCGAGTCCGTTGAAAAATTATCGCGGCACAAAGGGCATTCACGGCTCGATTCTTCTTTGCATGAAACTTCAACATTTATCACGAGAGACGAGCGCGCCGAAAAAAAGACCGGTGAAGAAAGCGGTCGTCCCTTCTTCTTTTCGCGGCTCGAGCGCATCAATGCTTCTTCTTAATAACCGAATGGCCGGTAGAGAAAGGCGCAGCCGTAAAAAAAAATCGCAGCCGCCTGTCGTATAAACGAATTCCTTCGCGTCTCTTCCGCGATGCTCGCGACTCAGCAGGAAAGGGGTGGATTTTTGGCCGACTCTCCTTGCCCCTTCGCTCGCGGAATATTACGCTTTCCGTTAAGCTCGCGCCCGCCCCGAGTATTGTCTCTCCGTCCTCCTTCCTCCTCGAAAAAAATGGAGAAATCAAAAGACGGAGAAAGAGATAAATAGACGCGGCCAAGCGTCCGATCGTGCGTTCCGTTATGCCGGCGACTCGAGGAGAAGCGGAGGCATAAGCAGGAGAGAAGGAGCGCAAAAAAAAGGAGAGTACGAAGCGCGACAGAAGAATCGAAAGCTCCGGAGAGCCGGACAATGCCCACACCTAGGAGGGAGGGAGAGGCGAGCGCGAATCCCGTCTGAGAGTGCAGCCAGTGTCCAGTTCTCACCAAAGGGGGTACGCGCTCGTCCTTTACGAAATGTCCGGGCGTACGTGCGCGCCCGTACAAACAGGAGGAAGCGCGGCCGGCGCGTCTACGATGAGAAAAGAAGAGCGAGTCGTCCCGCGAAACTGACCAATAGATCCGGTTTAGCGAGTTTCCGGATTCCGGGGGTCATCGCCGTCACCTTTTGCGCCGGCCTCTCTCCGGCCATTTGACGACACAATGGGAGCCGGGGACCCAACCCCTTGGGCCGCGCGGGGACCGAGTGACCGTCGAGCGAGCGAGACGGCCCTCTCCCCGTCCGTCCATCGGCGCGCGCATAAATTAGGCGCGCGAATCCGGTTTTGCGATAATATGACCCCGGGGATGGACACGACGCGCCGGGGCGCGCCTCTAAATTAACCTGCTTTCCGCGCTCGCTCCCTCTTCCCGCGCAGGTTAACGCGAGGGATGACCACGCCGATGTCCGCGGGTCGGACAGCGCCGCTTCCCTTCCGCGTGCCCGCAGTTTTCATTTTATCCCCGATAGCCGCCGCGCTCCTCCTAGAGTCCAGTTTCGGTGGGAACGAAAACCTGATCGCCGCCTCGCACTTTTCGACTCTGTTTCCGTGAGACGCGGATAAGGACGCTGACCGAGTGCTCCCGCGAGCGCAAAGAGGACGGAGCATAGAAGCGAGGGGTCATAGGGAAGGTGGACGGTGCGTGCGCATACCTACCTATATACATATACTTATATGTATAAAAAAAGAGAGACGGTGCGTGACAATGGAAACGTGGAAATGCGCGTCTTCCGCGTGCGCGCGAAAAGACCGGGAGCTCGTTAAGGGACCGGACGAACCGGACGCTCAACGGAACTCGTCTACCGCGCTTTGATAAGGGCACGCGCGCCAGTCTCTAAGTACGTTGGGCGGCGCGCGTGCGTTTCTGGTTTGGTCGTACGCCGCGGCGCGCGGTTACGGAGGAACGTTTGCCTTTTGGCCCGCATTTCGGCTGTTGGTGCGCTCGTTCTTCTTTCTTTTTTTTCGTCCGCCCCGGAGCGGAGGAACTTGATTCTCGAGGCGCGAAGGAGAGGATATAAATGATGGGCGTACTAGGAAGTCGTTGGGAGCTTTTAAATCCGCGCGCTAGACGCGTTGTGCGCTTCCGGGTGACGGTTTGATGCGATAATATTCGTTATTCTTCTCCGGGGGATGGCGATGTTATTTTTGCGATGGAAATTTTTCGCCCAGGCGTAGTCAGACGTTGGCTTTCGAGAAACGTTATATGAAGAATCACCGGAGGGGATGGAAGTTCGGTAAATTTCAGTTTCTTTAACCGAATTTTATCCTCCGAGAAGACCCGTTTAGCAGTTAGCGCATTATAGTAAGAGCAAGTCGCATTCTCTCAATTATAATAAATTATTAATAATAGCACCCCTTTGGATTCTTCCGCATGCTAATAACAGCGGTACTTGGAAAGTATTATGCGTAAAAACAAATTATATAAAAGAATCAAGGGATATAAAAGTATCCGAAATTATCTTTAATTTCGGAAATTTCGCAAAGGGAAAGCAGAAGATGTAAGCGCGTTGAATCGGTCTCCGAGGCTAATAATTTTCTTAATAATGCTTAAAAAAGCGATGCTCCATGTCCGTCCGATCTCGGACAATTTCTGCTCCTCCTCACAATCATCTCGCACTCGATGTTTAAACAAGGAAATAACGTTGTTCAAACTTTAATTAAACAAGCAATTACACGACAGCGAGAAAAACAATAAACTAGAATGTAAACGATCGCCCAGGAAGAGGCATTAATAAAGTAATTTATTAATGAAGTCATAATTGTCGAAAGCGCCAGTAGGAGGAAAAAATCTGGACATCACTCTTCCCTCCTCGCGGACCCGCTAAAAAGACCCACGCGAACTTTCGCGTGCGTCATCGTCTTTTAGCCTCATTAAAATTAATTACTCGAGCGGCGAGTCGCGTACCCCGGGCACCTCACCTCTCAACCTCCGGGGCCCCGGCGAATCCGGCGAAACGCGCGTCCAGAAAACAAACGGGCCACATCCGCTCGCGGGCTCCCCGAGGCGAGGCGCGCATCTGCGCGCATTGTGCACTACCGGGGGAGCCGCGCGCGCCGCCGCTATTAAGCGAGCGCGCGAGATAAGCGCCGGTAATTGTCGGCCTCCTCGGAAGGAAGACGGGCTGCAAGAGGGACGGGGCGCGTCACGAGGGGCCGCGCGCGCCGCGGCGGCATGCGTGACTCTCGCCTACTCGGGCGAGCGCGCGCGCGACCGGATGTTGTTTATTCGTCCGCGTCGAGCCCTCCCCGCGCCTTATCCGCCGCTCGCATCTGCGATAAAAACGGTTATTTATGTCGTTTTCCGCGCGAAGGAGGCCGCGTGCAAAAACAATTTGTATATCGATTACGCGCGCGAGCGCGCCGCTTTTTGCGATCTTTCAGCGGCCGATTGATAAGCGCTGCCGGCCGCGCACGCCTCTAATTTCCGTCGGCCGAGTGTGCGAACGAGCGGGACCGATAAAAACTTTGTTAACAGTATCGAGACGGGGGGGAGTCCGGCAAAAAGCGGCCGCGGTTGATTGACCATTGTTGATCGGTCGCCTTGATCTTTGACTTTTAGGAGCATTGTTTCACTTTCCGCTGTCTTGGTCATTTTCGATCAGCGATTCTATTGTCGCTTCTAAACAAAAAGATTACAGGAATTGTTTACGAAAAAAAAATTCTTTTAAACACGTATCGTTAAATGTGTTTCGCGTCATTAAACTACACTTTTGTACATGTACAAGTCTTTCATAAAACGATGCAGCAAGCTCCATTGATTAGAATTCCATCAAGTTCCGTTTAGAAAATGGCATCCTTCTCAAAGCGAAGCCTCGGCAGTCGTAAAAAAGCCCGCCGTAATTACGAATTTCCTAGGCGTAGTCGAGCAAAAGGAGGCACCACGCGCACCTAATCGCTGCGACGAAAAAGCGATCTCGCATGAAGATCAGCGCGCGTCTCTCTCGCCGAGGCATCTTTTAATAAAAGCTTCCCGTCGCGAAAAAAGGCCCCTCGCGCGCTCGATTCGTCCTGAAAACGGGAGCGCGCTTGGGCAAAAAGAGTCGCGCGCGATTCGACGAATTTCATTAAAGCGCAATCTCGCGCGAGGCGAGCATCGGGGCACAATTATTTATCGGTACGCCGGGGCTCTCTCGCATGGGGCTCACGTATGCGCGTACCCGAGAGCGGAGGTCGTTTCCTGCGCGCAGCTGCGCCCCGAGCGCGATTGCGCGTTCCCTTCACGCGCCGCTAATTATCATGCCTGCGCTGAAAAATCGCAGTCGCCGCGGCGCAAATTTTTCGCGCTCCTGGCATATTGGGCCGACGCGACGTGGTTTTTCCACGACGCGAGGAGGGATGGCCGCCGAGTCATCGCGTGCCGAGATCGAAACGGGCGGATATTATTTTGCGCGGGGAAAAGTGATACTTATTAAAATTATCGTAAAGCAAAGCTCGGGAGTCGCAGTAAAAATTAATGTGACTCATAATGAAGGTTCGCGGGAGTCGAATAATCTTTGGTGAGTCAGCTTAATTTCGTCGTTTATCTCAAGGCTCTAGGGTAACCCTGAGCGCGCAGGTAATTATTTCGTTTAAGCTAATTACAAGAGACAGATTGCTTTGCCCTTAAAAGTTCGACGTCAGCACGGGATTTTTCACTTTAATTAACAATTTTTAATTTATTTTTATGCACACGATCATTTTTCAAAGTCCCGGGTCGTTCTCCTTTTTCGCGATTTTTCGCGTTCACCCGGGAATAATAAACAATATCGCTTCGACCCGTAATAAACGCGTATACATTATCCGCGTAGCGTGTCAAGCTTCGTATCCTTCAATTTCGAGAGCGAATTTAAAACTGGAAGGAAGTGCAAAAACGACTGCTGCACACGTCAGGAGTGAAATAGTAGCTCCTGCTTCCTTTGATACTCTTCCTTCTCTCTCCTTCGCGTTTCTCTCCGCGGCGCTTTATCTCGCGGCGAATATCTCGGCGATGGCTCCATTCGCGGGCGAGGCTTTTCGAAAGGTGCGCGAGGGAGCGAGAGAGAAAGCCCGAAGGGCCCGAGTGGCCCAAATCGAGGCTTAACCCGTTGCTCTTTTCACACGCCTCGGACGCCGGCCGAAATTCGCGCGATTCGCCCGCCCGAGAAACTCGAGATGAAAGTTCCCCTCCCCGATCCTCTCGATCTTCTCTCGCCCGGCCGTCCGCGATTGACACCTCTTTCTCGCGCGCGAATTTTCGCTTATCGCGATGACGACTTATTTTTTTTTCATTCTCGTGCGCCCGATAGCGCGATCGATCTTACCGGGCGCAATGTTGAGCGGCAATTTGTCGGGTGGGTGGGGGGTACGAGGAAGGAGAGCGGGTAACGGGTGACGTTCAACGGGCGTATCTCGATCTTACGTAAATCGAATCGTGCTTTTACCGGCGAAAAAAGGGACCTCGACTTCGGCTTCGTTTTTGAAGTTGGCGCCCCGAATTAAAACGGCGATTGCGCTTGAAAGCATTCGAGCGTGCAGGGCTACTTCGTACTGCGGCAATTTTTGAAGATATTACATCATTTTAAAGCGCCGAATGTAGCTCTGCGAGTGAAACTTGAACGTATCAAAACAACTTTTTTGGTATCGATATCAGCTCGATTCTTTTTCATTTTTGATGCAAACATGGAGTGTTTTTACGAAGAGATGGCGGGTTACATTTTTAATTTTGTACCTTTAAAATAAAAATTGAATTTAAAGTGTGAAAAAAATATAAACCTCGAGCTTTTACTTTTGAAAAATATTGAGTAACGTATCATGACCTCTATAAACAATTTTACGTTGAAGTGTCAAGGAAAAAAATTTGTTTTAATTAAGTTGTAATTTAAATTCTTATCGGTTTAAAATTGAATCCTACGCGCCATCATCAAATAAATTAAAAAGATGATCGAGTATGCCTGTTTCCAACGGTGACTCATCGGTCGGCAGAATCGACCACTGTACACAAGCCCTCCTGCGAGTACACCCGGCGTATAGATCGAGTCGATATTCAATTGGCACTAGGAGGCGGCGCCGTGGCTCTCCTTCCCGCATGATCGCGGCGCGTCGTCGGGGACCCATTGGCCAGTGCGATGACCAATCATCATATGACATTCTTTCGCTCGCTTCGCAAGACCGTCGCGCTCCCGATATATCCGCTCCGCCGACGTTAAATCACGCGCTCTTATTTACTCTACTCTTTTTACAGTGCGTACCTGCAAGTGCCTGCAAATCGAGCAGTGAGATTTGAAAATTGATATTGAAAAAAGGGAGGTCGAATTGTAGTATCGTGTAACGGTTGATGCAACGAAAGTTTATCTTCGAATTAAATAACATCGAATTTTATCGAGCGTTGTTTTTTCGCGAGACAATTGGAAGGAATTATTGGGTTACTTGATATTTTGCGTTGCGCAAAACATCTACAAATGTTTGAGAAATGCAACGCGAAATTTTAAATGCGGCCTTCATCGACTTTCAGGATTTCAACAAATCGTCCACGTATTGCAAATTAGACGGATAAATGTTGCAACTCGAAAAATTTCTTGAAAATACCCACGATTTTATGTTTCACGCACGATATGCGTTATAAGCGAGCGAATTAATTGCAACACAATGTCGTTACTCATTAAGCCGAGACGGTGCAAAATAAACGCCGAGCGATTTAAATTTAAAATAAATTCGTACAGCTATAAATCTCGAGGCGGCAATGACTTACGCCGCGCGCGCGTATCGCACCCGGGCAATTTCACAATGTACATTATTCGAAAAGTGTCGAGCGCGCGCACCCCGCCCCCTCGCTTCTTACTCGATAATCGCGCTTTTCTCCTCCGCCTCGTCTGCCCTCGTTACGCTATCACCCCGGCATTATCGTCCCGGTGGGGCTCGCGGCTCCGCTGCGCCACTTCGGGTAATTGACGACCGATGCGAAAGGTTTTCTTTTCGTCCGCGATAGCCGGGGCCCTACAACACGGGTGGGAGAGAGAAAGGGAGACGGAGGCCTCCGCAGTGGAGAAAAAGAATTATATTGGGCCGGATCGATTGTGCAGATACTCTTAATTCGGGAACATGCTTCGCCGGTCTCTCCCTCTCTCTCGGCCGTCTCGAATCTTATCTGCGGAGAGGCTCTCGCGCGCGCGAGCGCGGGGAGGCGCGTGTGCTTCTTTTTTAGAGCGCGGCGAACACGTGCCCGGCGAGGGCGACTCGCCCGCGAGCGCCCGGGATCCAATGCAAAATCTACTTTTCATTAAAATTTATCGACCCTCCGGGAGAGCAAACTTAAATCTGATTATGCTAAAAAGATTAATTAATTTAATTTACGAGTCGCGGGGACACCGGAGCCCCGACTTTTTTCTTCGCTCGTGTCGCTGCGTTTTCTTTAATTGGCGCTGTTTGGTGCACCGACGCGTGGGTGCCTTTCACTAACAATTAATCTAATAAAGGAAGATTTTGTATTGTGAATTGGAATTCATCAATGTATATGAAAATAAAAAAATTGTTAAGCAAATACATTAACGAGATTTGCTTTCATTGAGTGTTAATAGAGAACTGGAGAAGGTTCTTTACAGGTAGCTTATTTGTATAGTTTCATAATTTACATGTAGTGAAGAGTAAGGCTAAATGGTATTTAAGTAGTAAAAGAGGAGATATCAAAAGATCCGACATAAACGGTATGAGGTACTTTTTGTGTTTATCAAAGACTATTGAAGATACTAAATGTTTCATGATACGTTGAATTAAGATCGCTGAACGAGTTTGCTTACAACTTCGAATTTACTAAAAAAAGTCAGTGAAACTACGATTATTTTATTCGCTATAGTTTATAATATAGTTTATAATCCATTTCTTATTGATGCTAACAAGAAAAGATAAATAGTTACTGTTGTTAAACAATTAAAAATGCAAAAAAATAAACATCTCTGCATACTCGTTATATGTATTTTTAAGAGCCAAACGTATATTATTAGACATTAACGCATGAAAAAATAGTAACACATCGTAAGCAAGAAATTTCTCGCGACCACCCTAAAGGAGTCATTTATTTTTATCCGCAACGTTACACGTGAAATTTATGCGAATCTCTCAAAAATAAAAGTCAATTAAACGTTTTTGAAAGATTCGTAAACTAATTTCACAGTTCACTTAGTTCTTTAATTAGAATTCACGTGAATACTTTTCTTATCATAACTTTATCACGGCGAGCAAACCGAGACACTGTAAAATTAATAAGCCAATATACTCTCAAAAATACTCCGAGGCTCCTCTCTTTTTAATCATCTAAATCCACCCCGCGAAGAGTTAAAAGCGCTATCGCGAAGAAATCGGTCGTAAAGGTGGCCGGAAAAAGCGCCTCGCCGGCGCACCTGATGTTTAACGCCGAGGAAGAAGCCGGACTCGCCGCTCGCGCGGGTATTACAGCGCGAAACTCGCGGTTAGATCGGCCGAGCGCCGCGATCTAGTATGCGAACTGGAAGTCCATATCGCGTGGGGAGATGCGCCGCGGCGTGCACAGCGAGACTCCCGAGGCACGCCTCCCGTGTACACCTATACAGGGGGCCCCGAGAGCTCGTGAATGGGATTCCTGAATGCTAAAGCACGCTCTATCTCCCGCTCGGCTCGCGCGGGCCGCGAGCCGCTCAAGGACGCGCCTGCATCTATAATTAACAATTTCGCCGATTCATTGATAATTTCGCCGCCGCGGATCTCCCGGCGTAGCTGAATTATTCTTGCTGCTTTTGCCGAGGTACTGACTACGCTCGCGCGAGTTTCTGCTGCCCAAAATTTAGAGAAAAATCGACATTTTTGGTTCGATTGAATTTAAGCGGGAACGAGTAATTTATTGGGTTGATAACCGAGCTGGATAATGGAATGGTGCCCAGGCGTTTTAATTACAACGTGTAAGTTATTACAAAGATTAAGCTCAACAATGCAACAAAAGAACCCAGCCGCATAGTTTATTGCGGAGAGGCAAATTAAAGGGATTTCCTGTTTGAATAAATTTTATTAATAATTCATTAAAAACACCGGGGGATAAATAACGCGTAAGTGAGATTTTTTACCGGTGTCATCAGGCGAACGAATGACATAATGTCTTCTTCGGGCGGCGTTTTACGAGCGGGCAATAAAAAAAATACACCCGAGCACCCGGATAATTTTCCCTCGGACTCGGAGGCACCGCGTTTGCCTCGTAATTTTCTTGCTCTCGCCGGTGAAAAGCGAATGGCAAAACGATGAAGCTCCGCAAAAATTACTCCGCGGCGGGGGCAAAAAAAGCGCAATAATTTGCATTTCATCTCCGCATATTTCCGCGGCTTTACGCGCCTAAGAGAGAAATATTCGTAAAGCAGGGAATTAAAGTATCACGAATTGTTTCAAGCGAAAAAACGCAAGGAGGAAGAATTAGTGGCTACCAATTTTATTATTTAATTATCCAAGTGGCAGATAAAACTCCCTTTTAATTGGTCACTCAACGATCTTAATAATTATTTTTACATTTTCAACATAAACTTGCAACATCATTAAAAATATAATAATACGCATTATACTTTCGCATCCTCCGCGTACGAACAGTTTACAGAAATATCTTTAACGAATATGTTATTCAAGTAAATAAATAACTATACTCAAGAGGTATATAATTTCACGGATACGCATCGACGTCTTAAAAACAAGAAAAAAAGCCGCCATTCAAAATAACCACAGACCGAGCGCGTCCAAGTTGCATTCGTAACGAGCAATGGGAATGCGAAGTGTTTCAGCGAAAGTGGCCCAATTTTCGATTCCCGCGCACGCTCGCGACCTCGCGAAAACAATGCCCCGGCGCACGCGACCCGCAAAAAAAGCCGGCCTAATGGCCATTATGCGCGAGCTCATCAGCGCGAACGTCGATCCAATTACCGTTTCTCCGCACGCGCGTTCGCGCGATTCGCCGCGGAAAAAGAAGGGCCGAGTCGCGCGCGACCGGCAAAAAGAGGGAAGACCGAGGCAGGAGCGAAACAAAGCGGGACGCACCTCCCCTAAGACTATGGGCATTTCCCTACCTCATAAGGCGATGCACCGATCGAACGGAGAGGGAGGGGGCGCGCGGGAAGAGGAGAGAATCGATTCGCGCAGCTGCTACTTTCAGGGAATCCAATTCCCCGCTGGGGATATGCGCGACGGCGACGGCGGCTCTCGTGCGCCGAGGGGATAGAGCGCCGCAGAAAATTACAGGCCATTGTCGAATCGGCCCAGGCCGCGGCCGCGCCGGTAGTTCGCCGAGCGCAAATTGCGCGGCTCGCCCGCGAAATTGCGCCGGCGCGCGCTAAGGAGGGCCCCGTGTGATTGCAACGATCGACGCGTCCTCGCCCGCCGCGGATATCAATCCGTAAGCAGCCTCGATTTCCTCCGCGATATACATTTGTATCCGGCGCTAATGCACTTTTGCAGTATAGAAATCGATCGGCCGTGCGGTTTTCAAGGCGTTCCCGCTTTAATTGGCTGAAGCGCCTCCCGCGATCTCTTTATTAGAGCCGCGAGAGGAAAAAAATTTAGAAAGCTATACGGCAGGCCGCGTGTCATTTTCGAATATCGAACCTGCGGCACCGCAGGCGGTGCTCGGGCGGAAAGTCACTTTTTTCAGCGGTATATCATCGGAGCGGCGAGGGAAGCGGGCGTTACAATGCCCGCGATATTTTCTCCTCCAAACGGACGCTCCAATTAAGCCGCGACTTCCAGGTAGCCAGAAAGTCCGAAGGGTGAATTACGAGCTCCGGATAATGACGTTCTCTCCCATTCTAATGGACGGCGGGATTTACACGCGTGGGTCGCTTCCTCCGCCGACGAGAGAACGAGGGTTGGGAGTTTTCTCGAAGCCCGAGCGAAACGCACTTCCTCCCGTGCCGCTGCGCGCGCTCTTCGTCTTCCTCGCCTTCGCATCCTTTATTCCCCGCGAGCCTTCGCGCGCAAATTGTATGGATACGAGCGCGTGTCTTCTCCGCGCGAGCTGCTGCAACGGCTTAGCCCCCGACTGCATCCCCCCGCGCGCGTGATCTCAACATTCAATTTTCAAAATTACATACATTGTATGGGCGAAATTAACAGCTTTCTGCGCATCAAAGTTTTGCTCAGTTGAATGTATGTAATCGTCGCGTTAAAAGAAAGACCGGTAAAAAATTTTATGTAGATTTTTTAAGCAATTTATCAACAATTCAACTCGCTCAAAGGAAATTTGAATTTAACAGCGGCAATTAGCGTGTCAAATAAAATGAAAAATGTATGACGTGCAAGTAGGAAAACCGCTGCCGATACTTTAGCATGTAGCTTCTTCAAATTAAAAGTATTACTAGTCTATTTCAAATTTGAACAACACAAGATTTTTATCAAGCCTATAATAGTAGCAGAGAGAATGTATTATACTTTGACTTTAAGACTTATCCACTCTGCAATTTTCTTTTCCGCAAAAGACTTAATCAAGACCATTACAAAAGTAAACTCGAAAAAAAAACACGTGAATATTGCAAAAAGCGTAAAAAATTTGTTCCGCCAAAAAAAGGAAGAAAAGTAACTAGCATCACGGCCAAATCCAAAACTAAGAACCCCGACTATCTTCGTCCCAAGGTCTCTGCGAAGCTACACGATGTACACGACGCCCGTAGCGGCTGTACACCGAGCGCGGCGCTCGATTTGGTCGTGATGTGTGCGGACTCGCGCGCGCAAGGGCGTGGTCGCTCGGTAGTGCCGCGAAACTCCGCTTCATTTGCTCTCGATTCCGGCTCTCCCCCTACCGCGGCTCGCGCGCGCGGTCGCCTCCTCTCCGCGCGCTTATCTCGTGCCTCGCTCCGCGCCGCGGAGAGGAGAGAGAGCCGCGGGGCCGCGCTTCCTCCTCCGAGGGAGCGAGCCGCTTCCTCCGCGCGACACGCGCGCGAGGGGCGGAAATTTTATTTGAATGGAGTTAAGTGGAGTGAGGATGCTGCTGCCGCCGCCGCAGCGGCGCGGAGCCGAGAGGGGCTGCAGCGAGCGAGCGCGATAATTCACCGAGAAATATGAGCTCCGCGCGCGAATTTGCAAGCGTGGAGGCTGGGAGGCGGACTCTTTCATTGAATGATAAGGAGGGTACCGACTTTCTGCCTTGCCCCGCGGAGAGGAGCAGTTTAAATTTGATACTATTATTATTACCTTTGAACGCGCGCGGAGGCAGCTTTGTGATCGCGAATAAAACAATTTTGAGAAATCACTTGCAGAAGTTTGTTTTGGATCTTGGACGAAATACAATTATTTTGAATATTTTTTCGTCAGTTACCATTATTTTCTTTTTTTTGTTTTGATAGGTTTTAGTGAAATTTGCATAAATTGAAACTAATTAGAAGTTACCCACGTATTTTCAACTCACCTACACCCACACAGTAACTTAGGTAACAGATAATTTGTGTTTGAAGTCTACCTCTTGTTAACTCCTTACGAAAATTGGAAAGTGTTATTATATTATTCAATATTCTTCTAATAGACAATTATAAATGAAGTATCTTGACTATCAACGGGACTAATTAAAGAAGCAACAAATTTCTTAGCGTTTTGATATAATAAGAACTAAATTGTTTGCAACGTCGATCAATGTACACCTTTATCAGAAGTTACGCACACTATCGTAATACCTGATGTAAATTTGAAAAAGTTGGAATAGAAATAATCTGAAACTGATAAAATAAACTTCCGTATATAAGTCTATCACGTGTACATTTAGAAACTGAAAATGTAAACTATAATTAAAATGAATACTAGTTATCTACCCTTATCGAAAATAATTAATAAAGGTTGAAGTAGTTAACTGTAAATTGATTAGCAACAGATTTTTACCCTTTTGGTACAGCGACTATCGCCTATTTTTTAAAAAAGAAAACATTTGGCCTCCAGCATCGTTTATCAACGATGAAAGTTTGTTGATTAACATCGAAGGAAAAAAGGGAACACCATCCGAATGTGCAAAAGGATCAGCGAAAAAAGCTCGCTCGAACGATGCTTATACGGGGAAAAGTGTCCCCGCCTCGCGTTATTTTCTACCTTTGCCGCGAGCGACGACGGATGCACGTAGCGGAAGGCGAGGCAAAAACTGCCCCCGACGCGAACTGTCCCCTACCTCTCACTCTCTTTCTCTCCCCTTTCGTCGTGCCGCGCATCCTTCTTTTTGCCTCGGCCACGGCCGCGGTTACCTGGGACGTCTCTCCCTCCCCTTGAATATACTTTATTTCCCCCGTTCGATTCGCGATCTCGAAAAATCAAAGGAGCGAGCCGCGTTATCGCGATTCCGTTTTGCCTTGAGATCGGAAGCGATATTTTTCGAGCGAAAAAAAACTCATGCGTATGGAAAAAGTGTCGGTGCCACGGCGAAACCGGATTAGAGTCGAAACGCTTCTTGCACGCCTCGCGTGATACATTTCGTGTTATTTGTAAAACATTAAATAATGATTTTTTTTTCTGGTTGATGCTTTTTTTTTTATTCCACCGCAAGTGTCAACGAGAATTTTAATTCATGCGAGAGTTAAAAAATAAACACGGCGGACGGTCGAATTTATAACCAAATTTAAGCGTGGATTATAAAATTTCATGGTCAGCGAGGATCGACTCAGGGTTATGCCCCCGCGAAAAAAGCGGCGTTATTCTCGTTCCGGATTTCCTGCGGCACCAATTAGCGAATCGGCGATCCTCCATAAGCGCGGGGGCAATTTGCGCCTCGCGGAGTTCCGCGGCTCGGCCTCGGAATCGGCGGGATTCCCGACTTAATCGCGGGGCCCCGCGACACCGATCTCGCCGCGGGGTTCCGCCGGAATTTCGGATGATTCCGCGGTTGCCCCTCGCGCACGCACGCCGCCGACCATGCAAAAACCGAGGAGGCGAGAGAGAGCACGGCAGCTCTCCGTCTCGGGGGATAAGGCCCCAACGGGTGGAAGCGAGGGGGGCAGGGCGAAGGGAGAGACCGAAGAGAAGAGGCGAAAGAAAGGTCCGGCCGCTCGCTCGAATCCTCATCGGCGAGCTGCTTGCTCTCTCCCCGAGGGGGCCATATCCGAGAGAGGAACCTTGAGGAGAGCGGCCGGGCCTTGGACCGTCCTTTTCTTTCTCTCTCTCTCTCCCTCGCTTCGAAATGACCCCGATCTCTCCCGTCCGAGGCTCGAATGTGTGTAATCTCGGGCTCGCGATCTCTCCTCTCTCGTCCGTTCGTTCACGTGTCCGGCCGAGCGAAAGAGAGGGAGTGAGAGAGGAGCAATCGGATTTCTTCCTCCTCCGAGCGGGCCTCCCTAGCGTCCTTCTTCTTCCCTCTCTTTTTCGGCTTCACTCGCCGGGCAATCTCCCGAGCGTCTCTTATTTGCGCCGGGCGTTCGGTAACATTTTTTTAATAAGCGCCCCGGGGGGGAGGGGAGTTCGCCGCCGCCTCGCGCGCCTTACGGCCCGGACAACTTTCCGCGCGGCCGAGCGGCCGCGTGCGTTTCGCGAGAGAGTACAAGAGTCGCGGCTCTTTGGTGCGCGGGTGTTCCGCGGCGGCAATTTGGCGGCGTTGCGTAAGCGCCGAGCGAGCTTGTGAGCTTCGTTTTTGCTCTTATTTCGCGAGTGGGCGAGCGACTTCGGATTTATCGATCTGTTAACGACTGCAAGAAAGTATTACGAGATACGTAAATTATTGCTACGATTTACATTGCATAATTACTAGAGTACGGTATTCCCTGCACTTTTAATTGCGCCGGCCAAAAAAATAAATAAACATTGAATTAGTATACCTTGTTGATATTATACCGGTTCCTAATGTACTTTCTTTGAAATTTTATGTATCTTTTATTTAATTGAAGTAAGTACCTGATAATTGACCGCCATTAAAGTGACTTAAAAACGTATGAAGGATGACGTTCATTGTAATTGAGCGTCGTTATTGAACCGATCGATCATAAAAATCCCTTATTTGCGTTTTTCGAAATTAAGGCCATCGGTACAATCATCACAATTAACAACCAAATAAGGCAATTTTCCGCAAAAATTCCACGGAATCATATTTTTCAAGACTTTGTAAAGTGATCATTCATTTTTACATGAAATTCCGCCTCTTTTTGTTTCAATGTAATAACACGACGAAATAAATATTTAACGACTCGATCATTAATCCTCATTAAAAGATTATCTTCTTTAATCTTCTCGTTTCCTTTTCCCCCGAAGTATTCTTTTATCAATAATAAACACTGAAAAGTGGATTATACTATGGGTAAAAAGCTTTTTGAAAAACGAAATTTTCCTTTTGACTACAACGATCTCTGCTTAGAACTAATTGTAAAGAATAGAACAAGTGAAGGCAAAAAAACTGATCTACAACCTCATCGTCGAAAAAAATCTCGCGAAACGAACGAAAATTTATAGCGAATGCACGTCCATAGGTGGCAGTAAAAATTCTCGCATGCTTGACTCGCATCGAAACGATCCTCCGTGTATACCTCTTTCAGACTCCCCGCGGGCCAATACGGTCGCAACATCGCCCCCGACTTGGATGATCATGGCCGACGGGCGTAATACACATTTCGCGATCAAACCCAAGCGAGCAGCAGTCTAAAGTGACGTTAGGATTTTACCAGTTATTTCGTTGTATCGTAAAATCCTTTTTAAAAACAAAAGTCGAAACTCTTAACAGGGATCAGCATTTTTAAAATTGTTTATTTTCGAACGAACGAAGTAAACGCGGGAGACCGGATTTTATTCAGTTCTCTGTAGATTTTTGAAAGCTATCGTGACTGGCATTATTATAATAAGACAGTTGATTTTACGTGGCACTTTAAGTATTGATTATTATAGCGAGCGGTTTTATTAAGATTTTATGATAACAATTTCCCGTTCTCAAAGTACTCCAATATTTTACGCTAATACTCGCAAGGCTTATTACGATAAAGATATAATTTTTATTGCGCATTTTATCTTTATTTATGAACTGAGGAATTGTAACAGATTTCTTTATTAAACGTTGATTTTATGCGCCCCGGCAAAATGCCCGACACCTGAATAAAGCGCGATAAATACTGAACGCAGTCGTCATAATTGCGCAGCACTTTCACAAAGGAAAAAAAAGCCAATTCCTTTTAACGATGCACTCTCTTTTGCATGAAAAAGGGGACGACTAATGCTTCAACATATCTGTCAAAAATTTAGTTGGTTCAAAAATTACTTTTTTTTCGTAACGCGGTTCAATTTCTCGATATTATATATGCACCGCGATTTACTTTTACGTCTGGCGATCGTAAAAAAGTAGCCCGTAAAGGATGCACGCACCGAGCCCGTATGCAAGAAGACACAGTAAAGGCACGTAACGAGGGGATACCTTATTACCGATATCGCATCGAATTTCACACAGCTTCGCGGTTCTTTGGGAATGGATACCCGCCTCGTGGATTATATTTTCGTCGACGGTACTTTTTTGATCGCCGTAAGATCGGCCGCACATAAATATACAATTTAATCGCGCCAAAAAGAGGCGAAAATAAAACTAATTAAGACCGCTCGAAATGTATCTCATGAATAATAAAAGCATCTAAGAGGAGCGAATACAGTGTTTCCTTTTTTTTTTAACTTTAAAGTAATTATACGAGAAGGCTGTTTTTAAAAATCGGCCGCGATTTGATTGAAACGGGCTCGCTCGTTTTACTCCGTTGGCCGCTCCGAGTTAAGTGCACCCTGATATATAGACGCTATTATGGCATTTCTAAAATGCTATAATCGATCAAGTGAATGAAAACGGAAAATATTGCAAAATTGAATGCAAATAGAGGCGAGGGCAAGAGACCGGCGATAGGAAAACAGTAGCCATAGAGCTGAAAATCACTTTCACGTTGGTTTATTGCACACATTGTCAGCTTAACACTGAGCGCACGGCTCGCTTGTATCGCGCTTAAATATGAAATTTTATTAAGTGGTCTTTTAATTACATAGTCTCGCGCCGGATACTCGATTTGTGCTTAACGCATGGCTGCTTTTCCGTCGAACACGGAGACATTAATTTGTCACTTTAAAAATGATTTTAAAAAATCGACAATCGCTGCCGTCTAACGGACACGTAATTAAATTTCGAATTAATGCAAAAAGACTTTCTTGCGCACTTGTATAAAATTTAATCGGCACGATCTTATAACCCCCTGATAAAAACCTTTCGGGATTTCATTTAAAGCGGAGAAAATGTCTCGTAACGATTGATTTTTAAAGGAGTCTGATAAATTAATTCCGATAGTCCCCGGGTTACGCTAGATAAGAAATTACGCTCACGAGAAACTTGTCTTTGTCAAATAAAACTGCTAAAATTCTATTTGAACATTTTTCCGCCGTCGCGAGTGAACGATGACCTCGCAATTACTGTTATCATAATCATTATCGATTTATTTCTCAATTTTTTAAATCCGCATAAAAAAATGAGGTAATTTATATACCACTTTGAAGTTATTTGCTACTTTAAGGAGGATTGGGTTAACAAACTTTGTTATTTCAAAAAGCTCACAGTCAAAAAATTATTTATTTCGACGGAAGGTTACGACCTATTCTAAAAAGCTATAAACACTTTAAAAGGAGTTTAAAAAAAACGCATAAAAATTGGGCAGCCATTTAAAATGATTTTGATGTTACGACGATTTTAATATTTAATGCGAGATAATTACAAGCGTTTCGCTAAGCCAAAATATGCTTCAAAGGCTCGCCGCGAGCTTAATCGACCGATAAGAAAAATCATAAAACGCCGAACGGACGTAATGAAAAAACGTGAAATTATAAAAGCGACATCGGGGAGGAGAAAGTGATGCGCGCGAGCTTCCAGACTAGCCGACGGTAAGGAGAGAGCAGCATCGGCAAGCGGGCGGAACTCACCCCACCCTCCCTGGGTAACGTAGCTACCTGCAGCTTTTCCCCCCCGACAGTCACCGTCGCTAAAGCAGGAGTTGCCAAAGCACAAGGCTAATCAGCGCAAGCTGCGATTTCCTAATTTACTTTACAGTCCGCATACGTACCAATTAAACTGTTTAGTAAGGACTGCACGTTTTGCCGATTGAGCGTCGCGACATTGATTTTCGGCGAGTGCGTCATTCGGGAAAAAAAATTACTTTCCCTTCGCGCGGCTCGATAAGCGATTTCGATTTTTCGCCTCGACACTCCATTAAATCAATCACCGAGCTTTATCTCCCACTCGGTGCTTTATGTAATACAGCTCATTCGTTTCACCTCGGAAAGGACGCGTCCCCCTTCGCAGTTTTCTCTCCGCTACCTTCTTTAATTATTGTCCCGGCCGTACGAGCGGCCGAATAAGAAATGTAGGCGAGCCCCGCGACGAATGCTCGCCTATCGATGGAGCCTGAAATAAATTGGCGACGATCCGCGCGGGGAGAAACTCATTAGCGCGCGCCGCGATGATACCTCGGCGGTGCGAGGAGGCGCGCGGGCAATTTGCATAGATTTTTCTCAAGGATACCGCGCTCGCCGCTCGCGCGGCCGGGGACACACACTTTGGCCGATCGGCGATAATCGCTTTCGCGGCGCGCGCGCCGATTAAGAACACAAAGTCGACCGAACGAGTAACGCGCCGGCCAAAAGGAACGACGAGAGCTGTCCACTCGAGTCGCCTTCGGTTTTAAGAGAAAAAAGACGGCAGCCGAAGGTGAATGATAATACCGGCGAGTGTTTTAACGTCAAGTGAAGTACCAAGCGAACAAAACAGAAATTAAATATTGCTGCGTATTGAAAAAATGCTTAAAGGATGTACCGATGTTCCATCATTTTTAATTCCCGAGATAAGAACCGATTAGGCTTCGCTATTAAAAAAAAAGTCGTAATTGACGCCGCGTCCTTCGGAAGACCTCCTTTCCCGCAAATTCGCGAACGAAAGCAGCGAGAGGCGCGGGCATTGGAAAGCCGCAGCGCTCGTCGCTAAATTTCGTTCGGAGAAAACTCTCGGGAGCCGCGCACGCGACATTCCCGGCTTGCCCGGGGTCCAGTTTTTGCCGCGAGACCGACGACTCGCGCGGAAAAGTGCGGATCGGCGGCGGCGCTTCTAATGGCCCGCTCGTCGTCATTCCGCGCAGGAAACGTCGATACGCGCTTTTTCCATTGCCGCCGCGGCCGAGCTCCCCGCCCAGCCGCGAGCGGCTTAATTGGGCCCGTTCTTCAGGCTTTTCCCGGAAAATCTCGGCAAATCGATTTATTGCCGATCGCCACTCTGAATTTGTGATTTCCCGCAGTGTGAGACGCGAGCTCGGTGTGGCTCCCAGTCAAGTGCGAGTCAGGTCCAATTAACGTCTGGAACTTTGGCGATTAGCGTTTTTTCGGTTACTTTGTAATAATGTTCTGAAGGGTATTGGACAATAAATAGGGTACAAAATAATGGTTAAATTAAAAACGAACGTTTAGGGTTATTTTTCCTTTCTTCTAAAGAAGCTTCGTAATAGTAATAGTAATGGTAATTGATCTTGATACTCATTTGTTACCTTACTCTGTACAATATTTAATTAGGTAATGTTTAATAATAATGAGAAAGGACGCTTTTTTAAACTATTAATGTGTAACAGAATAAGTATGCGTAATTACTTACTATATTTTTTGCAAGTCGACAATTATGTAAAGTATCTTTTGAAATAAAAGTAAAATACTTCTTTTTACTTACCTCTTGAAGGTATAAAATCTCTTGATATTATTTTGCAAGAAAATAAACAACCTGAAACAATCTAAAGAAATAAAAAGATAAGTAAAATTTTAAAATAAAAAGGTAAATAAAAATTTAAAATAAAATTTTATGTAAATCATAAAAATTGAAATAAAAAATTTTTTTCTTATAAGAATGTAAAACTCTATTTGTTGGTGCACAAGTGTAGCAAAAAGTATACGGCAAAAGAATCAATCGAATAAGAAAAAGAAACCTTCGCCAGTAAGAAGATCTCTATAAAAGGGCAGAACCAACGCTGTTTCTCTCTTCCGTCTCTTTTTCAGCCTCCCGATGAAAATTCATCACCCGCAGCTAGACGTTAACAAACCTGGGATCAGTCGAAAAATCCGCTAAGAACAAAATCACATAATGAGGCGAGGAGAAAAACCGCGCGCACCGCGCGACGTGTAAGGTTTTTCCTGAGATAAGATAATTGAGTAAGTACACGCGCGAATAATTAAAAGGCAAACGCCTCGGCGCGGCGAGCGCGCCGGTGCGAATCCGCGATAAATAAAAATCTTTACTGCTGGATTATGCGCGGAAAACGCACGGCTTCAAGGAGACCGAGTGCTCGTGTACACCCTCGGCGTTGCTTTTCCATCTCTTTCCTCGCTTCGATTAATAATCTCGCACTTGGCGCGCGCTGCACGCTCGCGGGAGCGAGCCGACGGCTCCGCTCGCTCGACCGCCTCGATGATCCCGTGATCGATTGTGCGAATTTTCGATCTCGCCTCGCTTTCTCCCTTTTTTTCGCCTTTTTCTTCTCGGCCACGGGCAGACAGAATGCATCGCCCTTCTCTTTCGATCTCATTAAAAATCAATTACCTTGCATCCTCCTTATTGCGGCGAACTTCTCCCAGAGCTCGATCAATGTGGAGCCTAATTATATAAGGCAGCAATGTTTGCAAACAAAGAACAGTGGCGAATGAAGAAATTTCGAGAAGGGACGAGAACTAAAATTCAGATAGTTAGAGCGACGTTTGTGATTTTCAGAGGCGTTTAGAAATTAAATGCGGAAAGAAAGTTTAACCATTTGTCATCTATATGAGTAAAGTTTTATATTAAAAAACAAAATGATAACGGCAACGTCAATAATGCTATCGATAACAACAACAACAGATTTGAAATACAAAATAATGATGCACAACATAACAAAAATTACATCTATGCACATGTAACTAAACAAGATTTGAATCTCTCGTTACTTTGTTCTTTTTTCATCTAACTCACAGTATACGTATAAAATCTTAGAAATGTACAAGCCAAAAGTAGTGTGCCCTCCTTGTATATCCTAGATCTCTCATACAAAGCATCATCGTACACTATATAGCAATAACATTGAAATTAACCGCCGTCGGCGCTTGTTGTTGAGCTATTAAAAATCATTAATCTTTTTAAATTTACTCACTCATCTACCCATTACATCATGTAAACTTGTACGTTAAAATATTCTACCTTTTACTGAGCGAATACTATCTCTTATACGCATTTTTTTTCTAATTGTAAGATAAAGAACTACTTCCAAGCCGAGGCATAGGAGAGACCGATAAGCGTTGCAATTTGAACGGCTTATTATCAATTAATCATTCTCATTTAACGTAATAAAGTTTCAGTCGAATTGAAAGCTTATTAAATTATGTAAGTTAAAAACGGCTTGACCAAAAGTCACTTTAAATTAAGTTAAAAGCTACTAGGCGTTTGAGCATGATCGAAATCAACGTTCAATTACATCATCTGCCTTTTTTATGAAAATGCACGTGACTGTACAAACCGTACCTTACGTAACTTTGAAAAATCATAAAAAAGTATCATTGACAACAAAATGAACGGCATCAAAATGTTCAAGATGAAAATAATATTCGACAAACCGAGACATCTCAACAAGTTCGCGCCGGCAGCAGGAACGGTATCCTCGACATTTTCAAATATGTACAGATATCGGAAAACGAATAAGGAGAGAACAGTGTAGAAAGAGCGACAGCGAGAAAGAGAGAGATAAAGGTAGGAGGGACATAAAGAAGTTGGTCGATTGCAGGGTAGAAAAATTGAGGTGGAAGGAAAGAGAGAGAGTGAGAGAGAGAGAGAGAGAGCGCTAGAGATGGGGATACGATGACGCCGGGGAAAAGTTGAGACGTGGGCGTGGGTGGTAATGGCAGTAGCTCGGGGGACGTGGATGGCGGGGGCTCAAGGGGGGTGTACGAGAAAAATAAAGTAAAGCGGCGGGATCGAAGATTGAGAAAAATTGTGCGTTTATTAATGAAGACGTAGAGACTAGGTATTACGTGACGATCGGCGATTCTCGAGGGTCTCGACTGCACATGCACATTATCCTCCAGCTGCGCGCGGCTTCGCAACGCATCTCGCACACATTCACTCGCACGCACGCACACACTCATGCGCAACATTCCCTCCTTATCGTCGGCCTCTCTTCCTTCTTTCGCGGTGAACGCGCGCGCGCGCACACTCGCGTTCCACTTTCCTCGCTCTCGCATATTGCTAACTCGCCGCTTTTTTTCTCTCTCTCCTCGCTTCCTTTTTCAGCGCGGCAACCATGTCAGACAGTACGGTCGATCGCTCGAAAAATCGTCCCGTCGCGCTCTTTTATGCGTGATCTCCACGATTATCAAGGGTTTCATGCAGAGTCTTGTCGGCCTGGGCCAAATATCGAGAAAAGAACCATTTTTTATTAGCTTTTTTTTATTTAATCTGACTTGCGAGCGGAGAGGTAGACACCCCCGGGGAGGGTCGTCGCGCTTCCGCGCCGACGGACGCTTTACTAGACTTTTAGCACGCAGATTGTTTTTTTCTTATTTAGATATCGGTACAATTGGTTTCGCTACACCCTAATAAATAATATCAAAAAGCATAGTAAACACCGGCTGAAATGTGCGACACTCGCCGGGCGATCTCCCATCCGTACGCTCAATACTCGCTCATCTCCCACTTCTCTATTTTCTTTCAATAATCCAGCTTTACTTCTCGTCAATTTTTTTTATCATTTTTCGTAGTAGTTTTTTTCTATACTTTGGTTTGTTAGCCTTGTTTTTTTTTACTTTGTATCCAGTAGTAAGATGACGTTTGTATTTCTCTCAATTTCGCACACTCTCTCGTCACTTCGGTGTGTATCATCGATCCGCGCGCCCGTGTTTCGCTCCTCGCGACGCGCGCGCACGCACACACGTACGCATACACACTGCCGCACGCATGCGACACATACGAGTGCACACACGCAACTGATATTTTCGCCGTTGCTCCCTTTCATCCGTGGACGCGCACGCATTCGCTCGGCTTTTCTCTCCCTTAAATGCGGATCGCAGCACCCCTACATAGGTATACGACCGGACGCGGTCGGACCTCGTTACACTTGGCAAGAAATATCGGCGCTCCTTCGTTCGTTTACGCCCGCCTTCGCGTTTACAACGTCGATCAATTTTCATGGCGAATTGCGAATTCGAGTTCGACGACTGGTGTTTACAAAACGGAAGGGGGGACTGGCCCTCGTCAGCGCTGCAGTTACTGCATTTGCGAGCTTCGCGACTACGCGTTTGTTTTCTCTCTCTCTCTCTCGTCGATTTTCCCTTTATATACTTTTAGCAAAACTATAAGAAGATGGAAAAAAAAGATTGGTCGAGCGGCATTAGTCGAGTGTGAATAATGCCGAGTCAGCGAGCGCCGATAGATCCAAGCAACGAATTTCGCTCGCGTCCGGGTTAGGACGACACGTGTATGCGCGTGTACGTATGTGCACGGGTGTACGTGTGAGTGTACATGTATTCATATATATGTGATCATTTGTCGCACACTCTTCGCGTGCTCGTAATGCGCATTCGGCCGCCGTCTATTCGAAAGCATCGATTTAACCTACTTATAAATTACGGATCGCCGCGCGATTCGTCGGAACAAAGGGGGGAAACATATATATATATATATATTATATGTATATATCACGTCATTACGAATTCTCGCACTTTTTCTACTACAATATATCGCCACGCTCTCACTTCACTGTCGCACAACTAAGTATTTTTCGCAATTTTATTTACTTTTTTCCTCTTATTAATTTTTTTTTACTCATTATAATTCTTGTTTTGCTTCTCGTTATCACTCTATGTAACAGACGCTTCATTTCTCCTTTTCATTTAATAATTAATAATACAGTGTCCGAATAGCCGATGTCCGAGTGCAAATTCGCAACGACGCGCGTGCAACTTTGCTCCTCGCGTGTGGTAAACGTGTTGTATGCGTGTGCGAGTGGCACGGAGATGGCGCTTCATAAAAAGTTACCGTAAAATTCCCTGTGACCGCGACACATCCAAAGGTACACCTACGATTAAAGTACGCGATAAAAATTGCAATAATTTTTATCAACGCTGAGATAACAATTACCACACTCTTGAATCAAAACATTATACTAGATTTGACAGTGAATTTTTATGAACTTATCTCCGCAAGTACCTCGCTGTTTTGTTTATTTCGTGTCGTGATTTGACAGTCGTGTATCTGCATTCGCATTCAGGTTCTGTAGCGTTAATTTTCCTTTGGTTCTGCGTGTGTCTTAGGATTTGCGTGTACGCGTGGTATGCATATACATAATACATTTGTTGTTTTTTTATTTAATATATAGTATTTTTTGGTTTCGTTATGGCGCATTATACCTATCTATATATCTACAAGGCAGTAGCCAAACACTGTGACTGACTGTGCGAGTGTTTGCGCGACGAAAAAAAAAATCTTTCGAGACGCGGCTCTCGCGCTCGCCTCCTTTCTCGCGGGGCGAGAGAAAAGGGTCGCGGAGATACGACTTCTTTTTTTGTTGCATTTCTTGCTTACTTTATTTTCCTTATCCTTACTTACTTTTTGCTTTAAGTATCGTGGCTCATTTTTTTTTATATCTCACTATCTTCCACACGCGCGCCCTCGCGTTTTTATTCACTTCGCTTTTTTCACGTGTTCCGCGTGCGTAGGCGCGTCGTGCGTGTATTATTATTATACTTTTTTTTTCTTTTAAATCTTAATAATGTCGCAGCCTTGGAACCAAGCTACCCTTATGTGCATAAATTCTCGCGCGCGTCCGTCGCGCTGAAGAAGTTTTAGGCCATCCTTTATTTTTTGTGTTCTATATACGGTTCGCTATACACCATGAAAGAGAAAAATTACGCGAATGAAGTGTCGCGGATCGGTGTGCGTCGGCGCGCAATTGATCTCGCCGCCGAGTAAAAATGATTAATCGCTAGAATGCAAAAGTGTGTGCATTAAATTCGGATTTGACGTTGTTCGAGTCGGTTATTAACCTCGCGAGCGGGCCACTTGAAACGTGATAATTTTTCTCTTAGTGTAAAGGGTTCGCGTAATTTTTTAAAATTTATTCTGCAAATTTCCATCGTCCTCCGCCGCGATTGGTTCTCGGCGCGCCGCGTCGTCGACGATTACCGCGCCTCAACCCCACACTGTGCGCTGCACTCACTGTGTAAATCGCCGACCGGACTCGCGCGCCTCTGGTGGGTTGTCGCTTTTTTTTAGTCGTTTGGTGTATCGCGTGGCAGTACTCGGCAAATTCTGTCATTATTTATTTTTGTTTGTCACCCGTGCGGTTCGCCTCTAGCTAACGAGTCGACGCGCTTTCTAACCCCGTCCCCGGCAGACGCTTCCTCGTGCTTCCTTCCTTTCGCGTTCCCGATCGATCTGGAGGAGTGCGCGATTTTTCGCGGGACAAAGGAGATTTCGCGGAGGTTCTTCGGATCACCGGAGCCGCTGATCTCGCGCGAGCGGCTGCCTCGCCGAGGTGGGGGCTGGTTGAGAGCCTTAATTTAAATTCGATATCAACGCGGCGAGATACGAGGAGACGCGACGGCGAGCAGAGGCGAGACGCGCGCGCATCTACGGTACACCCGGCGTCGCACGGAATACACGCGAAAAAGCCGGACAACGAAGTTACCCCGTACGTCTCGACACACGGCGAACTTGCTCGAGCTTTCACGTGCGCCGCGTCCCAGACAATGGCTCGCTTTAAGCCTGTTACGCGGGAGCGCGAGTCCGCGGGAATTCATAACCGAGTGAACGCGACATCGCGCCGCGGCGCTGCTCAATTACGGCTGTCGCGGACCAATCGAGTTAGACGACTTCGTTTTTCTTTTTTTTTTCGAAACCCCGGGCGTTTCTCGCAGAGAAGATCGCGTCTACGAGACTCTCGCTTTTCTACCGGTCTCTCGACTTCTTTCGCTGCTCGTTTAATTTTTTTTGTTTTCTCTCCGGTGTCCCCCGCGCTTCCCGCTCCGTAAAAATCCCCTCCGTTCGATCGACGGCGCGCTCGTTGTTTTTTCGCTCTCCTCCCTCGCGGCCTGCTCGTTTTCCACGTCTGCGCGGGAACTTCGGCCTGCAGCGGAGAGCACTTATCGAGGGGGAGCTTTCTAATCGAGGAAGAAAGCCCGGGCTGAGACCCGCGTCTCCTGTTTAATGGCGTTGCCGCGCGCGCTCACCTCCGTCTACTCCAGACGTTTCGGCCGTTTCTTCTCGCTTTGTTCGTCGATCGTTAATTCGGATGCAGTATAGGTATATTCGAAAAAACGGTACAAACGTATACTAAAGGCCGCTCCGTCGGCTCGGCGTTACGCCGGTGCGTGCCGAATTGAAACCGCAGTGAGCCTCGCTTATTCCGCGCTGCGATCGCTTCCACGCACGATGTGCAAACATACTGACGGTAACGAAAACTAAGCTATATGGTAGAAAACACATTGCGATCAGGTGTGCGTGGGTAAACCGGTGGCATAAAAACGAACGGATAAAGTGATAACAAATAAAGTGATCCCGTCACTGAACGAACTATCCGTAAATAATCGTAATCTCACTTTTTGAATCAAATGGAATTAGCGCGTGAACGTCGAGCTATAGCTATAGCCTATTCGACGCTGCTGCGTATTAGTTTTGCGTAACGCGCAACGACGACTGTAGCCGAATTCACCGCAGCGTGATATATCGAGTGCAGGGGGAGTTGGCGGTGGTGGTCCGTCGCTCGAATGAGGGAGGGGAAGAACTGCAACGACGGCGCGTAATCTCCGTTTCTTTTTAATCTCCTCGTGGTGTGCGTGCGTTATATATCCGTCGGCGTGCGGCGCAGCCATTGCGCCCCGGACAATTGGAAAGCCCCTAATTACACGAGAGCGAGATCACTCCGTTCGCTGGCGCGGAGTTTCGAACGAGTCCCTTTTTCTCTTCATTAACTTCGAGTAACACACCGCTCCGTGTGTGTTGCAGTACAATTTTTTTTAATATTCTACCCAGTGATGCGCTTTCCAAGTGACATTCACGCGTATGTGTGACACTGTGCGGCTGACCTGGTGTATTGTATGAAGGTGTGCGTGTGCGTGTGGGTATAGTCTCATTCTTGTGGCCCCAGTGTGTGGCTTCGCTCTGGAAGACCCATTATTTTTTTTTTCTCTTTATCTTTTTTTTAAATTTTCATTTTGCGCGTGTGTATACATATCAAACGACATACTCGCGACGGCTCTTACTTAATTTTAATATTTCTTTTAATTTCACTAGAATCGTGCGACCGCTCGCTAGACGCGCACACGTAGGTATCGTCGAGCTTGATCGTCGGGTTTCTTTTAAATTTAATTTATTTATTTATATATTTATATATATAGGAAAAAATGGTGACGCGCGCACGCGTGCACGCACTATCGTACACACATACTCACACAACACACGCACACACACGCGCGCGCACAGACAAACAAACACATAGACAAACGACGGACGCGGAGAAGACGCCGGTTTTAACGACTTGTTTTCCCCTCTAATCGTCTCTCCGCTGTATACGATCGCTCCGCACTCCGGCCCCGTGCTTATGGCTCGTTCCGTCGCGGTACGGGCGCGAATTTCCTCGTTACGTATGTGTGTGCTTTTTTTTAACATTTTATATACGCTTCCGCGCGCCACTGCCGTACAGCTCGGTGCGCGCGTACTCCCGGTCCTCGTAAGTAGAAAAGCGCGATGGTCGAGTGCGAGTCTCGTGGTCGATCAGAGGTCGTCTCTGTGTGTCGTTAATCAATATCGATTGAATTTCAAGAGAGAGAGGGAGCTCCCCATTACGTGATGGACTTTTTGGACTTGCGGGGCTGCGACGTCGAGGTGGCCTCCACGCCGTCCACGCACTCGACACAAGGACTCGGAGGTTCGCTATTAATGCGCGCCACCCGCTGATAGAGTTCGCTGTTGACGAAGCGCGGATACGAGTCGCGGTGCATCAGCGTGTAGATCTGCAGCTGGGCCTCGTCGAAGGTGTGCGGCGTTGGCCGAGTCATGTTGCGGTTCACTATCTCGCGCACCCGCGAGTCCAGGCTCACCTGATGAATTAACAGTATTAATTAGTTTATTAATTTCGTAGATAATGTAATGTTATATTCTAATTAAGCTGATTGAATATCAAGGCTTGCAATATTCGTATATTATTTTTACTTTGGAACTTATTTATTACGATGTAAGGCCTTTGAGACTTTAAATTTTTTTCGCTTCTTGCAAACTTCGAAATAATAACGATGTAGATACTGTTTATAATGAGTTATACAAAATCGATAAAAAAATCGCACATAAAATCAATTGAAATTATCGGAATCCAAAATTGGAAAAAGCATTTAAAATAGTACTGTATAATTGGAATAAGATGCGTCAATATTTGGTCTGCAAATAGTATGGAATTTATTATTTTAATCCTGAAAACGATAATTTAATTTTAAAGTGGGATATCTAAAAGTGCTTATTTATTTTTATACGCAATGAATACATCGTAACTTCAAATCACTACCTCAATAGGTATTAAAAAAGATTTGTAGAAATAGAAAAAAATCCTATTATATTTCAAAAGCTTTGCACACGAGAATTTAGAATCAATATCAACGGAAACGAGAGCTACCATCGTGAAATTTCGTTTATAAACAATGAGTGCAAAGCGATAAATATTCATATTCGTCAAGCTCCGGGTAGAGCCGGTGAAGCTTTTTTATCGGTGGTGGCACGCGATACTCGCTTCCCGACGGCCGGTCGTCCAGCGAAAAAGCTCCGCGCCCGATCAAATTTAAATATCCGCGAAATCCCTTCGCCGGTTTTAAAATAATTAACATCCACCTCGGCGCCTCGCGGCCCCTGGGTATACGGGGCGCGTTTCGGCGGCACTTTATCGGGGCGCGCCATGCATGAAAAGCTCTCCCCGAGCCGTGTCCCCGAGCCAGACGGGAGAGCGAGAGCCGGTCGAATGTGCAAAATGACGAACGACGAGGTTTATATTTAGAGCGCTTCGATCTGTCGCACCCCCTTCGTCACAGGCCGAGCGAGAGGAAGGGCGGCGCGCGCGCGCGCGCCTGCAGACCGGCAGGCTGACGTACGCGCAACCCGATACGTTGCATTATTCGAGGGATCGACTCTCTCTCGCCGCGAGCCAGCTTCGTACGTGTGCGCCGCGCGCTTTTTTTACTCGGTCTCCGGACTCCTTTTTTTCTCTCCGTTTTTGCCTATTGACGGGGGGATGCGCCGAGAGAGACGGGCGCGCTCTCGCTAGATATCATAGAAATGCGGATTGAAAAGCGAGGCCTGGGCTATTTTAGGCCTTTGTTCGAACGTGAAATTCCAGCTGCGACTTGAGTGATTACCAACCAAGCGAATTTCGAGCTATTGGCGATTGCCTTTTCCTCGAGGGCCGCGGAGCAAGCCCCGGCGGAGACGCGCGCCCCGGGGTGATTATTAATTGACGAGGTGACTTTTCAGGTCAATGAGGATGAATTATTTCGCGCGATTTTATATTTGAGCGGCATTGGAAATTTTCAAAGTTACTGCAACGCCCGGGCTGCTTCCTCATCGCGACCGCGCAAGAAAAGTCGAGCCGACGGCAAAGCTGTTGAATTTTCAAAGAACATCAACCGCGCCGCGCCAACTTTAAGGATTTCAGAAATTTCCTATTAATTTCCCGCTGCTCGGATAAATCGATGACCTGAAATTTTCCATCGCGCTCGGCAGCGCTCGCAATTGAAAGTGGAAATATAAACATTTCTCGGATCGAGTAAATTAATATGCTCGACTGTCCGAGGGAAGATTATTTTGGCATGCATATTCCAAGAAAACAGACTTTCCGCTTTGCCCATCCACTCGGAATTTCGAGAGAAGTTTGCTTAAGTCAATTGAATACCAGCCCGATTGCATTATGCATGAAAACCGTTTATCTCGAACGAATTAACTTTGGCTGTCGCGCGCGAGCGTAAATTGAGTCGTTTTTAATTAAAGAGAAATATACAATGCTAATCGTCGCGTTAACGCTATATACCCGGCTTAAAAAAGAAGAAAACGGACAAAAAATGTACTTACTTCCTTAGGCGAAATAATCGATATGTAGTCCTCGTAGATGAATCGGGCCCTCTCCTCGATCTTCTCCGGGTTGCTCTCGCGCTTGAGCTGCTCGCAGGCCATCCAGAAGGCGATGTTCTCGTCGCTGTACTCGCTGACGAGGAACTCGCGGAAGAGCTTGCGGCCGACGGGGTTGCGCATCAGCCGGTCGAACGACGAGCCCCAGGAGCGTATCTCCTCGATGCTGATGTCGGTGATGTCGCCGTCGAGGCCGTTGCCCTGGCCGGAGCCGCTGAGCTCGCCGGCGGGGCCCGCGCCGCCTCCGTGGGTCCCAACGCCCATGCGGCCGTCCCCGCCCGGACGTATCGACGTCGCGCCGCCGGAGCCGCCCGAGCCGCCCGTGCCCACCGCCGCCAAACTGCGTTTTCATCAAGCAAAGCGTTAGTCCTCCCTCATCCTCGTTTTGCTCGCTATTAGGACTGCCGGGAGTCGGGACGGTGACGGGAACTTGGTTAAAGGGCTGCCAAGCGAGCGGGAGCGCAAGCGGTGATAAGCGAGCTGGTGCGGGGAATTTTACTTTTTGCCGGGAGAGAGAGTAGGTTAGGCTTTTGTAATTTACGGTGAAGTTCCCATTCGCGTAATAAGATAGAGGCTGGCGTTGAAACTTAAAATGTATCATCGCGATGCCTTGAATAGAGGCGCACCGAGTGTCTGTCGTTTACAGAAGACGTTATAATAACGCTGCGACTGCGCTAGACTCGCCCGTATGCTTGCTTTTGTATAAACGCGAGTAATAAATGCATTAAACGAGTTAATTTAAATTTAGTTTTGAATTTTCGTTAACGATGTTTAACGTAAACGATGTCATTTCATTGCGCTGACGAAACACTAAATGATAAATTCCAGTAATTTAAAATATTTCCGATTCTCCGAATGTACAGGCTTTTATTCCGAACTAACAAGCGATGTCACGTTTGTTGCGTTAACAATCTCTGTCAACAGTACAGTTCGAATTAAAATCACGAAATACGTTATATCAACATTGATTTAAGTAGTTTGCATGTTCATTAGATCAGCCTAAAAAATACAATCAATAGCCAAGTATTACTTCGTACAAGACCACGCATAAGCCTTAAATATTTTACCCCGGCTTTTTTTATCATGGATGTAACGTTAATGTATTCTATCGATCCTTAAGAACCAATTTTTATCAACACTAAATTCAGGTTACTTTTCCATAGACGGCTAAATCGAATATCCCGACGTACTTAGCGGTGCTATTTTCCATCAAACTTTTTCTCTGATATTTTAAAAAAAGAGCCATGAATAAATAAGGCGACATTTTAAAAATAACGAACTTGACACACAAACGAAGAAAGGCTGGGTTAGTCGTCATCAATAGAACATACACTTCTATTGATATCGCTAACGAATATCTTATTAATGAAATTTTGAAGGATATGACGTACGTACAGCGGGGCGGACGGGCAAAAAAGAAAATACGTAACTAAAATCCTTTTAATCAAATAAAAAGAAAGTTTCTATTTCAGTGCCCCCTCGCGCGCGGCCGACATAAAAAGGGGGATATTAACTCGAATCACTGTTGGAATTCGTACGTCACGAGTGCCGCTCTACGTCACACCCTCGAAATTTCTGAAAATGCCGCCTGTAAATTTCAGCATTCGAACGTACGCGGCGCATTATAAGCATCGAGCTCGCGCGCGCGCGAACCAGCAAAGCGCAAAATTAAATATTTCCCCGGCAATAATCAAGATATAAGGCATTTTGACGTCAGCGCGTGATGCGGCTCGGCATCCTGACGACAATCGCGAGCGCGACGGCACTTCATTTTTCGATTAACCCCTTGTAATTGAAAGCGACGCTCGACGTACCAACCGAAGACGCCGCTGACATTCCGGTACTCCTGAAGCTTCGCGTTGGAGCACATGGTCCTCGAGGATATCCGTCCAGCTCAGAAAAGAAGGCGCGGCAAAGTTCCGGGCGGCGCAATTACACAAGTTCGCGATACAGAGCGGCTCGATTATTGGCCGGAGAGGGCAAGACACAACGCGCTAATGAGAGTTTTGAACTCGACTGTTCGCGGGGCTCGTCGAAGGAACCCCGGAAAAAGGGAGCCGACAGAAAAGACGACGACGAGAGGAGTGAGAGAGAGAGAAGACGGAGGGAGAAGTGGGCAAGCTGCGGCGGGTCTGGGAGAGGAGGACTTAGAAGGGGAGATTAGGCGAGTCGAGGGAGGGGCACGCATACAGATAAGCGGGGGAGACAGAGACGGAGAGATATGAATGAGCGGCTGCGGGAGGGACGGTGTATACGCGTACGCGCGACGGGCGACACGTGTTATGTTTCGTTTTCTGGCGGCTGCTGCCAAGCGGGACCAGCGAACACACGATGATGACGCGCGCGTGGAAACACGTGTGCGCTCTGCCTCGCCGGAAGTCGGATTTTTTTTTCGGCAAAATCACGTCAATATACCGCCGCCAGAACACTTGGCTTTGTTTCCCAACGCCCCTCCTCCTCGGCCTCTTTTTCCGCGACAATGCGATTTTCGCGTGCCTCGGTGAAAAAAAATCGGGGCCCTCGACGAGAAACGCGCGCTTAGCGAAACGGAGTGAAAAGTCGTTACTCGCGATTCGATTTCGCTTTGTTTTTATTTTGAGAAAGCGAACGAGGAAAGTTTTATTTCGATTTCGCCGGGAGGCGCGTCGATTGGAAAACGGCGCGCACCGAAGCTGCGGGGTAATAAAGAGGGAAGAAAATCAAGTTTTACGTGACGCTCAATTGTATACTATCGGTCGGAACTATCTTCGCGGTTTATTTGCGGCCTGGCGATGAAGTATCGCGGACGCAGCGGTCTATTTTCTATTGACGCAATTTTATCGACATATTTTAATTGCGTTTCGCACTTTTCAAGAATGCGCGCGCTTTCAGTTACGGTTTCGTCGCTATGGCCTTTTAAGCTTTTTTTGCACCGAACGGAACTTATAGCATCGTGAAAATTTATTGCGTCGCGGGATATAATTGGAATAGCGTTTCTTTGTTTTTCAGATCAATTATTTTTTCGATCACTTAACTGCCAGAGAAAATGCTACTTAAATTACAAGTATTGATTTCTACTTCTAACGTTGAGAATTTTAACGAGCAATCAATATCCGCCCTTTCAGTTTTCAAGATGAATGTCACGTCATTTAAAGTATATTATTAGATTGTTTCATCATCTCTATTATTTTGTGAAATTGAAAAATCAAAGCTAAGCGTTATTCGCAATGAAATACTACATTATTCATTACAGAAACATTAAAGTGTCGTACACTATGTACATTATTACATACTGCATAATATTTCCTTAAAAATATAGTTAGGTATATTAGCCGAAAGCTATGGGCACTAAACGTTAAGTTCCTTAAAGCACCGTAAAACAAATGATGTTTACCAGCGGCCACAAACGAAAACTGGACATGAAAGTTTGGGAGTGCATGCGGCAGCGACTCGGCGAAGTGTGTCCTTACTTGACCATAAGTTTCCTCCAGAACTCCATGGCTGCGTGCGGTACAGTGGCCAGAAAGGAGCACCTGCGGTTTCGATCTCATCGGGCCATAGCGCGTTAAAGAGCTCGCCGCCTCGCGGCCGCCCAGTCAATAAAAAAAGGGCGCCTCCACCGTCACAATAAACTCCGTCAACATTACGCGGCCGATTCAATTTTTCATGCCTCGCGTACGCACGTTATACGCACACGGCGTCGAGCACCAACACACTCGCGCGCGCGGGCGCGCCTCCTCACCATTCACTCGCGCGCGTGCTATCGCCAGCGACAAAAAGAAACCGGGGAGCGCGGCGAGAAATAATAAAAAAAAAAGCGGTGGAGAAAAAGGGGAGCAGAGGAAGGAGTGGGCTGGCACTGTGGCTTTATTTTTTCGCGACGCTCGCGTCGCACGGAGTATACGCGCAGGCTGAGATCTATCGAGCCGCGGGAGACAGAGAGTCGCGACTTATTAGTAGACGGTTTGAATATTGCACGGCTGGTACGCGGCTTTGCCTCTGCACACCGCGTACCTGAAGGCGTGTGTACAGTCGGCCCAGATTTTCGCGCACGCGCTCGCCGCCGCCGCCTCGCGACAGAGTCCGCGCGCAACCCCCCCTGCGTTACACCTACGTCGGCGCGTGTATATTGTATATACACACAGGTGCGCGAGAGCCGATGCCGCTGTACACGAGCACGGACACTCTACACGTGAGTTATGACACAAAGCGGGCGGGTAAGCATGCACACGCACATCTATAGGCTTCTAGCGGGGAGAAAAGGGGCAAAAGGTACAGAAATTGCTCACCATTTATTCCTGCTGGCCGCGTGACACATGGAAAGAGAAAAACATATCATGTATATACATATTTATAAGTGTAGATATATGCATATAGGTATTGGAAGTTGTAGGTGCTATGTCGATTTCTTTGTCGTCGACGTGTAATACGGCGAGAGCGCGCGCTTCTGCGCGTGTGTATGCGAGTCGGTGACATTGTGGCCGGCCGGGGTAGAATAGAGAGAGGGAGAGGGTCGGCATACGTGTATACAAGATATATGGAGACGCGTCAGACGTTAAATGGGTCATATCTGCGCCGCTAAACTGCCGAACGGCGCCAGACAATCGACGCTAATACCGAGGAGAGCATCATCCCGAAAAGCCAGTATACGTCGGGAACACGCGCGCGCGAGTCCGGGGGATAAAAGGCGGAGGAGAGGCAAGGGGCGACGCGTTATACGTGCTCCTTTTCTTCGCGCGACGGATTTACATAACTCCGGAGGGCCGGCCGCCACTCTCTCTCTCTCACTCTCTCTCCGTCTTTTTCTCCGTTACCCGCACCGTTATCACCCCGGCCCGAAGGAGAGAAAAAGAAGTCTGCTTTGACACGCGACATTTATTAGCTTCCAGGAATACACTTGCTTTGCTGTATCGCACCGAGGCTTCTTTATGCGCCCGCCCGCCTGAATAATAGCGCGAGAGCGCCGTGGAAAAATTTTTCCCCCCCGCGCATAAATCGGCCGGACGAACTTACCCGTACACGGTATAGTTTCTCTCCTCGGAAGCGTCGACCGAAGCTTCTTTCCCGTAAATTCGCTTCCGCCACTCTGTTTTTTTTTCTTTTTGCAGTGCGCGCGATAGTTCTGACGATCGCGTGACTTAAAACCGTTGTAATTTTCCCCGGGAACGAGCTTTTCTTTCTCGGCGCTTTTTTTTTCACGAAAAGAATCGACACGTTTTCATTATTTATTGGGTCTAGCCCGGCACGTGATCTACAGGCGAGCAACGAAGGTTTTATTTGATTTTTACCGTAACTGACGTAATAGGCACATAAGTATTATTCATCGTATGGCCAATGGGTCAAGTGAATTCGTTTTTACAAGGGAAATGGACGATTGCGTTTCGAGTATGTAAGAAGATTGCTACTGTTGCCCTTCGAACGCACTAATTTTCTCGCATTATCGACCGCGGAAAAGTGTTTTTTACCCCTTTGTACACCGAAATGACCGAGGCCGAAATTGACAAACTACAGCGCGTCGGATATGTAATTGTCGTCTAAACGTACATCGATCGTGTAAAACCTATGAATATAAAAACCGCTTTAGCTTTCGTTGAATGATGCGAGCTTTAGAATGCAGATTGAAAAAAAGGTATTTTTGATGAGTTAAAAGTTTCAGTCGACCTTTCGTATTTTTGTGCACTAAACGTTTTTGTGCATCTGTGTCAAGCGCTTTTTGCTTAATGAAAACCGAACACAAAGCATTCGCTTTTTTCCAGCCTTCATTGTCGCAAAAATTTTTTTTACAAAAGTAACGTTCGCCGGACGGAAAAAAGGTCCCCTTTTCAATGAAACTGCTCTCTTTCATCCGGTAAATCCTCGAACAAACGAACCCATTTACCAAATCCCTAATCATCGTCCCTTCCTCCCGCGATTACAAAATCTCCGGTGTACGTAAGAGAGCCGTCCGCGCGTCCCCTTATCATTGTGTCGCGGGCTGTGTGTGCAGATAAGAAAGGCGTATACGTACGAGCAGCTGCAGCAGCAGCACCAGCAGAGGCAGCAGTTGTCCTTCTTGGATCGACCCATGAGTCCGTGTCGCTGCTGCACTTGCTGGGCCTGTGCCTGCGCCTGGCCGGAGTTGCTGTTGCTGCCGCGCTGCTGACTCGGCGAGCTCGTTGAACCCTGGCTCTGGGCCCGCAGCCGACAGCCACCCCCGGCCGTATCGCTTCCGGCGCCCCCGGAGCTCGCGCCGCTCCCGTGACTAACGCTTATTCCCATCGTTGTTGCGCCAATTCCGCTCGACATCTTATCGTGGATTCCAACAAACAAATGGTTTTTTGCTTCATTATGGTTGCTCTATTATCAAACGCACAAAGTGGCTGCTTTCTGCTTTGTTCCCGAGGAGCAGGCGTGATGAAAGGACAATTGAGTTGTTCGTATGAAAAATTTTCAAGCTCGTGTAGTTTCGTAAGCAACAAGTGCAAAAAAAATTAATGACATTTGCTAAAGGTTTAGCTGAAATGGAATTTCACGTTTTGCTAGGCATTTAAAGAACCTTTATTTATGTTTTTCTTTGTAACAATGAAAAAGCCTGGCAAAATACTTCTGCGATAGATGTGCAGTTAATTCGACCCAATTAAGAAGTTTTGTTCCCTTGATGGTGAGTTATGTTAATATGAAGAAAACTATTTATATAATCAGTACGTATAATTGACGTACATTTATAAAAAAAATTTAACAAGTCGCTACTTAAACTATAAAATAGCTTTTTATAAAAATTGTTCCAGAAAGTCACTTTTACAATTCTTTTCAAACATAAACAAGCAAAACTTGCAGCTATAATGCGACTATAGCTACTTTTAACTGCGCAGTTAATGGATTTGTACGAGCTTCAAAGCTTATATGACTCTAGGCTTTATGTAAAACGATTAAATGTGGTAATTTTTTTCGTAAAAAACGTAATGCAGCAAAAAAGACGTTAACCCAATGAAAATTTGGACAATTAAGCTAAAATCCTAAAGCACCGGCGTAATTACCCGACGAAAACGAGTCGAGGCGAAACAAAAGACCCGTCGGGGCGGCTTGCACACAGGCGACTCGCCGCCTGTCACCCGCACGTTACGTCAAATTTGGCCACTCGCGCGTTCTCCTCGTTCCCTGCGGCCGACAGCCGGCTCGACTGTTGCGCCCCGACAAAATTAAAAGCTCGCTCGGCGATCGCAAAAGAAGAGCGACGAAATAAAAAGCATCCAAGGGAAATTTAACGCGTCGGGGATAAAATCGAGCGGAGATGAAAGCTCAAACTTTACCCGAGTGCAAGCTCGACGTTATTACTTTGGTCGGAGCGCGGCGATTTGATCAGCGCATCGAAACTGCCGAGGATAGTCAAAACAATCCTCGCGTTGCTGGGAGTTCAAAATGAATCGAGCGAAGTTCTTTTAGGTTAACGTTCCACTTTGAAAGGAGTGAGCTTAATAGCGCCTGATATCGCGACGACGGATTTTGCCAGTTTCGAGAGCAACATCATGCTGTCATGAAGTGAACTACATTGTGACGAGTTGAATGTTAAACTCACCGAGGAGCGTACGTGTCAAAGTGAGTAACAAAAGCGAGAATATCGATAACTTGTTAAACACGAGCCAATAGTATAAGCTTAACTCTACTCAAACAAACTTAAATTCCCTCTAATATTTTACTTGTTTAAAGAAACCAGGTCGTAGCAGTTAACGCGGGAAATATTTACAGAGAAATTCGTGAGGCGAAAATCATTCTGCGCTACTTCATTATGCACGAGGGGACTGCTCTATTAATGATTCATTAAATGATTCATTAAAAGTAAAAAAAAACTACCACATTTCTCTAGCGTAAAGCTTGATGTATTTTGCAAAATGCTTTTCTTTGTATTATTAAGCCTATGAAGGATTTACACTTGGGGTTAATAATTAAGCGCCTACGAGGAATTTCTTGGAGTGCATTGGAACAACATAGTTAATTATTGACCAAATCTCATTTGCTGCCTTTATAAATCGCAATGTTCGGCGCTTTTAGGAAAATTGTAAATGAACGATTGTATATATCAATCGTATCGATCGCCTTTTAGGACGCGAGGCGAAACGAACACCATTATTAAATCATTCATTTGATAAGACGAACGTGCGTTGTTATTAAATGCAGCGCGCGCACTGAATGCACTCGGTATCAATTTGACCTATCAACGTCTAATACGCTAACTTCAGCGTTCGTTCCCTTTCGCTTTAACTCCAAGAAATTTTCAGAGCACGTCAATGGCATCAGCTGTCCTTTCTTCACTACTAAAGCTGCTTTACCGACCCCCGCTTTCCTTTGCCCTAATTCGTTTCTATTTCGTATGCTGCCTTCATAATTCGACATTTTCGAAATCGATACGAAAACGATCATTCAGTAGTTGCCAGTAATCGTTTCTAACACTTGCAGTAAGTTAAAGGGAAATGCGATATCCTGAAAAAAATCCGTCAAACTGATATCGAATTTTCAGCAGCAACAACGAGCAACAGTTTGAATGACAATTTTGAAGCGGCACAAAGCAAAGAAAGAAGCGACTTGGCGTCGGGCAAAGGAAAGCCTCGGAAAAAAGCTCGAAGCTGCGAGAGCTCGCTGGGCTCTCCTCGGAGAGCACCAGCGCTGCCGCCGCGCAAGCGACGGAGAGGGAGCCTGCTCGCGCACCGTCGGGCCTCCCGAGGCGGCTCTCTCTCCCCCGCGAGGCGTCGGAAACATAAACAATGGCGTCAGCCTCCCTCCCCGGTACAAGACGGCTGGCGTTCTGCCTCTCACCTCTAACATGTTCCATGCGCTCGATCGCGAGGCCAGCTCGCTTCCGGCTCGCTTTGATATCGAGCGCGCGACGTCGCGCCGCTTCGCCGCCTCCTCTCCCTCCTGCGCTCGCGTCTCCTTGCTCGGGCAGCGGCGGCAACAGCAGCAGCATCCGCGGGCGCGGACACCCGTTGGAAGGCTCCGTGAGGGGGCGGGCGAGAGGGGCTCGGCCTGGGCCCGAGGTGCCGCGCGCGGAGCTATCCCCCCGCGGGACCGCTGCTGCCTAGCCGGCGGGCCTCGCCCGAGTCCTGCATACTACGGGAGTCGCGCGCTCCCCTCGATCCCGCGCGCGCGCTCCTGCTCTCCGCCGTCCCCTTCCTTCCTTCTCCGTCCCTCTCGGGCTCCCGCTTGCTCCTCGGGTCAGCGACGCTAGCTCGCGCACCGCTGCCGCGGTGGTGGCACCCCCGCACTACTAGCACGACGACACCTCCAGCGCCGAGGGCGATCCAGTCGCTACGTCGGGCTCCTCACCGAGCATGCTCCAAACATTCGCCTCACGCAAGCTCCGTCCTTCTCTCGCGCTCGCGTGCGCACACCGAGCTTTTGTTTACTTCTTCGCGGCGCTCCGGAGCTCGGCGGCGCCGCTCGATCCGCCTCTCTCTCTCCCTTGTGGTCTCCAGCTTTCCTCGTGCCTCCGGCGATCAGGGGCCTGCGGGCTCTTGCTCTGCGCGGACCTCGGGAGCGGGCTCGGGACGGACAGACGGACAGAGGCTCGAGTGCGGGAGACAGGAAGGGAGAGAGAGAGAGTGTGGCGTAGGGAAGACCGCGGAAATAGGCCGCCTCTCGACTCGGGGCCTTTCTTCTCCGGTTGCGCCAAGGTGCGGATTGACTTCCGAGGGAGGCGGAGGAGGAGGTGGAGGAGGGAAGAGAGAGTGTAAAAATAGGGTGCGCGCAGCGGCGAGCTGCGGTCCTCTCTGCCCGTCGGGCCTGGAGAGCGGGAGAGAGTGAAAATTCACGCACACGTGAGCGGGCGAGCGTGTGTGGGGGGAGGGGGGGAGGGAGCGAGATCGCAGAGCGAGAGAGCGAGCGCGTTAGGACGTCGACGTTGAGCGCCTGGCGCGCGCGCGTTTATTGATTGGCGGAGTCGAGCGCGGCGAGCGGGCCGCTGCTCGTCGCCGTGGTGGCCCGTGTGCTCCACGAGTGCCCGCCGCTGCTGCTCCCGCGGCCGAAAGCTCCTTCCTTCCTGCCTGCCTGCCGCCTCCTCCACCTCCTCCGCCTCCTCCTCCCCCTCTCCCGCGCGCGCAGCTGCTCGCCTCGTCGGCCGAGGAGAGAGAGAGAGGAAATGCAGGCGGGTCAACGTCTCCGCCGAAGGCTCGCGTCCCGATCTACCCCGGGGCAGGGCGGCTCGAGGGGGGGACGCTGCTGCGCTGCGCCCTGGCCCGCTAGGCGCATCGCCCTTCAGCCCATGACATCTTGCTGCTCGACCACTGCGCCGCACTCGCCGCTGTACACCGAGTTTACGGCCCTCGCCACTGGCTGCCGGTCCCCCGCACTCGGACTCGTACTACTTGCCCGCGCACTTCAACTTCCCGCGGCGCTCCGCGCTTTTCGGCCCGGCCCGGCCGACCGAGCTTGGGCGGGCCGACGTCGCTGATTTCCTGGCGCGCGGGGGCTCCGATCGAATTTTTCGACGCCCCTTGGCGCGCGTAGGCTCGTCGGCGGCGTACGGAGGCGCGAGGGGGGCGGCGGCCCGCGCCCGCCAAAATTTCCGCGCTCCTACGTGTCTCCTCCGCTGCACCCGGGGGCTTCCTCCTCGCTCTCCCTCCCGCCGGGCGACTCTTGGCAGACGTCGTCGCTGGCGCTGCCGCGAGGTGTTGGCGCGCGCGGCTTTTCGGGCTTTCGCCTCTCTGCGTGTGTGTCGGCGTACGCGCTCGTACTCCGAGCTCTCTCCGGGCGTCTGTCCGCGGCGACGACGGCGACGGCGGCCGCTACCGTCCGTGCAGCGACGACGGCGACGACGGGGCTCGCTCGAGGTCGGGGCGCGCGCGAGCTTCGTGGCGTGCGGGGAGAGAGACGCGAGAGCACCCAGAGAGAGAGAGCCTCCTCCACTGGTTCAATATGGCGGTCACTGGTGATGCCTGGCCACCACTGCCGCCGTCGCACTGGGCGACGGCGACGCCGACGCGGTCGAGCCCGAGAGAGACGGAGCGAGGCGCCGCGACGCCGCACACCGAGCGCCGCGCGCACCGCGGGCCGCCCTCTCGCTCCCTCCCGTCGCGGCCCGGAGCTCGCCGTCTCTTCCTCGCCCCCGCCCCCGCCCGAGCGCGCACACGCGGATCGCTTTCACGCAGCCGTGTGTTTACGTACACCCACGGCGGGCCGAGGTGTGCGTGTCGAATTTTCGCTACGGCTCTATCGGCTTTGCTCCCTCTAGTTAGCGGGCGAGCTTTCCTCTCGCTTCTTTTCTCGCTCGCACTCCTACGGCCGAGCGACGCTCACCTGTGCGCCGCGAGCTTTTCTAAGCTGTTGCTTCGGCAGCTCGCGCGCGCATATTGGAGTCGTTGAGCCCGAACGGGCTGCAGCGCTGGTAATTGCGATCGCGGGTGCCGCCCTCCCCCCGATCTCAATTATCCCGCGTTTCGCGCCTCTGCGCCCACGATTCGCGACGCTGCGGAGGGGAAGTAGGTGCGCTCCTGGCGAGGTCAGGTCGCTCGCGGGGGAGGAGTGAAGGAGGAGGTATTGGCGTTCCTCGACTTGAAAAATATGTGTAAATACGACGAGGAGCGCTGCACCGCCCCGATTCCCGGAGGATCGCTCCGCTGCATTGCGTTTTGCTCGAGCGAGATTTTTTTTATCCTGGCGTTAACGCGCACGCGACATGGCGTGTGTGCCTTTTTTATCAAGATGCTTACATTTTCAAAGTCTATCGCTGTAAATCGAGCGTTCGTTCACTCTTTCCCGGTTATTTTTGTGCGGTGAATGAAAGCTCCAGAGCTTTCCACCGGGAGGGTAACTTTGATTTTAGATTCGGATAAACGGCATTTGAATAATAATATTATGAATAATAAATTTACATGCGTGTACTTTAACAATATTCAATGTCGTTATAATAAAATATATTATTTTAAATTTAATATATCAAAGGAAATTAAATGTAAGATTTTGCGTTTTCGGTAAATATATTACTGAACATTAAATTTTTGGAGCAGAAGTTAAGGTGTTTTCTATTACAAACAAAGAAATTTTACATTAGCAATTTCGTAGGTAACGTTAATAGCTTCTCGCGAAATTTGGCTCGGTAAAAATAAATATTTTGTTTGACTAACGATAAAACATGCTTTTACGAAAAATGTACTATAAAGACTAGGTAGATGGCATCACAGTCAACACTTTGGGGTGGAAAGTAGTTAATGAGCGATTTAATGGACGTAAACAATGTTGATCGTTATATTTACTCAAATAAAGGAAGTAAATCATTACAAAAATCATCTAGTTACTAATTTATAAAATGTAAAATAAAATATTGCATTGTTTGTGCATTATAAATATCATAGATAAAGGTATGTTAAAATTAATGAACATTGTTGTTTTGCGAAAAATCAACGTATATTATCCAATACAATAATTTATTATAACACATAAATAATACTTTAAACTTTTGTTTCCCTACGAGTGTCGAAAAGAAAGGAATCTTTATAAATGAGCCTTTACACTTGGATTGATGGCTCCATCTGGTGGCAACTGCGCGAAGTTGTTCATGACGGCGGCAACAACGAAAACTATCATCGCGAATTCGAGATCTACTTCAATGAAAAAGCTGCTCGAGCAAACTCTTTTAACTACCAGCAGCTTAATTACTTCGCTTCTTTTAACGAGACCCTTTATGATTTCAATAGATACTTGGTATCCGTACCTGACACGTATTAAGGGCACCTATTAAGAATTGATTTACGACCTAAAAAGTTCGAACATCGATTAAACATTATTCACTCAATTTTTCATGCGCCGTGTTATCTGTCATCGCGGCTGCGAATAAAAGTTAAATATATTCATGAAATGAAATTAATATTTTACAATTTCAATTGCAATGAATTCCGCTTGTACAAAATCCGAGCACGAAAATAAAGAAAATTTAAAATTTTACAAAGTATATAAAAGTTAAAATTACTTTCCCCGGATTGTTAAAAAAAAAAATAATAAAAAAGTTTTTTTCCAAAAGTTACAAAGCAGTGAAACTAGGTAAGCCAAACAAACGTCGGGGAGGAAGGAAAGAGAGAAAAAAAAGATATTTCGCAGAAACATCAAGATTGGCGAATAAAAAAAGGGTAACGGTGTAAAACCCGAGAAGAACAAGAGAACACATTTCGCCGCGCGCTTAGCTTCGTAGTCCGAATCGCACGTAAACCCGTTCGTGATATTCGACGTGCGAGGCCACTGCGTCCTCTAGGACACGTGCAGTCCGTATAATCCCGCCCGTCTCCCGCTCGCGCGGCCTGTGCACAGTGGGAATGGGCTCCACAATGAACGTGTCGAGAGCGAGCGCGCGGGGGGCACAACACGCGGCAGGTACGCTACCTTAGCAAAAGCTAAAATAAACATTCGTTTTGCTCGCCTCCGCGCTGCGGCTAAACGTGAGCGCGCCGGTGGCGTGCGCGACCGCTTAAAAGTTCAGCGACGACAGGATTGCAGGTGCGATGCATTTTTTTTTTGTTGTTCCGTAATAAAGGACAGTTCGTTCGCTCGGATTAATTAGACGAGAAATTTCTAGCAGTTTCTTTTTTTATTTTGTTTTAGAATTGTTTTGCGGGAAATTGCAATTTGTACGAAAGGAATTTGTTATGCAACAGGTTAGCTATGTATGCGGAACTATGCAAATTCGTAAAAATTAGTCGTGTAAATGGATGCTTGAAAATTTCGAATTGCATGACGTAAAATTTTCGGAGAATGTAATACAGAAAGTTACCCAAATTGAAGGAATCTGCAAAATTCAAATTCAACGAACAAAGGACGTAATCGCGGATATTTCGACGTTGGATAACGAAATTTATGGGATATTCGCGCACGGGGCATTCTGCAGTTTTTGTAATTTGAAACGCGATAATCTAAATCTGTTTTGATAATCTCGGACTAGAAAAGTGAATGGTGGCAAGGACTTTAGAGCGTAATTTATTACGAGAGCCCACGAACACATTTGCTCTGTCTGATTCGCGAGAGTTGCTGCGCTGATTGCTAATTTTTTAAATTCCAACATTAAGCAACTCCTTGTTCGCGTACCGCTTACAAATGAGCCCCCGGCACTTGTAAGAAAAAAGTCGTTAGGATAAACGTAACGAGAAAAAGTAACGAATTGTTACTTTGTTCGCTTTGCTCGTTATTCGTGATTCGCGGTGCTTATTTTTATAGCTCTACTTTCATTCAAATTAATTATTCCCTCGGAACCTTTACACCTAATATATTCTAATTCATTACACCGCGCTTCAGCATTCGTGCACTTAATTGTTTTTTTCCTTCTGAAATAAACAGTGTCCTCCGAAATCATTCAAAAGTTCGAAAGAAAAACAAACACCTACAGGCTTCGAGATTTCGATCTATCCTTGAAATGTCCAATGATGAATTTACAAAATGTTATCATCGACGTTCGATCGTTATGTACACAATCATCAACACATTACATTGATAACTAAAAAGCAATTTGAAGAGAAAAGAACGCAATTTCTTAGCTCACACGAAATCATTTGCAGTGACCTACATGTGTCGTCGAACAAAAGCAAGGCTTTATTAAAATCATCGCTCGCATCATTTTTCACTTGCTCCGGTATACAATACATGACACGAAAATCCCGAGGGCTGAGGTTCGAGAAAACGAGTTCCCGAATACCGCAGCAGTAAATAAGACATTTCCAGCGCGTTTCACGATCAAATACTGCCTGGCGAAACGAAATAACGAATAGCCATTAAATTCCAATAAGTAGGAAACGACGCGGGAAGATCGCGGGGCTCGGGGGGTGCGCATCGGAACGCGAAGCTTCCCGACGTCAGAGAGCGAGCCCTGACGTACAAGGGGGGAGAATCGAGGCTGCTCCCTTCGGTAAACGTATACCCGTGAATACGTAGCCGATACAATCCTTCCGCTTTTTCCGCTCCTCCAGCCACCTACCCGTATACCTGCGCACCCCCCGACCCTCTCCCGGAGCGCCGAAACGGGAGGCTCTCCCACAGCCCGCCGAGCGCACGCACACACCCACGCTCCCAGCTGCGAGCACGTCGGCGCGCACGTGTGTGCGTGCACGCGGAGCGGGCGGCTCGAGGAGAGAAAGAGAGGAGCCCGGGGGGAGGGCGGGCGGGACACCGACGTTGACGACGATGCTCCGGCAGGCGGACAGCCTAGTCGGCCGTGCGAGCAAACCCACGGGATCCCGGAGCAGGAGGAAAAAGAAGGGGATGGGGCCGAGAGTGGGAGGGGGAGGATCGACCCAAACTCTCCCGAGTGAGGAGGGGTGACGGGGCAGAAGGGGGAAGGGGGCCGACGCTCCGTCTCTCTCTCTCTCGGGCCCGCTCGTCGAGCCGTCCGAACACGTGCGGGCGTTTCTCCGATCTGTCTTTCTGTGCGCTATGCCTTCGCCCCCTCCCTCTCTCTCGCTCTCTCTCTCTCTCTCTCTCTCGCACGCAGGCCGGGAAGAAAGGCGCGCGCTCTCTCTTTCTCACGCACCGTCTTCCCTCTCGCTCGCCCGCACGAGGGCTAGAAGAAAGCGGCGGGCTCGCATCTGCGGGCTCCCTCCTCTCTCTCTCTCCCACGCACAAAGTGCGTGCACGCACTCTGTCTCTCTCTCGCTCGCTCTCTAGCCTGCTCGCCCATTCGTTTTCTACTCCCCCTATAATGCTCTCTCTGAATGAGCGAGGGGGTGGCAGGCAGGCAGGCAGACGAGAGCGGCGCTCCACCCCACCTCTCCGTCCCTCTCTGCAGCGGCAGCGCTCGAGAGAGGGAGAATGAGGGAGAGCGAGAGAGAGCGAAGCCACCCACTCTCACCCACCATCCACCCAACGACGGCCGCCTGCCACCCCGCCTGCCCACCCACTCGCCACCCGGCCGCCGCCGAGGAAACAACCTGCGACCGACGTGCCCGTGCTCGCCGTTCCACCAAGACAAGCGCGTCCAGGAGGAGAGGCCCACCACCCGCAGGAGCGTGCGTCGCGCAGCCGACCCGCGCCCAACGACCGATCAACGTGAGTACACGAGCCTCGTTCTTTCCGTTTTTTTCCTACGGGCAAAGTCGCTGCACACTCGCTCGGCCGTGTCACTCGCACACACTCGCTCGCACTCGCACGCGTGCGCTCTCCGACGTCCCCCGCACTGCGCGCGCCCGGGGTGCTCCGCCGCCTTCCTCGCGTCGCGCACCGTCTTCCTCCGCGTGTGCACGTGCACGCCGAGCGTCTCCGCTCGGTGGAGCCCGCCGAGTGCCGTTCCATCGCGCGCGCCGCTGGCCGCCGACCGGGAGGAGAGGAGGAGGAGGCGGCCGGGTGCGGGCCGAGCGTCGTCGGTTGAGAACCCCGAGAGCGGGGCCGTCGGCGGCGCGCGCACCTCGCTCGATTTTGCGCGCGCGCAAAACGCGATCCCCGAGCCGCCGGAGAGAGAACGATCGCGGGGCCGCGATGACTAAGGCCGAGCGTCTTCGCCGGAGACGCGTAGGCGTCCTTGGACGGCTCCCCCCGCCGCGCCCGCTTCCGCCTCGAAATTTCAGCGCGGCCCGAGAGAGAAAGACGGAGCAGTGGTTCCCAACGCGACGCCTCCCCCGCACGCACGCGTACTGCACAGCGCGCGTACATACGCAGGCGATCGCCGATGCTCCTTGTCTTCTTTCTTCGCGATCCGCTGGCGAGTGTGTAGGCGCGAGTCGAGAGCATCGCCGTGCAACGCGCGTAGTATTTCGCCGAGAGCAATATTGATTTATCCGCTGCGCTCCGTTTCGCTCTTTGTGAGACACTGCGGCCAGCGCCGTTTCTCCGTCTCCGTCTCTTCTCTCTTTCTTCGGATGGTGGCCCCCCTCCTTCCTCCTACACCCTCGAACGTCTTCTCTTCGTTATTGCTGTCTCTTCCGCGCTTTCGCGGCTCTCCTACGCGTCTGCTCGAACACGTGAATAGCCTATTTTTTCGGAGCCGGCGATATTTTCAAAGCTTTGGTTTATTTTGAATGCCAATGTCGTGGTGTCATGAAAAGAACCTTGGATTTGAAGATTCGCGCGACACGACGCTAAATATCTCAAGTCTTATTCATACAAAATTATTGAATTTAAAAATACAAATTTAACAAAAACTTTTTGCAAGCTAAAACAAAGGAATAAAGTGAAATAAAATTGCAGCGCAAGAAGTATACTCGATGTGGTTTCTCGATAAAAAAAAAATTCCTCCCATTCAACAAAGGAATACTATTTTCGAGCCATTCAAAGGACCGAGGGCATTAGATATACGTATATAGCGCGGGAAAGCGCGGATTGTCCGGAGCGGTAATACGGGCGAGGGCCGCGCGCGGGCGAAGAATGAGAAGCGTGACACAGAGAGCGCGAGCTTGAGTTCACGGTTTCTTTCTCCGCTCTCTCCTCGAACTCGTGTTTCGTCTCCGCCGCGGCCGGCACCGCTACCCCTTGCTCGCCGATCAATATAACAGCTTGTCCCTCCGTCTCGCTTCCTCGGCCCGGCCGTCGCGGCCGTCCGCGAACAAAGGATAGCGAAGACGCGCCGAGAGATAGTTAAATGAATACATTGATGATTTACTGCGGCCGGCCGGGGGATACGAGCGCGAATGTCGCTCCATTGTGTTAAACGAGCTTCCCTTTAACAGTCGTTATGTTTGTATTCACGGCATTTTTGGGGAAACGGCACCGGACCATTTTACCGCGAGCGGCACAGAAAAACTTTATGAATAAAAACATGAATACCAAATGAAGTTTCCTACAAGTAAAAATGCCATTTCGAATCTGCATTACGGGATTATGCCGTTAAAGCTCGAATTCAATTCTACGGCCTCTTTAAATTATTTGATTTGCGCGCTGAGCGAAAATTCATTATAGAATAAACATTTGCTAATGTCATTTTAAAATATTAAATCCCCACACACGCCCTCGTCAGTAAATAAAAAAAACAAGATCTGTTGAATTGCATTTTAAGCGATCAAGCCATTAAGTCATAAAGATGTGGAGCGACACAATTAAAAATTAAAACTTCGTAAGAACGTGAAAGTAGCGAGAAAAGCTGGAAGAATTCTCTTTTCCTTTATTATCCTGCAAAGTTACAACTTACCGCCCTAAAAAGTATATTAGCATAAAAATCGCCGATACAAACGGAAACTCGTTAAACTTTTTTCCGTATCTCTAGCCAATGAAACAATCGATGTAAACCGCCGTCGGTAAAATCGGCGCAATCGACCTTAAATAATAACCCCCGCCATTCGGATCCGCGCAATCGTACGTAATAGCCCCTGTCGCGCGAAAAAGAAAGACACTGCGCGGCGGCACAAAGGGGGGCGAATTAGATCGTCCGGGGTGCGTGCGGTGGCGCGGCCGGCGGTAGGCGCCGGTAAAAGCTCGGAAAACGGCGACGAGCGATCGAAATCAATTTTCGGGATCGCTTCGATTTGCGCGGTCCGGTCATTAGACAAAGACGGGGTGGGGGAGACGAGCGGGCCCTTCCTCAGGAGTACCGTAATTGTGGTTGTTACGCGCGGCGGCGGAGCATTCCGCGTATAATACACAGTGGGGCGCGCAATCGACGGCCGATTTAGCCCCGGCCTACTTCCACGCGCGCCCCGCGGATCCGCGCCGAAGTGCCTCCTCCCACGCTCGTAACCATCGCGCGCCCGTATACGCGCGACCGGCGTCTCCTTCGCGTTTTCATTATCCTCTCGGCGCTCGAGCGTTTTTCTTTTCTCCGCGGGAGGAGCTTCCGGGAACAATTTCCAGACTTTAATGATGTAACGAGTTCAGCGGAACCCGGGGAAGGGGACTAGACGCGTAAGGGAGGAAGAACCGATATCGCGAGCTTTTAATCAATCAGCGCAAAACTTTACGAGCTTATTTATGGTGCGTCGGCCGATAGCCTCTCTGACCCGTTCCATTATCGGAGAATTTTACTGTCTGCTTTGCTTTATTGTGTGAAATTTCATTGTCTCCGTGGCGCTTCCCTTATTGCCTTTGTGCGATATTGAAAATGAAATTCGGATATTTCGAATTTTTTTCTCCAATACAAAGGAATCGTTTCAAGACACGGTGTAATAATACTCGTTTTATTAAAAACAAAGTTTTTTTCTTGCAAGCTAATTAATTTAACCTAGAAAAGGTTTTAAAAATTGCGCCGCAAAAAATTGTTAAGCAAATATAGTGCGCGGGGTCTCAACTTTGTCGAAAATGTAAAGGAAAACGTAAAAAGTTAATGAATAGGAACTGCATTTACCGAGATCTTTAGTAACTGCCAGAAGGAAAAAAGAAGTGAGCAAAAGAAGTAGATAAGCACACTCAATACTCTGACAAAAGAATAAAGTAAAAAAATAGGGAGAGAAAGAGAAGGAAGAGAGGAGGCCACTCGACATGAAGACATCTCGTTCAGGCGTAGAATACACAACTCTGGTACAAACTCGAAGCCGCTTAATCAAGTAAGCATCCCCGGGGACGAATGCAACCAAGAGACTGACATCCGTGAATGGCTCGTGTACTTCTCCCACCGCTCGGCTCGCATGCAGTCGGCTCCGCGGCAAATAAGAAGGATGAAAGCGCGACAAGGAGGCGCACGCTATCCGCCTGCCTCACTCCGCTAATTCGGTCGATCTCGTCCCCGCCGCCCCGCGTACGTAGAGCAGAGAGCCCTCGCACTTTTAATCGCATTGGGGCGACGCTATATAGAGTCGCAAAGTCGTTAACCGCTTCGCTCTCTGGGCCAGTTGCCCCCTCTCCGCCCGCCTGCCCGCCTGCCCGCCTCCCCCTCCTTCGTCCCTCGTCGACGGGCCAAAGTTTCTCTCGAAGGTACTGCGATTCAATTCCCATTTGGCGCTGCCACGCTACTACTTCCAGGCTAGTTCCCGACGCGGAAACACGCCTCCGGGACCCAAAGCGCCCGCTGGCCTGGACGACCGTAAGTACGAACGCCTCGGCCCGGGCATTCCGCGACGAATCGGACGCTCGAAAACTTAAAGTGGCTATAAGCACACACAACTCTTCACGGTAACGAGCGCCGGCCATTGGCGCTCACCTTTTTAGAAGGCCAGCTTCCGCGATTTCCGTGCAATTGAACGCCCTGCGCTTTGCTCTCCTTTTGTTTACTTTGCTTTGCAGTTGGGACAATCTGGCGAATTGCGTAACCAATTAATTAGTCGCGAGTGACTATCTTAACATTTTATTATTTTAAGCGCTTTGAATATTCGAATGTACCAGAGACAATTTCTTTTTAAATCAAATAGTTAATTCTAAAACGCAATGAATACCGCTTTTTCACAGAGAAATTCCTACAGATATGTACATCGGTATTTTATAAATTTTTTACTAAAGCGAGCGCTATTTTACCTATGTATGAAACGGACTGAATGTTATGAATTTTTGGTGACTCGGTTTTGAACAAGTCGTATTCGTTAAACAATCGAAACATTTTTTTTATACATCACTGACGCGCGAAATTTTACAAATCGATGCTTCTATTTAAAAAAGAAATAATTTAAAAATTGCTTTAAAATCTTCAATATGATTTGACCCGTCGAAAATTGAAGATTGAGTAAAATCTTCTGAAATATTTTTAAATTCACTCTAGCGCGATATGAAAAGCCTGGCTGCAGCTTTATGAAGTATGCGAAAAATTTCAAATTTCCGGCAGTCCAATTTAGCAGAGAGAGCGTCGCCCGCACTATCGTAGACGGAGAGAGACAGCGAGACAGAAAAGAGCGAAAAAGAGCCAGCGCCCTCCCGCCCTCCCTCCCACACACGGTACTTTGTTGTCCGGGGTCCCCCCGAAATTAGTATTCGCGTTCACGTGTAAACGCGCGCGCGTCACTTTGAAGTTCGGCGAAATTTTTTTCCCCTTTCCTCTGGCGCGGCCGGGATTTCCGATGCGCCGGCCGCCCCCTCTCCGATGGGTGTCCAATGAATTCGGTGCAACTGCGCGCGAATAAATGAAAACCGAGACTTCGTTTATGGGCACGTCGCACGGCAAACAAGGAGCTTTTTTGCGCGCGTCCGCCGAGCTTCATTGCGGCGGCGGCGCCTCTTTATGAGTTCCTTTGATAAAAGAGTTTTCGCGTGTATTAATTCACTGTAATTTGAAAGATGAAAGCGCGCGTCGCCCGCTTTTTCATTAAGCGCAAAGATAGCGACGTTGCATCGCGATAAATCGCGCGCTCGCTTCTGAAATTTTTATTTATCATAATTTTTGCCGCGCTCACGTCGACGCAGCGCAACGCCGCACCGGTTTTTTTAAAATAACAATCAAGTTTCGTGTTAAACTGCGAAGCGGAGAATACACGCCGCGCACAAAAACAAACTGTCTGCATCCAAAGAGGATTTTTAATATTTTTAATGTACCTAAGCGTAATTCAGCCTTTGTCCCGAAATAAACAAACCGACGGTAAATGCGACGATTTGCGTGAGCCGCATGCACAGGAACAGGAATATGACAACGGCTGGGAGAGCGCGTAAAATTTTCAAAAAAAACTGCTGATTAAAATTTTCCAGGGAGAAGGTGCGTCGTAAAATCGAAGTCGTAAAAATCTCACCGCTCGAAGGTTGGAAAAAAACGTTTCCAACCCACCCCAACAAAAACTCCCACGCATAACGGTACACTTCCTAAAACTCTCTCTCTCTCTCTCTCACAGTGTGCTCGCAGGTAACAAGCTGCCGCCGCCGCCGCAAGGGGGTGGCAGGTAAAAGGAGGGGCAGGGAGAGACCTGCGGGCGGAGGTGAGGAGAGCCGGTCACACCGTGCCGAGGGGGTCGACCGTACGGCGAAATGGAGGCCGGCGGCGCGGGAATCGGACGCCTCGACTGCTACGAGGACATGTTCAAGGAGATCACGAGGAAACTCTACGGCGAGGATCCCGACCACAGAAGTAAGTTTTTGCAACGAATACTTTAATTTTATAAATGATCAAACAGTAGCACGTCGTCGTATGGCACTGACACTTACAATTAGCAACGACAATATTCCCGATGCATTTAATCCGAGCTCCGCGTGTATCTCTCGCAGTCGGCAACTCTAAAATAAATATACATAGGACGAATGAAATGGGCTTGTTAGTGTGATCCATTACCTTAATTACGGAAAGTGTTTTTGATTCATATTTGTTATTTTACTTCGCGTGTAGAGAAACGCATCGCTAGTCTAAATGAAACTAATACTTTGGATTTGATGAAAGAAAATTCTAACTAGTCTCACGACGAGGAAAAAAAGTACGAAATTTATTTTTATAACGTACATTTAAATCTTGCGCAAAGTCCGTTATTTTAACTCCGTAAGCCGTACAATCTTTTCATTCTATGAACTAAAAACCCTTGACATAGTTGGGAACCTCGAACAGCTCTTTCAAAGAACTTCTCAGACGTTTTTCCGCATAAAGGGTTTTCAGAGGGGGAATGCAATACCGTTTTGAGTGCGTTGGAAGAAACCAAAGAATCGTAGAGCATTATCTTGCACTTAAATGGGAACTTTTGAAAATTTTTTCATAGCTTACTTCTCGTAAAATCAAGATCCAAAACAAAAGCTTCACTAATAAACAAGAGCATTAAAACAACATTTAAATACTGCCGCGTAGAATATTAGTTATAAACTCAACGCACAATAAAATAAAGACAAGTGTTTGCAAGCACCCAAACACGCAGTCGATTAAAAATCGATTAGCCGTCGAAGGGCGAAGGCGCCAACTCGGTAGTACATCGACGCGGCGGCCCTTCGACTGCGGAAATTCCTCTTCGACTCCCGGCACTTTCCGTGAAAACAACCACAAAGAGGCGATTTCACGGGGCCATAAAGCCTGATCCGGTGGAGGCCGGTGGGGGGGAGAGGGGGTCGAGGGCGTAATGGCCCCAGCGGAGGACCGAGGGAGACGGCGGCCGAGAGTCCGCCGGCGGCGGAACGTCTTAGTTACGGGTTCAGCGGAGCGACCGATCCGGGGGAGGCCCCGCGCCGAGGGACGCGGCGATCCGGGACCGATCGGATCGCGCGCGTACGCGATACCCCCGGCTCCGTAATACGTATGCAGTGACCGCGGCGGAGTCCCTCGGTCCTTCTCCCCCTCCCCCCGGGGGTAATTCCTAGGAGACGACCGGAGAAGGGCCCCGCGCGGGATTAGAGCCGGGGCGAGAGAGCGCGTCGCGACCGAAGGCATTGATAAAGCTAATCGATTGCCACCTAGGCCTATAACTAGAGATGTAATTAAACGCGACCCGCGCACGCGATATGTGCCCCTGCACACAGCTCCGTCCCTCTCTCTCTCTCTCTCGCTTCTGAGCGGCTAAGACGGCCGCGGGGGGGAAGGCTGGAGATCGCAGATACGAAGCGGTGGCAATCGGAGAGAGGATGAGAGAGAGAGGGAGGGAGAGAGGGCGAGAGAGAGAGGGCGAGAATTGAATCGGCTAATTGCAGTATGGAGCAATTAGCCGAGTCTGTTGGCTCTCTAACGACAATATCCGTTCCCGTACGAGCGAGAAGTGGCGATATGTACGTGCACCGCCGGGGGGACCGGCTGCGCCGCGCTTCCGTGCACCGACGCGATAGAGGCGTCGCACATTTTTACCCCCCTCCACCCCTTGCCTCCTCGGCGCGCGCGTGCCTCGGAACCTTTTTGCACCCGGGCGCTTCTTGTCGACGCGGCGAGCTTGAGGGATGACCGCGCGGATGAGGAATCAAGTTTTGACAGTGACTAATCCGGCTTTTGTTCCACTTCCGAAATGCAATTAATGTTAAAACGCCCGGGCTTTTTGTCCGATGGATCGTGTAATCTTGCGAAGAACTACCCCGCTCCCTCGTTGAATTACTTTAATTGCGCCAAGCGAGCTTCGCTCCGCCTATACGTCCCGCGCTGAATTCGTTCCGAGTTCGTTCGGCACTGCTGGCGTCTACTCAAGTACTTCGCGCTTAAGATCCGCGATACACGATATACGCGAATGCATTAAAATAATTGAAAGACTTCGCGACAGCGACGCGAGGGACTGACGGATGAACTACGGGAATTGGGGTGCACACTTGAAATGCGCGATTGATAAAAACTGGAACGTCTGTTTCGCTCGGCCCGTAGCGTCGAGCGTGCAGAACGAGTTCGAGACGTCGGTCTCGTACAATAACGACGAGGACACGGGCAACGGTACGGACGGTAGCGACGACGGCAAATGGACCCTAGACGAGGAGCCGCTCATCGGCACCGAGGGCAGTCGCATCGCCGCCTACCGGGCGGCCACCTCCACCTGGCGATGCTACGAGTGCGGTAAGCGCTGCTCACGACTAAACAATCGACGACCAGCCTTGCCAGATGTACTCCCCCCGTTCAATTTCTTTTATTCTCATTTTTTTTGGCTTCTTTTAGCGATGACTATTTTTTCTTTCGTTTCACGTGCACGCGATTGCACCTTGCGTTTTACTAGTTGTAAGACTGCGTTCAATAGGATATTCGAGTGTTTACGTTTGTAACACGAGTGGTTTGATTTTTCAGGCTCGACTTTTTTTTATTTGTTCAGGAAATTTGGTTAGCGCACGTTACTTTGGTTTAAACGAATTTTATTATTATACTTTATTTTTATGCCACTGCTATTGATTGCCACGTATTGCTACGTTTTTAAATTGCGAACACGATCAGAGGTGCAGGATTTCGGCTTGTAATTTCGGCAAATGGAAAATCTATTAGAAAACGTGAAAATAGCAGCGTATATCCGTTAACATTTCGACCGATTCGCCTATTCGAAAGATACCCGAAAGTGGAAATACTAAAATATATGGGTCATGAAACGTGTTTCCACGTATATAGCATAATCCAATATCAAGTGGAAAGGCACGGGTCAGCTCTTTGATTACGTGTATCCTCGAATTTTTAGAAATATGATGTCTTTGAAGTTTTAAACCCAAAAATGTCGTGTCGTTCAATAAAAACATTTTTCTTTCTTATTTCGTAAATCGAAGAGCCTTTCCCAAATAGTCTTTGACCCGCGATGCTGACTGAAAACCTTGCTAAAATTCCGGACTATTTCATTAATTTTACGTGAAAAGGAAGCCGCGCTTTTAAAAAGCTGCACCTCTGATCGTAGCCTCATCCTCGTTTATTCCGCTCTCGACTTCGACTAAACTTTATAAATTTTTTTCATTAATTAAAAAAATAGGCGACTGCATGGGCGGAGGACCGCGGGAGGTGGCCGAGCACTTCGTCGAGCTGCACTCGTCGCGAATAGCGTGCGAGGAGAGTGCGCGCGGCCGACTGCAATCCGGCCGCAAGGACTACATGAGCCCGGGTGACCTCAAGCTCGAGGACGTCGTCTCGTACCTGGAGCGCGTGAGAGACCGAGCCGAGAGATCGGCGCCACCCACGAGACGAACGCAAGAGACGCAAACGGTGCCAGCGGCTCTGCTACCCGTCCCCTCTACGTTTTTGCTGCAAGAGCTGCCGTCCACACCGCCACAACACCTTCACCAGGTAATTACTTTAAATGTGTCAAAATCGTTTTTTATTTTTACAATTTTCATTGTGCTTAAAGTACATTCATGAAAATTGTAACAAACAACTCTTCAAAACTATTAGAAGTTTTTTTTTTCATTGGGAATGGGAGATTCGAAAGGCACGTGGGTTAATTCGGGGTAGGAGATAAAATTAATAAAAAATATAACAATAATTTTCGTGTACGTAAATATAAAAATAAATGTGTATACTTAAATTTAAATATATTATTTGAATATTAAATGGAGATGAATTTATAGATAAATAAATATTCCGGGTCAGACAAATCGTAACGAATTTTACTCACCTTTCAGAATATAACTGATTTAATGTGCTAAATAAGCCAGGTCAACATCTATGCTTAATAAGAGACAAGAAATACAAATGAACATACCTGCAACAAATTAAAATTAATAAACTTACTATTAATCATAAATTATGAATTAACTTCAAAAACTAATATTAAAACACTATTTTTATTTCGCAGATTTAATAAGTTTATTCACTAATATGTTATTCACTCATTAGCAGGCAATTATATTAAATTTAACGCAAATTCGAATATTTTAGTTAACTAATTAGTATTTGAAAAATATGATCATCCTACTTGTCAATCTTCGGATTAATTTTATTTTCGACACTAATGAAAATCTGACTTGACGTAACGTGCAATTTTCTCATTGCAAAAGTGATAACGAGTTTACGTATCCCACCAGTGCTCTACATCAGTCGCGCTTTCGTAATTACGCTTAATATATTAAAAGCTCAATTGAAATTCGCGCATTGCGAAAGGACGTCGAATCGCTCATAACAATAATAACGATAACAATAAATCCCGCAAATAGCATTAAATCCGCTGAGCTCATTAAATAAACGCGACAGCAGCTCTCCCGCGCGCTGCAGCGAGCCGCCGTTTGAACCCCGAAAAAGTCGCTGCCTCCTAACAAAATCATCCATCGATAAAAGCGCTTTATCGGGAAAACAGCGCGAGCGGAGGCGTCAGCGAGCAGTCGACTCGCCCGAAACAAAAGCGATAAGCAAAGTGAAAAAAAAAGAGAGAAAAGAAAGAAAGCGGTTCGCACGGCGGGAGGTTTCGCCGGATAACACTTGTGCCCTTTCCTCCCCGCGGAGCGAAATCAAAGCCGTGTAGTCGTTCGGTAGCTTTTCACGAGCGGACGGGCCTCGCTCTCTGCGTAATTAAAAAAAGAGGGCCGGGGGGCGCGGCGTAATTTTCCGGGTCGCGCATTAGGGGAAACTGGAGCAATTGCTCGCGAGGACGCGCGACGGCGCGGGTACCTTTCCCCGGCCTTGGTAATTGGGCGCGGAGCCCGGGCGCGTCATCTCTCCCAAAGATTTCCCACGTGCCGATGATTTCCCCGGGGCCGTTTTTCTCCTTTGCGAGACGGAGCACTTACGCTTTGCATTCGCCTTTGGCTTTGTCGCAGCAGCAGAGCGCCGCCGCGGCACCGATGCCCGCGACGTCGACGCCGACGGCGAGCAGCGCCCCCGGCGCTAATGGCGGGGCCGGCGGTGGCGGTTCGTCCGCGGGCTCCGGAGGAGGAGGAGGCGGCGGAGGCGGGGGTGGAGGAGGCAACAACGCCAGCGGCAAGAGGTACACGTGCCTCTATTGTCCCTACGGCACGGACAGGCGGGACCTTTACACGCGCCACGAGAACATCCACCGCGAGGAGAAGCCCTTTCACTGCTACGTGTGCTACAAGCCCTTCAGCCGCGCCGATCACGTCAAGAAGCACTTTTTGAGGATGCACAGGTACACACGGATGCCGGCGACGAGTTCGCTTCGGTGTTTTTTTTTTCTCTTACCCGTTTCCTCAAAGCTCGCCTTTTTACCCACGGCGGAGCTTTACCTTTTGTTTGCGTGCTCGCGGTGCTCCTTTGTCTTCCGCAGGCGCGCGACGAGCTTCGAGTGATTTTCGATGCTTTGTCGACTGCTTGCCAAAGTTGTTGCACGCCAAGGCTGTACCGTTTGCGGATCACCGCGAGATAAAAAAAGCAGCCTTCTGACATTTCAAACGAATGCTATTCTTTTATACGCGGTACAAAGTAATCAAACATTTGCAGAGCGAATCGAAAAATAAGTAAACAGACTATGAACGTTAAATCGATTCTTCCGACAGGGAACACACGTACGAGCTGTCGCGGATACGGAGGCCCCTGGGTTCTGGATCCGCGCTGCCTAAGGCGCCGGTGCAGCCGTCGGAGTCGTCGAACTTAGCCGCGACGACCGCCGGCAGCATAGGCAGCCCGTACTCGGCCAGCTCGATCTACTCGAATCCGAAACTACAGATGCAGCAGCAGGTCCAACCGCCGTCCTCGACGTACCAGCTGCAGCCGCCGACCTCGGCTTCGGCCGCCTTGTATCAGGCAGCCAGCCTCTCGTCGGCCGTGGCGGCCGCGGCGGCCGCCGCCGCCGCTGCTGCGAACGCGAGCAACATCATGCAACAGCAGCCCGACGCGAATTGCGGCGCCGCCTCCCCCGTCTCCGCCGCGCAAGCCGCCCGCAGGTTGCAGAACGGCGGGTGCAGCAGCAAGGGTCACATCAAAACCAGCGGATCCGGGTCGTCCAAGGGAAACCAAGAGCGCAGGTAACATTGAAATGCTATACCATTCGGATATAATTTTATTCGATATTTTAAACATTTAAGTATGGATACTCTAAATTATTCTATTTTAGATATTTCGAATATTTTACCGTTTCAATCTTAAAATACCGCTTTCAAGAATTTGAAATACTTTTTTATTTCTGGACAAATTGGATTATTGAATGAATGCTTCAATTAATTCAGGAAATCCAAAATGTAATATCTATTTCGGTATCGAAAGATGAAATAGCAAAATTTTCAAAAAGTTATAACAGATCGCTCAACTTCAATCGTAACTCGAACGGTTCAAATTTTTAGGTCACCAATTTAAAAAAAAATGCGTTTGAAGCAATTATTCAGATCTCATTGTCTCGATGACGCTTTACACTTTTGACCCGGCCCGTGCCAGCTCGCAAAGTGAAGAAGTGCTTTTCTCGCGGTACCTAATATTTAAGAACGCCACGCCGCGGAGTTTTAATTTCTCACTGGCTCTGCGACGCAGGCACTTTTAAAATGTACAGACCAACCGTAGGCAGTTGGCGCGAGTCTCTCGGGCAAGGCTAATGGGATCTTTTTATCGCTGGAAAAATAATTTGCGCGGATGAGGTACGCGCTGCTGTAATTAAAGTGCTTTAATTATGGGGCCGGGCGCGCGTTTCGGCCCGGCGCCACGGGCTCGATTTCCCCGATTGCGCCGCGACAAAAGTGCGTGTCGAACGAGGACCGGCCGGCAGTAATTGAATTTTATATTTTTAACGGGAAATTTGCATAATCGCGAAAATATCCGTCGATCGTGCGCGCGCGCAATGAAATTTTCCGTTTTCGAATCGCGGGGACACACGCCAGATAAGCAATGTACATTGAATTTTAATGCCTCACTCTCCTTTATTAAATTTATTTTTCAATTTATCCGCAATAAGTTGGACGTTGAAAAATTTTATCGGCCCTTTTTAAACTCGTTCCGACAATTCCCATATATACCAGATTATTCGTAACACGTAGGATTAAATTCCGATTCGTTAAATCGATCGCGTAATCCATTAATACAACTTCCAAAAAAAAATCGTTGAAAAAATTAAATAAAAAAAAAAAAAAAAAATTTATAATTAAGTTTATAACTTCAAAATACGTTCGACTGAAATATTTTTCTTTTCGTTGCAGGTACACGTGCTGCTACTGCTCGTGGAGCGGCGTGGACAACTGGTGTTTGAAGCGCCACCTGAACACGCACCTGAAGCCGTTCGCGTGCGCTCTGTGCGAGTACAAAGCGGCGCGGGCGGAAAGACTGGCGACTCACGTGCTGAAGGTGCACAACCGCCGGCAGTGCTCGCGATGCTCCTTCCTCGCGGAGGACCTGACGCAGCTGCAGGTGCACCAGCTGCACGTGCACCGGGTGAGCAGCGCGGGCGTCGCTGCGGTGGCAGCTGCGGCGGCCTCCGCGACGGGCTCGCAGCAGCCCGGCCAAGGCGATCGACACCAGCCCCAGCAGCCCCAGCCCATACAGTAAGTTCCGGATTACGACGAAATACTTGGAAGAAATCCGGCGGGAGTTAATTTTTGTTTATTAAAACGTGCCTGGCGTTACCGGGATGTTCGCTTGATGAGACGGAAAAAGGAGCGGGGGAATCAATCGCGGCTCTATTTCCGCGATTTTCCGATTAAAATTGTTTTTCGATTGCTTCGGACTGATTTGAATGGGCTCGTAGCTCGCCGGTCCATCCGGTAGTTACTCGAGTGAGCTCGAGGAATTCCGCTTTAGATCGTTCTTTCAAATGAAATTCTATCGCGTCGGAGGTACTACTACGGTTGTTTCGCAATTGTCGGCATGACTCGCGCTATTTTCCGCGATAAAATAAAACGCAACAAGACGGGGGATGGATTCAATATAAGAGGATTCGGGGGCACGTATTTTTAGTTTTCATTAAGGGATTTTTTAGTTCTCATTTTTTCGCGGCAGCGACGCGGCAAGTTACAAGCCGATACTGATAAAGATAAATTTGACTTTGCAGCCCAGTGGGCGGCGGAAGGCCACCGCCCGGACCTCCGGTTTTCCCTGCTTCATCAGCGGCGATAGCGCCCGCAACGACGGTCATACCGCCGACCACAATTCTCGGGTAAGTGTGACATTCCCGTAAAGTGCTACCAATGACAGTTTTGCCCTTCCGCACAGTTGCCTCGTTATTACCGCGCGGCAATTTTATTTTTTGTTTTCATCATCCCGTACTCTCCGCACTTTTTACCTCCTCTCCTTTACTTTTTATTAATATTGTTTCTTTATTTTTGTTTATGTACTCGTATTATTTTCTCAGAGCTGAGAGCTTGCACTCCCCGCAAAGATGTACCTGTCCGGTAATTGAAAATTTCTCTTTGCTCGGATGTCTCTGAAAAAATGGTACTCGTAACATTTCAACAGTGGATTTCTTTTGTCATTATTATGATTATGTTGACTTTTTTTGTTTTACGTTACATCAGCCAGTTTTTTATTATTACTTACGTGATTATTTTGTTACGTTTGTTCCTTCACAAGTTATCCGTTTTAATTAATGTTTTCGTTCGTGTTATTTATTTTGTAGTCGTGAGCTTTATCCGTTTATTTTCTCAATGTTGTGCTTCACGTTCGTGCGATTTGCGAAAAAACTCAAATTACATAATTAATTTTCAAGCTTGAATTATTATTGGTAATTTATTGATATTTCATATCAAGTGTTAATTATTATAAAATATTATCATTTGAATTTCATCAATAATTTATATTTAAAAATAAATATTTGCGTAAAGTTTGGTTTATCAGTAATTTAATGAATGTCAGATGTATTGTTATTATCTTATTTAAAATATATTCAATGAACCGAGCATTTTGCATATCAAAATTACCTCAATTTGTAACAAATTATTTATTTATGTCAAGAGGCGCGGTAGCGCCTCGAGGCAAGTCTGAATCCGAATGATTAATATTCTCAAAAACAGGAAATTGCTTGTATTTATTAATGTTTACTCTAGCAGAAAAATCGCAGATTCTCTTATTTTATTTTCTCTGTAAATCCCGGTGTAAAAGATTTTCGCAAACGCACGAGCGCGCATCAATAAAAAGTCACGCAGCGCCAGCAGCGTGCGACAATAACGCGAACGTAACTTGTATGACAGCGCTGCGGTGGTGGCGGCCACGAGGTGGTAATAGCGCCGAGCGGCGCTTACGGCCGGTGCATCCGAGAGGCGGGTGGCCGCATCGCTCGACGACGCATCCGGCCGCCCTTAAAGTGCAATAAAAACTGGCTGGACGAACGCGCGGAGACGTAGGAAAGCCAACGAAAGACGATCCACTGAGCAAAAATGAGAGAAACACGAGAGAGTCTGGGAGGAACGAATTTAATTCACTTAGCGAAAAAAAGAAAAAATATGTAATATATATAATGTACAGCGAGCGGAGCGAGGTGGCCTCGATGCCGGGTACGGCCTGCTGGGAGCAGGAGACGTCGTCGTGCGAGGAGCGCTTCAACCAGTCGAGCGAGCGTCGATCGCGCAAGCAGCGGATGCCGCGCAAGATACCCGTGGCGCTCGAGGCGACGCCCCAGGACCTCTCGACGAAGCCCAGGCAGCAGAGCAACCCGCAGCAGCGGCGGAGGGAGTTGGTCCGTCGGAGTCGGCGACCGAATACGTTCCGGTGCTTGCTGTGCCCGAGGGGCGCGCCGGCGCGCGTCCGATGCTACCACAGCCGCGCCTCGCTGCTGCTGCACAAGCTCTGGCGACACCGACGCCCCAGGCAGAGCTGCAAACCCACGGCCATCACCATCAGGGCTACCGTCTACACCCGGCGAGCCTTCGATTACCAAAGATAGCACCAGCCCCACGGACGACTACTTCTTTACTTAGGTTCTTAGCGCGACGCGACCTCTCTGTGCTGGACTTCCGTTATCTCTACGTTGATTGGAGTACACGACGTTTTTCCTTTTGAATCGTCGTCCGCTCCGTGGGATGAGAGGCGCGTTTGTTCTTTGGTAGTCTGGAGAGACAATCGCACAGCGGCTCCGACCAAATGACTTTTTTTAAGAGACTCTGTTTTTTATTGTACCTCATTTCCCTTTTCTTCTGTGATTGAATGAAAAATATATATTTGATGAGGATCTTTTGTATTTTTGAACCGTAAGATGATATATCGAAATGAATATTTTGTAAATAAACGACCTTATTGTTAGCGAGCGGAGAAAGCTATTTGAATAAAAAAATTTGAGATTGAAAACAATTTTCCTGTTCTTTAATTCGAGCGCGCCTACCATATATTGATGCTAAAACGCAAGGAAATGTATTAGGTCCGTCCGAGGGTAGCAGTAAAAAAGCTGTTTGGATTTTTTTTCCTCCATCCCTGAGCATGCATAATTTTATTTTATACCAAGTTTGCAGCATCATCAACTTAAGAAACACATCGCGTAAAAGTATTGATCCTTTTTAAACTTTATTTGCGAAATATAAAGCAAGACTTTTTTTTATATGCATAAAAAAGTTATAAAACTCGGGAGTTTATATTTCGTCTTAAAAATAAGTTGGAATCCTATAAACTTTTTACGATATACGAACACGGAGTACACAAATTCCTAGTAGTATTTTATGAAATCCAACGGCATTAAATTAATTAAATGACAACTTAAATACACAATTCACGCAGACGTCGCGATAAATCGACGTGACTATGCAAAACCACTTAAGTATGTTAAATGCACAGGAGAGAAGCTATAAAACAGACATTCAATTGAATCGAGCTTTCGTTTCAATTTAAAACGTCGGCTTTTGTCGCGAGACGCCCGACTTCACCTTCCTCTTCACCCTCTGAAAAAACCGAGCAGCAAAGCACAGCGCGATCAAACAAATTCTTCCTCGACCCCGCTCGAGACTCCATCCACACGAAAGTCGCACACTCGCCGCCTTCATTTCCTACTCCTCGCCTAGCGAAGAAAATGCGAGGAGCCGAGAGATCCCCGTGTGTCGCGATGGGAGGCTGTGCGCGCCCGGCGAAAGAGAGGACCACCCCGTCCGCTCGATACACGCCGAGCGCGCTCGGCTGTATCTTTCGCTCGGTCGCGCGCGCTCGACGTGTCGTCGCAACGCCCGGGGCGATCGCCGCGGCGCGAAGCCAATCCCGGGGCCGGCTCGATTAGCCGGTATTAAAAGAAGCCGGAAATGAGACGTAAAACTTTAACGGCGTGTCAAAGGCGCGGCCGCCGCGGGCGATGCGCGGAAAAAAGATTAAAGAAAGCGAGGCGCGCGCGCCCCCGCAACAATCAATCGCGCCCGTGTTTGCTCCTCCGACCGCGTGCTCGCGCCCGAGCTCTCGGTTTCATTATTCATGCGGTGGACGCGAGATGAATTCCGATCGATTTTTTTTTTATTTATCGATCCACTCGGAGATACGGAGTACGTCTAATTTGAAAAATCGGCGCGAGAAGTACCTTCGAGTGCACCGGCGCTATTTGAAATTCAAATTTAAATATTCTATGTAATCAGTGCCCCAGCTATCGCTTATAGATCGATGAAATTATTTGACATTTTTGTGATTTTTTTTGTGTAAAAAATAACCGAGATACAATACGCAGGAATTGACCAGTTCATTGCGGATATAAATATACGAGAAACAAGTACAAGACGATGCGCGAGTGTAACTGTGTAAGTCGCGAGAATCATCGCCACGGGCGACGCCGATTATGCGTCCGTCACGTTTTTACGAGGCTGCCGTCCCATTGGTGAGCGGGTCCTAAAAAAAATTCACCTCGCGATTTGCCATTTGTTTGAGTGCCGCGATATTAAAAGCTCGCGCAAGCTGCATACGCACGGCGCGCCGCGGATATCGGGCATAAAGCTTTTTCACGGCCGGTGTAAAGTGTAAAGCGGCGCGTTTCCGAAGGGGGCATGAACTTTCCCGGCTTGGCTTTTTACGATAATTCGCGCATAAATTTGCCCCGGTGACGCTCCTTTTAGGAAAAAAAAGAGACTCCGCGCCGTCCACGCGAGGCTTCAGCCGACGCACCAGTCGAATGCCAGGATTTTTTTTATTTGTGACCTTGCTTACGACGTTGTGGTGTAGTTTACGATCTGTAATTTTCGAAATGTCGTATAAAAAAATACGCCGGGGTAACTGGTATCGCAGTCGCTAAATTTTTTTTTATAAACGATTCTACAATTCCCGTTTTACGCGGTTTTATTTTTCGATTTAATGAGGGTTATTTATTGTTTCATTTTGAGTTCAGAATTCGGAACAATGAAGTCACGTCGCGGTGGCTGACGAAACGACGACAATAATTTGAAAGCAACTTTGTAAAGTTTAACCACAACAGTTGTGGGTTCGAGTAGGTTTGAGCTCTAACATTACGGCCGTTAAGTAAAGTATTTTTTTTAGTTACAACAAAACTGCCAGATTATGAAATCAGTTAGTGAACAAGTTTTGAAATTGTTAAGCGATCCTTTGGAAGTTATTAAAGTAATCCCAACTTACATCTCAATAAAGTAATGTAATTAAATGTTTCAATATTAATGAAAGACTAATTAACTCAGTAATGTTTTACACTAAATACAGTATGGTAGCGTTGCAATGAACTTTTAGTCTACTTAATATTTAATAAAATGAAAATGCAATAAAGACAAAAGGATTACCGTGTGTGTACAAAGTTTCGTTACCGAAATCACTCATAATATTAATTGAAATGAATTTTAGCAAAATCATTGCGATCAATCATCGAAAATTGCAAAAAGCCTTTCAACTTTATAAAACCCTTCGTTCCCGTTATACACGAAGGCAAAGAAATTAATGAAATAAAATCACGTTGAAGCAGCTCCGAAAGCCGCTAATCATAATATAGATATAATTTCGCGCGACGCAAATTCCAAGTGAAAACCTCGGCGAGCGCCAAGAGAGACTCCGAGGTAGCAATTTGCATCCGTTCTCCCTTCAGCCGAGTAATCACGTCGACGAGTTATCGAAAAAGCTCCCCAGCGCGGCTCATCGGCTGCATACAGTTCGACTGGCTCTCTCTTTCTCTCTCTCTCGGGTTGATTTGCCGGGACGACGAGCGAGGCCGCCACGAGGCGCGCGCGCGGCTGCAAGCTCTTCAATTCGGCCGTGGCGAACGGCGCGATACAGCGGCGCATTCATACATTGGTAATGCCGTGATCGATGGGGTAAGTCCCGCTGAATGCAGCCGCGGGCTTTTTCCGCTCTTTTTTCCTTAGCGAAGCCGCGAGGGGCCGAAGCCATGCACTATTCACGGTATTACACTCGCGAGCTTTGATTTTTAATGCGCGCAGTCGCTCACCGCGGAGTCATTAATTCGGCCCGAGCCCGAGCCGCAACGAGCTCCCCCGGGGCGCGATGACTGCAGAGCTTGAAAACCTTTTTCGGGGGTTACTCGCTTTTTCGCGGATAAAGCTTTTTTTACAATTTGGATGTGTGCACTGCAATTGTCGTTCTACTGCAGAATGGTGTCTTCGATCGATTACGTCAGATGAGCTTTTGATTCCTTTTTTTTTAATATTGGTTATCGGAAATTATATTTTTTTTTTTAAAATCTTATCCATTTTAAAATAAATTTTACTCATCGTTTATTCTTATGACGGCGTTTTTATTCACATATTCATTATCTTAAATAATAAAGATCTTTTGAGAACAATTTTATTTTAAAATTAAATTTTGAATTTACTTTTTAAAAAAAGCATTATGAAATTTCACCTTTTAAGAGAATTTTCTGACAATTGGATTAAAATAAACTGACAAATGAATGGATGAGCCGGGAAGGTTACGGCGAAAATAACCGACCGTACGCGAGCAAATAAAATTTCGGAAAATTCAATAATTCAGAAAAAAATCAAGTATCAGCGGGAGCGCGAGGGGCTAACGACCGGAAAAAGCGGTTTTTTTTTGGCTCTCGCCGTCGTCGTCGTCGTTGTCGCCGAGTCAGTGCAGCTTGCCAAAACGCACGCAGTAACATAAAATACTTGAGATTCACGACTACCGCCCGCGCGTCTACTTAGTCGCGCGGGGGAGCGAGAAAAACACCGCGCGAAAATACGCGAACCGAAGAAAAATGGCTCTCGCGCCTTTGAATAACGATAAAACGTACTCCGGCAGCCGGTAAAGGGGCAACGAGCCCTGAAAAACAGCGAATTGAATCGTACCGGGGAAAAAAGGAGGAAGCTCACTCCCCCTTCCCCCCGCCATCAACCGACGGAGAATCGACGCATTAAAAAAACTGGGGGAAAGAGACGGGAGCGAAGGAAGATAGAGCAGGGGAACGTCGACGGCGATAAACCGAGCGAAAGCCGGCGTAGCAAGTACGTGAGTCGCATCGGCGCGCCTCGTTATCATTATTTCAGCCGAGGGGGGCCGGGATCTGCGGATCGCGCCCTGACGAGACGCCGCTTCTTTGGCGGCGGTTCATCCGTCCCGGCGCACTACGGCCCGCACCTCGCGAGCTAAACAATTCAGCGGATCCGATTGGAACGCGCGCCAGCGAATCTCGCCGCGGCGTGCGTACACCCGATTTACCAGCGGAATTATTCTCCCTTTTTTCTTTCTCTATGTACGTTTTATTTATTACCGGCCGCGCGCGGACTCGTTTTCTGGTGGCCGCGCGCTCCTTTTTCGAGCTTTCGGGCGGGCACGCGCGCGGACTCATACCGCGCGAGGGCGAATTGATCCGCGAATCGCCGACGCAAGCTGGCTCGTCACCAAATTATCGGGCCATCGCCCCGGCGATTGTGTATGTCGCGCATCGGCCGCGCGCAATGCGGCACGTGCACACTGCGCGCCGGGGCTAAACGCTCGCGCGCATTCGCTATGCGGATTCCGAACGCGCTGGCCCCGGCTAACTCTGCCCGATCTCTGTGTGCGCACGGGAAATATTTATTTCGCCCGTGTATTTGCCCGCTCTTGCAATTCTACGCGCCCTACCCTCGTTTTTTACCGGTTAAATTTTTTTTATGCGCCTTTTTCAGAGGTTCCGCGGAAAAAAAAATGAGTTCGCCGACGGCCGGTGGTTAGTTTTTTCCTGCGTTTCGACCGATCTGCCTCGTTTTTCTTTCTTTTTTTTAGAAGAGAGAGGGGCTTTTGAAGTCTGAAGCTTTGGATAATAAATTATCTTTCTTAATTTATAAAAAATAATTGAAATTGATTGGCTTTCTCATTCGGTCTACAAAAAAGGACGGGGATTTCATTGTATATTTTACAGGTTTGATTTGACATTTTACACTTTCAAATTTTTATTTGTATTAAATGCATTGTTTAACTATTTAATTCATAGAATTATACTAATACTCTTCTTTTAAATTGTAATATTAACTATTTAGAGAACGTTTACGTAAGCGCAGATTATCATTCTAGCAAATCAAACAAGTCTTGAACAGAATCCAGGTCATGCTGATGTTAAATCAAGTAGGAAATAATGCACAACTAAGGCTACGGACATTGTTAAGCACAAATAAGCTCCTTTAGGACCGTTTGAATACAGAAATACAAGCAAGATTATTCAAGGATTAAATTGAATTAATTTTTTTATATTTGCACGCTAATCAAACTTGCAGTTTTGTAATATTTTAAAACTAGTTCGAAAATTCTAAATACAGAAATAGCATTCGGAATCACGTAGTACTAATTTTTAATCCAATAATTGATAAATCGTTTTCAAAATTAGCATATCAGAAATAAGGAAGATAAGAAAGGGCTATTTGCAATAATATATTGATTCCTACTTGTTTAAACGGCTAGTAAATTCGTTTCACAAAGAGTTTTGAATTATTAATAACAAGTAATGAAAATGAGTTAATTATCAACTTAACTGATAGACTACACCTTATTACACTACTACCTCACACTAGACTACTCTCGTAGACCCTTGATTGAGCCCAAATTAATTTTCTAAAACAGTGGCTTCGCTGTAATATTCGAGTTCATGCTGCTGTAATTTTCAAACATTTTGCCCAGTAACTAGGTCTATCCTAGATCAATCGAACAAATTGTATAATCAGACGAGGGCATCACCCTTATTTTCACCTCGAAGACGTCAGATGCCCATTCGTCCGTAAAGTCATTAAGCCGAGGCTTTTTCCAGATTAAATTTAGCCAAGCAAGTCTCATAATAAATCAGTAGCGTCGAAGAAGATTTATACGATTCTTTTTTCATACGCATAGATGCACAGAGCACAGACTTGGATCGATGTCCATTAATAGCGCCTAGCCGCATATATATATGCAAAACTTTTTCCCCCTTCATCCAGCGGCGACGCCGACGACAGCCATAATCCACAGCCGTTCCTATTAACGATTCCCGATGTCCCTGCCCCCGCGGCCGTCCACCCCGTCAATTCCGCGAGCGCGCGCGTCTTCCTTATATGCACGCTCGCGGCCGGCACGCAAAAGGCCTTTACTCTATTTTTGGCCCCGCTGACGTCGATCAACCCAATTGTTCCGGGAGCGAGCGAGCGCTGTTATTGGGACAAAGTGGCAGCGCACCGCTGAATGCACACTCGGCAACAGCGGCGGCCGGCCGCCACGGGGTTATGCCCGTTGCCGATCAATGTATCGAATTTAAATGCGAAGCCGCAGCCCACATTGTCCGCAAAGCCTATCGGTTAAGCTTCTATTGCAATCGCTCTCCGCCCCTCGACTCGCCCCCCCTCCCGCCGTCTTTCCCTCCCGACATGATATACCCTTGCGCGCTTTTGTCCCCCGGGTAAATGCGCGAGATTGCGCGCGTCTGAAATTTCCGCCCCACCCGCCCCCTCTCTCCGTGCACGCACGGGCACCGCCGCCGGCTAAACACGACCGCGGACCCATCTAAATAGCATTAGCGACGAATGCACACACGACGCTCGCGCGAATTTCGGGAAAAGCGGGACCGTCCGACGAATTTGCCCGCCGCGACCGAGGGTTCGATAATTAGATCTTTACCAATTTGCCCGACGTATTAACCGTCCAGCGTATCGCCGTTTTACACGCGCGAGTGCCGACGGCTCGGGGGGAGGAAATTACTCGCGATGGCGGAAGTAACGAGTTAATACGCGGCACGGGGTGACGCCGATACCCGCGAGGGACTCGCTCGCTCGCGAATCCGCGCCCGTCCGACCGGACTTCCCGCCGGTCGTGCGAATGAGGGATGAGTTTTGCGCTTTTTCTCGCGGAATATCGCGATAAGAACGTAGTGAGCACGCGAACCGACTAGTGTTTGGACGAACGCATAGAGACGGTCGGGTACTAACACACGCGTGTCGTCGGCCCGTCCGGTCTGTCCGCCGGGCGTTCGGTCTAATCGTACACGTTCAATTAGCAATAGGCTTTGCGGGATGCTGGCGCAGACGTTTCTAGCCGCGGTTAGAAACAAGCTATTTTCCGTGGATCGAAACACGACGGAGGGCCGTTTCATAATCTTCGGAAGAATAACGCGCACCACGCGGCGATGGTAATACAGAACCATCTGTAAATGTCTTTCGGGGAATTCTCTCCCTCGGGCAGTTACTTTATTTCGCTTTATTTCACTCGCAGCCGATGAAGTTCGCGTTATTGGAATTTTTCCTCTTCTTTTAGAATGCAACGCGCTCTACGAGTTGTTTAATATGCGCGCATGCATTTACGTCACTGGGCACGTACTTTTTTCATTCTTTTCCGTGGGGGGGAAGAGTGAAGCGTACAAAGTTTTCGAATATTTTAGTCGTGGAATTTTGTAATTTTTTTTCCGCGCTTTTGGGAAAATCCTGTCACGCCTGCTTATGGCCCACATAAAGTCAAAAGTGCTTTTCATAATGGCTTTTCACGATTTATGGCTTTGATGGCCTATTGATTAAATTTTTCATTCTTTTCCGCGGTGTAAGAGTTTAATAATTCACGACAGCGATAAAAATCGTTCCCTTTTATTTACAAACTATAAAAACAAAATAAAAATCCAAATATAAATTTCAAAAGTATTCCTGTAAAATGACGTTGTACGTAATTATCTTCATAAAAGCACCGAAAGCCCCGAGGAAATTTCGACGAAAAAATTTCGCTTCCTCGTCTGATCTTATTCGAAATTCGGCCTGGGATCCCGCAAGCCGAATCCCGCTGATCATCCCGAAGCCCTCGAACGTCTCGGAGCGAGAATTTTCCATTCCTTCGAAATTTCGACTTCGCCCTTAGCGCGCAGTCCCGGCTCCGTCTCCGATGGCACATCCCCCGCGGCTTCCCCGCGACCTCACGGCGGTTAATGGCCGTCGCAGGAAACGCGTCCGCGGTAAATTTCGATTTTGCGTTTCGAAGTCCTGCGCGCCCCTGCATTTCTCGGCGAAAAAGGCGAGCTCCCGGACGCTCGCGGGCAAGCGTAGGAAATGAAGAAATATCGCAATAGAGCCGCGTGGGCGCGCGTGGGGGTGAGGCTGACTGCCTCTCTCTCTCTCTCTCTTTCTCTCGGTGCGCGCCGGTGGAATTTATCGCGCCAATATTTATGACGACGTGCGCGAATGCGAGTCTTAGATTTCTTCTTAGCACGCGCGACTGGACCAAAACGAACACGAGACGGGAAAAGTAGGCTGCGGGCACGCCAGGATTTTCTCTCTCCCTCGCGTATACCGCGCGATGTACTTTTCCGCGGCGCGCGCGTTAACTCACTTTTCCCGTACCTTTGACTTTTGCCCGCGTCAAAACGTAAACTACTGCGATTTCTTTTACCCCTCCGCGATTCCCTAGTTGCACTGGAAATGACGATGATATCGAGATTTTTTATTAGTTCTTTCGAGGGTGTGGTAGAGTTTGCGCTGCTTTCTGTAATTTGCATTTGCTGCATCGGTTATTTTTCAAAATAACTATAACCAAATAAATGGTGACTGCCTAACACGTAAATTTCGGTACTTATTTCGAATAGATTAAAAATAAATAAATCTTTAATAAAATGTAAATAATTAATCTTTAATGTATTTTGGCATTTAAAAACTCGAATATCGTTCTGTAAATAAAATAAATTAATATTTACACTTTCAGTTTTTTTCGTTTTCCAGCACGTAAAATTTGCAAAGCTTCAAAGGGAAATTTTGTGAAATGGATTATTTATCGTTGGAAATTTTTTTTTTGCAAACTTCAACAAAAATTGAAAATATTTTCCATACGCTGTTTTGCAAATATTTATACATATATGTATACGATCTATTTAATCGAGCGGACATCAGATTTAATACTGAAAACAATATCCATACAGAAAAAAAACAAAATCCCTGACATTTTACTGATATTCGTGTAAAATGAAACTTTGATTGTTAAAAATATTGAACGTAAGTTCCAAGCCTTATAAGCTTAAAAAAACGAGGAATTGAAAACCCGTCAAATTCGGAATTAAGGCAAGACTTTATTTGAAATCCGATTCGCATTTCAGTCGGAGCTATCCGTTACAGCGTAAACAAAAAGAGCTAACCCCCGCAGGCGGTCCCTTTCCTCCGCCCTCGCTTATTCGCCTTTATCGTAAATTATTCTATTGGCGCAATCTTCGAAGGAGTTATTTTTTCAATTTTCTTAAAGAGCCCGAACAATGGGACTTTGATAGGGCTAATGCGAGCGGCAGCCTCCGAAAAGAAGACGCCGGGCATTGCGATTGCACCCTACGGCCCCCCGGCCGAAGAAAGGGAGACACAAGAGACTCCCTCCTCCTCGTCTCCCCCCCGGCCAGCCACCCAACTCCTTTTTCTTTCATCCGGAGGCTTAAATCAGGTTCGACCGTTTTTCCGCGCGCTTATTTCAACAGGCGGCGAACAGGTAATCGCCTGCGATGATTCGCGCTTACTTGGCCGCGCGGGAGGCGCGCCCCCCAACGGAACCCTTTCGTTTGATCATCCGTTAGATTCAATAATAGCCTCCTTCGTCCTCGTTTTATCTGCGGCTCCCTCACTTTCGTCCCTTCGTTTATTTTTTGTCCTCTTTTTCTTTTATTTATCGCTCTCCGTCCTTCGAACATTTTTTTAGCGAGCATCCGAAGCTCCTTTTCTTCTCTTTGACGTATCATCAACGTCTGATAAATTAACAGTAATCAGCTTAATAACTTTTTTTATACAAAAATATTTTCATATTGTTCAGTTTTGTACGAAGGGAGCACGTTTATTTTTTTAAAATAAGTATAAATTATTTATTATTATTTCCATTGTGCTAGTTTGACGAATGCGCATCTCGTAATCTAATTTTATTTTTAACTTCTTTTATATTCTATCCATTCCAACTGTCAATTATAACGTGATAAAAATGACATGTAAACGATACGTTTCTTAATTAAATTTTCATTCGTTAAAACAAAAAGCAGGAAACGCGCGTCATCTCGTAATGGAAAAAAATTTATTTAAGTATAACACAACTTTTATTCTCTTCTTGGACCCTAAGAAATTAGCTCGCAGTCCACGCCGTGAATACTTAATCAGGGTTGCCCCGTGCGATCGCAGACCTACATACCGGAAGAAAGAGAGCCCAGGCATGAAAAAAGCTAATATTCGTCAAGATCCCCGTAACTCACGCCTTATATACTTTTAATTACCGCGGGTCCGGCCGAGCATCTCCTCGGGCTAAAAGACGCGCTCGACTACGGCGTCCGGCTCCTTTATCCGCGCGGCAGTCGCTCTTTCAAAGGACGCGCTTCACGACGGCAAGCTATCTCCTCTACGAGCGCCTCCCGGCTGTCTTGAAGGACTTAGCGGCGGTCGCGCTGGATGTACATACGCAGGCGGATTTCAGTGAAAAGGAGGCGCGTATATGTCTCTCCCGGTGCGGCCGGCATCCTCTCGGTAAATCGCGCGGCAGTCACTCGCGCTCACGCTGCGCTTTCCGACGCGACTCCCGCGAAGCTTTTTCCGCCCGTCCGTCTCCCTCGATCGGACGGGACGGCCGTCGGGGGAATTTCCGCGTGCGTGCCCCTCCCGCGCGGCGACACCCGTCGAGCTTCAGGTGGTTCTCGGCGAATTTTATTAATGCGAATACGTCGGGGGATTTTTGCTCGCGCGCGCTCCAGGCGCCCGGGACGCGATGCGTTATCGAGCGAAATTGAGTTACGTATCGCGAGGAGCTATTGAATTCTTTCCGCGCCCGCCCCGGCTCGCGTGTATTTCGCGATCTGGTTGAAAATACGGCGGGCTCGCGCGCCGCGGAGAATCCGAGTAAATAAAAAGCTCGCCGATTTATGTCGACAGTTATGATGTATCTTCATTATCTGGGAAAATACGCCGGCGCATTGAAATGTGTTTCCACGCGGCTTTGTGCAAGCGGCCGGGGCGCCGTCGAAGCTCTGCTTTTACTGATCGGGTCCAGCCTCGCCGTTTATTGGATTTAGATGTCTGCGTTTGTCTAAAACGATTTTTTTACGCCACCTTTAAATTATTTTACGAAATTCTTTATCTTTTCATGCGTTGCGGAAGTTTTGTAGCACTAAGAAATGGTTTGAAAAGTGAAATTTTTCTTCGGCAACGAATAAGCGAAGCCATTTTATCAGCAGACGATTTATTGATAAATTTTTATATTAAATTTATATTTTAAGTTATTACTGCTAAATTAAATTTCTATTCAAGATAAAATTCAATTGTCTGACCAAATTTTAGGAATTGTATTTATTTAATTTAATTTTATTTCATTTAGTTTTTAATACACCATTTCATTTAAATAATGGAGATGGAAATTTAATCTTCAATATCTTTATAAAACGAACTTCTGCAAATTATGAATAATTTAAAAGTTTTGTGCAAAATCCTACTGAATTTGACGGACAAATCAGAAACAAAAATTTTTAAGAAATATTGTAAAATAACGAAATGTAGTATTGAATAATATTGAATAATATCCTTGAACAAATTTTCGAACTAGACGCGTGCATTACCTCGGCAGCAACTTTAACACGTGATTTTCGAAAGAGTTTGTAACTTTCGACAATGAAATGCAGGTCACTTTAAAACTTCCCTGAAATATGAATAAAATAGCGCGGGTATTCTTAGAGATTTATTTGCTAAATCGCATTAAGCAAATATTTAACAACAATAATGTTATCAAATTCCAGTTAAATTAAATTTACGTTGAAATTTAATAGTTTTTATTGTTACGTAAATAATTTTCTCATAAATATTTCTTTTACAATCTCTCAATTAGCCACTCAAATTAACAACAGAATCGGTAATGTCGTCGCGACCGGAATATTACGGGCAATTATAATCCGCGGCACAGTCAATCCGGCGGGCGCAACAGCGTTAATTCAGTCCCTACCGAACAATCACAGCTTGCGCCGCGGCGACCTGTAATTATAATCCGCACCGAAATTATATATAATTCATGAAAATGGCGCCCAATGATCGAGGCAAGAAACAAGCCCTTTTCGCATCGGCCGCTGAATAATTCATCGATCCATCGGTGCTCGGCTGCTCGGGGCCGCCCGTTGGCGGTGCCGGCGCGTCCTAAAAAAGTCATGGCAGGCAATCTCCGCGCGAAGGGGCGCGCGAAACCGAGAGAAAAGAGAGCAACTCACCCGGTAGTCGTCGTGCACATCCTTCGCGCGGAATAACCCTTTCCCCGACTTCCCCCCGCCGGCGCTCGCGCGTTCTGTTTATCGATCGGCCGACGTGACGTTGCCGAGTGCCTCCTCTCCCTCTCTCTTTTTCGACCCCCGTGTTTTCTCACTTCCTCGCTGCTCTTATTTTTCCGAGCCCCCCGCCTTCGCCTCCTCCTCCTCCTCCGTTTTTCTCGCCTCTCGATGTCGTGCGGTCGAGATAGCATCTGGCTCGCGAGCTAAGGTCGCCCGGCGCGCCTCGAGATGCGGTCAATGCGATTAACGGGCAATTATTAAGGTGGACGTTTATCGTGGTAATTGCGCGGAATAAATCTCGCGAGGACAGGCCGCCGAGGGGGAAGGGGGCACAGAACCGAGAGAGAGCCGGGCTAAGGTTTCGAACAAGAGTTATTGCAAAGCGAGTAAATCGTTTCTACGCTTTCGACCGAAGACCTTGGAGTGTGCACGCGTGCCGAAGTAAGTTTACCAGATACTCTGGATGCCCCTAAATATGAGCATTATTCGCGGGAATGAAAACTCGATACCCCGTAAATTATTCGCAATTGCCCTCCAATTGCATTGTCGGATGCCTTAACAATAGCGATGACATTGCTTCAATTTTTTGCCTCTTCCTAAAGGAAGCATTGAAATAATATTTTAATGTTTTACGAAGCACGCGGAACTTTTGTTACTTTTGTTCAACCGTGAATACCTTGAGAAGAATTTATATTGCAATATTTCTATTATTGCATCAGCCTTGCGAGTTAGATGGAGTGCAATTCGAAATTCAGCGATACGTTGAATTCGGTTATTTCCCTTCCTTGAAATCGAAAAATAGCGCAGCGAACGGAACAACGGCAAATATTTAATAAAAGGTATTGAACGCAGAGGTCTACTTCTATTGAGCACAGAAAATTTCCCAAATAATAAAAAAGATGCTTTGCACTCTGTAAAAGAATAATCAAAAGTGCCGAGAGAGGCTGATACGGAAGTCCGAGCGAAGATCGCGAGAGAATAGCCAAAAGCGTTAAAGTAATTAAGCCGAAGAAAAACAAGAAATTAAGAGAAAGCGAGAGCTCCGTGGGCGGTTTCACCTCGGCACCGGTGTCTTGTATACGTGTTGGTGAGCACCGGCGGGGTCGATGCCGCTCCGGGATAATCTTTTTAGGACCGCTAATCGGGGATCGATTTTGGCGTTCATAAGGCGGCCGAGAGGCTCTCGGCGCGGGGGCGGCGGTCCGGTCGGGTCGGAAGGAAGTGACGTCACGCCGCGCCGGCTCTCTATTTCCGATCGGACGTGCAGGTCTCGCGCCCGCTCGTCCGATAATTGAAGGCTCTCCGGCGGCCGCGCGCGCAGAGAGAGGGGGCGTTCGCGACGCCGAAAATTAATCGACGCGCGACCCCGGGAAAATAAGGAACTTTTGCCCCGAGCCCGCCGAGACGGTCTGTTGATTTTCCCGTAATTTCGTTTCGCTGATGAAATTGAAACTTTTTCCAGGTCGCCCAGGTCGCGCGGGTGGAGGGGGGGCGTGCGAGCGCGACGTATCCCGGTGGGTGGGAGCCTGCGTGTGCGCGCGAGAGGCCGGGAGTGGTGACGCGGACGGAACGGGGATCGGGAGCCGGACATTTTTCACAAACTTCCCGGGGGCTTCCCCACGCCACCGACGTGTCGGCTCTGCGGTTTATCTAGTCATCGGCTTGACGTTCGACGGCTGATAATTTGGTAAATACGCGGTCGAGGACCCTACAACCCGCTGAGGCTGCGCTTAAAAGGCTTATTGACGCTAGTTTACTACAGCAGTCCATTTATTCACTTTACTTTAATTTTATAGTAAAATTTATCAATTTTTATTTTTATCGTGAAATTTTAATTATAGAGATGAATACAACTTTTTCTACGTCTACGGCGAAATGCGTTTTAAAAGTAGAATAAAAATTATAATTAAAATTTAAATTAACTTCTTTTTCAACATACAATATATTCTGCGCGTTCAATTTTCTATGCAAAAGCTTTTAAAAGATCCATAATGAATTACCTCTTTTATCTGCTTTATATAAATTTACAAGACATTACAGTTAAGTGGAAAATTTTGCAATACAACCTTCGAGAATATTTCAGTTACATAAAAACGCACTCAGCGCGAACGACGTTAATTTCCATCACTAGCAAGCCAGAATTCTCCAGACATCATATTCGAGGTGATTTTACATCCAGACGAAAATGCTCCCCAGCGCAACAGGTATACTTCATCATCGACGACTTTCCTCATTGCATTTAGCATATTAAAATGGATCTTTTGAGTTAACGATAACATTTTAGAGATTATATTTCATCAAATCACATTAATTAATTTCGTGCTCCTTAACCTCGGCAAAGGCGAGCGAAAGTTGATCTTGGGGGAATGCAAGCCAAAACGCGGATTGACCGGCGAATGAAATAACTTGATAAAATCCTTTTACGGATTCGCCGCGAGCTTTATTTTAGGCTTGCGAAAGCTTTTAACGGGAAATTCATAATCTCGTGGCCTTTTTATCTCTTGCTCGTTCCCAAGAAGTTCTAATTAAAATTTCGAAAAAAAAGAAAGGGGAACGTCGGAAGTGGGCAGGACGGCAAGGGCCTACACGAGTGGACGACGGCAAAGGCCAGCTCCGGCGTTTGAGCTATGGATCCTTCAATCATCGTTACGTTCGTGCCGTTACTCCCGTCTCTGCCGTATCGTGACTCTCGCGTCACCATCGGGAAGATATATACAGCGGAAAAGGGCGCGCAATCATTAAACTCCCGGCGCCCGGCGTTGCTGCTGCTTGGCGACGTTATCGTGCGCCGATAATTCCTGATTATATCGCACCGCCGCAAACACCGATCCCAAGCCACGCGACTAGGTGCACGAGCCGACCTCGTGCGGACTATTGATAATTAGATTTACACGCCGTGCCCTGAAGATATCCGCACGATTTATTGCGAAACTGGCCCTTTTTCTCTTTGTCTTTGTCTTTTGAGACTCTTTGGGATTGAAATGAACGCGATGAATATTTAGAGCAGGTCGATCTTTGTTAGCTCTTCCCTTCAAGGATGCTGCATTGCTAAAAAGGAAGTCTACTGGATTATAATCGATTTTAAAAGTTCAGTAACTCCGGAAGCTGGCGTATTTATTTTTAGAAAGAAGTTATTGACGGAATTTTAAATTTACCTCTCAAAGTGACATTTTTTAAATTTTTCATGTATATTTACATCCGGTTGCATTATTTACTTTGCTTCCGAGCACGCTTTCGCGCAAAGCACAAATTGCGCATGCACAGGTACTATAATGCGTGTCTCGCTTCTCAAAAAAAAAGAAAAAAAAGGCACGTTCGCCTTCTCTAATTTGCGCCGCGGATAGAGGCAGTGCCGTGGCAGCTCCGGAAATAATGAGCGGAATCCGAGACGGGGAGTACGAAGGGGGAGGGGGGATTCGAGCGTTTCGTCGTTTAATTAACGACAGCGAAATATAAACTGCGTAATGGGTGGCGGTCGTACTCTTTCGAGCAATTAATTCGGACCGGGGGACGCGATAGCCCCATAGCAATAATCTACTGTTTGACGCTAACGGCATGTTGACTGACGACCCTATGGCTGCACCCTAGCCGTGTGTACTGACACGCGCATCTCGCGCGCCGCTCAGGTACAGGCCGGGCCCTTGAGTCGCCGGTAGCCGAAGGGCTTTGACTTCGAACGTGCCCCGGGGCACGCGGCATTAGGGCTGACTTTAATGCTGCAGAATTAGGCGAGGCTTTGCGCATGTTTGCCGCCTTCCAAGAAGGACGAAATTTCATTGTTAATGCTTCCGCTTAAGGATCCAGACGAGATTAGCCGGGGTTACTTTCGGAGGGAAAGAGGATGCTTTAAATGAATATTGGTCGCGGAAAACAAGGAAATGTTAATTATTCTTGGAGGAGTTGGGAGGCGCACTTGCGACAGACTTTCAATGTGATTGTATTTGACTTTCCGTTCGCATTTTCTATGCGACGCCGGGATTGCTTTTTAATGAAATACGTAAAATTCTGATGCACTTTTATGCAAAAATAACTTGCAAAATTTTAATAAAATTAAATTGTGTGTGCTATAATTAAAAATATTTCGTAAATTTATAATTGCTTTTTCGTTGTTGAGAGAAACTCATGAATTATTTCAAAATGAAAAATTATTATTTAAGTTAAAAATTTATTAGCCGCTACGAACGTTATATTATATTATGTTATATTTAATTTCCAGAATTTAATAGTAATAGCAATAAAAAAAATTTTAACTTTAACTTAATTTAATCCAATATAAATTCACAGAACATTTTTTTCATTGTTTTTGCTTTATATTTATTTTAAATATTTTTAGAAAAAATATTCTGCGAATCAAATTTGTTTAAAACAATTTTCTAAATTCTTCGACAGATGCATGGAAATTGCATCAAGCACCCAATTTAAATACATTGGCAAATTGCAAAAGAAAAACTAACAGATTCTAATTGATTCTATAAGGTTTATTTCATATAGGTATATTGTTATCTATTTTACTTGTGTGAACTTTTCAAACTTTTACAGTGTTTAAAAAATTGTTTCGAAAATTTGTTCGTTGTCGCAATTACAGCATGACATATTTGAAGTCGTAACGTTACAAAGCAATTTTAACATTTAATAATATTTTAGTTTAATTTGCAATATATAAAGACATTTCGTGTATCGGTTATTGTAGGACTCTGTACAAATTTTACGCATTTTGCTACAACATGCAGTTTTTTTCTCTTTCCAATTTCACAGAGATAAACGATGTAAACTATACTCTAAATTCCATATTCCCTTTTGACAACTGAAAAAGCACTCGACAAATAAGCGTAATAGCCAAAGGCAATTTCCCCTTGATGCCATTCTCCTGTATATTTGTTTTCAAAATTAATTTTCAGCCGTAGTCTCTAACCTACTGGACCTCGGACAACAAACGGACTTTACTGTATTTCTCTCTCTCTCTCTCTTCATCAAATACAGAAATAGAGAACGCGGGGAACAAGAGATCGCCCCAGTCGCCCTCGCGAAGAAGAATAATTAGCTCGTCCAGGACGCTCCTTTTTTCACTGCTCGTTTTCCATCTTATTATCGGGTGGCACAGCCGGCGGCTGAATTTTTGACCCACATCCGATCGGTTGGAGGCGGGGGAGACTGGGAAGCCCTCCATTAGCGAGTTGGCGGTTTCTCGCGTTTATAACTCGCTAACGCGCGCGGTAGCGGCTGCGCGCACGCTCCGAAAAAGTAATCAAACTTTCCTCTCTTTCCCCGCGCGGCGCGCGGAGGGCCCGCGAAAACTGCATATTAAATAACCTGAGACCCCTCCAGGCCACCCGCCCCTCCCCCCGCGCCCTCGAGTTATTACCAAACTCTCGCGTACGCGCGAAATACACAATGCACGCCTCCTCCGCGACCTACTCGTACGCGATTTCCTCATTTTCCAAAATAAATTGATAGTACGCCGGAGAAATTTTAAATTAACGGCCGCCCGAGCAATCGTTGTTTACTATATAGCGTAAGAAAATTGTTTGTTTCTGCTAGATAAGATAAACATTGAATTACCCACGGCTGACTGGATACTTTTTTAATTTCTGCGAAAACGAAATGAGAATGAACGAGGCAGCGGGGTTGTAAAAAAAACGAGAGGAAGAGAGAGAGCGAGCGAGACCGCAGGCTATATTTTCAAGCGCGCCTGCATAAACGATGTCGGCTGCTCGGCGAGCGTGTAGCTACACGAATTCGCGCGTGATATACGCGATTAAATGTAGATCGGCGGACGCTCGGTCTATATCGATCTGAAATTGTAATGGCGGCAATTTCTTTCTGGCCCTGTCAGCTCCCACTTACTGGGAAACCCATTTATCTGGCGAGGCAGCGTCGCGCCGATAGCCTCCTGCCTCTCCGCGGCCCCGCGCACCCGCACCCCCGGCGCGCTCTGTTCCTCATCTCCGCGATATTTCGCTGAATGTAAATCTAATTGCAGCGGCGCCCGCGCGCGACACCTACATTAAAGCCGGCATCAGCGGGCCGCGCGTCCGCTGTTTTATTTACCGGGCGGCGGCGAATCACGCGCGCTATTTGCGCCGGGCGGCCAAAAATAAACGAGAAGGCGGCCCGCGCTTATCGGGGCGATTCGGTTAATTGCTACCGAGCGCGAGCGACGCCGGAATTCCAATGTTTGCGCGAGCGTACACGTGCGCGCCTCTTCCCCGGAGCTCCTCACTTTTCGCCTCTCTTCGGAACCTTTCCTCGGCCGGCTCCTCCTCGCCGAAAAAGGTAAACCCTCTTCGGGGGAGAGGCGGAGCTCTACGTGTAGATCCGCGGGCGCTTCGAGTAATTGCGCGGCTGCTACCGCGAAGATTCCCGTCTAAAGCCGCGCTGCTCCCCCGACGTCGGACGAGATTTCCGCGAGCGGTTATGTCTCTCTTGCGGGCGGAGATAGGGCGAGAGACGCCGGCGGGCGGTACATTTACGCGGCGCTTTTGCGAATTATGCAAATTTTACTTACGCGCGCGGCCCATTCGCGTGAGCTTCCTTAACGAGTGACACGTCGGCGTGTAGTTGCGCGGATTTTCGGCGAAGCACCCCTTTTTAGCGGAACGAATTTACGCACTATAATTCGCGAATTAATCACGACTACTGCCTCTTTTTTTTATATACCCCCGGCGAATTAGGAGATATTACACGGAGCACTCCCGGGCGGGGAAGAAAAGCTGGGAAATGAAAGAGGGTTTTGGGGCGAGGGCAGTTTTAAAGAATCTTTTCGAGGAAAAAAAAGTGCCCGCGGGCTGAGGTCGAACGAATAATTTTCGTATTGCTAAGAAAAATGTCTCACTATTCAGCTACTGTGCAATTTCTAGTTCCCAAGTAACTCTTTTCACTTGACTTACTTTTACGGTTTCTCCTTCATTTTTCTTCGTTCTCCTTTTTTGTCAGAGCAGGACTTCTAAGAATTGACTTTTTTTGCACCTTTTTTCTAGCCTAAAAAGCAGTTTCTTAAGAACAATTAGTTAATTGCCGTAAAAAAATACACCTCTCATTACATTTTCAACATAAAATTTACTACGTTCTACCCCTTATGAATTGATTCGATATTTCATTTGACACCGAAGTCTCACCTTTGCTCGGGCAATTAGTTAATCGAATCGAGCCGCGAGTTCGCCCTTGTCACGACCGGGAAAAAATTCGAAGAGGAAGCGAGAAGAGAGCATGAATGAATGTGTCTAATAAAAAAAACCGGACCGAGTCACGAGAGCGCGGGTAGGTGCGGGAAAAAACGCGCTGGATTGGCTGACCGAGCTTTACAAAGTGAAAGGAGATCGGCAAGAGAGACCTTGACATATTGCCTCGTCGCGTATGCCGAGCGACGTTGTCATGTAAAAGAGAGGAAGAAGAGAGAAAAGAAAGGACACCGCGAGGCTTTAGGAAAATTGATTGGGGAAAAAGTTTTAAGCTCTCAAAGGTCTCCGAGAGAGAGAAGGAGAGATAAATTATGCATCCGAAGCATTGGAAAAAAAATTGTATAAATAATTGTTTATCGGAAAATCCGATAGCCTTCAACTCTTACGCTTTGACACAGCAGGGGAACTATTTAAAATTGAAACTTACTACAAAACTCTTACATATTACAGAGATTAATAAACAACGAGATAAAATAAACAACAGAATAATTTTCCGCGAAAAAGAGAAGTAAAACTGACAATACAGATAAATTTTAATTCATTCTGATAAATCATTTGGAAAGCAGAATAAACTGTTAAATGACTTAAACAACGTGTTCACACGGTAAATGCTCCATTTAAAAGTAAAATAAAGTTCACTAGATATTCAGGACATAGTGAATTTATTTGAATCTCTTTTGATGTGCCCCCAGCGATATTTTGTAACATTCTCGTGTTCGAAAATTACATAACAAACGTGCGTCCAAAATATCAACAATATTCATTTCACAAACATACGCAAAATATTCATTTGTCAATTTTTCGTAAAAAAAATAGTTTCTTCGATGCGTGTATGAACAAAGCTGTTTTACGCTTCGCAGACCGATGAGATGACAGTTGCCGAAATTATTTTCGGATGCATGTGCAACATCGCAAAAAGCTGTGATTGATAAAGTATGAACGAAAATTTTCCGATACACCTGGGTCTCCTCAAAAACATGTCACGCTCCAGCTCACCGTCAACCGTTGGGACTCGGTTTAGACAAATAAAACCGCGCGACGAACTACGCGTTCCCGTGATTAAACGCATAAGCGAGAACTTTAAATGCATGAGCAAGAACTTTACTTTAATCTTCGTATTAACGCAGTTAATTTAAAGCAGAAGCGCAATAAGGACGAACTTTTGATTGAAAATTCCCAAGTTTATTTACGTCTGGCTGAACCAATTTTACAGTCGCAAAAAGTTTGGCCTCTTAAAAAGCAAAACGAAGCCAGCAAACAACGGTTTGCGAGCCGGGCTAGGACAACAGGCGAAAAAGCTCGTTCGAGCGAAAATGGAAAGTAATCAAAGCGCCGTAAAATTAACATACTCGCGCGCTCGCCTGGCCGCCGCCGCTGTCATTAGACGGCGCGGGAGGCGGGGGTGGTGGCTCGGTTAGGAGTAAAACGAGCATCGGCGAGAGGGGCGGCAAAGAGCGCGCGCGAGAAAGCGAGAACGAAGCCCCGGAAATCATACGCTTCCCGTGCTAGCGTTCATTAAGATGAATATCATTGATATTGTTATCGCGCCGCGGAAGGGCAGCGCCGACTCCCCGCGGCGCGGAAGTCGAAGATCGCGGGAGAGGGTCGAAAGAAAGTTCGGGAGTGGCGGCGGGGCCGGAAATCACGGAAAACTGTCCCTCCTCGGACGGTTCGACGCGCAGCGCGCCGGAAATTTCGCGGAGCTTCCGCCTCGGGGCGCGCGGCCGCCGGGAAAATTTCGCCACCTATCACGCGCGCGTCCTTGCGGGAGCCGAGCGCTTCCTACCGTCGCTATGGGTGCTCCTTCAAAGCGCGCGGGGCCGAGGCTTTTATCGGCGCGCCATCGCGACCGGCTTTGCGGATCATTGAAAAATGACTCGCTCGAAATTTTATACACCGGGGGAATTTTTATGGGCGTCCAAATAGAATATTCGTGAATTATGATCGGCATTCACGGAGTAATTTTCGAGGAAATAGGTATTTGAAAAAAAAATTGTTATATGCCCCCCGCGCTTTATGTCTCACGGTAAATTTGTTATAACCGATGGCTTTTCAGCTTTACGCTCTTTTTACGCCTTTGATAAAAGCCTCTTTACTTTTTAAATACTCGCTCTTAAATGTGCTGTATTGATTTTAACGTAAAAACTTTTTACAATATTAATAATAATGAATATATATCGCGGCGTTGCGAGCCAATGGACTGATACACAATGCGGGCGTAAAATATATTCCGAGCGATTTAAAATGAATGAATTAATTAGCAAAAAGCAATGCTCGCTTCGCCGTTTCGCAATTAAAGGAGTAATTTTTCGTAAAATGAAGCCGGAATATTTGAAACCGATGCGAAATAGGAGCTCGGCCCCGACCACATTTGCAGGAAAAGAGGGCGAATTCGGCCCCTCGATGAAGGCGAACGTGCGATAATTTTTCATTAAACCACGGCGAGTCGTTTCTGGGGTAGGAACCCGGGGCGCGCGCGCGCTCGCTACACGCGAGGGCTCCACTGTGAAACTCCGATTACTGCAGTAGCAGCGGGAAATCGCAGAGCGAGAGAAAGCGAGACCACGGCCGAACGAGGGAAAGAGGTGGAATTCGCCATACAGCCTCGGACGGAAGGTGAGGGCGGGTGGGGAGGACGAGGCAGCAGGAAAGCAAAAAAGGGAGTGGGAAGGGGGGTGGAAAAAAGAAAACCACATAACCAAAAGGCAGGGGAGAGAACAAAACGGCCGAGAGCCCGGGTCATCGGCAGTGCCGCGCACGGCTTTAAAACGCTCCTTTTTCAGTCGCGCACCGGGTCTCTATAGCGTCACTCCTCGGCTTCGGTATTTATGCTATAAATACGTTCGATGGAAAAAAGCGGCGTTTTAAAAGTCCTTTGAAGGGTCCACTCGACGCAACTATTAATAAAATGTATGAGTATGGTTTTAATTCAATGGGGGGAACGTTTTTTAGCGACAAGATTTCAAGTATTTATTTGAAAGCATTTCTGTTACTTGTCATAAATAAATCATTTCTATTCCCCCTGCCACATGAAGGAAAATCGATTTATAAATTAAATTGACATTTTACTTAGCACTTGCATTAACATGTACTTTGGCTATATAATTAATTTAGTCGTTTTAACATTTTAGTGACTTTATGAATCATTTAATTTCATGAGTGGGCAAATCATAAAAAGGAACATCCTTGACATTTTTGAAGGGATACGTTTTTACTAAAATATAAATGAACTTATTTAAAATAAAAAAAATACAGCTGCCACTGCCTTATTCCAACTTTATTTTATACTACATTTCTTTGATTTCAAATATATTTTAATGAAAAGTAAGAATGGTCTCATAAAATAATCATAGACATCTTGTTCTTTCCTACGATTTGAATTGTCTAAAAAAACATTATCTGTCTAAAAATTGATTTAAAATCTAATTCTTTGCAGCAACTATTAAGCTTGATAGCAGATTCAATGGACAAACGATACTGCTCTGACGACCTTTTTTGCTAAATCGTACCCCGAGTGCCCTGCACTCGAACAAAATTTCGTCCAACTGAAAATTCCGCGACGAGTAGAACAATTCAAAATCAAAAGCCATATTGGGCAAGAGCAAATCCAGGCCCGTCGATAGCAGTCGCTGCGAATAAAAAAAAAGAGAGCAACAACAAAAAGGCACCGGAGAGCACAATCGAAGCGGGATTAGCGCGCGCCATTTTGCACGCGGGCGTAAAAGCGCGCCGGTAGGATAAGAGTTTATTAATGTCGCGGCCGTTGTCGGGAGGGGGAGGAGGGCACGGGCAGCCTGCGAGCGGCCACCACCCGGGGACGGCGGTGGCAGCACGCCGACGGATTAATGCGACGCTTGCTTCTCGTTTACGAGATTACCCGGACCACTCGTCTGGCCGGGATTTAATGCCCCGGCGCGGGCTACAAGCCCGAAACAGCCGGGCTTGGTACATCGGCCCGGGCACCTTGGAGGAAGCCGCCGCGTGCTCGGGGCCGCGCCGGCGTCAAAGTGGGGGTGGGTAACAAAAAACCAAGGGGAGAGAGAGGAACGAGACCCGGGAATTTGACTCTGATTAAAGCCATAATGAGGCCGGGCTGCATTCGCGCGGTGGCAGCGCGTTTTGCTGGAGGGAGAGAGGCTCGCGATGATGCAGGCCGGCTTGACCCTCTGATTACCGAGCTTTGCACTGCATTATTCAGGCCGCGCGTTACAGCGGCTTAACCGTTATTCGGGTCGATGTAACTTCCCGGCTGGATGATACTCGGCCAATTTTTCGCGGCACAAGCGATGTTTGCTCGATGAGTCGATTTTTCGCGTTACTGGAGGATTTTCAGTTATTGCGCGAGAATTTTTGAGGGAATATTTTTTTTATCCTAACTGAATTTTTGTATACGTTACTTTTTTTAAAAGTTTCGGAAAAAGCAATAACAATAGGAATGCAGAAGATAGCTATTTGTTTCGATTTTAAAGAGAAATCTGCGTCTTTGTTTATTATATTAATTGTAAAAATTTATGATAAAACATATTTAAAAATAATTCAATCAGTATGTTGTTCCGTTTTCATTAATTACGTAAAATTAAAACTAGTTATATTATGGAGCACTGTGGACTATTTTTCAATTAATTAATTACTGAATGAATGACAAACTAAGTTAATTAAATGCAAATCATTAACTAAAGTTAAAATTTCAGCTTTATAGTTTAATTTAATAAAATTCAACAACCTTGTTACATTAAAATTAATTAAATTGATTTTTGATTTCAGCATAACGGTAGAATCTGTAGGACTGCAGAAAAAAAGCCCACGCAAAACCTTAAAAAAGGAAACCCTTCACCTACATCCATCTCCAATCAAAATTCCAAAAGAATTCGTTGCTGCTGTAACTAGAGTGGCTGGGTTATTTGCCTCATACAGCCGCCCACAGCCCGAAGCGCGGGGGCGGGCGGCGCACCGCAAGTTTTCGCGCAAAAACATATACACAAAGCACGCGGGCGGCGATGCTTTTTTTCCAGGCCAGCACGAGGGCGAGGGCGAGGGCGAGAGTGTCGGCCGCAGCTTTGCTCTCCCACCCTTCGGCGCTCCGTTTCCGTGCCCCCGCTTTCTCCGTCTCTCTCCCTCTCGCGCTCGCTCGCTCTCTCGCACTCCCGTTTAATTGCATCTGTCGTTCGCACGGCGACGAGCGCCGCCAGACCCCCGCCAGCTCGCACACGTACGCGCACGCGCACGCTCATAATATAAGCGGAATTGTTCAAACAATGATTAAGCGGGAGAGAAATACTGCGTGCTCGGCGCGACGCGCGCGTAAAATGATCCCGCGAACTCGCGCGCGCGCGCGCTGCCTCCGCTCTATAAAATTAACGTAGGCGCCGCATAAACGGCGAATGGGAAAAACAGCCATAAATTATGCCCCCCTTCAGCCGCAGACGCAAAAGAATACTCAGCCTTGCTCTCTCCCACCCTCGCGCCCTCCTTCCGTCTCGCTCCCTCCCGCCCTCGCTCGCTCGCCGGAGCGCCCGGCAGTTGGGAGTATCTTTCGCGGCGGACGTTAAAGAGGGAGGGCAACTCGAGGGGGGTGAGTCGAAAAACGCTCGGGCGGAATGCCGCAGCGCAGCGGTCCGCGTAATGGAGCCGCGCGCCGAGCGGCGAATTTCTCGCGGGGAAGCGCGAGAGCGTAACTCCGCGCGGGCGGCGCAGCCACTGCCGCTGCTGGGTATATACCGGCGCTGCCCTCCCGAGATCTACGCGCCGTCTTACCCAGGAATGCATGTATGCTGATGAGAGGTGCCTGCCTCGCTCCGCCCGCCCGCGGGCTATAACGTCGGACGAGCGGCTTTTTCGTACGCCCCGCGCGAACGCGCGAACCGCGTGATTGCTACTGTTCAATTTTCCGCAAGTCGAGGGGAATAATTGAATTTGGATCGAGTGTTGCGGAGGAGGAAGGGTGTGTCGAAAATTCTTCTCGAGCGCGGGCTTTTATAGAGCGCGTTTTATGGCGCCTTGCGCTTGTCTTACCATAGCGGGACTTGTTCTACTTGCTCGAGGGGAATAAGAATTGGTTCGGCAGTTATTGCTGGTGATTCGGCAATGCATAATTATGAGCAAGTACCGATTTTTCTCTAGCATGGAGAAAACTTTAAATACAATTGCCAGTTTAAAAGAAGACTTTAACTTAACTGTAAATAAAATAAAAGAAGTTATTGATAAAAAACAAATGTGACATAAATCACGGTGCATGGGGGGTAAGCCTGCTCGAGACAAGGAAAACTCCGAGATTTTCTTGTCTCGACTCTGCATAAAAAATCTCTCGAAGGCGATATTTTCTTCTCGCACATCAAAAGTCTCGTTTCTTGGAAAATATCGATCTGTTACGAGATTTTGAATTTATAAAATACTCGAGTATAAGCGTACGTCTCGAAATTTTCGAGTCTTGATGCTCCCGAGTCACTCATTGCAATAAAAGTAAAAATGCAATTTAATTTTTTTTATTGTTATTGTTTCAGAGCTTGCTAATGAAATTGATTTTTAAAAGGAACGGAGGCAACAGCGAATATTATTTCAGTATAGATATTCTAAATCCTACTACATATTTGAAACCTTTTATCATTCTATATATGAATGTTATTATTAACAAAAATAGTATGGAAAACTAGGCCATTTACTTTTATTTAATTAAAGAAAATTTTAATTAAAAAATATTATAATTTTAAACGCATACAATGCGCAGTTTTATGAAATGCTCTATGATACAACAGATTTTTTGTATCAAGTTGAACTTTCCTCGCTGAAAGTAATATTTGCAAACATCTAAAATTATTTTAATTTTTGAATTTTTCTAACAATCACGAGAGGTAGATTTCATTATCTGTATTTTCATTTTAATTTAATCCAATCTTTTGAAAGAATATACAAGACCATCTTATTGCACAATTCAAGTATTTATAACGCAGTTCTTAAAATTTTATAAAAAATTTAAAACATGAATTGCATTTGCGTTCTGTTTAATAAATATTTAAGTTTTCTCACTCGATTAAAAGAAAATTATGAAAATAAACATAATCAACAATGAAGCATTGTGCACGGCAAAAAATAGTTTACGACTCGCTGTTATGAAAAATTTTTGGAAGTTCTAAGCCGGCGCTTGATTAATAAACATCGTCAATTTAGAATCGCACACTTTGCCTGTTTCCGATATAAATCATTAGTAGAAAAAGAAACTTGCCGCTTAACGACGAACTTCAACCTTACGCCGAGTAAAAAGTTGAGGTGCGACATCTGGTGCTTGGGGAAGCCGGTGAAAACTTTCCGTTTCCGAAGTCCCATAAAAAAAATTCCGTTTCCCCCTTCCTCCGGGCGTCAAGAATGGTTAAAGGCATAACAGCGTCGCGTCACGACCTTTTCGGAGCTTCTTTTATCAGTCTCAAAGCGCAGGAGAACGCGGCTTTCACATTGTGTACAACGCCATTTACACCCTCGACGCCTTCCCCCATCCCACCGCGACCTTTGCGCGGAAAAATTTAATTAATGATGCGTATCAGCGAAATTTTATTTTCTTACTCTGTCGCTCTCTAAGCTCGCCTTAATTAAGACCGCCTTTCTTTCTCGATTTTTATCTGTTCGTTTTTAACCTCGAGATCTTCGCAAGGTTTTATTATGCTTTCTTCATTATCTACGAGAGCCACCTTTCTTTCGTTCTATCTCCGCTGTCGCGCGAAACTGCGAGCGCAGCGGCGCTCGACACGAAAGCAATCAAAGTGCCACGAGCCATTTTTAATTACCACCGCGATTAATAATTAGGAGGATGCACTCCAGTTTGAAATGGAAATGCAGTTGATAAAAAAATGTGAAAAAAATGTGAAAAAAAATGAGAAGAAAAAAAAAGAGGAGGAAATAAGCGAATGACCGGCGGGTAGGGGAGGTGCGCGATTGTGCAGCGCAGTCCCCCCGTCCTAATCGAAGAGAAAAGCCCCGTTAAGACGACAGAGAGTATCAAGGAGGCCAAAGTAGGTGAATCCCTTGTCTAACCGTGCCGGCCGTCCCTCCTCCTTCATCTTCAGGCCGTCTCTCTCCTTTTAATCCCGCGCAAGTTTGCAATACGAGAAATGTCTCGTCAACAACGCAATCTCCGTCCGTCTCTCTCGCGCGCTCGCGCTCGCTCGGTTAGTATCCGCCTGGCGCGCGAGCGACATGCCTCATGGCTCCGTCTCCGTTGCGCTTTCGCACGCTCGAATGTACCTACCGCCGCTGGCCTGGCCAAGTGCCATCTGCAGCCGAGCGAGGCTCCCACCCCCTCTCTGTTCTCTTTTCGCCGTCTCTGTCTCTCGCGCCGCGCGGTCCCTCATCCACGCGAGGGTCCGATCGATCCCAGTTACATAATTAATGCCGTGTTTACTGTCGAACCTTTCCACAGCATCATTAATGCACAATCTCGATTCGTCACTTCTCCCCTAACGGCCGCTACTCTATCGGCGCGCCGGCACACCTCCGCTCCTCTTTTTTCTCTCCTCGGCTTGTAAAACACGATACCCGAGGTCTTTACTCCTTTTACCTTCTCGATCGTTGTAAAGGGTCGATGAACTGATATTTTAGAAACTCGTTACCTTCTTTTTTAATGATTTCGCTTTTAGACGTGGTTTTTTGTCATTTTAGTCGGTGCAGCGCATTTTTATTTTCAAAAATTAAGTTTTCATTTTAATCTCTACTACATGAACTTTTTAAAACCTTTTCAAAGAAACAAGAACAACGAGTGCTGCGAAATTACTTGTGTGACAAAAATTAATATAATTGAAAAATTTCAGGCAAAAAGTAAAAAGAAAAAAAGCAGGCAAACTCTTAATTGTGATACAAGACAATAAATAGTGTATTCGCATAAACAAAAATTCAGAGATTACGAGTACACGAGTTTTACATCGCGGCTGGCTTAAAAAATACTGGAATCGCAGTTGAAAACGCACAGCGGTGACAACGAGAATTTCGCGCTCGGGCCATTTTCCCGGTTTAAAAAAAAAGAAAGAAGTGTAACACGAAAAGCGCAAAACCGGGGCAACCTGTTTGGTATAGTGCAATAGGCGCGTGGAGAGTATTACGCGCGGTAATGGCCCGGTGTAATACACCGTGACGCGCGTGTGTCTCTGCGGAGAATTGAATTTTGGCCCGCGTACACCGGGGCGAGGGCCAGTGGAGGGAGGGTTCGGCGGTGCGGAGCCGGGCCGCCGGGCTCGAGTGTCGTTTCGGAATACACATAATTTGCTTTATTTAACGGACGATGGGGCGCATTAATTCAATCTGGAATTTTATTAATTACGATTATGAGCAGCGCGATTGCAGCCTATTTCGGACGCTTTCTCGTTTATTTGTAAATAGCACACATCTCGCGCTCTAAATTGTCGTTCGTTAATCGCCGAGCAAATTTGTTTCTGATATTTAGTCCGCCGGATTGAATAATTCATACTCGCTGCGATCGCGAGCGATAATTACGCGTCGGTGGCTAACACGCGCACGTACACGTCTATTTTTTTTTCCCTCAATTATTCAAAGCGCCTCGAAACCGAGACAGAAACTTCTTCTCCCCCGTCGAGAATTGAATTTCAGACTCTCATTCAAATTAAAGGCGGCCGGCGCGGCGGAACATATCTGGTTAATCCGACGAGCGCAGGGGCCCGAGAGAGCGAAGGCGGCAAATCCGCCGTATAAATTTCGCCGAATGCTAATTCGCTTGCCCTCGCGATTTTTATCGCCGACTGAATTAACTAAAGAGTCTTATAACGGGCGCGCGAGCGGCGCCCGAGTAGGCCAGCGCGGATCGATTTCTCGGAAAAACAATTCGCGCGGCGATAATTGCGAAGTTTCGCGCCCGCCCAGTTGGAACTTGGTCGCGCGCGAGCGGCGCTTTAATACCGGCGGCTGTCCGAGGCAAGGAGGAGAGAGACAGCGCGAAGAGGCGAGGGACGTCCGTCGGGTTCAAAGGACTCGACGGGCGGGAAAAAAATGGAGGATTCGCGCGGGCGACGCTACCGGGGGTGAAATTTATGCAAGGTTACGCGGGAGGTCAGAGATGGATGGATGTGCACTGCTCCGTAGAGGAGAGTTTACGCTTTGCCTAAGCGACGGACGAGAAGTTTCGCGGAGGGTCATCATAGTTGTAACGTGGAAATTTTGGAGTTTGTTGCGTTTGAAGCATGCTAATTGCAAGTTTCGAGAATTCGCGGAAAAGCCTAGCGCGGTATGAAATGTTTAATATCAAATTGAGTGTGCAATTTAACTAGGTGACACTTTTAATTTGTTGGAAGTGGAAATATTACGCTTCGTTTTTGCTAACACATTTTATTTAATGGTGTAGTTTACATTGAAGTTGCAGACAAATCTAATTTCAAAAGTAAAATTATTTCAATAATTTTAGTTTAGTTTTAGTTTATAAAAAACTCAAAAGTAGTTTTTATTAGGTCTATTATAAAATGAGATAAATAATAGTTGAGATATTAATGATTTTCGGGCTTTGTCAAAAGCGATCAAAACATCAAATTTTGAATCACCCATCATTTTGAATCTTTAGCGTATCTCCGCTTTGAATAGTTTAAAGCTTTTGTAGTTCCGCTCAAATTAGATTACCGATCTATTCTATGCCTGAGTTATTAAATATTCTACGTTTTAAAATTACACATCGCAGCTATCAGAAAGCCAACGATGTTTGAACAAAATTGCTGCATAAATTGAAGAGCAGAGCTATACGCTCATATGTAAACTTTCACGGATACTTCAACAATATTGCATTTTAAGTCAATTTTTTTAAATAATATTTTTCCGTTTGATTTAAAAGTAATTGAGTTTTCGCAGTACGCCAGCTCTTTTAATCAATTTTACCCAACATTCGTCTATTATATTTATCAGTGCGAACGCGCGAACAAACACGCGAATCGAAAAACGTCGACGTTCTATATCCACTGACAAAAAAAAAGGGAGTGGGGGAGGGGAAAAACGCAAAACGAGGGCATCCATCGCAGCCGTAAAATATCGTCATCGAAATACCGCTAAATTTTCACTGTAGCCCCGGCGCGAATCGCCATTTTTCAGCAATCAAAACTCATTAAATCGCGAGCGGACGCAATCGACGCCCCGGGCGGCGCGACTTCATTCGCGGAACATAGCGGCCGCGTGCGCGCGCGCGCGTCGCTTTAAATTCGTATCAATCGCGAGTAGTCCGCCGCGGCGGCGGATGCGAAATGACGCGGGGCCGCTTTTTATACGGGGAGGGCATAGCCGCGCGCGCGCACCGATACTCCGGGAGGGGGAGTGGATAAAAAATGGCTCTTTTCGCGAGGGCGAAAATCCGGAGAAGCGGCGCGGCCGCTCGGAACGAGCTGTTGACCCGCGAGATCAGAGGATAAATGGCAAACAGCCGTCATTCAGCTCGGGCGGGCGCGCGGCCCGTGTTTACGGCCGCGCGCTGATATACACTTCGAGCGCACGCCAGCTCGCTCTATCGCTCTTGCTCTCTCTGGCTCTCTACGGGCTACCTGCCGCCGACGCCGGCGTGCACGCACGCGCGCATTTCTCTCTCGACCGAGGCTTTAGGCCACGGCTACACTCGCTCATGCGATATGCGCCACTCGGCCTCCTCTAGGCCCGCGCGCGTCTGTCAATTTAACCGATTTACCGGATGCGCGAAACAATTCGGCGCTTTGCGATCGGTCCAATGACCAGAAAGAGTTGTCCGCGGATTTAGATCTGGCTTTTAGATACCAACTGACGAGTGCAAGATAAAGCCGAGCAGTACTCGTTTTTTTTGTTCGAGTTCATGCATTGCCGGCGAGCGGCGTCGGAAAATAACCTAAAGCGGTGTGTGTTAGAGCGACTTGCGTATAACTATAATAAATGTATATTATTACGTGAAATCGTTCTTATCGCGGCACACATATCGCATTCAAAGTTATTAACCTGAAGTTGAGCGACATACGAGAGCAATTTATTTTTGAAACATGAATTTGACTTCAACTTTGCGAAAAGTTAATGGTGTTTTCGTGGCAATATGAATATTTTACTCTGTTCTAAAAAAAATGGCACGGCTTTTATTATTTATTGTAGAGAAAATAATCCGAATGATAAAATGAATTTGATATTCATGAAATATAATAGGAATTTGCGGAATCAATAAATTATAATTGTACTTATTTACCGATCCCATACTATTATTACTAAGGATAATATTTAATTCACATATTCGATGAATATCTCATCAAAGTTAAAATTACATATTAAAAATCAAAAATTATTACCAAACGCAATCGTTAAATATAATGTCACTTCGTACGCGGATCAAATGTATGATAAGCTTCTTACTCGCAATTACATCAGATTTAAAATTGAAAACGATAAAATACAACCACGCCGGGTGCAGCCCAGCCTTATTTCTCGTGAAAGATCAGCGCACACCGAAGCAGCAGTAAAGCATCAAAATTAAAATCACAGAGGTCTTACGTATAAAATCTGAAACAAGGGCGCAACTTTATTGTGAACCCGGCTTAACGGGTGGGCGTATATTTTTGGCCGCATTCGCGTGCGTGCCGTTGTACATAAAGCTCGCACATTATCGGCCGGCCGCGCACGAGTATCCGCTGCGCGCAAGCCTCTCCCCGAGAGATATACCCTGTCATTTCGGTGAACCTCGGCCCGAGCCCGTCGCTCGGACCCTCGATACAAAAAAAAAAGGAAACGAGAGAAAAAGAGGAAAAAAAGCGAGACAACGAGAGACGCAGCTTTCCACTTAGGGAGGGCGCACGCGAGATGCCCGAGGAGGAGAGAGGCGCGCGCGTGGGGGCCGTGGAGTCGAGTGGCCGAAAAATCGAACGAGGGGCGTTATGTCGGCTCTTTCCGCTTTCGTTTTGTCGAAAAATTCACCGGCTAGCCCCGTCCGGCGCCGGCAAAAAGCCGTCCGCAGCGATTTTTATCACCGCCGCCGCGGATCCTTTGGCCTGTTTTTTTTATAACTTCTGCCACTTCCTCCAACTCCGCTCAATATTTTCGCGAGATATGAAGAGGCCGGGGTGTGCGAGGGCGATGGAGGAGCCGCGCACCGGGAGAGCCCTCGAGCGGGTCGTTTTTGCCAGGAGCATTTGAATAAACATTTCCGGCGATCGGACGTGCGTTTTTGTAGGCCGACCGAGGCAATGTATCGCTTTCTCGCAAACTTATTGTTTTCCGGAGGTCGATTGAATAGGGCGACGTTTTGGCTGGCACGTGCGCACCGTATTTTTTATTTCATTCAAATGAAGCCGTTTAAATTAATGCTGTCTGCTTTATTTGGAGGAAAAAACGGTTAAATCGAAAAATGGATCACGAGTAAGGGGTAACCACCGGACCAAAAAATGTTGGTGGCGTTTTAATCGAAAGTTTTGTTTTTATGCCGCAATTGCATTTGTCGATGCGCAATCGACGTTATAATTATCGTTTAAACTAAATTGGATATTTTCAATTTTTCTTTTCATCTCCAATAACGAGTGAGTGAAATTCAAATAACGTACGGTGTTGTATCGAAATTTCTATTAAACTTGGAAATGAATTTCAAATTACTAAAATAATTGGGGATAATTTTGAAACCAAATCAAAGTGCAATGGAATTAGGACCCGTTAATTCCCCATCCAATCGATGTCATGATCTTACTATAGGACAAAATTCAAGTTTCGACGTGGAAAAAGTCCGAATTTTTTTCATCTCCCCCTTGTACAGCGAACGAAAGTTACATTCGATCTGTGAAATTCGAATAAACCACCATAAGCAGCGGGTAAATAGAAGACATAGTGCGCCAATCACGGGAGGGAGACCGAGGGAAGAAGAACCCGAGAATCAAAATATGTACAGGCGCGTGGCCGGGCAAACAGCCCTCCGCAAATGTAGGTGAGAAATACAATCTTCTCCCCGCTCGATGTTTGCCCAGCGGCGAAAGCTCGAACAAACGCGTAATTCGCAAGTTCATCGATAAACTTCAATCTTGATCTGGAATCGGTCCTTCCATCGCACTTTGGGGGCCCACGTGTGCGCAGCCGCACGCCAGCGCGACTTTTTCCTAAATAGAGAAACGGCCGAGCGGAGGATCCTCGATTCCTCTCCTGCTCTTTTTTTCTCCTCTCCCACTCGCTCTGACCCACATTTACTCATCTATTCAGAGCCCCGGAGTCATACAACTCGCTCTCTTTCTCGCTGGCGCGGCTCCCCCTACCCCGCGCATTTGAATAACAAGGGAGCCGACAACAAACAGAAATTCACGAGCTGCGGGGATAGGAGGCGAGCGGATAGGCCGAGCGGCGCTCGCTCGTTCCTCGACGCGCGCAAAGCGGGACGCCGGCTGCATTCAGATCGCGCCGCGCCATCGGCGTATCTCGAATCAATCATTGTTTAGCGGGCCCTTTTGTCGCGCGCCCTCTCCTTATATCCGTCACCCGGGCGATAAAAACAGGAGGGGGAGGGAGCAGACGGCTCCGCCGAGAAGACCCTGGAGAAATCGGGCGAATCTCTCATTAATCGCGCGACGCCGCGGCGCGCAATTTAAACTTTCTCCTCCATCGGCGGCGCAACCGCGTGATAACTGCGGATCGCGCGGGGACGCGCGCGCCTGGGGAGCGGCGCCGGCTTGGATTCAGACGCGGGGAAATACACAAAAGGCTCGCGGCGGGGAAGACGGCACCCGGAGCATTTTTCTCGGCTGCGCATCCCGGGGATATCTCTCTCTCGCAAGGAGCCGCGGAACGCTAAAGATGACAGTTTTTAAAACGACTTGTCCCCCGGTCTATCAAATTCCGAGGCAGCCACCGCGAAATTTTCGCTCTTCTCGCGCGCGCGCGACCCGGCTTTGTCCCTTCGTCTGCCTCGGCTTTTTCATTTCTTTCTCCCTCGCGCCGCGCGCGCTATCCCCCGGGGACGGACGGGGCGTACGTGCGCGCGGCCCACGCGCGATATTAGCTTCGAATTCGGTGCGCGAGTTACCTGCGACGCGCGCCGTCTCGCTTATTGCATGAAAAAGTTTGGATTTATTTGAAACGCGGAAATCTGGATGGTTATTTTGAGCTCTCCCAACATTTTTTAAAATCTTCCTTTATCAGTTATTATATTCCTCTTGGAGTTCATTAAAGTTTGCAAGAATTTAAAAATCCGTTTAAAGTAATTGCAGAAATTACTTTAAGAAGATTAATGTCATTTATTTTTAAGACGCTTTTAATAATTTCATTATTTTAAGTGTTAAAATTTCACATTAAAAAAGTAAATGTTGTAAAAAATATGTATTAATAATCTATTCGCCAGGGGAGTGAGTAAAATGAACCTTCCAGTTCAACGGTTTGGACGAAACTTTGAAAATTGCTTTTCAGTACCGAATAATGACAGACCACATTTACTTTACTGCGAATGCTCATAATGCTTTATTTAGCAGAATTAGTAGATTTTAACACATCTAATGCACTTATGTAACCGATATTTTTAACATGACGTATATGAACATTGCTATATTTTTAGTTAAATAATGAAAAGGTCTAGGCCAGAAACAATTTCCAAAGTTTCATGCATATCTGTAATCCGAGGGGTTGGTACTCTCCTTATCAGACATGAGTATATGTATGAAGAAACTATGGCAATATTGTTAATGGTTATAGAAAGATTTTCTTGGTTATAGTGGAAAGCAAAATTACAAAGACGCAGAATGGTAGAAGTTCCCCTGACAAATTGAATGCTGTCATTATCGTTAGCATTAACGCGGCCGATTGTAACGACTCCCCCGCGCGTAATTTGATCCCGGTAGATTGCCTCGCAAATTATCCGAAATATTTCAAAGCTAGAATGATAAAAAATAACTGCCACGACTAGAGGTGTTGAAATTACCGCTTCTAATTAGTCCGGCGCCGTTTTAAATTCGCTACGTTTTCGTCATTATGTCGGGGGTCACAATTAAGTAACTTTTGTATCATTCTACTATAGCCGTATAATTAATTAAGAGCATTTAATTAGCTATTTAATTAAATGCTTTTTAGACTGCAATGGGAAAATTTTATTATAATAATTTATTAGTCCGTACAGCTTTCAATAGCACATAGAAATGCATACAATTTTCTATCGTCAAATACGGTAATATTTGAAATCTTGTTAATTAATTATTTGCAACGCATGGACCATTATCAAGCATTTGAAAAGCAGTCATTTTTTTAAATTAAAGTGGGCTAAAAGTTCTCACTTTCAGCTCCTTGATTTTAATCTACTGGTAATGAGTGTATGAATAATTTAAACTTGATCTTTATTTCCCATCTATGTAATAATGGGAAGTGTTATGAATTTATCAATAAAATAAAATATAAATTCAAGCTATGTAATCACAAAAATGAATTTTGGATAAAATGTTTTATATTTTATTGATTTAGTAATACAAAAATTAATACTTGTATTACAAGAAGTAACACGTGCATCAAGAATGAGAAGAGCTCTTTTACCTCACGATGTTATTAGATAATAAGGCCCACTTTTCGTCCTTTATACACAATATATTATTTTAATATTTGATCAAATTCTTTAAATTAGAATAAGACATTTTAATACTTTTCAACAATTTAGCTTTCAATTCACAATACAATTAGGTCTCCTTTAAGTAGAACAAATCGATATTGGTCAGACAAAGCTAGGCTAAGGCGCGCTCGCGAGCACTGGCCGTTCAGTGCTCGCTAAATAAATTAATAATGCACTCGCAACAACAAAGCAATAATCTATAAAGACGCAATCTCGACGATTAGAGGCAATCAGAAGAAACAAACTGCAATCAAGGGGCGGCGCGCGGCAATAGCCCGCCAAAACTCCGACGTGTGCAGCGTCCATCCGGCGGGTGGCGCGCGTAACCAAATCAAAGGCTTCAATCAAGCCGAGCGTGAACGTTCGGGAAAAGCCCTTTACAAATCACGACTACTACTCGGACCAAGTCCATTAATCAGCTATTTGCGTCGTTACCGCGGCGAGCGCGGCCCCGTCCGCCCCCGCGGCTCTCGCGTCGTCTTGAGCGGGCGCGCGTGTCTGCCCTTCCCACGCCCTCCCATTGAATGGGCGCGAGCGGGGAGTTTACACGAGCTCGGACCTCCGCCTCCCCCGTAAACATAAGGCACTCCGCGCCGCGCCGGTACAAAGCGACGCTACAGCCGGGGCAGTGGCGGCCGCGCATAAATTCGCCCCCCACCCCGCGCGGGGCAGGCACAAAGCGCCGGGGCGCATTAAAGAGTGCGTCGCCGTCTCCGCCCGGCGCGGACAATGGCCCGATTACCGGGCCGCGGTGATAGCTTGAGCCCGCGAAAATAATAAAGTATCCGATAGCATTGTGAGAGGGGCTCGAGGCACCTTCGGGCGCGCGCGGCTTTTGTTGCACAGCTGATCCGCCGGCCGGGGGGCTGTATAAGGCCGGCGGAATAAGTGCACGAGGGAAAGAATCCTCGCCCGACTGCTCCTTCGAATATTAATGCGTCGCTCCCGGAGATTCGGAGCAAACAAAGCCAGCTGATCCGCCGCTGATTCGACGCGTTAAATGCGTTTTCGCGTTGACGGCGGGGAGCCCGGGCGAAATGATTGCTCTCTGCCGTTGAGGTTGCACCGTTGGGACGTTTTGACGTTGGTTATTTTCAATTTTTGTCGTACGAGGGGGAGGGTGATTAAGAATGGAAATTATTTAAATGCTCGTGCATTACGAAAACTATTAGGGAAGCAGTTGCGCGGGAGTTGAGGAAGTTAGGCGCAGCGCAAAAACAGCGCAACCACCCGACTTTTACAATGGAAGCCCGGCGCGAATTTTTTTCTTTTTTTATATAAGGCGAACTTTCATTGGGACTCTTCTCCCATAACAAACAAAAGTTCCAGCCAGTAGTGTACAATTTCTTTTGCAAGACACTTAAAAAGTTTTATTAGAGTCCGCACCTCTGTGTAAACTTTATGATCGAAAAATCAAGCAAATACTTTTAAGTATCAAAGGTAATAAAAAAGTTATCTTTAAAAATCGAACGCCATTCGAAGCGAAAAATTTCAATTGAAATTCCCTCATTTCGTTCATTCAATCATATCGGATCTAAATAGTAGTATATACTCACACACAATTCAAAGGAGCTTCTAAATTTCGCCAATGATATAACTGCTACAACAGCTCCTCCAATAATGTTTTACTTTCACGTGAAATTCAGTCAGCCGAAAATTTGATACGATACTACTGCAAAATCGGTTTATGGCAAAATCAATTTACAAATGAAAGCTCATCATTGCCGTTTGTTTTTCCAATATAGCAACGTTCATTTGGAATACGTTTGAGCAGATTAAAGTCGAACCAAAATTAGATACGTTACGACCCAATTATTTATGGCGCTGTAGTCATCAATATTTAGATTGTAACACCGTCGCAACGGTGAAGTAAATTTAGCGACGCTAATTAATTCTCCGCCACGGCACGCCTTGTTTATTTCGCCTCAAACATAATTCGGTTATTTTAGTCCTTTAATGAAATTAAAGCATCTCACTCGGCGAAAAGCGGCGCCCTTCCGAGGAAGGGTTGATAGCGCAAACAAAAACCGTATATACGCGCGCATCTTAATATCCTAAGGAGCCGGCTGTTCGTCTGATACAGCGTTGCATGCTAATGCCCTCGCGTGTCTCAAGCCCGTCGCGAAATTAAGCGCCACCTCATCCATCCGGCAAATATTTATCATTTGCGGAATCACTTCGCACAAACATTTTCTTTCGTTTCACGTGGCGCGCAAATATTTTTCCGCGCGCGCTTCCAACATCCTCGGAAACGGCCGGAGGAAGCGGCAGCCCTTAATTAAAAATTCAATCTCGCGGGTACACCGGGACCCCCGAAGCGGCGCCGGAAAACTCGGCGCCGCAAGGGAAAAGGAAAAAATTGAAGAAAGACGCGCCGAAAAAAAGCATCAGCCCGGCGCATCGGCGGCGTCGCGGCGCAACTCTCTGTCAATTGTTCCGCCGGCGCTCGCGGGACAAAGCGACAAAAGAATAGGACTCGCGCTCGCGCGTCTACCCACCTACCTTTTTGATTATTCTTTCGCCGGTGACTGTACGGCGCCGTCACCGCGCGTCGAAAAAAAAGGGCGGGCGCTCGCGGAAGCGACGCCACCCTCGCGTTCGTTAATCGGGGCCCTTAAAAATCTTTGTCACCGAGAACGCGCGCGCGGCTGCGTCGACTCTCGCGTCTCATTAATGCGCGGCGCGCGAAGACGAAACACCGGGGCGGTATAGCGAAGTCGTCTGCGCGCCACCGGAAACGACGCGGCGACAGAACGAGAGCGGAGGACCGGAGGGAGAGAGAGAGAGAGAAGGTGAGCCTGGAAAATGAGCAGAGAGGTGCAGCGTAGAGAGGAAGGGTCGACGGCATAGGGTCGGTGCGGTGCCGCGCGCGGGGAGGGGGGAAAAAAGGCAGCGCGGCGGTGGTGTAGCTCGCGAGAGCGCGTACTCCCCTTTGTGTCGTACACACAAATCTCGCGGGGCCCGGAGGGTGAGACGCTCGCGCGGCACTGAGGAGAAAATGGGATGTCTCAGCGTGATAGCACCTGGACATTACCGGATTATGCTTCATGCGGCGATTTCTGCTCTCGCCGTTACGGCAAAAAGCTCTCGCTCGGGTTCGCTCGCTCCCACCTCCGGCGGCCGGCCGCACGCTCTCTCGCGCGCGCCTTTGATACGAAGAAGACGGGGAATGGAGAACGCGACGACAATAATGGCGGAACTTCCTCGTTCGCCGACGATCGACCCGCGAGATTTCCGCCGGATAGCGGAGAAAAAGAGACTGCGCACCCGCTTCTTTATTTACATTACGTACGAGCTTATTTCGCGTGATTTTTCGTAAGACACGATTCGTGCCTTTTTTTTGCCTCGCGATCATTGGAGGGCTCCCCCTCTCTATTTTTTTCGCTCACCGACCTGTTTGTGTTTCCGTTTGATATCCGCCGAGGCACGCTCGCATTACGGATATGACGACGAGATAGGTACCGTCGTTACGTTTTTCTTTCCCTACTTGATCCTTTCTGAAATTGATTTCCTCGCGAAAATTACTTTATTTTTTCGTAAAAAACAAATATAAAAATGTAGAAGTCTAAAATATTGGTATTGAAAATAAGAATACTTATAAAATATGCAGAACTCTCAAATGGCAAAAGAGTGAAAAATTATCAAATCATTTGATACGAGTGAAAACTTTATAGAGTGACTTTTTCATTTTTCACTCCTCTACTTTATTAAAGAAGTATTCGTTAAATACGAAACTATACCTAACTACCGCAGATGATCCAATGATGCATTTAAACTGTTAATACAAATTAAATTACTTACGATATTACATATTAATTAAGTTTTCATGTGGATATTCGAAAACAATGAACAATCGACGCAAGTTTTCCGACGAATGAGCGATGTTACCATCAGCTCTCGTAAAGTGCAATTAAAAGAAGACAAGTACTTAACGTTTCCGTTTTCCTTCGTTCCTCGCCCGGCAACGCAATTTGAACAGGACTGTCTTTAAAGTCCCTTTGAGGGCGCTCGGCCCGTTAAAGCTGTTACAGGTGCTTTTATCCTCTTGGCGCGTCTGCCGAGGGGCTGCGATTGCGCGAACACGCGATAGCGAAAAGAACGAGGCGAGCGGGCGAAAAATAACGCGCGAGCAGCGCGATCTCTGGAAATTTGATTCGCAGCGTTACTAATGCACCCGCATCGCTTTACAATCGTTGCTCTCCTGCGAATGGCTTCAATTTCACGGGGGATCCGGTGCGAGGCGCCCCTCGCTTTTTCCGGCCCGCCTCCTCCTCGCAAGAGTCTCCCCCGCGCGCGCGTGCAAAACCTTTTTCTGCCTCGCGCGCGCGCGCCTCTTCGTGCTCCATTATGTACCTCTGCAATTCGCCGAGCGGCTCGGAAAGCAAAGCAACTCGTCGTTAGCGCAGTCACGGCAGACGCTATTGGAAAACAAAATGCGACGCCACGCGAGGGGCGTTGATTATCTCGCGTTAATATTTCTGCTGCTTTCAAATATTCATTATTTTTGGCGGCGGTAAATTACTGGCATTACACCGAGGCGTATTACCCTTTATCGATTTATTGTCGCTACTAATAAATGAGTAATTTACGTCCGCCGAATTGAGCTGATTCGATTTTAATGTTTAACACGACGCGCGATCGAAATTTTATTCGCTTTTAAAAACCACCCTGCGGTATTTCGAATCGTTATTTACGACCGTTTTGGGTAATTCATTACTCATTTTTCGTGACTTTAAAATCATGCGGTTCACGCGATCCATTTACGTCCGGGTGATCGTGACTGACAAAGAAACTCACGTTAGACCACACGTAATTATATATAAAGCACGCGTTTATATGACAATGCGAACGTAATGTTGCTGTATGCAAGCATATACGCAGGCTTATAAGATCGCATATAGATAAGCAAATAGGTCAGTCGTGACCAAACATGACCATATGCAATTACAATGGCAACAATGCATCGACGTTACTTGGAGATTAGCACCTATACACTTAGGCTGCAATTATTTATTTGGACAGGTATATACAGTTTACGTCATACGACTGTATTCTCTGGAGCTGGAAGCAATTGCAATGGAAATTCACTGATAAAAGTGAAAAAATCTTTGACTAAAGCTCACGAAATCAGCGTTCAGTCTCGTTTTCAACCGAGCACGGGACTCCATAAATATACAAGCATAACACCAACTTTAGCAACCGCCTATTGTCTGGTTAAAAAAAAGAAACTCCTTCTCGCAACTCTGGCAACAAAAGTTTTCAATAAATCTCGCGGTTGCACAAGAAAGAAGAGAAGTAAGAAACCGAGAAAAAAAAGAGCACGGCGAAACTTGCCCCGTCGTACACAACTCACGCACTTCTTTCGCGGTACCAGGCGGAGAGAGCGAAAGAGAGTAAGAGCACTGGGGTCGAAAGAAGAGGCCAGAAAAGAACGAGAGAGAACGAGCAAAAGGAAGAAAAAAGGCGCCGGCGAGGAGCGCAAAATCAGGCGCGAAGGTGGGCGATACCGGACAGAGAGCCGCTCCTAAGCCCGGGGGCCGCCGCCGGCTGGGGCTCCGCCCGGCCCTTCTCCCACCCCACGGAACTCGTTATCTGCCGCCGCAAACGGGCGGCTGGGCATGCACACCGCCGGCGCCTCTCCTTCGCGATTGCGGCCGCTCGAAACTCTCCTCGCCCGACGATTAATTCCCGACCCGCTGGCCTTTTCCCGACGGCCACCCACCCTCCACCCTGACAGTTTCCAAATCGCCCAGAACGAACGGCCGGCGCGATAATTAGATTTCCATTAGGGTCGCGTCGGATTCGCGCCGGCGGATCGGGGGGCCCTCATGAATAGAAATAACATTTTTACGAGTCGCGAGACACCCAGGTGGAGTGAGACGCGGCAGGCTGCATCTTTTAATCCACAGCCGCCTCCCTAACGCGCCTCGGCCGCTTCACTTAGCCCCCCTCCGCGTCGCAGACTCTCTTCCGGCTTCTACCAGCCTAGCTGCTCCCGCCGCGGCGGAGCGTGTAGTTGGCGCGGCACTGCGCGCCTCTTACTACTTACGGACGATGGAGCTGCCTTTCTGCCGTGCCGGCGCTTCGGCTTCTTCCCCGACTCACCCCCCTCTCCGACCTCGGCTCCTCGTTACTTCTCTTCACCGCAGTCCATTGATCACGGGAGAAGCCCGGTCTCTTTCCCCTTTTCTCGCATTCCCCGAGGCCGTTCCTCCGGCTCTCGCGTCATTTTCCGAGCGCAGCTATCGGATAGCGCGCGAGCGCCCATCCTCTAAACACGTCATTTGTATGCGCACCGGATGCACGAGAAAATTTGCATGAGTGTTTGTCCCCCGGCTTAGCGCGAGCGCCGGTAATTTAGCCGGAGGGGGAGCGCGAAAAGGATGACCCGTGGATAGCGGAGAAAGAAGGGGTTGAGGGGGCGGCGCACGAGATAGAGCCGAGGAAGGGCCGAGGCGACGGTGCGAGGTCGAAGGCGAGCCGTCGAGATTAATGAAATTTCGATCGCCGCATGCGGGAGGGCAGGAGGAGAGCAGCCCAGGCCGGAGGCTCCGGGACCAGGCGAGAAGCCGTACAAAGAGAAACGACGGGGGTCGGACGCGCGCTCGCGTGGCTCTACGTGCGCGCGCGTCTATGCACGTAACAAATCGATAAATCGATGAGGGGACGATAAATAGGAAGCGAGAAGGCATAATAAATAGGCCGGAACGCGAGGAGGGCATTGTCGCCCGGCGACGCACTTGTCGTCCGAGGACGGGGGCTCGATAAAGCGAGGGAAGATCCTTGAATTTTTAGAGGAGCCGAGGGCCAGCCGGAGGAGGCTGAATTCTATCGCGTCCTTTCGCCCTCTCGGCTACTGGAATCGTATACGGGGGAATAGTCAGGGACGATGGAGGGTCTTTGAATATATGGCTGCACGATGTCATCTTTCGAATCTCGTCTCTTTTTTATCGTGTAATTTAGGTAGATTACATTAGTCGATTCTTTGTAAATTTGTGGTTTTTACATAAAAAATTCTTTTACGTGAGAATTCCTTTTTTTACTAAAGTTTTCATCAACCTTTATGTATTAAAATTCATAATATTTTAATATAAAATTTTATACGTCTTATTAAAATATCAATATTTTATTTTCGTTAAAGCACAATTTTCCTTTGATAATATATTAACAAATAGTGAATTTTTTATTCACGATCCACCAATAATCCACAATATAAAATAAAATAAAGTGAATTATGATATAGATAAATAAATTATTTCCATGAATTGACACATATTTGACTTGATACATATTGAAAACGCAGAAAAATTTTGATGAAATAAAGCATGCAATACCAAAAAATGATGTACTCCCCGAAGCAATCGATCCCACATTCTCGATGTAATAATCAGCAGAATTAGAAGATAAATCATATTTAATTGCAGTCCCGGCTCGCAAATAAAGAATAGACTAATCTGCGTTAGCACGGATGAAAGCTAATAAAGACAACAAGGAACGCAGCGGGAAATGCGTCCGACGCTGTTTAACGAGCCCCGCATTCATTCGAGCGGGCCGGCCGGCAAAAAGCGGGCAGCGTAATTGCGCGCGAGCACGCGCCCGAAGATTAGAATCGCACCGCGGCGCCTCTCCAGGAAGCCGGGGCGCTCCCGGGAGGCGCCGCAGCCGCCTCTCGATAAAGGTCCGCGCCAGGCAAATCCAGGAGCGGGAGGAGGGCGCACGTACGGGCGCGCATATCCGCCGTCCGATCGAGCGAGGCCGGGGCCGAATCGAAAAAGGAAGAGCGAGAAATAGAGATAGATCGTGCATTGTCGGGGGGCATCGGACATAAAGTGGAATTACCCCCTCGATCGAGATTACGCGCCGCTCGGACCACTGCAGCGGTCCCTTTGATTCCCAGCGGAGGAGAGGAGGCGGCCAAGAGGAGAGAGAGATCCTCCGCGCGCCTGAGCGTTTTCCTTTGATGCGCGCGGCCGGTTCGCGCTACGAAAACCGAGAGGTTACACCACACGTGCGAGCGTGGCTGGCTGTGTGCACGCGAGACGCGCGCGGACGATCAGGGCGACGCTGCGGCGCAAAATTTGATCGGGCCTTTGAGAGGCAAAGAGCGGGGAGTCGAGCACGCTCCCCGCGATACGAACGGAATGATTTTCATCGCTCGAATTCCCGGTGTTTTTTTTTTTTTCTTTTTGTTTTTTTTTGTCGGTTTTGGCGGGCGCGATCAGACCACCCCGGGGGCTGATTGAAAGGTTCCACGCTAACTGATCGAGGTCGTTCCTTGGCGGCGGTGCGCCTGCGGTAAAGAACGAGCACGCGATTAAGGCCTTTAATGAAGCGAATTCTTCTGGGCGTTTTAGCGCGCTCGACGGCAAATCGATGAGCGGCCGCTCGAGAAACCCCCCGCGAACTTTACGGTTCTTAAGATTTTTTCGGTCGGGGGTGTGCTCGGGAGAGAACCTCGACGAATTTACGACAGAACGGAAAAAATTACTGACGTCTGAGCTATGGGGGAAAGAAAAGAATTAGTAATTTAAAGCAGTGTTAGTACTAAAATAACACCCTTTTAAAGCGCTGAAAAGTTTTAAAAATTGCCTCTTGCCCACGCGATCAATTTAGCTATTATAACGTGAATAAATGAAAGTTTTTAAATAAAGAGACTAAAGATTTTCCATGAAAATCGCTTTTTCAGTTCCAATTTCTTGTTTACTCATGAAGTTGCAGTTACTTTGAAGTGAAAGAACTATGTCGTTTCGTAAAAACAATGATTTTATTTGCAATAAACAACAACGTTTGAATCGACTTTCTTCGAGATGGTTGCCGCAGTTGTTACGACCTACTTTTATTCGAAATGTTAGCCGTAAATCGCATTATTCGGTCTATTTGCATGGGCCCTACTATTGCAGATGCTGAAATTAACAAGGCTCTTAGAGCGCACACAGCTATGTATCACCTACCACTCAGCACCGTATCTCTTGTGCTAATAATCAGGTTAAAACAGGGATTGTAGATGCCGAGGTACATTACGCTGATGCATTTTGACCTTTTGATCTCAGCCTTCATCGTGCGCTAAATATGCTATTACTGTATAGGTTTATCTTCATGGAAATTACTTCAAATCTTTTTTTAAAGGATTAAGCAACAAAATGATAAGGGATAAAAGTATAAAGATCCTCTTGAAACATTAATTTAATTAAGGTACACATTGACGCATTGCGAGGTAAAATGACGGACCTAACGTTGACTTATACTACTTGCTAAATCTCAATTATTGTTCATGTTATTGACATTTAGCGATAATTAGATATGCATTATTAAAATTAAAAGCAAATATTCTTAAATTATAAATGAAATTTGATGTCTCTAAAAGTAGATAATACGGCAAATGCATCAATAAACGGTGAATTGACGAAGCAAACGGAGCATAAACTCATGATCCCGATATAATTTGCGCTCACCTTTCAAAAATAACATTTCGTCACTTATTCTGAAAAGCCGATTTTCGGATAAATCCAAGAATCGGCTTTGCCCTGATTGAAATTTCCATTTGGAGCCAATAGTCGCCGGCGTCGTTGTCGCACTCAATAAAACCGAGGAAGGATGAAGGTCGGGGTGTGTCGGGCGAAGGGGGAAGAAATCGCCCGGTTCCCCCCTCACCGAGGACGACGAAATTTGCCCGGCGTGCATTACGCGCAAAGAGTCGGGCGCGCGCTCGCAAGCTCCCGTATTAAGCTGTTATGCGCGCCGTGATTTTCGAATCTGCCCCTTTACACGGGCGCTTTCGCCCCGTCACGCGCCCAACCCACGGGAGGGAAAAAAAAGAGTGTCAATACCTCGTAACGTCGGGCGCGTTCGCTCCGTCTCGCTTTCTCAAAGGCGACGCTTTGGCCGTATTATTCAATTTCTCCTTCCGACGCCGTCGACGCCGCGCGTAAACCACTCTTCCGCCCTCACCCCAGGGGAGCAGCGCGAGAGGGAGAGAGAAAAAAAGAGCGAGAGCCGAGGGAGGCGGAGCGCGCTGGAGGGAAAAAAAGGAGGGCGGACGGCGGCCGACACGTTTGTCGTAAAATCAAATGATACGCGCGCGTAAGGAGGCTGCCGTGCGTTCGCTCACGCCCGGCTGTAAGGAGATTGACTGGTTGATTGCGTTTTTGAGCAACTCGATGTCGGTTTGTTTTTTTCATTAAGGCGGGATCGCGTGACGCCTTCTCAAAATTGATCTGCTTATTTGATTAGCGGGGTTTCCCCGACATCGGGAGTGCATACGAACACGCGGGGCCCCCGGATAAACAGGAGATGCGGCAATAAACGCCGCCGACTGAGAATTACGGCCGCCTCGATGACTGCGCGTTTCTTTTTTTCACGAATTGATTAGTCATTAAGGGTTGCGCAGCCAGTTTTGTATAAATAAAAGGAGTCCTTTTTCCGCCGGGGCAAATGACACGCTAAAGGCATTCATCCCAAATGGATGTGTCAACTTGCGCTTTTGAAATAATGATAGCGTATCGATAATGCGCCGGCTCGTTAAACTTTGGGAAAAAGTGACATTTTGATTGCCATTATCGAGATTGCGGCGTCCCGATAACTATCGCGCCGGCATCGGATACACGATAGCAGTCGCAGTAATAGCTCGCATCAATATCGAACAGCTGCGGAGAAAACTTTGAGCACTCTCCCACTCACTTCGCGGCTGAAGGAATTCGGGCTCTTTAGATTATCGTCGATCGCTAGTTAAAGCGGAAATGATTGTCATTTATAACGAGCTGAAAGCTTAGTGGAACGTGATTTTTCAATCTGGCGTAAACAAAAAGCGGAAGGAATTTTATTGAACGACCGTGTCCAATGTACCGGAAACTCATCTATGACACATGTCATTAATTCATTAGAGCTTCTACTTGAGTGCACAAACATTGTCGCGAATAGCTTTTTTTTAAATACTTTATGTGCAGATTCTGAAAACAAATTTATCTTCTTTGTGCGAGGAATTCAACAATATTTTATTTTCCAATCTCGCAAGAAATTTATTTGAAATTCCATTATTGGATTCGTTGCGTACAATTATATTTCGCGAGGAATTCTACCAAAATTTAATTCGTTACGTGTATCAAAATCTTTGCGGTACTCTCATTCAAGGCATAGCAACGATATAGAGACTGATAACGTAAATTAATATGGTTCGAGTGAGATATGCATTCTAAATGCAAAGTTACGAAGCCGTTTCAAAATTCAAAATACTGGAAACAAAGGAGCCTCCTAATGCCGAAGTCGCGAAGCGAGAGCGCGCCGGCGACGATTTTACAAGCCTGGAGCATTGGAGACAGTAATGCGAGCGCGAGATGACGCGGCTCGGTGACACCGGCGGCGCTGCACCTGTAACGAGGCATAGCGATATCAGATCGTTAAATCTCGCGTCGCGGTATTACAGCGACTCGCTGGGAGGGAGGGTGTCGCGTTTCTCGCGGCCTAAAGTTTCCCTCTCTTCGCGTATTGACGAGCTGCCGCGGCGACGCAGACACGGTCGCTGGCTGCGCGACGACTGCCGCTCGCGCGCCCCGGGATCAAAGAGCCGACACTTTGATTCCCTCGCGTGCGCCGCGGAGGGAGGCCGATGGCGTGCCGGCTCCCCGTTAAAAGGGAAACGAGCGGATGCGCCCTGGAAGCCACTCGTCCTCGCCCCCGCGCGTTACACGCTAAATTAATTGAGAGCGACGCGCGCAACAGCTCCTCGCCGATTTCCATTATTGTTTTTTCCGTCTCTCTCACTCTTTCTCTCTCCTCTTTTTGCTGCCTCGCGAATATACCCCGCGCGACGCGCTTCCGCCCTCGCTCGCTCTTTTATTTCGCATCGATGCGGAGCGCGCCGGCCCCCGACGTCTCGTTTGAATTTCAAATTTCGCGCTGCGCCGGACTTTTTTATCGCCTCGACGGGGCAACTTCCAATATGCCCTCGAGTCTCTCATCCTCCGCCCCCCCGAAGCACTCCACTGCCAGACGATACGTGTCGGCGAGTAATGAGCCGCCGTAACGATTGTTTCGCGCGTCGTTAATAATTAGACGAGTTTTGAATTACGGTGGCTGGGTCGAGGGGACGCGCTTGCAAAGCTCCTTTCCCGATGAATATTGAATAACGCAACGAGTAAATGTGTTTTTGATTGCTTTAATCTCTTCTTGTTTAATGCGATGCGCGCGAACTATTATAACGTTGCAACCGTGTAAATTAAAATTAATATTGCAGGAATTGTCTCTTCGATTGACTGGAAATTTTGTTATTTGTTTTTATTAAATTCTACGCGCTTTTTACGCAGGAAAGGCTAAACATATGAAAAAACAGAATAGAAACCCCGGTCAAATATTCTGCAGTCCGATCACATCGTCGGACTAATCGGTCAATGCAGCCCTTATCGCGTACGCAGGGCCGCGCGCTCGCGCGCTAAAAAGCAAACAGGAAAACGTTTGAGCCGCTAGTTGGGTTCTTAATTAAATTTCATACGATTAATCTGGATCCGCGTTTGCACACATCCCTCAAAGGCTTACTTTTTTGGCGCAGGCCGCCGCCGCCGCTGGCTGGAAAACTCCAATTAACGGACGCCGGTTAGTATCAAAAGCACGTGTTGCTCTACCGGATTGATTGATTGATTGATTGAATTTATTTATTTACATCGTGACCGCCAGCTATTTCGTTCGATCGGATCAAACAAAAATCCACGTAAGGGAGCGCGATCAGGGGAGTGAGGGGTGTGGCACAAAGAGTACACGCGAGGATCTCAAATAATCCGGGTTCGCGCGCGAATTCGCGCAGCTGCGCGTCGGCGTTTATACAGAGAGACGCGCTATCTGGGCCGGAATGAAAGTTTCCGCGCGGATTCTCGAAGGTGAGCTCGCCCGAGCGCAATCAGCGATCATCGCCCGGACGTGGATAATTTTCCTATGTCTTTGGGATCGCGCGACAATCCGTTAGCGCGCCGGTATCGGAATCCACTCGGAGCGCGCGCTCGCGGACGTGGCTATAAGCCCGCGCGGATTATCCTTTTGAGGACGATCGGAGGTAGGATTTCGGCTTGGAACTCGCCCCGGCTCTCGGGCCGTAAGACCGCGGCGAAAATAAACGCGCGCGACTCGCGAGATTATCGCCCCGGCTGCGCTTCTCGCTTTTCCTTTTTCAATCGCCGCCTTTGTCCGACGTCGTTTTCCCTCGCGACCCGCGTGAATCAGACTTTTATGAGTTCGCGCTGATGCTCCCGTCTATAGGAGGAAAAGGATTCCCTGGTCGCACCTTCGCTGCTTTCAAGACTGTATGTCATATTCAACGTCGCAGTTTTTATAGTTCGCGCGCACTTTTATTTTACATTTTATATTTCCGCTTTATCTAGGCGCTGTTAATTCCGAAGGCACGTAGTGTTCGTAATTGAGAAAGGCCAAAAGCGTCGGCGGTCCTTTGTGCGCGTAATGCGTATGAATGTTTAAAAGAGCATACATTTTGTATTACACGGAGCATTCAGAAGGGAAACGGGTAATGGACTAGCCTTTGAGTTTACGGTATTGTTAATACGAAAATTCATTGATCCGGCGAGCACAAAGGTTTTAATTCGCTGTTCCGAGGAAGGCAGAATACGTTGCCGTTTCGATATCGATTGCTAGCAAAGCCCGAAATTGCCATTAATGAAATTATTTATTGACTGCGGGATTGCAGTACACGCGCAAAATGGATATTTGTTTTCATTATCATTTATTCAAGTAACTCGTATACGTCGTTACACATTTTTGCGCATACCCGCGGTTATCGGCGTCATAAATACTCATTCGAATCCCATTAATCTTTAACAGCCGAAATATCCGCGCTACCGTCGGTCGAGACGCCTTGTCAATCACCGATAAACTCTTCGCGGCCGAAATACGCAAAATCGAGTGGGACCAATTCAGGGGGCGAGCAGCTCAACGCCGACGTTCCAATTACTCAAGCGTGCCGGGGCGGAGTGAGGTGCACGCATCGAAGCCGCACCTGTCTCGGACAAATAAGTCGGCCGTCTCTACCCATCAAACGCACTCGGCCGAGTCGATCAATCGCGCGCACTGGCCGGCGGGCCGCGACGCACGGCTTTCACCGCGCGCCTAAGCCGGCGACCGCTCGCCGCGGGCACGAAAATCCCTCGGCCGTAAATCTCGGACCGCGCGACGAAATTCCAGCCGAAGCCGGTAAAACCATAATTTCCAGCGGAGCCGGAAACACCCTCGGAGTTATATACACGCGGCGCGAAACGAACGGCGCTCCATCCGTACGTGGAATACAGGCTTGATCCAGTCTCTCAAACGGCTGTTCCCGCGCGGTCTCATCTTCTTCCGATTCCTTTGTCCTTTCCCGTGCCTCTTGCTCTCTTCTTCGACGGAAGCAGAGGGGGGCACGGCGCGCGTCTCGCCCGCAGACATTCTTGGCTGCGACATTCGCGATTTCGACCCTCCGGGCGGACGAGAACGAGCGGTGTTGCTCCGCCGGAGGAAGGGAGAATGAAATAGCGCCGATAATTGCCGGCAGGTTTTCCTTCGGAGAGGAGAGGGGGGAAACAATTAGCGCTAATTATCGCGGCGACGCCGAGTAACATCTAATTACGGGCCCGCCTCCCAGACCTGGGTGTGCCCCCCTCGTCGTCTCGCACGCCACTAAACTTCATCCTTGCGCGCGCCAGGCGCTTCATTCTTGCTTCTCCTCTCCGGATCCAGCTTTTTTCTTCGCGGGCGACGCCTAGCGCGCGGCGACGACTCACCCCACGGGCGATTGCTTCTCGAGTTGTTTCGATACGGAGGGCGGTGAGGTTTTATCGGCGATCCGCTCGCTCTCCGAGTCCTCCGATAGCACGTGGGGAGAGAGGAAATTTCGCTAAAATAAATAGGACGGAGACAAAAAATCCTCCGTTCTTTCCTTCTCGGATTATTCGAACTAAATTTTGCCCTTACGAGGTAGCAGGCTATAAGTATCGACTCTGAGGATTACGGGTATTCGTAAGCGACGAGAAGCTGTATCCTAGTGGCAAGTAATGAAGCTTCGTGCTCGTAACTCATTCTAATGGTTCCGCCTTGTGAAACGTATAATGACGTAGAGTTTTATGAGAAAGTCATTCCGAATAAAAAGAAGAGAGAGAATAAGTTTTGTTTATTAAACTATAGCGAGGGAGTTTGATACATTTGTTTACTCATACGGATGAAACCGAACTAGTAATTATTGTTTATTTAAAAATGATTATTTATCCGAACTCATACTTTTCTATATAATGCATAATTGCTACTCTACTTGACATTTAATTTAACGCTAGCTTAAATTTTCGCAATTAAATGCGGCATCAAAATGCTAATGAAATTCTGTGATTGGGAAAGTTCAAAACAAATAAACGCCCGTTATAAATATTATACTTGTTATAAATCCTTTTTCCCATAATGTCATGACGAGCCATCATAACATTTATCTCCCGCGCGAATAATTCCAGTTGAAATATTCAAATGCGAACAATACGCATTAAGTGGTTATACTCGAGTCCGCGGATGCTCGTGCGATCGATTATGCGGTAACGTTATTTTCCCCTCGAAACAATAATTGACGGGTGATTCCGTAAAATTATTAAAATGACGCGATCGCGGCTGTAGATTACGCGCGCGACGTTACAGCCCGTCCGGCGTACATCCGACGCTCGGCGATTTTATCCGCGTTAATCGTGCGTATACGTCGGATCCGTCGCCGCGAGTTCGGACTCATTAGCATCCGCGAGAGCGACGGGAAAAATTCGTGATCGAGTGCTCGCCGATCCAGATTAACTCGTAAAAACAAACGGATCGACGCTGCGACACGTCGATTAAAGGGCCGCGCGGATGTAAAAAGGCGCGACTCCCCGCGGCAACGTGGTAAAAAGGGCTTATCTCGCCCGCATACGAGTCGATATGGCAAATAAAGAAACGACGCGTTTTTTCGCCGGGGCGATAGACGAGCGACGGCAGCCGGCAGCGGATTTCTTATATGAGAAAAGGGGCGCGAGGCGCGCGCGCGGCCATTCAGCCGAAAACTCGATAAAAGCATCGGGCGCGCACGTATGCAGGTGAAAAAAGCTTCATTCGCGGCACGTCATCCTCTTCCGAGATCCGTCGGATATACGTCGCTCGGAGCTGGCGCGTCAAGCGGCAGTTACACGCGGATCTCTCTCTCGCGCGCCGTACCGAGCAGCCTCCACCTCTCTCGTTTGCGTCAATTTTCCACGCGCGCCCAACCCCTCCGCTGGCTTCAATTTTTCCGGCCTCGTGCTCGCCCCGGCCCTTTGCCCCCGGCGCCCATCAATTAATTTTTCTCGAGAGCGCCGAGCCTCGCATTCTCTCACCCCTTTTGCATCCTCGAAAACTTGGACGCGGCTATAGCGCGGCCTGGATGTGTAGCGCGGGAGCTGCGATCGATGCTTTCATACATAAATGCATGAAGCTCGATCCGCCGACGACTTTAAAGCCCTATACCCGATATTCCTGCCGTTTACGTCGAACGCGACGGCGAAATTTCCTTTCTCGCTCGGCGCCGATCCGCTGCTTGTTGCTGCCCCGATCTATATACATCCAGCCCCCTGTCTGTCTCTCTTTCGCGCTTGCCGACCGGACGCGGCTTAGGCGATACAGATCGTTAAGCGTCGCGCGACAAACAAGAGCTTTTTCCAGAAATTTATTTAGAATTATACAGTACTAACCGCTTTGTCTCGCGAGCGCGCCCCGGCTTTAAACCCCCGGGGATCGACGTCGCAGCGGCCTCGTAAAAGTTCAGCACCGAACGACCGGCTCTCGTTGGATTCTTTCCCGATGATCTTTCGATTTTGAATGATCAACTTCCTTTTTGCGCGATTGCGTTTTTTTCTCTTAATTCGCCTGTATACCCGCGCGTATCCGTTCACTTTTATTTGTTTTATTGACGGCGAGTATGAATGCAGAGGATATAAAAATTTTAAAATACAAAAAGTAATTCGAAGCATATTATATTTAAATCCTCCCGCTGCTATTGTTAATAAACTTTTTGTATTTCATACTGTAGACGTTTTAAAAATAAAACGTTTCCCGTTATAAAAATTTGAGGGAAGTTTTTTAACAATCCTTTTAAAATCATCTGCGAGCAAATATTTGTCTTGCGCCAAAAATGCAACCAGAACCGACGCGCGCATATTGTGTAAATTGAATATATATAGAGCACACGTATATCGCGTTGTTTGCTCTTCCCCTTAGCGGAGTAGTGCGTCGAAACTCCCGTGGCTGATGGAATCTCAATACCGTACGGAAACGACTAACGAGTCGTCGGATGTCCTCTTTGATACATGCAGGGAAAGGTATTGAAATGAAAAAAAAACTTTTCCTCCTACACGGTGCGTTTGTTTCATTTGTATGATTTTTCGTGCATGTTCACTGTCTTTCAATTTCATGCTTGTTCAACTGCCTCTATTTTTTCCAACGTTTTCTGAATCTCCGCTAGTTTGTAAATAAATGCGCCCTCCCAGCGAATTCACGAAATTCAGAAAAAAAAAACTATATTTTTTTTATGATTGCATAACCCAGTTAAAATGTTTCGCAGCACACAGCCGTGCAACTTATCAATCACTCGCGAAAAAAAGGAACGGATTCCACGTCGGATTGAGCAGGGAAAAACCAAATGAAAACATTTTCTCGAATCCCTTTATCCCGCAGCACAATGCTCTAAAAATCGGCTGAAAAATCTCGAGTTATCAGTGCCCCCACAAAGGCCGTCGCGGAGGAGCTAATGCGAAAATTGGATCGAAAATCATAGAGCGCCCGGGAGCTCAAGAAAATTGGCAATAAGCTCGCGCTTGCGCGCGCACGGCAAAAGTTCAAAGGTGAACGCTCCCCGCCACCGATGACAAAAGAACGTACCCCGGCAGCTCGCGCTGCAGCAGCTTTCACGGCCTCGCGCGCTCGCGCGAAGGAAAAGACGAAGGAGAAGAGGAGCGAACAAAAAAGAGGAGAGAGGATCAGGAAAGTCGGCGAGCCTACAAATGATACAGTGGCCGGCGTAATCGCTTCCCGAGCGGGACTGGATGTGGGAGCGCGCCAGCGGAGCTCTCTCGCCCAGCGGGACCGTAAAACACCCGGCCCAGCCTCGGCAGGTTTAATGACCGCGATATACGTCAGAACTGCGATTTCGACGGCAGGCTGATTTTACAGTGCCACGTTTTTACCCGCCTCGGCACTTCTCGTCTTCCGCGGAGCTTCCCCGCGTCTGGGCGTGAAAGGCGTGTCGCGGTCGGCGGGAAATAAACAGTGGAATTTTCCGCCTCGAGCCTTTTTTTTATTATCAGCGTAGGCAAGAGGGGTGATACAATGTCTTATTGTTAGTCACCGGCTGTGGGTTGACGCGTAACGGCTCTGCGAAATTTTCGCGCCTCTGAGTGCCTTCGTAAACATTCCGCTCGCGACCTCCTCGCTCGCGAGCCCTTTTGATATATGGATACTTTGGCGAGACTTTCTTTCGCGCGCAAGCAAGAGCTCGACTATAAAAGTTTGATTAATGGATTTCGTCATTAAAGGTGGCTTCTTGCAGCCCTCCACCTCGACCTGCTGCGATTTTTTTTTTATTTTGTTGATGCACTTTAATTAACAGATGTTAATCTGCCCGTAAGAAAGTTTCGCCGAGGCGAACTTTTTGCCCCTGTCCGCCACGCTGAAACGTTAACTGCCCGTAATATTTCGTCGGAATTTATGCCGTTCTTCGAATGCGCAGGGCTATTTTGCATTAAAATTACAGCAGTGCGGAGCTGGGAAAAAATAAACACGGGACGGAGAGCATTGAAGATTTAATTTTCCGACGATACATTATTTATGCACGCGCGCTCTCGTCTAAAACTGTCCAGCGTGCCTTAATTTACCGTGCTTTAAAATTCAAATACTCGAAATTAATATTCTTTATATATTGTTGAAAAAGTGATTATTCGAGTGTTTGGTTTGAAAACATAAAGCTTTGCTTTGTCTGAATTTCGCTCTCGGCCGAGCGCTCGATTAAAATTTCAAAGGCTTGTCGGCCACCGCATATCGGCGACTATTATCAGGGAATATATAGTTCTGGGGGCGTGCGAGGCAGCGGCCAGATGCTCCAGTAGGTCAATGTTTAGACTCGACTAAATACCGGAATAAAAGTATCCGAAAAATCAAAGTGTCGTAAAAGTGACGTGATGGAAATCCGATAACCCGCGAAATCTTCCGATACCCATATGAATTTCCTTTAAAAACTTTCGCAAACTTAGGGAGTAGATTTAATCTCGAATAATAGACTTTCGAAAACTAACAGAGTTGAAAAACATTTTACGGGGGAGCTTTATACTTCCGGTGATGTTTACACGCTTCCACTGTTAATCCCGTTGGGGCTTAGGTGTAATGCTGGCCTTTGAGTCTAGGCCAACTATTATGCGAAATTCCTTGTGTATGGAATAGGTCACCGATAACGAGCCCCGATAAAGTGGTCTCTGTACTTTGTCGGGATGGCGTTGCATCGAGATGAGGTGGAATACTCCATTGACATATCAAAATGTCCACGCGCGCGCGAAAATCAATCGAATCCATAAAAACCCCCGTAAAGGGCAATGAAGCTCAATAACGAAGAATTAATTTGCAATTACCGCGAAGGCGGGACATAAATAATTTACGAGGCAAATTGCAAAAACATTAATGAGCGGCTATCTCGACCATACTTTCGAATGCGCGGACGCTGCAACAGTCATCGTAAATAGAGTAATGAAATTAATAATAGAGAAGAGGAAGCCACGCGGGGGGAGCTGGAACAAGTACTCAAGAGATTCATAGAGCCATTAATGACCAATAACATGATCATAACCCGGAATCGTAAACGCAGACTGTCTCACGGATCTCACGGACGCGTTCGGCTATTATCGGGACCCTCGAACGCGTCGAACGCAACGCTGGCCGCACGAACGTTTAATCGGCCCCCCGCCCGCCTGCCTACCCCCCTGCACGCATCATTTGATTGTCGGCGATGGCCAGGCACACTCAAGTGCACCGAGACCTGAGAATTTACTTATTGTGGTGCCCCGACGACCGGATCGATTTCGCACGCATTCTACGCGCCCGTCGAATTAACATACGCCTGTTTGCGAGAGCGCCCCGTTAGTTCCAGCCGAACAATGACATCAAAGGCGGAATTATTCGTGCAGAAAAACAGCTCTTTATAACTCGTCCGCATAAATTTTCTCTCACTTTAAAAGCTCGAGATACTTTTGCTTATCTACTTTATACGCTATAATTCGTGAATTTCCGCATTTAATTAATTATATATATTAATACCGAAAGAAATAAATGGAGTAAATGAATAATAACGGAAATATCTTAAAATATAATATTTTTCTCTGCGGGCAGAAAGTAAATTTTTTCAAATTAAACTTGAAAGATCACTTTATTTAATAAAAACCGTGCATCGCTATAAAATCAAAGCGAAGCGATTTAATGAAAAGAAATTATATTTTAGCTACAAGCACCGAGCGTTTTTAATTTGGAAAATAATTTATTAACCTACGCATACCAGTAGCAATTAAATTTTCACGAGAAAAAGTCGAATGAGTGCTCGATGAAAAGTGCCCGAACGCCAATAAATGTTTTCAATTCGGCGCGATGCATCAGGATCATCAATAAATTAAAAAACCTTTCACCCGCAACCGCTTTAAAAAACACATCCACGCATAAATCCCGTCATCAAAGCCATCGTCGGTCTGCCCCAGAACCCAGAGGCGCTTCCGCGAATTTCCACCGTACAACTCAGGAGCTCGTTTAAGCCGTCGCGGCAATTAAGGAAATTTTCAAAATCCTCGCGCGTCCAATTGCCGAAGGAGCGGGACGAGCCGAGTTTTCCGGGCTCCGCGCGAGTGGGCCGCCGCGGCCGTGATTGGATCTCGGCGGCGTTCGTTGATTAGGTCCATTGTTTATTCGCGGAGGATACGACGACGCCGGCGCCCAAGTGGCGGCGCGCCACGGCACATTCAAAGTGCCGCTTTAGCCGAGGCCCCTGCCCGGCCCGTATTCTAAAGAGGCGGCGGTCCCTTCTGAAAACGAGCGGCGCAGCGCGCGCGCACGGCCCCCGTCGTACATATTCAGCCGCGGCGTACGTGCCCGGGCGGCCAAAGGGATACGTAGTCGGCGCGCCCCACCGGCCGCATAGCGCGACCATTAATAAACCAGGCGAAATAATGGCGAGGGCGCCTACCCCTTTTCCCGCTTTTTTTGTCGCTTTCCCCTGTACGTACCGCAACACCGCCTACGTCGTTCAAAGTCGCAAGTTCGTCGGCTTCCCTTCAACTTTTGCAGCTGCGCGCCCTCTAATTTTCGGCTGTTGGGAAAGCGAGGTGGGGAGTAGAGGCGGAGGGTTTGGATACAACGCCGAGTTTATTGTTCATTTCTCTTGATTATGTTCTCGAAACCGTATACTCGAGGTACACGCGAACACCGACGCTTGACGCCGATAAATATTGCAATGGGCCACGATTGATACCGTATCTTCCGAAAAAAGGTGTGGGTCAAAGTTTTTTACCGTTGAACACGCACGCGTAACATTGAGATTTTCGAAATAAAGGGGGAAGAATCGAACTTTTTATTTTTTCACGCTGGAACAAAAGGGTACGAGATGAAAAAATGTAATTATTCTTTTGTACAATGGAAAAGTTGAATGGAAAATTCCATCGTATTTTACGAACTTAGATTGCTTCTTTTTGCAGGATTCCCGACTGGGACTTAAGGAGATCATTGTGTTTTGTAAGCGCCTTAAGATATATATTCCATGAGTTGGAACTTCTTTTTTTTAAATGCTGCTCACAGCGGTTATTTATATTTATCATTTGGAGGGTCAGTGTATAAAATTGCTAACTATCGATTCGTTATACAAATTGCTAGAGTAATTATAAAGTTATTTAAAAACTAACAATTACGTATTTTACCTATGAATATTTGTAGCAATTTGTCAGACATGAGTATCTATTCATTTCGCATACTTTTTTTATCGGATCATATTAATTTAATTGTTACTAAATAACTTATCGAATTTCGCATAAAACGAAATTTCATAAAACAAATATGTAAAATACAAATGATAAAGCAAACAATTGTGTATAAAATAAAAAAATAAAAATTTTATTGAAAAAATAAAATGGTAAAAACTATATGAAAGTAAAAACAGGGCAGTAGCAGTCATTTATATTATATTCGATATAAATTTAGAATCGTAATTACAAAGCGGAAAAGTCTGTATCATTCATAATTAACTTTGTTTTCGATCATAATTCGGGATAGAAATTTGCTGAGCCTCAGGAGAAATTATTTTCCTTTGTTATTGCTACAGGGGTCCATAAATACCAAAACGATGTGTTTCTAATGCAATAAATTTAAGGAAAATCAATTATCTAATTATCCCTTTCAAAAAAATATGATACAAACGCGATTTAGACGTATATGTTAGTTAATTATAATTTCATACATGGAGAAACGATCGAAACATAAGCATTACATATTTTATACAAACGGTATTAAGGTATATATAAAATAGTGATCTTCATTGACAAATTAATTAGAAAAGAATTAGGCTCTGATTAAAAACTTTTCGGTTAATGTTATTAAAAATTGGCCATTGAAATATGTTAAAAAAATTTTTATTAATTTATTTTCAATCAAAGTTTTTTTTCGAGTTGAACATACGTATCAGTGGTACAACACAAAAACAAAAAATTAAAAGTACGGAGCTCACTTTTTTCTGAGATTGTTTAAAGACAATTACATCTCAAAGTTATAGATCTGAAAATAAAAGATGAAACAGGGAAGTTTGAAGTTTAGCATTCACAGCTTGCAAATTTGCACAGTACGAAACTCGACAACTGATCGCGCAAGCTGATCTCACTTGAATTGCATCCTTTGAGTTCTATGACAGCCAGGGCAAAGTTACAGATTATATACTTTGAAGGCAACAGAAATTTCATAGTTGTAGCAAAACCATCAACGGCTTACGTGAATTATACATCTACTCTACCTACACAACATTTTACATTATACAGCAGTGTCACCGTTCACGGCAAACTACAATAGAGTAACGAAGTGCCGCTACTCCGTTACTGTAAACTATTGCAAATAAAGTGAAACTGAAGTGCGCCTATGCACGAACCCCATCCTTAAATAAAGCTAAAAGTAGGCAAACGTCTGAAAATAAAGCGGAAAAACGAAAGTTCAATCCGCCCGGAGCAGCTAATGAGCATAATAGACACTGCCGCTCGGAAGCCGTGCAGCCAGCAGCCTCCGGGCGGCGCTCGCCGCGAAGCCGGGGTGTCCGGGCTCGCGGGGTACCGCCAAATGCGCGTCCAGCCCGTGGGCCGGAGCGGCGTCGGCGTCGTGCTCTGCGCCGCCGAGGACGCTGGCAGCGGCGGCGGCGGCGTCGGCGGCGACGCCGCTCGGTTCAATACGCATGCGAGGTGCGCGCGCGCAGAGCCGCTACCTCCTCTCTCTCGCGCGGTCGGCGGCTCGCGCTCCTCTTTCGATCGACGTGACGACAGTGCCTCGCAGCAGAGTGAGCGCAATCTCGCCGATGGCGGCTGCTCCGCGTTCCTAGCTGCTCCGGCTCTCCCGCGCGCGCGACCCGACACCCACACGGCTCCGGCCCCCTCCGCCTCCCCCGCTCTCTCCGCGGCCGGCGCTCGGTCCCCGGTCCCGCGCGGCCAGTGCGCGTCAGCCCGCGGACCCGGTGAACTCGGAGGCGCGCCGGTCAGAGGAGCGCGCCGCTCGGTTTGTTTACGACCGGCGATCGCGCGGCCCCCGCGTCGCGGACGCGCGTGCAAAGCATGACCGGGCCACCGGACGGCCGCACGGAGCGCGGCTCGCGGCTGCCGGGCGGCCGACGGGGCACGTGGAGCCCGCGGCACCTCTAAAGAGCGACCGCGTGCGCCGAGGGTCCGATTTCGCGGAGCGAAGGTACAGTGTGCGGGTGGATCCGAGCGACTGGCATTCCGCGGTGCAGGTCACGTTTCTCTGGTGCTTCGACGGGAGTGTGTCTGTGGGAGGCGAGTGCGGCGGGATAATGCGGAACTGAGTGGCCGCTGGCCAGGGGCAGCACGGCTATGCGCGATTGCTGGCCGGCTTGAGGGATGAGCGGCCGCTCGCCGCCGCCGCCGATCATGGTTCCATCGGCGAACGGCGGCACCGACGGGCGCTCGGACAAGCGCCGCCGAGGCCCGGCCCGCCACCGCCACCTCCTCGTAGCGCCGGTCTTCTCGCTCTGCATCATCGGCGCTCTCTGCGTCCAGGACGGTGAGTAGGCCATTGCACTCGCTCGACGAGCCCCGCGGCTCGGGGAAAATATGCATAGGCGGCGGGCGCGCGGCTCGGATGGAAATGCGTGCCCGCCGGGGGAGGCGAGCGGAAAAGTGACTTTCGCGGCGCGCTCGCGCTCAAAGCGATTCCATTTAGCTAAATCTGACTCAAGATTCGAGGACGGTGGCCCGGGGGTGGGGGGGTCAATCTGCATAGCGTTTGCATAGCATCTGGAGGGTAGCCCCGCGCGCGCCTGGAATATTCGCGCGATGCGGTCGCGCCGCGGCAGCCGCTCCGCCTCGGGGTAAATAAATAGAGAGGCGACCGCGCGCCAGCGGGGGATGAAACACTCGGCGATTCCATAATTCAGACGAGGCCGCGCGCGGCACTCGGCGACTGGCAGAAAAGCCGCGGCCCGGAGGCGGGGGAGCGAGATCCGGAGCGGCAGCCGAGGGAGAAAACGAGCTGCTAATCGCGGCTTTCGCCCGGCGCTCCGCTCTTCCGTCGGAAATTTAATAAGGTCCCGGCCGCGCCGCGGGAATTGGCTTTCGACGCTCGAGCGGCCGGCCGGAGCGCGGAAAATATGCGCGGATGCTGGAAGGGGGGGGGGCAGAGCGACTACGCGGCGCGCGTTGATCACGCAGACGCGATTAGGGCGAGAGCCCGGAAGTCCCTGCACGGACGCGGCCGAGGGATAAATATTTCAGATGGTCTGCGCGTTTCTTCCGTCGGGGTGCCTTCTCTCTCCGGTTTCTTCATCGCGTGAGTTTATCTCGGGGAGAGAGCACTTTCCTCGGGTCGCAATATATTTTCCCGCAAAGCAAGCGTTTTGTTTTAAAAATGAATTTTTACGTTGATATTCCTGCCCTTTTCTTTTTATTTACGAGATTCCTCAAGCGACCGCCGTGCATTACGAAGTTACGCGCGAGGTGCTGCATTATTGTATCTATTTATCATTTATGACTGGCGAAGTTGCTGAACTTTTAAGAAATGTTCTCCGGGAAAGGAGATTTCACATCGCGCACATGCGTTTCCGCCTGTACAACGAGTTTCGCTAACACCTTATCGAATATATTTTTAAAACCCCGCTGCCTTGGTAATACCACGGCGATGCATCTCTCTTCTGAAGTAAAACGTCTAGGAAAATTCAAGGATGCACTTCGCATTCGTTTCCAGGCGAGCGCCGCTCGCACAAAGCCCCGGCCCCTCGATTAGGGAATCGCGCAGCTCGGAGCCGCGGGAGAAAAATCGGGCGCATCTATTGCGCGGGCCGCCGACGTGGCTCGCGGGCATTTTTCCGAGGCTATTACGAGCTGTCGCGCGTCCGCCGGCCGGAGGTGCCAGACAAAGGTGCCGGGGGCGGAGAGGTCGCTCGGCGGAAAAAGCGCGAGAGATAAGTCGGTGCGCCGAGGCGCGGAGAGGCGCCAAGCCGTCTGGCCTGGCCGGAAAGGGCCGGGAGAGCGAGCGTCGAGCTCCCGGCGGATGGGCGATTCCGGCGGGCAGCTGCCGCTCGGGGGCCGGTTTCGTCCCCCCGGGAGCCCGTCCGTCTTGCGATCCCCAGCTCCTCCGGTCCGGCATCTGCGCTCGCGGCTCCTTGGTATTCCGGCGCCCCGCGGACCTCTAACGAATCGCGATGATACCGCGATTGCGACGCGCAATTCCTCGCCGTCCGGGGAATTGAAAAGGACGGGGGACGGGAGCGATGAGTAAACTCCGCGGCTGAAAATGAAGAAATTCGTGGGCAGGGGTAGAAGGCAATACCTCGCGCGAGCGTTGCGTCACGTACCACCGACGTCGTTACTGTCGCCATTATATTTTTCCACTTGTTACGTTTTTCTCCGCCGCGGTCCGTTTGCCCCTCTCCACCCCCCTCTCTCCTCTTTCATTCCTCGAGCGCGCGCCATTCTTCTTGCGGCCGCGGCGAGCGTCCTGCGAGCGGGTTTTCCGCTTCCATTACCACCGCGAGCGCTTGTTCTTCCGGACGACGAGCTAGCAAGCGGAGCGAGACACTCCATCCCCCGCGGTCGGCTCGCGCGCTTGTTTACGTCGCGCCAAAAACCCTCTCTCGCCGGGGTAATGGATTTTAACGATTACTCCATCGCTCCTCTGAATTATTCACGCGCGAGCGCGCTTTCCACTCGCGATCTCCACCTGCCCCCCCACCCCCCTCCCGCGTCACTTCTTTTTGCGCATCTCCGCCGGATCGCGGCTGTTGACCCGATTAAGAAATCCGATGGCTCGCGGGAATGCATCTCTCCGTCGGCGTGGCTCTCGAATTTCGCCCCGGCAAAAAGCGTCGCCGCGTTCTCGGGGGCGCCAGAAATTCACGTCCACGAGGAATCCGCGTCGGCGGTCGGGGATCAGCCTGGCGAGATGAGGTGGACTCGCGCGACTGGTCAAACGCACCGGTACTCGAGCGAGTGTAAACTCTCTCGATTGTTTGCACGAACGAGCTGGCCTTTAATAGGAGGCGAGCGTAAAAGCAAAGCGCCACGCAGAGTCATACCTGGCTTCGCGTTCTAAACAAGTCTAATATCCAGGACAGGTATACGGCTGAACGTTTATCGATCGTTTGGTTTTCGCCGAACTGCCGTGCAGTCAAACTCGATCAAATATTACGATTCTACACAGCGAGTACGACCGAGTTAATTATGTGTCATTTATTTTAATTCGACTTCGGGTAAACGGTCTCGCACGGGCTCGTGTTTACGTGTTTGTCAAATTAAACCGGTACACTTTTGTTTATATATATGAGCGAGGTTAATTTAAGAACCGGTGTCTTTGTAAACTCGTTAATTCATTTCATTACGGCGGGTTTTTTCGCTCAATGAAGACATCAAATTACGAATTTAAGTAGATATGGTCAGTGTATAGCCAGACAGGCGTAAGATAATTGAACTCTATCAAGTGATATTGATGAAACCAAAAGCAAAATTTGATAAATGGATTGTTCAATCAGAAAAACTAAATTTTCCCCGGTAAATAAACAGAAAGAGAACTGCCTAATCTCGGGGCATAAGCAAAAAATTCAATAAACCCCTCGGCATTCCGTAGTGTACACTGAAAGCCAATGAAAAATCAAAGACCGCCTGATTCAATTCTGTACACAAGCCGCCGCCCTCCAAGCTGCGTAGGGCAGGGCTCGAAGTCATCAATCTTCCTCATAGTCGTGCGCGTCAAAGTCTCTCGCGCCTCGAGCGGCAAAATGTCCCGCGAGCCAATTAACGCCTCGACGCACGATCGGCGCTGTTCGCTCTTGCCTCCTCCCCGTCGTTCGGTCATTATAAAATTTTAACGCGGCCACGCGGGCCTCTCGATTCTCACACTTGAGCGCAACGAGTGGCAGTGGCAGGATATCGGGTCTATTCTCGTCGGACGACGAGCGGACCACCCTCTCTTCACGCCGGGCCGTGCGCGAGATCGCGCACCCGCTATATCGACCTACATATTGCCCTGCGGCTAAATATAAACGTCGCGAGCGTGGCGATTTCGAGCCGGTCTTTAAATAGTAACGGTCGGCGCGTGGGGTTGCACGACCGCGGGAATCGAATATTAATGGCCAGCGCCGCCGAGACCGTAAAGCAGTCGTTGCTCGAGCGAGCTCCTATCCTTGGGCCGGGGGGTAGGTAAGAGAGAGAGGGGAGGGAGACAAAAGCGCGAGAGATTTAGAAGATCGAAGGGAGGAAGGAAAGGAGCGCTGGGCGAGAAGGGGAAAAAAACTCAAAGGAAATCCGACGCCGGAGGATCACAAAGCGGGAGCGAGGAGACGCGCCGGTGAACAAAATACATCGTTACATATGCGCGAGCCGGCGAGGCGAATAATCGCTCGCACCTTTTGCTCACTCCGACTATTCCACTTCTTTTTTTTCGCGCGTGGCTGAGCTCCTGCTATTGAAAATTATGCGATGCTTGCGGTGAAAGCCTTTTTTCGATTTACGACGAGGACTCCTTTTGTTCGCAGTGGAAAATGTGTTTTTCATTTCCAGTCACTTCTGTTAAGTTATTTTTGGAATTCTTTACTAAATACGTTTATTTTGCTTAATAACGTAGTGAAGTTATGTTTTTGAACTAATTAATTATGTAACACAATGTTAATTAAAATAACTTTCAATTAATAATGTTATTAGCAATACATAATTGATTAATTTGTATTAAATATTAACTTCTATCTACCATCAATGAATAATAATAATATAAATGTACATGATTATTTAAGTAGATAATACATTTTCACTTTTGAACAAATTTTCGAACTGAAATTCGACATTTTATAAAAACAAACGCATTTGTCTCACTCAGAAAAGAATCTCCTGAGCGACGCATCCGCCAAGATTCTATAAACGATTTGAAACTTTGACGTATCTACTTTCGCAAGTTCTTCGCGAAACTGACCTGCTGAGAACTGTTGCGAATTATACGAATTTAAGCAAAAGCATACATACATTTTGCAAATCAATTTTCAACTTTCAAGTGAAGGCTTGAGTAGATGAAACTTTCCGCGGGACTTTTTTTTGCGATGCATTTGAACGTGAAATTTAAATGCTGTCTTTTAATAAGTTTCGCGAATCGGGGTTGGAGAGCGGGGTCACCGTTTGTATTAACAGATAGACAAAAGGGAAAATAGCAAAGTTTTCAGTGTCCTAATTTAACTTGGTCGACGTCGATACCATTTATTCAATTAAAAATATTGAACGCAATGGTGCGTCGCCGCGGTTATTTTGCTTTCATTTGCCAGAGGCGCACACGGTTGATACAATCAACGTAAACGAATATAATTTTAACGTAATTAAATTGTTTTCTAATCATGACAAGGATAAATATTATCAGAACACACAACCCATTTGCAATTAACATTCAGCAGTTCGTGTTTGCTGATGCCGCACATAAACGTAAGATAGTTAATAACAGTGAATTGGATGTAAAAGGTGGAAATTAAATATTCCGTACTGTTAAAACAAATTAGATCATTTACAAAACTCGGCTTCTCCATATTACACGAAAATGTTTCAACCGCTTTTCTAGTACCAGCAACTTTTCAAACAAAGTTGAATGAAGCTGCTTTGCAATTTGCGCACTCGAGCCCTTTGACACCCGTACACGGACTCCGCACCGTGAGCGAGCGATATTTCGCAAAAAATGACGGGGGGAAGAAAAATAAAAGAAAATTTTTATTTCAACTTTCAAATCCACTTCCTCCGGCATTGAAAAACTCGCGTCTCTAGCGGGCGAAGCTACTATCCGCCAGCGCCGCGGCGATAATACTTTTTCAAGAATCCGAGAAGCACGCAGTAAAAGTAAAAAAACGGAGAGAGCGTCGGGAGCGCGGGTTCAGCGATCGTCGCCCGGAACAAGAGGAAAAGCGGCTGGAAGAGAGCAGCGCCGACGGGGGCGTTATCGCGTAATCTTCGGGGTCGCTTGTTATATATACACCGCGACGTCGAGCGAGCGCGGCAGATCTTGATGTTTCACCCCTTTCACCGGCGGCGCGCGGACGCGAGCCTCTTCTTCCGGCGGCACGAAAGCCACTTAAAACGCGACCAGTCGATGCCGCTTTATCGCGCGCCCTACTCCCCCGCTTTTACGAGACGATCGGCTACGGCGAAACGAGTTCCCAGTCAATAAGGAAGGGGCGCGCGAGCCGCCGTTCGCTCCTCCCGCCGCTGCTCCCACGCCCCTCGTTAACTCCTCGATTACGGGGAATTAAAAAAATTTTAGCGTCCGATTTATTGCGCCGGACCCCTGGCGAAGTTATCAGTCCGGATTATGCGTATTAACTCGACGAGAATTTAAGGCGATTTCTCGTAACTCGTTTTGTTTGTTTTCCGCTGTAATTGCTTCAAATCCGCGCGATTTGCATTAAAGGTACGGAAATTGCGATTTTACCGTAACGGCTGCTGTAGATAAAGCGAATGAAAAAGTAAGTGATGGTTTTTGCCCCGTATAATCTTTCGTCGAACACTGACGTCAGGATCATCGGATTTTTTTCCATTATCTAATGTATAAAAAGGAATAAAAAAATGATTATCGAATGCGTGCTTGGAAATATTGAACAAAAGAGCAGCGGCCATTGAATTAATACTGAATGACGAATAAATGTTTGCAATATCCATGTATCAGTTATTTTACCTTCTTGACCTGAAAAATACATTCTTCATCCTTTATGAATAATGTATGCGATCGTTAACTGAAATTCTATAATTAATACCGTGCCGTACGACGTGCAGCGAAAGTTTACTTCATATCCCAGTTTGTAATAATTTCGTTCGACAAACGCGCTAAGTTAAAACAAGAAAATACATTCTTTTGATACATTTTAAGATTATTATAAAAAGCTGCGCGCTCGATTCAAGCAGTTTTTATAGTGGGAGCAAAAACTTTTTCCGTGTTTTTACGTCTGACTTTTTGCGTATGCTAAGCAGAGAGCGCTATCTCGCGCAACTTTTTCGAGGCTTAAAAACGCAGCGACTTCATTCTTATACTTGCAAACAAACTTCGCGTTCTACCGTTATCATTTTTTTCTCCCTCTAGCCCCGGCCTAATGCACAAAGCGTTGTTCTTTTCAATAAGAACAGCGCGTGAAAAAAACTTTCATCCGACTAGCGAAAAATTCATAGCTTATTCATGTCCCAGCGCCGGTGTCTGTACCGCAAAGCCTCGAGCCTCGTCAATTATTAATTCGACCGAAGGCGGCTCGCCCCCGCTGTTCCTCCTTCCCGTCAGATCCCGGGGAGGAGTCGAGGAGGCGCATGCAAAAAAAAAAAAGAAATGCGCGCGGCTGCTATTCGTCATCCTCTCGGGAGAATACGGCCGAAGCAATCGCTCGTAAAGCGTCGCACGGGCGTCCCTAATTCTCGTCGTAAAAATTACCGGGCATTCCTCGGTCCGTGCATTAGCCCGGCGACCCTCGAGCGGAACGGCATGCAGCTGCGCTCACCGCCGGTCCATTTCGCTCTCGCTCGCGCCAATCCAGAAAAAAGGGAAGTTATCGAGCGGAGAAAAAGAGAAAGGTGAGTGCAAAGGAAGAGGGTAACTCGATAGGGCCATTATCAAGGGTGGGGGCTGAATTTCGGAGGAGAACGTGCGAGAGATGAAAACGAGTGCACTTCACCCACTTTGACCGGGCGGAGGGATTAATTCGAGGGCTCGCGACGGGGGGGAGCGGCGAGGAGAAAATAGCGCGACGAGCGATACCGATGAATCTATAATGAATTGTCTTGCGGGACACTCGACGTCCCTGCCTACCGTTCGTTATGGGCGCGCGCCCGCCGAGCCCGGTACTCCCGAACAATGAATTAATGAATTAATTAATCCTACCGCGGCTTCGCGCCCGTGTCAAGGAAGATAGGCGTGCATAAAGCGGGGGCAAGGGGGGGTCCGATTTCACTTGTAAATCGACGCGTCGCGCGAAATCGATGTCGCGCACGCGGCAGGGAGACTCGGACGAAAAATACGAGCTCGTCGACGCTCCATTTGGTTTTGCATTTTCGCGGCGATTCGGGAATTCATTATACCGGAGCGGCCGGCCGGGCTGTGTCCGCGAGCCGCGAAAAAAATTGCCGCGCGTTATTTCAACAAGACGCATTCGGCCCGACGGGTAATTTCGTTGGAATTGCCAAGGCAATCGATTTTTTGCACCTCTTTCACCGGGCGCGGCTTCAAATTGATTTCAATTTTTTATTAGCCACCGCTAACGCGTAAACGTAAAATAATAATTTTCAAGTTGATTAAATATTGATGGGTTACACGTTCGACGATTCTGTATTTGATGGCTCTTATGAATAATTGAACGCTGCACCAAAAGTCGTATAAATCATAATTACAGAGGAGACATATAAAATATTAATTTTCGGTGGAGCTATTAATGTAAGTTGTATTGCTGAACTTTTTTTATGAAATAATAAATCATTTTATTAATCATACGGTGTCGGGGCGTAATTCACGTGCCCCAACAAATCAATTTATCTTGTCACTCGGATTCTTATTTTGCGACTTAACTTTTTCTTCAAACACACTTCATATTTACTTCCCCTATAAATAATTTTTGTCCTAAAAATTTTAAACACCCATACAAAACAATACCTCGGATTAATTGCGGAATGCGCATAAACCAAACTAATTATACCGAATATTTTAATTTGCATTGCTTAATTAATATTGACATACTACTGATTTACAGAATCCTATTATAAATGAGCGATGTCTATATGACCAAAGGCTATAAATTATATCTACATATCCACGATTAGAGCGGAATATCCAAGATGCATTATTTCGAGACATTGTACCGCATTATCTCTACAATTTTCGTTCGTATCATGTTGAGAGGATATTACTCCGCTGGTGGGAAGTTAATTTCGTACTAGTATACTAATTTGTTTATAGTCGAATATTCTACCATGCTTGCTACGTGTGCACACAGATAATGTCAAAATACTAACAGATTACAAGATTTGTAGCCCGCGATAGCTTCGGTAAATTTACTCTAACGTTGATAGATCGTAAGAATCAATTTAAAAGATATACCTTTCAGATTTGTATTGACGATAAAAAATATCGAGTTTTGCAATGCAAAAAAGTTGCTGCACCAATGCAATTCTTCATTGATCACGTACTTTTACAATGCTAATTCGAAAATCCATGTACAATATTCAAAAGTAAAAAAGAAATAACAATATAAGATTGGTTAAAAGAATAAATATATGCAATGAAACGAGATTGAAAAGAGGCAGCAAATTGCATGCACAACGAGCACGGTCGGTCTCTTTTTTCCACGAATTTGCTGACTATTCGAAAAAAAATTCGAACGAAGTAATTCATGGGGCGCAAATTCCCATTTCGCGTTGGCGGGCGCGATGCTTAAAATCCTTAATGGCTTATTCATAGTTCATTCGAACGTCCCGTTAGCTCGACAAATACCGCACAGCATCGGAGCGCGCGGGCGCAACTCCGCAGTCGCCTCACGTCCGTCCGAACGCGCGAAAGAAATAATAAAAGCGCTAAAAGGGAGGGCGGCGGGCACCGCCGAGGGGCGGAGGCGGTAGGCGGGTAGTGCCACGTCGCGAAAAAATCTAAAGTATCGAAGCTGTCGGGAGCCCCGCCGGCTGCAGCCTCCGCCGCGGTGTCTTGGCACATTTCGCGCGCGCGCGACGCCAAGACGTCGACGATCGCCGGGAATCAAGCGGCCCCTCCCACCTCTAAAAGGGTCAAGTATCACTTCGGAGCGCGCGCTTTCCCTCGGCCACTTCTTTCCCTCCCCTGCCCTCCTTTCGCGCGCTGTTTCTCGCACGCGCGGCAGGAAAGTGCGGCCAGGAAGTGGGGGATCCGCGTAGGCGCCGGTTTTATCCTCCGTTACAAATGAAAATCCCCTCCGCGGCGGCGGGCACTCCGAGGCGCGCAGCCAGTGCCCGGGTTACTGGCGTCGTATAAAGCTTCGCGTTACGCAAGGCTCGCCCGTCCCGCTTCACCGGGGAGGAGTGTGTTTGCAGGTGCGAGACAAAGACAAATTTACTCGCGGCCTCCTCCTCGTGTTTTTTCTCTTTCGCGAACAAAAGCGGCGAACGTTATCACGAGCCATCGGACACGTGCCCCGCCGTGACTCGGCGATTTATGAATTCGACTTCGGAGAAAGTCAGGCGGTGGGATAATAAAGCTCCAGCCTCCGCAGCGGGGACAGTTCTTACGGGGATGTACGTGTTGGACGCGCCACGCGCAGCCGAGGCGCCCTTTTCGCGCGTAAAGGCGCTGGGATTGTTCGGCGATGCGGGAGGTATAACGATGAATAGCCGGATCTTACCACGGCACCGCGGTAAGAATAACGATGTCGGAATGAAATGGGATGGGATCTCGGAGACATTGATTTTCGAGGCCGACCGGGGTAATATCTACCGCTCGTTAAAATTCACTCGCTCACCGACAAAAAATGATTGATTTAAGCGCTCTATAGATGCGGCGTCGTTAGTTTTTCATAAATGCGGTTTTAATGCTGACAGTGAGAAGTTCGTTAAAAATGTATGCCCTATTACAGCGCGGTAGGCTGCTTTTATGCAATTAGCACCGCGAGACGTGTAACCGTCGGCCTGCTATATTGGTAATTTTTGAAATAGTGGAGCGATCGATACGCCGGGAATAGTGTGTTTACCTCTATTTCCTAAGTACTTACTTGGACGTGCCAGTTTATAGCGCCTAGGCTATAAAATGTTAGCTTTAATAAAGTTCAAGGGAAAACATTCGTGAATTTTTTATACACATCCAACTTTAGCCTTTCCAGAAAACTAAAGCAAAGATTTGCCTATTAGTAGCTCCTGTTGACGTACATATTTAACGACGCTACGTAAGTCATGCTAATATAAAAAAATAAATATATGTGCAATCGATAAACGTTAGCGTCATCGCAACGAACAATTTATAGGAAGACTGTTGATTTTTCTATATCACTGACAAGTAGCTCTCAATAACGCATCAGTGTACAAGCATATGATTATCCGCGCTTGAAATAAAACTCTCTGCTGAATTCTTCTTTTCTCAATTATTTTAATTAGACAAACTTTTTGCATCATAATCAAAAGTTATAATCTGTTATAATTCCAGCGAAAAAAATGTTGACGCTGCGTATAGTTTCCTAGTACATATATTTGACTTAAATTTATATTTAAACTGTTGCAATGTAGTAACATCGAGGTAACGCAGCTAATTTAATCATAGAATCAGTTTGCCTAATTATTTAACTACGTTACACTCTCGTTTTATGCTATAATCATTGAAAATTATTCCAGCAGCTCAGGTGGTGTGCAATAACGAGTTTCGAGTTAATTTCAACAAGCAATATCGGCAAACGTAGATTTGACACAATTAGATAATTACCGCGACGTCGTAAAACACTTACTCGAAAAGTTCATAACTTAACGTGCAATTCAATAAGCCAGGCCCGGCGTCCTTACAACGTCGCCACCGAAAAAAAACAGCCGTCTTTTCGCGTCCAGCCAGCAGCGATTACGGCGCGCTCAGCGGAACGAATGTTTTCCCGTGGGCTGACCCAATTTCCTGGCTGTATCCGCTCGGCCGCGTCGTCCGCGCTTTATCATCCGCAAACAAGCGAACCCCCAATGGCGCATTAATCAGGATCGAAAAAGCCCTCCCGGCTTGACGGCGAAATCATTTAAGATGCAATTCCGGGCCCGGGGCGCCGCGCCGCGTGTCTCCGCTGATTCCTGGGTACGCAAAAGCCCGCCCCCACCAGCCACGGGGCCACCTTTATATATCGAATCCATTACACCTCAATTTCAGAGTCCGCGGTAAATCAGATTTTCCCCTGCATAATGCGCAATAACAACTTGGAGCGCTTGCTCGCGCGCGCCCGCGCTGCAGCCATTATGCCGGCTAAAAAGCCACCGAGACGACGCTTTGCCGTATAGACCGCACTGGTTCAGATATACTTTGATTGCGCCGCGTGAATATGGAAATTGAATCATGACTTTTAAATGGGAGTATAATTGATGATTCAAACGTCGTCGGATCGGATTCTCTTCTCTCGTAATAGTACAATTTTTTTTCCTTTAGATGCACAAAGGCTAATGGAGTATAAGGTGATAAAAATATTGCGGTAAAGAGGGAAAATTCTTGGCGGCAAATATTTCGCTCTTTTTGTCGGAGCTGACAAAAGAACATGGTGAATAACTCTAGGCGTGGAAAAGGGAAATTCTTGGAATGTCTTTATGAGTGCCACCTTAGCGCGCCGGTGGAACTCACTTTATCAAACCTTCACCCATTCTGCATATTGATTGATGAAGAGTAGAGAAAGAAGCGACCTCACGCGTAAGAAATCACACGAAGACACAAACCGCAATGTGCGCAGGAGGGTAGCTTTGACTAGTCATGCGCGCGTTTAAAATTCGACTTTTACGCTAATATTCTCGTATTGAATGATCCGACATTAGACACCTAATTTAATATGATTACATTTTGCTAATTGAAATGCATCCCAGGTCTACATTTACAACTTCATTGATTACACTATTAACTAGCCCGTAGCAGAAATAGATTTGCAATTGCTGTGCATTTCGAACGCTAATACAAGCAATTATTGAAATCGAGCACCGGCTAATGATAGAAAATTAGTTTCAGCCAGCTCGATTAGCAGATCTCGTGCGAGCGAAAAACGGTAAATTCTATACAAAAAGAGGCGAAATGAAATTCTGATTTAGCGCGGGGGCCGAGGCTGAAACAATAACGTCCGGCCGGCGCTATCGTGTCACTTGCATGCCGGCGCGCGAACTCGTTAATTAAATTTTCGCGTGAGATACAATGCGACGGGTAGGAAAAAAGGGCAGGAATCTCCTTGCCTGGGCGCCCGCCTAGCCGCTCACGCTTCTTGCGCGAAAAATCAATATGAGCGCGGGTGTATAGGGAGCGCGGGCCGACAATGGGCGAAGGAGCGAGTGAAAAAAAAAGTAGGCAATTCCCATTTCGATATAATGGAGCGGCGCGCGCGGGGCCGCCTGTCAATGGCGCGACCGCCTTTCATTATTCATCTCTCCGCCGGCGTAGACGCGCGGAGAAAAGTCGGAGCGCGCGGTTCGTCGCAGCTGACGGCTTCGCTCGCGGGGTGCGTGCACACGCGGCCGAATATTTCCAAGGGCGGGCGCGCGTGCGGTATCCGCGCGGCGCCTCGAAGCGAATTACGCGGCGGTGATAATGCCGTTCCGCAAACTAAGCTGCGCGAGGCTGCGCGCCCCTCCGCCGACGAAAACTACGTAACGGAACAGACTTGTAATTTCCGGGAAATGCAAATTGCTCGTTCAGCACTGCGCGACAGCGGTGCCGCCCGAGCCCAGTAATTAAACGAGTGTTTAGTGCAATTTATCGCCGCGGATATACGCGGGGCGCGCATTGTTTTTACGCGGCGAGCGTGCACGTGTGCGGCTACGGGTATATACGTGCAAACGGGCCGAGCTGCGAGTAATAACGCCGAGAGCTTTCTCTCCGGTTTCCAGGCAAAATCTCGGCGCTCTCCCGCGGGCTTTCCTCGTTCTTCCGGCGGGGGCTCTTGGAGCGCGCGCGCGCGTCGATCAATCGAAAGGCGTCGCGAGTGCCTTTGACGCGAGGCGCGAGGCGTGCTCGCGCCTCCTACTTATGCCTTTTCGTCGGGATTTTTTAATGCACCCCCTGTGCGAACTAGCTCTCGGCTCCCGAGCAAGACAAACACGCGGCGCGAGCGCGCACCAGAGCAGCACCGGTGCCCGTTGTTCAACTGAAGTTTCTCCCCTTCCCTCTCTTCCCTTCGCCCGCGAGTACCCGGCGGTTTACTTACGTAGAGAGCAAGACAAACACTCCGGGTAAATTAACGATGTCTGCACCGAGTGTCTTATATATCTGGACAATTAAACAAAGATTAAAATTGTTCGGGATCGCTCTCGGCTCTTTGTGACCGGGGTGTGTGCACTGTAATTAGGCCTCGAGCCCGTCGAGTTCGCCGATGATAAACTGCTTTGTGATTTTGTTGCTCCAAGCATACTGCTCGGAAAGTTGAGCGAGCGACTTCTCGCAGTGCAAAGTTTCAAAAATCCAAAAGGAACGCTCGCTGAACAAATATTTTTTTTTATTTTTGCGTCGCCATTCAAAGCATTAACAGTAATGGCCCAGTTAAACGAATCCGGGCCAAAAAAGGTTTATTTACGTCTGTTTTTTCGATAATCCGCGCGCTGCCATATTTTTTCTACATTCAGCGCGTCGGAAATAATATTGATACGAAGGTGAAACATCGGAATTGTAATTAAAATTTACCGAGTGCACGTTTAGCCGCGAGCGTTTTTTAGAACCCGTCCGAAGCGAGCAAATATTCGGCGTACAAAATACCCAGCGGGTGTAGCATAGATTACCACGGAACGAGCGCGGCGTCGGCCGAAAATTCCAATAAGCCCAGAAAACAACGCACAAGAATCAACAACAGTTCTGACCCCCACCCCCGTAAGCCCTACACTGCACGCACGCGGTGGAAAATACAGCAGGAGCGGGGCAGCGAGTCAGCGCTTCGGTTAGCCGAAAACTCGAACGCTCGCGGTTCCCGCCCGGGCAATATATCTCACGTCCCTCGTAAAGTAAAGGAAAGAAGGAAAGTTGGTCCTGGTCACGCGGCAAAGCTCGTCATGCGCTCGGTTTCTTCCGGCAGCGCCGACGTGGCTGAGGCCTTTTTCGGCTATGGAGACGCGCGCGCGCGCGGCCGGGGGTGGGACCCTCCCGTAATGCGAAACGTGCTGCTTTCTCCCGTCGTGTACGCGTCGGCTGATTTTTCGAGCACCTGCATTTTATCGGCACGCGTGCGCGCGCATACGGAATTGAAAATTTCCGCGACTCTCCCGTTTCCAGCGGTCGTCCGCAAAAGTGTACGCGCTTGATGACCGACTCTCTTTTTCCCTTCTGCGGATTCCACGGATCTATTTTACCGATGAAATATTCAGCGAGTAAAAGAGCGATTAATTCCACTTTCCTGCGAATAAATCTCTCGCGTCGTTAAGACGCTTTTTAAAGTCGGGCTAAACGCCGGGTGCTCGCGCCGTCCCCTTTGTTTTGCTTTTTTGTCGGCGATCTTTTCTTTTTAATTACGAGTGATTAATTAACTGTGCCTCGAATTTTCTCGCTCGCGACAATGGGCCGCTTCATTTTTTACGACGCGAGTTTCGAGTGACTGCGCCCTTTTTTTCCCCCTCTTTCTCTCCTCCTCTTCACGAATTTAGAGAGTCATCGCTCGGTGCGCGGCGCGTTTACGTGTTTGTACGTTTGTCGCGGGGCCGCGCACAAGCGCCGGGAGTACAAAAGAGGTTTTCCTCCCGCCGCCCCCGCGCGCCCGCTCAAGTGACGGCGACGGCTTTGTTGTTGGTCGGCGACGGCGTTTGTTCGAGCCGCGGCTGCACGCGAAATGATTAACGACCTTATTAGTGTGCCATTCGGCCAAGAGTGCATGCAGCGCGCACCCCCCGCAGCCTGCCGCCGCGCCTCCTCCACCCCCGGTCGAGCTCGGGGCTGCAAAAGAAAAATTAAAAGATTCTGCCCGGTAGAGAAATCCCGACAGAAGAAGTAATTCGTTTAGCGAACGAGTTGCGCGCGCTCGCCCCGGGGGCAGGGGAGAAAAAGCCCGAGTGTTTTCATTCGCCCCGGGGGCTGCGGAACGACGGGCGGGCGGCATGGGTCTTCTTTATGGCGATCGTCGCTGCCGCTCTCGTCCCGACGGCCGCGCGAAAGTGTGGGTGCCGTATAAAAAGCTCTCGGGCTCCGTGTTTTCGAGCTGCGACTGGTAATACATGTATTACGCTTATTTCGCGCCGTGGCTATTCGCCTTATCCTGGGATTCGCTATCTCCATGCAAAAGGTCATGTCTCTTTTTTTCCCGTCAATGAGATCGCGTGTCATTTCCATATAAAAGGATGTGATTTTTTTCTAGATTGAGATCACAATAGGCGGATTGCGTTGTAACCTTTTTTTTATTGAAGAGAACAATTATTAACGTCGTTCTAATTGCATGCAAAAGATTAGTTTTCAGTAAAAGTGTCTCCATTTCTAAATAAAGTGAATAATTTATCGGTGTACTTAGCACTGACTCTACATGCTTCTCAGATTGGCATACAGCAGGCTATAGCGCTTCTATACCCAGAACAAATGTACAATTACAAGAAGTGCGGTTGAATGAGAAAAAAGATTATCGAAATTAATATCAGAAAAAGTTATAATTTCTCCTATAATAGCCGAGATAATGACTCTAAAAATTTTCAAAAACACATTATATTTCAATGTTCTCGAGTATAATGATATAAAAAATTTTATTGGCGCTAAATCGCATAAGTTTTTTATAGCTTATTCACGCAACTATTGAAAAATCATGTCCCTTCGTTTTACGTCCGCTCATGGATTTTTGATGATATATGATGTTATAAAAGTTTGATAATTGCCATAAAACCGATCGTTAATAAACCAAGCTCGCTGATCATTTCCGGAAGTATCCGCGGTTAAACAAACAGACCGAGGCATTTAATAGCCACATCTGACAATAAAAGTATTAGCTCAGCGTGCGCGGAACGACGGATGGATCAAGGGTGCTCGAGACGACCGCTTTGTGAGCGAGCGAAGTTATTATCCCTCGCTTAGTAATCGTAACTCGAATTTAATACCCGCGAAAGCGCACACTTTGAAGGTAATACTCTTATTTCACTTAGCCCTTTAAACAGCCGTAACATTCAAGAATCCGGGGTCAAATCGAAAGTCAATAGCGAACTGCTCTTTCATCGCGTAGGTAATCTCATTTACGACGTAATCTCTATAGTAAACGATGCGAGACCAGGCGCTTGACACGTCAATTACCCTGTTGATACAATTCTTAATGAATGCGAGACGCACGCAAACGTCATCAGGCTCGTTGATCAAAAAGGATCGGTATAATAAATCATCCGGGCTTATCATTCGTCCGGCTCTATATGCCGCAGGCTACCTCGGGATCCGCGGGTAACAAGTATGAAACCCCGCGTTAATGAAGCGGGCACCGACTCTTAAGCACTCGGTCCGCAGTGCTTTGAGGCGCGGATCCCGCGGCCAGCCCGAAGGAGAGCGAGCCACAAAGCCGCCAAAGGGAAATAAAAAAGAAATCGCGAGCGAGGCGGGATCGGGCGCTAATTAAACGAGTGGCCGCCGCCGCCGCCGAGATCGGGCCGCTTTCTCGCGCGCGCCGGTCCGAGGGAGCAATCGCGGGTAAAAACGCGCGTCGCGCCGCAGCAGCCTCATTTGCCGGAGTGCAGCGGCGCGGAACCGGAGAAAAGGGAGAGGGCGAGTCGGCGAAAAAAAAAGCACGGCAAAGAATTATGGAAATGAAGCGCATCGCGGCCCCGACCTCGCGGCTAATGCGGGGCTTCGTTCGACGCACTCGAGATCTTTTTTCCTCCTCTCTCTTTTTTTTTGTAGCTTCGCAAAGGCCGCGCGCGCGCTCGAGCGCCCGGCTTTTTGCTGGCTTATTTCAGCGGGGGCGCGATATTGGATTGTAGGGACACGCGTTTGTTTTGGCCTCGTGATTTTTTGAACAGCGCGCGGATGGCTTTCAAAGGATTCAGCGCGGGCGATGCGAGGGATTAACTTTGAAATTTTAACGACTTGACTTTCGCGAGCGAAGAATTATGAATCGCGCCGCGTTGCGCTTGCAGAAACGAATTCGTTAATGAACGTGTCTGTATATATATACTTTCTCGTGGAGTGGTGGATTTATGTGAACAAGGGTGGGTCGAAATAAATATATGAGTTTTAGGGGAGGGCTCGTCTTGAGCGGTCTATATTTTTCGGCGATAATTGTCGTTCGTTAAAGCGGCCGACGTTTTATTGCGGGGAGGGAAGTTTAAAACCCTACTCTTTGATAGCGCCGAATCACCGTTATGGATGACAGAATACCACGGCTAAGTACGCCAATTTCGAAGAAAGTTTTTTCATCTTTCCCAACTTCCTCCCAACGAGATATTAATTACGTGATTTATCGATCAAATTAAATTTGTCCTAGGGTAGGCTCCGCGGAAGGTCGGCCCCCGCTCGTTTAATTTATCAAGCGGCAAAATTAATTAAAATAATCAACTTTCTGAAAAAAGGGAGTAGCGTCGGGTGATGTACGGTGTGTTTATTTTCAATTGTGCGGCTAATTGACGAATGCGAGCGAGGCGAGGAAAACCGCATGAATTTTGAAAAGTTTTATCGGACCGCCGCGAGTGTCCATCAACGTCCCCATCTTGATTGATAACAAAAGTTGCCAAGTAACAAACTATTTATACTCCGGCAAAGGTTTGACACATTTTTAATTGATGAAGTGAATCAAGTTCTATACGTCCAGCACTGCGAGCTCTTTATATGCGTATTTTATGTCTTCGTGTATCCGGGAAGTTTTATCGATCAAACTATTTACGGCGAGTTATAAGCAGGTCTGGCTGATAAATAATCGTTAATCGAATAACTAATAAACTTTCAGCTTTACTATATAGATTTTAAACTACGCGCGCAAAAATGATTGACTTTTGCGCTCAGAAATTATCCGCTTAATTTAATATGGCAACCTGGATTTCTCTTCGCCACAAAAATTGAAATCGAATTCTGCATCTGAGCTCCTGTAGTTAATTTAGAAACTTTATTAACTTTTTTTTAACTCAGCTTCATTAAAAATGGAAATACTTCACTTACAGCATTTGCGCAATTATTGAAACCTAGCTTTACAATACTTTGTTGTAAAATCAACAAGCCAGTTGAAGACTAAACTGTTTATCCGCCATCGTGAAAATAAATCATGAACAGATGACCTCGAGCACTCGCGATGAAGTTAAACCGAGTTAAACTCGTGAAACTTCGCATCGCAAACAATATCAGCAGCCGAGCGAGGGGATGCGCGGGAAAGCCGCTCGATGGCTTTATCAAGCGTCAAAACGGAATGCGATTTATTCGCAAAAAAGAGACTGTGCGCCGGTGCTTGCCGCTCCATCAATTAAGCTATTCGATTGAAAAATAATGAATAAATTCCCGGCAGGAGTCGCGCTCTCCCCTGCCGTCGCGACTGCAGAGGGCCGCCGGCGACGCGGCCGCGCGCTCGAAATCAACAACCTGTAGATATCCGGGGTGCGCCCTTCCCCCGTCTCCGGCGGGCGCGGCCCTGCTCGTTATCCGCTTCGCGCTCGTTTTCCCCCTGCCGGTGACGCTGGCCGCGAGCAAATCGCTCGCAAATAGGGCCGCTTTTGCATTCTTCGCCCGTGCGCGGCGTGCGCCACGCTAACGAACTGTCGCGGCCGCTTTGTTATTCCCTCCGCGCCCCCGACTCGCGACTAACTAACGAATCGGTCGAAGCCGCGGTTTTCCACCTGACGGCTCCGAAATTGCGATCGCGGCTGCCTCGCCCCGACACCGCGATAATCGTTCAACCCCGGGCTGGACTGGCTACTGACCGATCCATGTTTTGTTACTCACCCAGATTTTTAAATTTTTAATACTGCATATTTTCAGTGACGAACGTGGGTTACTGATACCTTTACATTTTAAAGGTGATTAAAATAGCCTTTAGATTTTAGTGTCATTGATTTTTTTAAATAAATTGTTGTAGTTGCTAATATAAAGTAGGGTAAAATTCGAGATGATGCAATGAACCAAACTAGTACAGTGGCCCACTGCCTGGTATGGATTTTCCTAGTATTATTACAAATTTGAGATGCATAATTTGATAGCCGGCTGTTGTTAAACAATTAAAAGTTCAACAACATTTTAATACATTTTATTTTACTACGGTGTCTACAAAATATTTTCCAATTCACTTTCGGTCATTGCAAAAAGTAATTCTACGAGAAAAATGTCCTTTTAAGTACAAGATAATTTATACAAATGATGAACTTAATTTTTCTCTTAAGTAACTCGCTCAACCTAACTAACTTGCTGTCGCCAAAATTGACTTTCTTGCACCTTCCGAAAATTAGAATGTAATTTGATTAGTCTTAAGCTGGGATGAAGATAATTAAAATCCTAAGAAGAGCAAAAGGTGGAAAGAAAAAAGTAGGGTGCATAACTGATCCGAAACGGGATTCTTTTGATGCGAGTTACTAACTAATGTATACTTAATCCTGACGTGTCTAAACCGCGCTTAATCGTTTAGATCCCTTTTAAATTACTTTCACCCCTCTCCTGTCCCTACCTTGTCTTTTCTTTTTCGATCCGAGCATTAAACTTCGTTCGGTGCGATTTAACGTTTCGCGCGATTAAATTAACTCGCGTTACTCGCGCAATGACGGCAAGAAACCAGTATCAGAAGAACTGCAAGTAGACAGGAGTGAGATCGTATGTGCACATGCCAATTATATAACATTATTATACTCTTAATTCAGCCGATTGCGGTTGAAAATTCCGTAATTTTCCTGGTAGTTGAACTCGCAGCGCGAAGATACCGCCCACCCAGCCGGACATTCTTTGCACTTAATTAGTAAACTCAGCTGGAGCGTGATTAATTAACGAGCGAGACAATCTCGAAGAGAGAAAGAGAGGGGGAATAAGAGAATGCACGGGGCTTTAAAAAAGAACGAACGCTTCTCGAGTAACTTCATTATGCCTTTGAACTGGAGAAAATAAAATCTACGAATGCGGCGGAGAGCAGAGAGAGGGTGCAGTACTACGTAGGTCGGTTGAATTGCTCGCGAAATGAATCAATAGAAGGATGCGTGGAATTTAGACACTCGCGCTTATCTTTTTACACTTTTTCGCAGCTCATATTTTCCTTTCGTCCCCGAAAAAACTGGCCGGAGCATAATTTCACGGTGCGCCAATATAGCCTGTAGTGGAAGCGCGGTAAAGGTGCACATTGCACGAGAACAAACGGGTGGAAGAGAGAGAAAGCGAGTGGGGGGGGGGGAGTTGAACGAGCTCAATTAAAACGTCGCGTGCTCATTGTTCCAGGAGTGTCGGCGAGTAATTGAAGATCCGGCGATGGTGTGCGCGCGTGGGCACGGGCGGCAGGTGAAAAAAAAAGGCGACGAGGGACACGGGGAAATGGAGAGGGACACTGGTCGAAAGTCCACGGGCCGCCTCGTTTTAATGACGTTATTACGGCTCCGATGAGTTCGCCGGTGAGATTTTTCGAGCCGCACCAATTTCCTCGGGAATTATTCGACGAGAGACGAGGCGCCGCGCAATTTTTCATTTCAGCCGGAGGCGCGCCACCCGCCCATCACTTTTTTGCACGCTCGCGCGCTTTTAGCAATCAAAAGGTGCGGTCAACGTTCGTCGGCGCTCATTGACTTTATTTTTACGCCGCTGGCGAACGGCGCTAATGGGGGAGTCGCGCCGTGTATACACGAACAGAAGTGTCTTGCAAAAATCTCCACTTTATTCGGTATTACGTCGGCCGAACGTGAGCAGTAACTTTTTTTCGTTACGTATATTGCAAATACACCAGTACATGATGTTTCGTCACGAGGCTTGGTCCACCGATAATAAATGTTGTTACTGCGAATAAATCTTTGCCCAAGATTTTTAATAATTAAAAAAGGTAGTTCTAAAACATTAATTTTTAAATTTAACTTTGTGTACCGCTATATAAAAAGTAACTTCCTCAAATATGCCCGCATATTTTTTAAAACTTCAAAATTCAACACAACATTTTTGAAATATTCTGTGAGAAAATACGAGGAATGCTTTAACAAATTTAATTTCAGAGGAATATTGTAAAATCAACAATAAAAGTAAGATTTTGTAAAATTCAATATTTTATGATTATTTATATTACAGTTAATTTTACACCGTAGTGGCCTGTCGTTATTAAATGAATAATTAATATATATAAAATGACGTTTCAGGTCATACAGTCATAAATAAACACGCCTTCTTGTAATCAATTAACTTTGCATCTCTAAATAATTTTCCATGAAATTTAATATTTCTAGAATTGTGAAAATGTATTAAATAACCGTGCAAGCTAAAATATTTATAATGCCATAAAATTTAAACACATAAAATTCTTTAAAGCCCGACGTACGACGACAAGGCCGCTGAAAATAATGTGTAAAATTTCACGAAGGGCGCTTTAAGCTCGGCTTGTACAGCGCGGCCCGGCGGTATAAGTAGAACTATTCTAGAAACGCGCGAGCGAGCAAAAAGAAGTGGTCTTCATTACTACACGGGCGCCTTAATTACCGAAAGTTTCGCCGCGCCGCTCTTATTCTTCATTAGCATAAATTATTTAAAATCGCCTCGACGCGGATTTTAGCGCGGCCGCGAACTCCGTCACAATTAACTGCCGGGCGAAGGCCGCGACGCCCACGCTGCTCTCTCGCCTCGAAAAGAAAAATACCCTTATTTCCCCCCTTTTGCACCCCGATGTAAGACTTCGCGGGCGCGCGTCGCATTTCGTTTCGCGCTCGCCTCGACGCGGACTGGCAGCCGCCGGCTTAAAGAAAACGTAGCCTTTTTCGGCGCGCTCGTGTCGCGGCGCAAAAATGCCGAAAGCGTCGCGCCACGGCCGCGGCAATCTTGCAAAGTTGAGCTCGACGGCGAAAAGTTACCGCGCCGAGGAATATCAAGTGGCGGTGCAAAAACGCGGGGCAAGAGGGGGGAGGGGGGCAAGAAAGTCTCGGCATTTCAAAACTTTGCGGCAAAACGTCGCGCCCGGCCGCTTAAGGCGCATCCACTCGGCGAGGGTACATTTTTCTGAACTGCCCGGGTCGCAGGTGGAGACCGCGTGAGATGCGCCGTTTTCGGGTTAACCGTGATGGAATGTGGACGGGAAAATGCTGAAAGCGCGAAAAAAACGGTTGATTAAAGGGGGTAAAACATTAAATTCTGCTTGTTCGGAATAAATGCTGATTATAAAAGGGTATTGTGTAGCATTGAATACCAGGTACATTTAATTAATATGCAAATTGTAGATTGTTGTTGAAAAGTCAAATTTTTGTGAAAACATTATATTTTTAGAATGCTATCGCTAGATTATAAAATTCATATAATTTTAATTAAGCTGAGTTTCAGTTGCAGGCAAAATTAATACTCTAATTAACTTTAATTAAATTTATTAATATTAACTTTTACCGTTAAATAACGTCAAATTTAGTCTACACCTTCATTTATTTTAAGCAAGTTTATTCAACTTTCGAAATTCATCCTCGTTTCAGTCATAATCTGCAAACCGAGAGAAAGCTACTTCCGCTCTTTACATTTGTAATTTTAAACTTACGGTAAAATAATTCAATTATAACCATTTCCGCCATCACGTGCGCATTGACGTCCGTCGGAATTAAGCCGTCAGCAAGCGGCATTGTCGCAACGCCGATCAATTTTTATCAGCGCATTCGCGCTAATTCCGAAAACAATCGCTTATTCTACTCCGGCACGCCTCGTTTTTCCAGCATTTTGCCTATAAATCATCGGCTACCCGGCGCGCATACGCGGGCGCGAAGTGAAAAAGTAATTTCTAATGACGCTCCGCTCGTTTGTTTATCGAAAAGCTGCGCGCGCCCGCGTTGAAAAACATTTTGACGCGAAAAAGCACGTACGCCCGCCGATAAATATATATACACGGACAGTGAGCTCTTCGAAGAGCGAAGGATCGATTATTCATTATACTGCACACGCAACGCTCGAATTCCCGAGTCGAGTCGGATTCCCGAGTCGGTCCACGTCGACAGCGCCATTTTTCTCCCTCCCTCTGTCCTTTTTTGTCTCTCTCTTCCTCTCTCCACTCCGCCGTGCTTTATTTTCCAGTGTGTACCCTTTATTTCCCGCAGCGCGCGCGACAAATTCCGAAAACTCGTATTTATGAGGCGGCCGCGCGGGAGCGTAAAGTAGGCTTCGCTATCAGGTTAAATCGAGAAAGGAATTCGATTTAAAAAAAAAAGAAAAGGAGGAGCGTCGCGATTAAAATGTCAGGCGCACGCAGTTTTACGCGGCGCTGGAGAGGCCGAGCCCTCGGTCTTGCGCCTGGCAGATAATTTAACGAAAACAAGCTGCGCTGGCACAGTTGGCTAGGCGCGCCGAGACCGCGCGCGCACTTTTCGCGGCCGCCGCAGAGTCGGCTAATTAATTTTCACCGTGTGTGAATGCGCCCGAGCTGGCGTGAACTCGCGGCGAACCTTTTCCGAATTTACCATTATGCGCCGCCTACGCGTCACTGCGCCTACAATATATTTATATCTACTATGAATACGGCAGGACGAAAACTGGCCGGTCGATAATTGCGGATCGAGTCGATTATTATAAAGCACTTGTAATTGAAATTCTGATAATGTCCAGTTAACTGCTAGGTTTTCCCGGGGATTGAACTGGCTCTTCATAATCCGATATTTTGGTAACGCCGCTTATATATTAATATGACTTGATGTATGGAAGACAATAAATTAATCAGCATTGTTTTAATTGATATGAAAATTATGGCATCTGTCTAGGTGCATTATTTGCTGTAGAAAAAAATCTAAAAATATTTTTTTCTCTGTTACAGGTAAGTTATGCTCTCAGAATAAAGCTCAGTTGCAGCTGCGTAAGTTTTTTCTATAGTTTTTAGATATTACTAATTATTTTTATACGCACAAGTAAATAGTGGAAAAAGAACATCACGGATACAATATACAACTAAAAAATAAAGTATCTTAATTACTATTCCACCAAGTTAACTTTCGTCGTATAATTTTTTAAAATATCCGAAATAATTCTATCGGTGATAGATGTAAGCGTGTTTCTGCTCTTTACAGGTATACAGGACAAACATTTTCGGCATTTAACCACCTCGACCAGATGCTGTAGTCATTCAACTACCGAGCTTTACATAAAATATTAAAATACATAAAATATTTTCCCCTAAAGTTTCGCTTATTTGCCAATGGAAATTTCTGCTGCCGGGAGTCTCTCAAACTCTTTTCGCAAAACTTCCTGTATAACTTTATGAAGCAATTTTTTCAGCATTAGATAAAGCCAAAAGATAGCCAAATTTAAGGACTTTCAAAATTGACCCCCAGTCGACACACGGAGAGGCAGCAAAATTTCCATTTTAATTAAAGTACAAGTTTATTAAAGTCCTTGAAGGAGGCGAACACACAGCAAAAGAGAGCGCGACTCGAATCCAAAAGACAACCGTTGCCACCGACTTATACGCAAGCCCCAGCGGAGAGTCAAAAAATTCAAGTTTGCGCGAAGCCGCGAACTCGGCGCGTTAGAGGCGCAGCGGCGCCCTCTCGCGATAATTGCGAATCTCGCTTAACGAGCTCCCGGCTTAATCCAGCCAACGCGATCCAGCCAACGCGCGCTCCCCATACATCCCTTTAATATTTCAGATTCTTCGGTATCGGGCCGCGGAAGATTAATCAATCCGGGGTTAATTGCGACTCGCGCGGATTCGCCGGGGCGTTTAAGCGGCCGCTCGAATCGCTCCCGCGGGGGTGGGATCGAGCGGCCGCTAATGCGCGATAACGCGGCGCCCGCGTCGTAAAACCCGCTGAATTCTTAATCCGGCCGGGCTCAATCGGAAGGGGAAGCCGCGCTCTCGTCCCGTTCACGCGCGGCGCGAGGAGAGCGCCGCTATACTCGTATACCCTCTTTCGCAACGAGCAGCCTATCCGTCTGCGGGGAACACCTCATCAACATTCTCCCCGCCGAACATCCGCGGAATTGTTCGCCGAGTGCCGCGCAAATTACGTCTCATCAGTGCACCTCCTCCGCCTCCGGGCTACTACCGTCTCGTCCCTCTCTCGCTCGCACTCCGCCGTCTTTCGTTCTGTCTTTCGCCGAGGCAGCCGCGAGGCTCCCTCTCTCGCTTTACCTTCGGGCAACTCACAATATTCAAATTATATCTTGCCTCGTCACACCTAATGAGAAGGTATGCAAATAACACCCACCCCCGCGTCGTTCTGCCTCCCCTGCCTTTTCGTCGTTCATGCGAGAGCCGGAACCCACATACTGAGCTCGCGCCTCGCCGAATTCGTTATTCGCGTTCGTTTACTTAGTAACGGTGAAAATACGAGGGGGAGTCAAGCGCCGGGTGGTAAGTCGAGCTCGCAACGGCGTGACGTAATTTTCGAATTGTTTAGAGGCTTATCGTGCATTCACTTTGATACGTTTTTACCCTTGGGAGAGGAGGAAATGAGACTCGACTTTTTACTTCTTTTCACGTTGTGCCGTATTGAATAATGAATTGGTTACAAGGCTGGCGGAAAACCTTGCTTTGAAAGTTCGCTTAATAGGGCTTCCTTGACAAGTTTCAATTCATATGTGCATTTTTCTGACGAGGGAGATTTAAAAGCACTGCATTTATTATAAGCCGTTTTACCCACATAATGCCGAAACTATTCGTTTTAAATTGAGTTCAGCAAAGGCGCTAAATAATTCCATCAATGATTTAACGAAATATCCCCAACGCGCTGTGATCGATTATTTATGTTAATTGAATTGCTAACTTTTCTACGGTATCTGCAGCAATATTCAGCAATGCAGAAGCAGAGCAGAACGTTGCCTTATAAAGTTGATTTTCCCTCGGAAAGAAAATTGTAAGATAACTGCGATACGGCTCTCTCGGATTTTTCTTAAAATTCCGCGTTGCGCTGAAATGGTCGGACGGTACGTGAGGGATGCGGGGGAGGGGTTCGCCCGCGGCTACTTACCAAGAATTCATTGCCCCGGAAAATTGCGGCGCGGCGAAATCGTATTTTTGACTCGCGCACCCCTCGCTACCTCTAGATTTCGAAACGCGTAATGTACAAATTAGGATGACTCAGGGGGTACATTCTTTCGCGCTAATGAATGCGACGAGGTGCGACAACACGGTATAATTAGCAATTTGCATGGTAGTAAGCCCGGCAATTAGCATTAATTTCTATGGGCGATCTCTTATTATTTTCCAAATTAGCAAAGTTCACGGGCGAATTAGTAATAATTCCGATGACGGTGTGCCCCTTTCGAAACTTATTAAGCCGTTACTCGGTGTAACTTTTAGCGTTCAAGCCATTTTTCGAGCCTCCGTTAAAAAGCGCAATGAAACGTTATCGTGCACGCTATCAATTATCAATCGTAATACTTTCTTACTCCCACCTACGCAATACCTGTCAGAGGGAAATATAATGCTGGCACGAAACTTGAGCGACGTGAGTTTCTTTTTTACTACAGATAAGTAAACGATAAAAATAATATTTCACATTATCGCACAATGCCTCCGATGCTCGCCTTTTACAACTCGTAACGAAAACTCCTGAAGGGCGAGACAAACCGCCCGTGCGCCTTATCGACCCTCATTATTCTCGTGGCGTCCGATAAAAAATTTTTCTGTTCGTAAAAATTTGATTAAAAAAAAAACACCGCCTCCGCCCCACCGGCAGAAAAGAGGGTCGGCCGTATTAGTTTCCGATCGGGAGCGCACTCGTTTACATCCGCCCCTTCTCACGGTGCGCGTTTTAATTTAACAAGCGATCGCTTCAACGGATCATCTTCCGGCGCGCATCGCCGATAAAAGCCCACCGATAAAGGCTGACGCGCGCATCCCGCTCGATAAGAACGGCACCCCCGGCCTCTCGTCAGCGCGAGAGAAAAACCAAGCTGCCGTGGGTACGAAAAAAAGGAGCGTCCCGTCACCCCTTTTGTGTTTTCAGCGGGACGCGCGCGCGCTCGGGGTGGAGAGATGTTTATTCAGCGATAGCCGTCTCTGGAATTCCGCGGGCGCGATTCGGATCTCTCGGCGCTTTTGATTAATAGCTGCTGGCGCGGCCGCGCGCGCGCTCCCGGGAGAAGTTTATTCGCGCGAGCGTACTTAATTATCCGTTCGAATAGACATTCACGAGCTGACATAATTTCCGGGGCCCGGGCGTTTTAGCGGCGACGGCGCCGCCGGCGGGCGGCCAAAAGTGTTTATTATTACAGAATTACGCGCAAAAGCGTGTAACCGCGCGGTGTGCGGGCGCGTCATTAGACGAGCGAGCGGCCCGCGCGCGCATTTAGCGCGTAATGCATATACATGCGCGAAGGGTAGGAGCCCGGCTCCGTGTACACACGCTGCATCCCCCCGGAGATCATTAAGTATTCATTATCAGCGCGCGGGGGTAGGCAGCGAGCGAGCGCGAGCCCGGGGTATCCCGCGAAGACGCGAGATTACGCGCGTACACGTGTAAAAGACTCGCATCCTTCTTATCCGCTTCTCTGCGCGCAAGCGCCAATTGAAATTTAATTAACCGTACGGGCGGACGTTCCCGCTCCCCGGTGCTAAATGTTGTCACCTCTTTCTGAACAATGAGGCATTGTGTTATGCGGGATAAAATGGGACACCTGAACAACTTTTGATATGTAAAAAGAAATCAAAAAATTTAAAAGTAGTAATTTTTCTACTTGGCTATTTCAGCATCCTATATATGAATTAGATGGGAAATTAATGTATTTGGACGAGTTCATTTAAAATGAAACTGACAAAATGAAGAGACTTATTTTAAAAATTCAAATTTTCTTGTATTAATGATGACTTAGGAAAAGATTTTTTCTTTTTTATGTTGAAGTGTAATTAATTTTAATGCAAACATTTAATATTCTTTTGTTTTTTTAAAGATATCTGTATATGAAATGAAAAATAAGCTTTTTGCATATTAATCAAATGATTGTTAAAGTATATTTACATTGAATGTGCATATAATTGTTTATTAAGGGGAAACTCGCATATAATTTAATTAAATAAATAAATCACTTAAATTAACAGGTTCAGTCCGACGTGGTACAAATATGTACCACGAAAAATGTTCTTTTTAGCGGATATGAAAAAATTAAAGAAAAAATTGTGTATTAAATTGTAATTACGTCCTACAGAAAAGTACTTCACGCACTACTTTACGCACAGAGTTGCATAAAGGCTATTTTTGGACAATTTCTTCGGACTGAACCTGTTAATTATACTGCATGAATTTCATAATTTGTTAGTGCATATTTTATGCAGCATTTTCGTTAATGTTAATTAACTGATGTATATTAATGCTATTTGATATATGCTTTTTTAAATGATTCTTTCAACCAGTTTTACGAAATTAGAAAATTTTAAAATCTGCAATCTCCGTGAGAAACTCAGCGCGAAAGCAGTTGGCAGCACGAATTTTTGGTGTAGTTTTAGGTGTGTCATTATATCCCCTTTTCTTCCCTTCTGCTCGTTCTTAATACTTTTTCCCTCGTACTATGTATCGCTTAATCGTTACTTTGATAATTTCGAATGCTGATAATTTACTTTAAAATATGTTCGTTTGGCTTGCAAATGATTTGCGGTACGAACGGCTTTTGGTATGATGTTACGCATACCTAGCAAGACGTCCAATTTTGGACGATTTGCGAGACGCGAGGACAACTCGGAGCTTGTGCGAATGACGCCTGGCACGACCCTCGTACCTCGAAAGCCCCCGCGATATTCAAGCTCGCGCCAATATTGGCGCGGGTCGGTGACGCGCGAGAGATCGTTTACTTTAGTAGGTCGCTCGATGACTTTCCGGGTGATATGTCTAATTATACGCAAATTTTGAAAACGAAAAACTATTGCAACGCATCGGCATTAGCCTTGAAACGTGTACGACTAAGCTTTATTTACCGCGTATGTACACCTAATTAGAATTAAACGCATTTAATGAAAGTTAATTAATTAATTCCCGATGGAACGTGCGATGTGGAAATTGGTAGCCTTCGTTAAAATCTATGTGCGAGCTCGCATCGTTTCTCGATTTGCCGTTAAAACCGCTGATGCCGACTAAATTTTGGTAAACTAGTAATTTTTAGCTTTACTTATTAAAACAAACTTACACGAAGAAAAAAATTCAGCTATTTTAACTAGACAGAGGCTCTCTGTTATTATTTAACTTAAACTTAATTGATGCTATCATATTATGAGTAATTATAAGTCAGAATTTTGTGCTTTCGAAGCGCAGCGTTCTGTATACGTATATTGTTTTGCAACTATCGTATACTTTTTTAATATAATTAAGAGGCAATGGAAGTACGTGGCATTGTTTTTATTGCATAAATTAAAGCATTTTGCATATATTATAATGCTGTATTAATTTTGTTTAAAACTGAACTATGTTCAAAATGTACAAAATACATCATTCGTTAATATAACCAGTTCATGCATGCTACAAGGTACACATGAAAATTAAAATATCTAGATTTTTTTCTTGGTTTATAAGAAACTTTTGCGTATGACGTTTCATTAAAATTTAAAATTTGTAGTTCATATTTCACTTACGAAGTTTTTCCATAATAGACATTAATATTTGTTGAATGCTTCGTACTTTTAAGCATCATACACGATTCTAAACTCCCTACAAATTTACTAATTATTTCTATTAAAATACTAAAGAAGTTTGATCAATTAGTGTAGTCTACATAATTTTTTTCGTATACGTAATTGCCTAAATCAACAGAGTCTAATTCAAATCAATTTAGATCGTACGTAATAACGGGAAGAAGTTCGTGAAACGGCTGCACTCAATCGCTTACAACAATAACTTAATTAATCGCCACGACTGACAGCTCTGTACGATTGATAGAAAATTTCCCATTCGCGTCACGAATTTCATTACGAGCCCGGAAAGTTCACAAGCGTCGGAACAATCGGGGTCCGTGTGCCGATGAAAAATTTACAGTGCGAAACACCTTCGTTAATTTTTAGGTCAATCAAATGAAATCGCCCAATGATAAATAAGTTTCGCCAACTTTCCCCCCGGCGGAGAATGAAAGCTCGTTCAGCGGGGAACTTTTTTTCCGCCTCTCCCCTCTCTCTTACCTTGTCCCAACCCCATCCGCCCCCTCCCTTTTTCGATCCCGAGCGCAACAGCGAAACACATTTTTCAGTCGAAGCGTGAAAAAGAATCGAGAGCTCGAATACGTAATTATAAGTTGAAAGCGAGAGAAAATCAACTGTAAAGAAAGACTTTTCCCGAGGTCCCGCTCTATCCCCGTCCCCCCGCTCGGGAAAGTTTTTAAACGACACTGCGAGAGCGCGAGAAGGAACGGGAGTAAAAAGTCCGGGAAGATCCAGGCTCCCTCGCCTCTGTCTCATTTCGAATCAAAAGAGCTGGAAAACCTGGCCGTTTAAAATCGATCACGCGCCGGCTCTCTTACTTCCGCGGATTTGCCCGCGCGGCGAGTTTATTGCGAGCGTCAACGAACCGTGGGGGTGGAGGAGGAATCCTCCGCGGGGGCGGCCGAGCTTTTCTGCAAATCCCCCCGGGCCTTGTATAGTTCTTATTTTCTAGCGCCCCGGCAAGGCGGGAGCGGGGGAGGTCCGCGATCCGGACGCGTTTTGCGTCGGGCCGCGCCAGATTATTCTTCAGATTTGGCGGGCCGCCAGTGCGTGTGTACAATTTACAGTTCGCGAGCGTTCCATTAAGCGCGTTCGGCGGTCCTCCTTTTTCGCGGGCCGCCTGCATGCGCGTGTATCGACTTAATGCCTCCATTTGCCGGCGTTACGAGCCACCGCCGCGTCGACCCTATTTATGCCGCGCGCGGCTGCCGCCTCCGCGGCTTATATGGCACCGGCGGGTATCGAGAATCGGCGAGATTACCGGGGGGATGGTTATTATTGCTACTTGTAAATATAACCCATTGTGCGGCGGCACCCGGCTCTCTCTCTCTCCTCTTCTTCGTGAGCCGAGGAGAAAGTAAGGAGGCATTTTCGTGGTATTCGAACTGTTACCGGGGAGCGGGAGTGGTTTCGATCATGGAAAATCAAGTCCGTTATCGGGTGCACTGATCGAATTGCATACTCGCTCTCTCGCAAACTTCCTTCGGAAAATTGCAGCGTTTCAAGGGCTGAACGTTAATTTGCGCCCGGGTAATATTATGTTGATTCAATGCGTCAACGGCATTTCTCAGCTTCCTGTTTTTCCAGTTTCGAGAGTGTTATTGAAATGCGGAAAATTAAATTTTCACCGAAGAAACAAAAACTGCGAGATCAAAACACTGTGAATAAAGAACGCAGTTTTTAATTAGGTTGTTGCCGTTTATCGCTCTATTAGTACCGCAAAATGGGTTTATTATAGCTAATGATGGCATTCGTCGCTCGCACGAATAATACACAAGTTGTTGGTTAACCATGCGTACAAACGCACGGTTAACGATGCGTATTTTACGAGCCACCAATAACAAATTTGCCTAGTTTAATTAAGCTCCTGCACGAAAACAAAGATCCATTAGAACGTAAATATTCCGTTTATAAAACGGCGCATTACATTATCGTGAAAAATGTAGGGCGCTTTAATCGAGAAAGTTTTTAGAGGCATTTTCGGATCACGGGGGCGGAAAATAATTAATCGGTAATGGCAACAGCCGAGGCAAGCTCGAACGCGCCCCCCGTTAAAAATAATCGCGATTACGTAGGAAAACATTTTCGGCCCGGGGACACTGAAGCAATGGCCGGCGCCGCTCTTGAAAGCCTGCTTTATTCATCATTTAATAAAACGTCAGTGCGCCGGCGGCGGGCAGAGCGCAATACTTTTTCCGTAATCCAGCCGAGCTTGCGCGTACATTAACTTTTTAGCGTCGCGCTTAATCCGTAAGAATAATGTTTGAGCTTACCGAAGGCAAATCGCTAGCTTCGATTGACATTAATCCGCTTTGAGAGCTGCCCGTCCCCCGTCAATGCGGACGCGGCGCACAGAGAGAGAGAGCTGGGGGCGCGACGAGCGAGGGAGAGAGAAGACGCGGATGCGCTTTTTGCACGCTGAATTCGCGCGCGCGCGAAGCGCCAAATTCGAAATGAACTCCGGACGCGGTACAAGCGAGTGCACTCTAAAAGCCGACGGGTGGGGCGAGGCAGAGGCGCAGCGAGAAAATACGTTTAGCTGAACTCCGCGCGCTTATTGCTTACTAACTGGTGCGAGCGCCCTACAGTGGCACTTACTTTTCAGCTCGAGGTTTTGACAAAAACCGGGAGAAGGGGGTAGGGGGAGGGAGCAGGTGGAGGCTTGAATTGCGAAGCAACTTCTTTGGTGATACAAAAGCGCGCGCGGGCACATTGTCACCGGGTACGCTCCTTCGTTGCGTGCGCCTCCGTCAAGCGCGAGCGTTAAAACGAAATTGCTGCCAAAGTGGACTTTCGAAATTGGAATTAATGAAAATTTCGCCGATTCAGGTCCCTGAGCCCCGGCAGTCTCGCTTACATGCGAATGAACTTTCGGATCCGCGCCGAGCTCTATTCAATGGATTTCGACGGAGTGAATTTACGGTTTTACGGGGCACGACCTTTCGTTACCAACGGAATGAAATACATACCGCTTAAAATATGTATCATACGCGAAAGATAAAGGTTCGTTTTTCAAACTGTTTTATTTTAATTTCTTTATGCTGCCTTCTTCCTTTGTTCGTTTTAGTTGTTTTTTTGCGCTCGTGCTTTTAAAATGTTTCGCATATTTCGTTTTATCTGCCAGTGAAATTCTATTTTTATATAAAACAAAAATGGAAAAAGCTCCGTATTGTAACTGTTAACTTAAAATAATGATTTTCGATACGGCGAGACGAAATTAATGGAATAAAATTAAAGTAAAAGAGAAACGTACTTTTATTTTTAACGGGCCAGAGATTCAGATTCAGTGTTTTGTGTCTGACGAAACAGGGATGTTACTACTTAAGCCGAATACTCGATAATTTGCTCATTACCCCCCCTGAAAAGTTTCGATGTTCTTCAATTGTTTCTAAAGCTCCTTTCGATTATGCTATTCAGTTCGGCTGCAGGAGGTCGAACCCCCGAGATTTCGCCGCGCCCCTTTCACGGGAGCGCCTAATTCTCATAGTCAGCGCTCCATATAGTTAGGAAATCTTCTAAATAACTTAGCATGTACCAAACTTGCTAATAGCCCATATACGTATATACAGCTGCATAATCGTCGGCGCACTCGAGTCCCGGCGTTCTCGCGACACTTCAACTTCGCCTCGGCGAGCCGGACTATAGCAGCGGGCTTTGCGCGCATATCCGCCGGGGTAATTCCCCGGTGGGTGCCCGTCCAGCCGTGTGCGTCGCCACCTCGAAGTCGCGGACCAAAATCCTAAACGAAAACGAAGCGCGAAGAAGATTCTACGGCGAAACTGATCGCAGTTGGTGTGGGTCGCATGCGCGCTCCCGGGGAAGAAGCGCCGGAGGCCAAATCGATCTCCCTCTCTCGCTCCTCCTTCCGACTCGGCCGAGTGTGCCAGAAGCTGCCGTCGCTGCACGACGCATATATAACCCGTACACGCGGCCCGCCTTATAACGTTATATAACGCACTCGAGTGGACTGCCCCGTCGGTGTCGCCGCTTTTCCCTCCCCCGCCCTCACTCTCCACGACTATGTGCCCTGTCCCTCTCGCTCTCTCCCTTCAACGACGGTATAAAGTGTAAGGGACGAAAGCTGATGGTCGGCGGTGTTATTGAGAAGTTTCGCTGCGTGAATTTTCGCCTGGATGTGTATGTGCGCGCGCGCGCGTGTATGTATGCAGGGAGAACGGCTCCCTCAGCGGCGAAGATTTCTCGGCGTTTCTCTCCCGGGCGACGAGCGCGTATATCCATGCATGTGGCGTATTTCAGGTCAAGTTAGCCAGTCATATTTTGAAAGCGGCGAAACTCGCCGAGTAACTCGGGCTTTTCGAGTTTAATCATTTTTTTCTCCCTTCAAAGATGTCAAGTTCAAGCGCATTGTTACTCAACGACTTCGCCGAGTTTTATCCCGTTTATGCTCGCCTTTCGGGCTATAACTTTGAAATTTTGTGCTCGATAGGTCTTTCGGATTTTATCGCGGGAGCTATAGTACAGAGCGGAGATTCGAAATTTGTAAAATAATTAATTGAACGCGCTTTTGTTGAACGGTGTAAAAAGTGTAGTTTTTTCTTAAGCGATAACTAAAATCGTTACGTGACTATTACGACCTTTAACGAGGAATGAGGACATTAATTTAACGTTGACTGACCTACATACCACATTTATACGTAATTATGCGCGTGCATGCAGTGCTTGTAAATAATACGACAACGGGCGGGTTAGCTCGCTCGGAAAAAATAAACTATGCCCCGGCAAATTTGATACAAAATTTTGCAGTGAAATTTTATCGTATTTTTCTCTCATTTTCTCAGCAATAATGTTTTTCTACCCATTATTCTAGTTTTCCGCGTCAGTTACGCTCAGTCCGGAATTTGTGGACTTTAGCCTCGAGTAAAAATAAAACCCACTACGCGTAATAGTTTTTTTTTCGTTAATACACACGCGAAAATAAACAGTGAATTTATGGAAATTCGTCAATTATTCAGCAATTAAGTACTTGTTATTTCTCTGTTACCTTGCAATGTGCAAATAATTATCAAAATATATTAAGTCTGTTTAACGAATAAATGCAAAATAAATAAATAAAATAGAAGTCGCCACCATTCAAATAAAGCGACAAACATCAGCAGCACGGAAATAAAATGAAATCTCAATTTTTTGTCCGACCCTCTTCGTATCGAAAAAAGCAATCATTAGAGAAAAGAAGCAAAAAAGGAAGAAAGGGCGACATTAGGAGGTAGCGGAAAAATCGAACGATGCGGCGCAGCTCGCAGTCGCACAAATATCATCGATGGCCGGAAAGTGGGAAACGCGTTGACCGTAAACTTCGATTCTCGAGACAAAATCGCCGCTCTCCTTCGAAAATTTCGCGAAATTGCTGCGAGATGAGGAGGCGGCGGACGCGTCGGCATTCTCCTCGACCCTCCCGCCCCTTCGATATCGCCTCGCGTCGGCTCGTGTGTATATCTGTATTCGCGCGGGCGGACTCGTCGCCCGAGGAGAAAAAACGTCGGAAAGAGGGAGGGGGGGAGAGATTCGCTTCGTCGCACCGACGGCGCACTAAACTATCGTTAGCGGCCCGGCGAATAATGAGGCGGCGACGTCGAATATAACGCTCGAGCGAACGGGCAGGCGTACCGATAACGATTCCTCGTATATGCCGCTCGTCGTTCCCCCCGCCCCAATCATATCGGAAAGAGTCCCTCGGCCCCCGCGCGTAGGGTGGCGAAACGGGGCGCGCGCCGAGTCGTGTCCAATTTGGGGCTGATCATTGTTTCCTCCCCCTTCTGGCGCGCAGTTGGCACGAGCCGCGCCTATTTTAGCGCGCCTCTTATTTGCCGTAGATTACTGCCCCGGCTTTATTGCATGAACTTAGCCCCCCTCTCTTTCGGCCTCTTTCCCTCTACGCGAGGTGTATCTTAACTATCGGGGAGAAGATACATCGGCCGGAAAGTTCCGCCTTGTGGTACGGCCGTGACGCGATTCGAAATCGCGGCGGCGCCCCCCGGGCCCGGGCAAGTTTGATGAACTTTTCTAAAGGCCGCGCGAGCGAGCGGAAAAACGCGGGGCTCCAAATTTATTATTATACGCGCGGCGCGGTTCGTTCCCGGGGCCGCCTGGCCCGGCATTTGCATGTAAGCGAAGAGGAAAAATCGCCCGGAGTGGGGAAACTTTTGTGTTAACAGAGCGGGAAGCGGCACGTAACCTGCACTTCTGCTAAGTCAACTGTAGTAACTTCACTTGAGCCAACAGAAGTTTTGTATTCCCAGACGCCGCCGCCGCCGTCTCCGACGCCCGTCTTGCTTCGGCTTCTCTGTTGTCCCGCATTCATTTCACGGCTCTAAAAAGATATGGAAACGTATTCGTGTCGCATTACAATGCTCCCTCCCCGTGCGCAACTCGAGCTCACCTCGGCGGGTAGTCCCTTGTTTTTAATCGGCCATTAACGCACTTCCGTCATGCGTTACAGTTTTTCAAACTTCGCTGTTCAAAATCTCTCGTTTTCACCCGCGGGAAACTACAGAAACTTCGTAAACTAATGTTGAATGCGGTATAATTTTGAAGCTAAGCTTACACTTCTAAGATTCTTGAATGTAATTAAGTACTAATTAAGGTGAGTGAAGTTAAGATATGGTAGGTTTCTTGAAATGAATGAGGTACTTCAAATAAATTAATTACAATTAATACAATGTAATTAATACAACATCTAACTATCGTCTAAATACTAGGAAAGATATAACAATTTTTTTTTTTGAAAGACTGTCCATAACGACAAATACCTCTTTTATTAAGAGTTAAACTAGAAATTAAACCTAATTTCTAATGAAGAAATTCCATTAATGATTTTTCATCCAAAATACATCGTTTTGAGTTTAGCGTCTCTAACGTGGGCATTTTCCACATAACAAATCTCATTTTGCATCGAGATCCAGCGGCCGAGCGTACAAATGAGGAACAAGCCGACTAACAAGGAGCGCGGCGTTCCACAGCGGTATACCCTGAGCCGGTATCGCTGTCAGGGAACAAAGATGCGAGGGAGATAGCCGCGGAGGACCAGGACTTCCTCCCCGGATCCTCTATCTCACGAATCGAGAGTGAGGAACTCGCGCGCGCAGCAGCCACCTAACTCCCTCTCCCCGGGGGCAACGCGAGCGAGCGTGCGGCTCCCTTCCGCCGTCAAAGGTGTGCCTCGACAATTATCCCGAAATGCGTACAATTACTTATCGGGCGGAAAGCCGGGAACAGAGGGCCCCTCCCCCGTTAGCGCGCGTCGCGAGACTACCCGGGTCCGACGAGATTGGCAGTTCCGGCTCCCCGCTGGATAACCCCCTCCTCTCCCGCGCCGCGTAGGAATCCCGAAATTGTTCTCGCTTAGTTAGGCGCGCGGCTGCCGTGAGGGAACTCGCCGTGCTCGATCGATCGGCAAAGTCGCCGGCGCCGCAGTCAGTCAATCCTCGGCCGCGCCCGGCGGTGAGCCCGCCGCGTTTGTCTTTCGCGCGCCGCGGCCGGGCTCATTGGGGCAAGGCGCGAGCATCGGCCGCCGGCCGCTTCCTGCCCCGCGCGAATGCCGCCCCCGGCTGCCAGGATCGACCGGATTCTTAGCGGAAATCGTTGCGCGCTATGCATCTTTCAGCAGCGGTGGCGCGTGACCGAGAGCCTGCATAATGCACTAGCGCGGCCCGAGACGAGCTCGTCCGTCAAATATTTGATCGGCTCTCGGGTCCTGCAAATAGGATGAGTAGACCTGCTTCGTTAGCGGAGAAAAATAGGTTGGGAGGATTAGGAGAGGTTTAGTAATGGAGATAAGAATACAGGGGAGCCGATTGATTTTACTGTTTGATGATGCGTCGGTTAACGCGCTGGAGCATCGAGGAGAATACAAATGAGCGTCGTGGAGCGTACTAACTGTGGAATACGGACGACAGCGATTTTACTTTTTCACTCGCGATGCCGCAAACGTAAATTTCAGTCGGAACTCCGTAATGGATCCTAAATATATTTAAGCAAAAATAGAAGTGAAAATTTAAAACGACAGCCTGTGAGGTATTGATATTTAATGGAGGCGGAGCTTATTGTTTCAACGCTTTTTTTAGAAGCGCCTTTGCAAAATGGGTTCAATCTCCTCCAAGACATCGTAAAAATAGACCTTTTAGTTTTTAATGAATGCAGCTCAAAAAAAAAAAAGAAAAAAGTTAAACCCTGTTAAAATATTCAAGCAGCTTTCCTGTTTGCGAAGTTTACTGGCGGGCACCAGACGACACATACATTTAACTGCCAGCTAGAGGTTGAATAATGAAAAAGTCATTGTTGAGTAGCAAAAGCAAGCTTCACTTCAGCCGGTCTCGCAATCAATTTCCAAAATAATTAAATAACAATTTCAATGTCAGCGTCAATTTCTCGCCTAAGTAAATCAGAAAAGGTATTGGCGCGAAAATGATACAGAGGAAAGTTCAGCCGATAGGAGGAAAGCTTACATCTCAGGGGAGCTTGATCGGGATGCGAATATTCTTTCCATAAAGTACAAGCTCACGCGTTGCTTTCTTCGCGTGATTGAATTTTGACGAAAAGACAATTTCGGCAGTAGACTATTCCTTGCTATGCTTTACTTCATTTATCAACATTTTCCTAAACAGCGAAAGTAAAGAATTGTTGAAAAAAAAGGATATAAAAGAAATAATGCAAAACTGAATGGAAGTCGAGATGAAATTGATTGTGAAGTAAAAATTCCTTGAGTCGAGTGCAAGATGTAAAGCGTAAGCCGCTTGATCCCTCAAAGAGCTTGTTGCAAGAATTCGCGAATATTCGTAAAATCTCGGGAGAGCTATGGCAATGTAGAGTTGAACGACCCTCGGCGTTTCAGTGGAGTTTACGCCGTAACGCCGCATCCCCTTAGAGCAATAATGCACTTAGCCGTACCCAAGAAAATTTTTGCGTAACAGATTGAGATGCGAAGATAAAGTTGTGTCAACCACCTTTTAGACTAACCGTCAGCTCGCCTTACTCATCATTGCAGTGCTTTCAAATGAAGCACCACAACAATTAATGTACAGAATTTATTTTATTTGTTTATATCTAGTTATTTTAAGCTAGATATCGCTGTGTTTATGAAACCGTATCATAATTTAATAATTATTAACACTTCGCTAAATAATCTGGATTTAGGATTCCATTTCGTTTCAAATATACGCGAAGTAATTGCAATTAAGAAAATTATTTAAATTATGCACGATGTAAAAAGAAAATTTTAACTTTATAACTTGCAAAGAAAAAATTAAATTTTGAGTGTGCACTTAAAATTTTTAACACACTAATTAATTTTTAATTTTCAACGTTTCATTATACAACACGCTCCGTTCTTATAATATTCACGTACGCGATTTTTTTACTTACTCCACGAACTTTAATCTACATAAAATTACGCCTGATATTCAAAACTGCGAATACCGTAAATAAAGCAATTGCGTACTTTTCACGAGCAAATGCAGCACCGGCACAAGCCTCTAGCGCTCCTTTGAAAAAAAACGCATTATAGACGCGCGGCGAAAATCCGATTGACGCACGATCGCGCCAAAAGAGCGCCGCGCGCACGACAAAGAGGAAATATCGCCGTCGAAATGAGAGAAAGGGAGGAGGGTACAGCGGGGGTGCTCGGAGAGCGACGGGCACTCGTGGGGGGGAGTCGCCAAACTGCGCAGAGGCCCCGAAATTGCTAGATCATTTTTTTTTCGGCGCGCCCGCCGAAACGGATACGCGCTCCGGCTTTTTCCGCGGCGCAGAGGTGCACGTCGGGCGGGCGGGTGGGCGAGGGGGAGGCGCACGAACGCGCGCGCGCGCGATTTCCTCCGAAACGCGAGCCCCGGGTTCGTGGCTTTTCGAGAGGGAAATGTACCTCGTGCGTCTCTCGCGGATCGATAAGCGAGGCGGCGCATGGCCGCCGAGGGAAGCTGCTGCTGCGCCGCCGCCACCGCTACAGCCACCGTCGCTCGGGACATTATACTTCGGCCGAAGACGTGACGTAATCGTTGCTCGCCTCGTCATTTTCTCGTTCTCCTTTTGCCTCCTTTTTTTTCGACCGCGGAAATCGAGACCCGGCACTTTCTGTCCCTCTCTCCCGGCTGCTCCGAGCAATGCGCTCGCCGTCTCGAGGGCCGATTTCGAACTTTGTTTCGTAATGGTCCGAGAAGTTCTTTTTATTATGCAAGTTAAATCGATCATTCGCGCGGTACGGTTGCTCTTTACCTGCACTTGGCGGGTGTAAAGTTTTATTTTCACGGAATATCGCGGGGGTATTAGTTCGTCTTTCTTTCATTTTTTTTTTTACATTCAAATTTATACTTTAATAAAATAAGAGAAATTTAATGCAGCTCGTAAATCTCGTATCTGAAAAATGTAATAATGACCCGGGGGAATAAAATGTGCGCTTCCCATTCAAATCGAGGATTTAGTTTCACACGAAATGTAACTCCGCAAATATAATGTGCTTTAAAAGTCAGCTCATCTTACAGGCTTGTATTTCTTTTCTTACTTTTTAAGGGACTTTAAGATACGACGTATAATCTGATACTCCAATACTGTTTCAACCAAGAAAATTTCATTGTTTAAAGTAGAAAATCTGCATAACTGCGTTCTTATTCCGTGATCGACCAATTATTTCTTTGAGATCTACAATATCCTAAAATTTTCGGAACCAAATCTTATTTATCAAGTTACTGAAGCGTAACGAAACTTTTAGGACATCCTGTATATCTAGTTATAAATAACGTATTGAGGGCATTAGTCTTAGATTCTGAAGTTATCGTGATATAAATAGAATTTCCAATTCTTGGAAGATATATGACGCTGTTGAGAAAAGTTTATTTGAAACATTGTCACGACGAGCGCCGATCCATTTCTTGATTGAGACGAAAAAGAATCTCCTCGGTGGAAATAGCGGGAGCACTCGGAGCATCTCTTAATCCGGAGTCAACATCGTCAGGTCATAAAAGACGCGTGCGATTAGCGAAACAACGACAGCGTATAATTTTAATTAGATCGACTGCTCGGGGCTGCGCGGCGCTTCACCCTTCCCTCATATCCCTCTTCACTCGGCTAATAAATTGAATTTCAATCTGGCGCTCGGCACTCTAGTGGCGACTTTATTTTCCTCGCTCGGCGGTCCGGCCGCACGCGACACAATTAGCTAATGTTCTCGCGCGCAACATAAACACATCGCTGGGGGGTATTTCAAAAACACCGACATTTCAACTGCTCTCTTCTTCTCGCTGCCTCTCTCTCTCTCCCTCCCTTCGATGCAACGCGTATCGTCCGCTTCCGCAGCTCCCTGCGTGGTAAAATATTTTGGGTCGGCCGATAAAACGCTTTCGGAGGCGGACACGATTTCGCGGCGGCGTTGCTGCGAAATACCGAAAATCGCAAAGCGATACGGTATCGTTCGTTTCCCGGATTTTGAACGATGACATCACGGCGCAGCGTTAATTAGTAAATGTTTTTGGCATGACTCGCTGCGCCCGAGCTCAGCGGCAGACGGTTTTGTTGGTCGGGGCTAAATTCAGTTTTTAAAACAATTTACCGTGACGTTAGTAAAATATAGACTAGAGCGCGATTTCCCAAGCCAGTAGCGCGCACTTTCTGCTTGATATATTGTTCAAAGGCTGAATAATGCTTTGGCCGAGCTAATTAGCCGGCACTATTCGTAATTGCGGGTTTATTGTGCTTCAAAATTAATGTGTTTCTTAAGATTTTCACAAACCAGCGTAAAACGTAAAATATCGATAATTCAAATAAATTCATAAAATTATATTGTATGCATTATATTTTATGATTATATTGTATTACCAAAATCTACCGAAGAATTCAGTATGAGAATGTCATTTTTAGTTAACAAAATAAAAAACTTTAGTAGAAACTTCTCAATAAATTTCTAGCTGAAAAATAATACAATAACAGTCATTACAAAGAAAATGTGCGATATTTATGAATGTAAGAAGTCATACATATTGTTACTCAAAGTAAATATTTAGTTATAATAAGTATATAGATAAAAAATAAAAAAGAATAAATGAATAATTACGTCGCAACATTAATAAATTAGATTTAAAACAAGTTGTAAAAAAGTGCAATGTCATCAAGGAAAACACTGACAAATAGCTGTGGAGAGCTTGCGTTTCTTAAAACACGAACTGTGGCCGCGCTGCGAAACGAGGGTGCGACGACAAGCGGTGAATGGGGCTTTCGTCAATTTATGGGAGGGATGAGAGGCGAGGCCCGGGAAGGTGACGCGCGAGGCTCGCGAGATTGAGATTGCAAAGTTTTAATGGTTCCCGGAGACGTCTGCCGTCAAGACGTCGGACGCGGCGTCCCACGTGCGCGGCGACGTGTGCGCTCAGCCCCGCCGGTGGTGAGCAAGACGCCCGGCACCCGCGAAGCCCCGACGATGCACGAGCAGAGTTATTAAGAAATCTCGTTAAGAGGATGCCGAACTCGCCGGTATCTGTTTAACCAAACCTACGTAGGCTTTCCCGACGATTCGCCGCGGCGTCGCTTTGCGAGGCGCGATTGTTTTCGCGGTTACTTTGCGTAATTGATCGATGTTTATTTAATGGCCAAGAGTTGCATTTATTTTTGTAGTGTTTTATTAAATTTAATAAAAAGAATTTGATAGACCGTTTCGAAAAACATGAATTTTAATGACCTTTTGAACTACATTTGAAATTTAACAAACTTGGTAATTTAAAATGAATTGAGGGGCATTATGAAAACAATGAATGTACTTTAAATTTTTTTTTAATGAAAGCGCTTTGAATTCAATGCACTGTGAAATGAAAGTTAAGTGGTAGACAATGAAAAATGTTGTATTTGCATTTAATTAATGCATAGCTGTAAAATTAGCTTTCAGTACCTTTACATTCAATTTCTAGTATATATTGTTGATGACTATTGTTGTATCTATAAACAATTTCAAAGGGTCAACTTATCAAACTAATTGAACTGAACCTGTGATTTTAAGTTTATGAATTTTACCAATTACGGAATTACTGAGTCCATCAAATTACGCCATTATCACCTTTCTACCACTTTTACATCAAATAGGCTATTGAGTTTTGTAGGGTGCGCATGTCGGTGCATGTGTATGCGTGAGTGGTCGTCTTACGTCGAACCACGTAGAGAACGACGCCGAGAAAAGCTAACGCATGCGGCGCAGGCTACGGGTGGGGCCCTTTGTTTCGCGGCCTTTGACGCTCGTCCTCTTCAACAACTTTGAGCTGCTCGCGTGCAATCTGAGCGCTTTCCCCTCTCTTATGGAATATCACCGACCACTACCCTCGGTACGGAAACTCTAAACCCTAAAAAATTTTTAAACAACGTACGTCAAAGGAAATCAATACACCGAAGTTCCAAGAAAATAATTGCGCTATAATTACTCTCGCCATTCCCTAGATTAATCAATTGTAGCCAACTGATGAAGCTATTTTAAATATAATCGTAAAAGGAGATTCGAACTGCCCAAGTATGTCATAATCGGATTATAATTTTTGGTCTGATTGTAGGCCACCGCGTAATTCGAATATCGAATCATCTAATTCGCTCTAATATTACTCCTAAACTGCACAGCACTAAATTATACCCATTTCGGATGATTCGGCCAGTTCTATTACCGAATTATCTGCCGGGGCAAAGTGATTGTCATCGAGCGAAAATCATAGGATTAGCGGAGCTCTAATAGAAATATTCGGAACTTCAAACGAAGAACCAATAATTCCCAATCAAATAAGCGGTAATACACCGCGGAATCGCTTCCATCCTAAAGTACCGTATAGCATCTCCGCGGCACTAAAGTTCTTTTATTTTTCAGCGCGACCGACGCCGTCGGCCGGGTGTCAAACGACTCCAGACCGACCGACATTTTACACGTCGGCGCGGCCGCGATACGCGACGGCACGGAGCCGATTTTTTTCTCCTTCCTCCTTGCCGGCGCGGCCCCGTTACGGTCGTTGCACGATAAGCCATCCGTCTCTCTCGAGCGCTGCGCGAACGCGCGCAGCCCGCGCGAGAGCCTGAAAATGGCCGGAGGATCGCCTCGGCCGGCTGAGGGATCGGCGCTTCCGGGGACTCGAGCTACGGCCCTCGACCCCCCCGCCGCCACCCCCCGGGTAAAAACGCTCTGCAACGAACGATAATGATCGTTCGACACGTGAGCCGCGGCGGAGCCGGCGCGCTCGGCCTCCGGCGACCGCCGCCTCGGCCCCTATCGCATTATGGATCGCGCCACCCGAAGTATATTGCTATAAAGAGGAGTTATGGCGGCTCGTATTCCGAAACTAGCTGGCGTTTGCATTCGGCCGCGGCCGAGGCCCCGGCCATTTTTCTCCCGGCGAATCGATGAAACGCAATTTCCGCCGGACAAAGTACGAACGCGAGATCTCGGCGGTGGTTATATAGCGAAAAATGAAAATAAAAAAACGAACTGAAGGAAAGCCTGCCTGGGCGGGGAGCAAACAGGGCCACCGGACCGAAAAGCGGCTCTGTTTTCCTCGGGATGCACCGATACCGGGAAAAAGAGTGCACCGTACGTACGCCCGCCGGATCCCGCTCGCACGGTCGGTCGGAAAAATTGACTGAATATCAAATGTCGGTGCACCGTATGGTTTGCTGGCGAATCTTCGGCCGGCTTTTAGCCCAGGCCAGGCGAGTCCGATGCCCCCTTTGATCTGCTCTCGCAGCGCGATCTTATTTGCTTCGCATTACGGGTATTGATTTTTGCGCGATGCCGCTCCGCACCAGCGACGTTGCTCGCTCCTTTTTTTCCTTCCACCCCGGATGCAGCGTGCACCGGAGTAGAGGCTGCTCCGGGCGGGGGTGTGTGCGCCGCAACGTTACTTACATCGGGTTAGAAAATATCTTGAAAGGCGCCAGCCGATGCTTCGATATTTGCATAAAAGTGTACGCACACTTTAGCGAGCTCAAAGAAGTCTTAGCGGCAGCGCGAGTCGATCTTGCTTGATTATTTATTTTTGCTTCAATGATACGTAAATTCGAGAAATCTAGGTCATTTTGAGCACAGTGGGTTATTCGCTTGCTATCAAATTGAGTCACGCATTCTTTTCACTCGAATACTGCGGTACGTCGTTCAGAATTCCTTCGTTAATTGCAGTAATGCGTTTAATTGTTTCAGTATTCAGGCGATTTCCCTTGCATAAATTAAACGACCAAAAATTCGTATTTCGAGAGTGGATGAATCACAATTGGAAATCCTCGATTTCGCATGACTAAATTCGCACAAATGTAACTCCACGATGGTCGCTCGTACGTTTCGTTTATTAGATGGCTACTTTAAGATAAAGGATGCGACGGATAAAATCAACGGATCCGTTATTTTATTAATTCGATATATTTTCCGGAGACAAGCGGACTGGAGAGGGGCAGCCATGAAATTAACCGGCAAAAGATGAAAAAGAAGCAAAAGGAGAAGGTACTCGAGGCGCCAGAAAAAAGTACATCACTTAATCTTGTAAACTCTGAAAGAGCACAATGGAGCCGAGCCGAGAGAAAGGCGAAAGAGCGCGAGAACGAGAGGCAGAAGGTGGAGAGAGAGCGAGATGGAAGGCAGAAAGAAGTCCGCTGTTGGGCGAGGAGAAGCGAGGGAGGCACCGGTGCATAACCGCACTTAATATTATTTTTTAATGAGCTCGACACATCGCAGTCATTAGCGGAACAAAGGACGTGTGTGCGCACGCGGCCGGGGCCCGGCGCCTCCCCCGCTGCCTCTTTATTCGGAAGCGTCGGCACATAAAACCCGGGCTATAAGGCTCGCTCTCTCTCAGCCCGGGTGCCCCCGTGAAAGCCGAGGGCGCGCGCGCGACGTGACGTGCCTAGTCCGATTGACAAAGTGGCGCGGCAGCTCTCTCCTCTCTTTCTCGGGCTCCGCCGCCTTCCCACTTCAGGCCCACTTGATCCGCGTGTCTGAAACACACGCCGAGAGCCGCTCGAGAGCATCTCCTTAACCCCAAAAGGCAGCGCTCGCGAGAAAGGCGGGGAGAGCGCGTGCATTTGCTAGTCAGCGGCATTAGGTTGAGTGCGAGCGCGCGGTCCGCGCCGCCGCCGCAACTCGGACTCGCTTAGTTGGCTCGCCCCCGCCCCTTTATCTTCCGACAGCTCGCCTGTATTTCGCGCGCCTCCTTCGGCGCCATATATTTTAACCCTAAATGGCCCTGGCCTCCTATCTTTATACGTCCATCCGTCTAGCGGCTCCCCCTCGCCCCTTCCCTCCGTCTCGCTTCTGCGACGGCGTCTTCGCCTCTTCCGTGTGGTGGTGCGCGCGCGCGCGTAACCCTACGTGCGACGTGTGCTAAACCCGGCCGACCCTCTTTTCTTCTCCTTCGCGGCAGTCGGTTAGCCCCCGCAATGACTAACTTTTCGCTAATCCCTTTTTGAGTTCCCCTGCTTCGCGAAGATAGACCGACCGACTAAACTTACCCCCTTTTCCTAACTGACGCTGCCACGTGCGTGTATTTTTTTTTAAGCACCCTTTCCGAACACTGACTCCGTCTTCTTTTTCCTCGAAGTTTGACGATTCCTTTGTTTCAGAGGGAAAAAAGGAAGGTATTACGATAATTACGGTACGACCGCACTGGGACTCGGCAATAAACTGGTGGGAATTAAATACTGGTGGTGCCGCGTAAAAAAGGGTTCGAACGATGGAATAAAAAAAATACGACTATTGCATTTTTATTTTTTTCCCTCTCGCAGTTCGATAAAAATTTCCTCGATGTAATTTTCCATTACTTTCTTATTCCTTGCGATGCAATGCGGCGTGCATTAAAAATTCGGGATGTATGAGTATTAATGGAGCCTCGCGCGGCATAAGTATTACGGTCGATGATTGCATTATTCCCGAGCTTAACCTGTTCGCAAAATAGAAAGTTATTTCAATGAAAATAAGTTTCCATTCCCCGCGAAGGTAAATAAATCCGTAAAGTGCATTACCAGCTGACGTACCCCTCGCACACCCTATTCGTGCGCTAGAATTTCAATATGCTTTGAAAGTATGTATCCAGGAAAACTGTCACGTCCGAAATTTTTCGGCCGGGATAAAAAAAAGCCTCAATTTGCATAAAACTTTCAATATGAGACTCGGAACAAAAAGGAAGAGGAGAGCCGTGGCCCGGCGTATACAGCCCAGGGGGTGCGCGGCGTTTACCCCGAACTCCGGTCAAAGTGTAATCATCCTCTCGTTTCCCTCCGGCCGGAATTTCTGGATTGATCATGAAACGCTTAGGGCATGAATCAAACCGCGTCGACGCGCCGGCAGAACGACTCTGAATATTGTAAAGGCTCTTCCGCCAGCCATAAAGTAACCGGCAGGCTCGGGGTGAAAGCGAGGGCGGGGGCGGCAAAGCGCCGCGCGCGGTTCGCGCCTAGCGCGTCGGCCCGTAGCGCGCGCTCGCCTCATGAAAGATTGTCCGGATGACCCAGTTTGATTGACAAAGCTCCGGCCTACGTTTTCGTATTTATAGAGAGCCCGACGCCAGGCCGAGCGGCTCGCTCCATTGTACACTTTATTCTCCGGCGGGCGTAACGCGAGTTTCCGCGCGATAAATCGCTAAATGGAATTGCTTACGCAAAACGCGCCCGCTCGGCCGGGGAGTTGCCGCGAGCAAATAGTGCCGATTGATCGGCGCCGGAGGAGGGGGGAGCAAACTTTTTTAAGCCTCGGCGCTAAATCTCGTCGGCTGACCGCTCTTATCGGACCATCGAGGGCTTACGGGCCCGGAGGCCGTCTTGCAAAGCAGCCCGCGCTGCACTCGGACTTTAATGGCCTGTATACAGCTACTGTGCCGGTCGAAGTACGCGCGCGCGAATATCGAGCCGAGCTCGCGCGCCTCCGGGGAGGAAAAGCAGCCTCTTAAGAGATCGCCCGCTGGGATGGCTCGGGCTTTTTCCGCCCGCGGCCGACCGGCACGCAAAAAGCATTATTAAAGCGACGATAATAATCCCGGCGAAAAAGCCCGGGAACCGGCCGACGAAATTTAAAACGACTCAAGTCGGGGATTTACGGCGAATCGCATTAATTTTTATTACCATGTCGGAATAATTTTTGCGCGCTACCCCCGGAGAGCTCCGGGATTACCGCGACTTCCGTGGTGTAATTTTTATGAAAAAAAGGACGAGAAGAAAATCCCCGCGTATACAGTCCCTCCTTGATCCCTCGTGAACCCCCTGCCCGCACACCAGCGACCTGCTACCCGATACAGTCGCGCGTCACTTCCCGAATGCCCACGTGTAAAGGGGAGAAGGAGCGAGGGGAGAGGCGGGGCGCGATGCGATGACTTCACCCCGTGCCGCCGCGGTATCCCCGGGATATTGCGGACGCTTTACGAAATAATTCCAAGAATTCCAGGTTACCGAGAGAGCAAAATCTCTCTTTCTCCCCCGCGCTCGTAAATTGCAACAAGGCTAAAGTTCCCCAGCTCGTTGCTGGTCGAGCAATATCTATAGTAATCCGGTGACACATGGGAAATCTTCGGGACTGTTATACAGTACTTTTCAATAAAACTTTTGACTCGGCGGAGTGAGAGGGGGCCACGTGTCCCCGCCCCCCACCTTCCCGGGCGATAGCGCGCCCGGTATACCTAGAGAGCTACCTCGTCGCCGCGCTGTACTTGGCGCATTCTTCCAATTGTCCGCGACTTGAATTCTGCGCTCTCTCGTACCCCCCGCCCATCCCCTTGATTTCTCCTCTTTTCCTTGGCGCGGGCCTCTGCCTCCGGAACACTTTTTCCCCCGGCTCCCGGAGAAAAAGGCGAAAATACTTTCGCGTTATTTCTGACGACGGGCCGGGGCGATTCGCGCGCGGCGGATCAACCGGAATTTTTCGCCCCTCCTCCACGGCTCCGGCTGCCAAGTCTTGACAAATTATTTTTGTACTCGCCCGGGGCTTTCCACGACGCGCGCGGAAGGCTCGCCTAACGCGGAGCCCGGAATTCCCTCCTATCCTCCTTCCAGCCTCCGCCACGAAGTGAAAATGTCGATAAAGTCGACGCGGCTGTCGCGACGTTCACCAAAACGTTACGGACGTCCCCTTTAAGAACCAGTGTAACTCGATGGACAAGAATTTCGCCGGTGCAAATCTCGGGCCAGACTGGGAAGCACAAAGCTCGCTAATCACCTAAAAGCTTCACGCTCGCCCGGGCGCGATTTTACACGTCTTTGGCGCCCCGTTAATATTCTTAATGATTCTACACTTCATGTAGAAAGTAATTTAGTAATTTTCAAATTATACAACTGCTTGAAAACTGAATCGCTCAAGCTCGAACCTCTCTCTGCACTGCGTTTATCAGTATCAATCCCGTATCGCCCCTTAACGTCGACGGCTCTTTTTTGTCCATAAAATAAATAGCCGCTCTTTCCCGCTGACGTGCAGTTAATTAATCCATCTTCAGAATTAATTTATAAAGCAAACGGGAGCGCGGCGATCTCCCGGCCGAATCTCCCCCAACGCGACTTGTCCAAACGGAAAAGAAAAAGGAGCCCGTCTGAGAGGCAACGAGCCGCCCGATCCGATCGGTCGGTGTGCTCTTCCAATAAGCCGCGAGTGTCCACTCGTAATCCGAGGATCTCTCGAGGGGCGTTTAACTGCCCCCTCGCCCACGTGCCCGGCGCCCCGAAATAAAACTCGGACTCGGTCGACTCCGGCCCGATCTCCCCCCGCACATGCAAACCCACGTACGCACAGCGCGCGCGTTACCTCTTTTTCGCGCGCGTGCACGCCGCTGCCAAGTATCCACAGGTTGTCGATTCTGATGGACGCGCAATCGCGGCCGTTGCCGTTGCGAGTATCCGCACCCATTGCGCTGGGCGGAATGGCGCACGCACAACTACCAGCGCACTTGACCCGGTTATCCTGAGCGTTCACCAGCAATAGTGGCACGTACGTGCGTGTGCGGGGGGGTCTAGGGGCGCTTTCCTTTCTTCTCGGGCTTTCAATTCGGAAATCCCGGAGCGATGGCCGAGGGAAATGCGGAAGAGCCCCGGGCGCTGTTCTCTTTAGAGAATGGGGGCTTCCTTCTCCGAGGAGCGTGAATGATTAGGCGGTATCAATATTGGCGCTTGTATGTGTATATATACGCCCTGGACGTTACGCCACCCTAATCTATTTTCCGAGCTCTTGTGTATACAGCCGAAACCTCAGCCGTTTCATTCATGCCCGCCGCCAACGCGGATTGAATTACTCCGAGGCTCTCAAGACGGAACTTAAAACTCAAGACGAATTCTTCAAGTTTGTGTCTACTTCCGGCAATATCTTCATTTATCTTTGCATTGCGCAATTTTAGAGGATCACGGATGTTGGATGACGAATCAGAGAGAAAAAAAAACACGGATTCCGCAGCTTCAAAAGAGCCATGGCACCCTGATTTTTTCGGGCAAAAGCCCCGTCGACGTGGAGGTCCTGTGTCTTGGTGGTTCGCGATCTCCGGAGAAATTGCCGGGTCGCTCCGCGACAGCTCGCGCACGTCCGGCCACAAGCGGCGTTGTCTTCAGTACAGCCGCCGTAAACACGGGCCGATAGTCTTCTGGTAATCCTGCTAAGCGGGGCGAGGAGAGAGAAAAGGGGTGGAACGACGGGCCGACCGAGAGATAACAAGAAGTCGCCGAGAGGCCGGCAGCTCTCGGTATCCGATAAACCTTGACAAAGCGGATAAGTAAACCTCGGCAATACGCGCCTCGTCTCTTTTTCGCCGGCTAATGTGTGCGTGTGTTGCCCGCCCCCTCCCCATCCCACCCTCGCACCTCGGAGCGCACGCTCGGCCTAACGCACACGCGGTGCATGTGCGTGTACAGGCGCGCACACGCTCATCGGCACACACAGGTGTCCCGTAACTGGTCGCGCGTCTATCGATCCATTGAACACGGCGTGCGCTTCCGAGCGACCCCTTTCCTCCGAGAGCGTTCTCCTCACCCCGCCTCCCTCTTGCTCTCACCTCCGGCCTCCTTTTTTTCTGTATTTTCCTCGACCCTCCCATTCTCTCGCCCAGCGCGCTGTGTGTTAGAGCCATTTAATTTATTTTCATCAATTTTCCTCGTCGCCGGCGCGCGCGCGCCCGGTTCTATCTCTAGCCCCGGCGGGGGAGGCTGCGCGGCCGGAGGAAAGCGGTTTGATGCCGGGGAAATTTTCTCGGCTGCCGCTTTAGCGCAGACGTCTCCTACGCGCTGTACGGGGACCGAGATAGAGACGCAAGAGAGAGAGAACAGGACGATAGGGCGAGGAGGGAGGGAGGACGAGAAGTAGGAGACTACGGCGCGCCGCTGCAGCCGGACGAGCTTCCGCGTTCTGATACGTTAGCCTCGGCAAATTGAGGCTCACTCGCTCCCGCGCTCGAGAGCTAGCAACTTTATCTCCTCTCTCCCGCGGATCAATGTCTGCTTATTACGCGAGAACGTCCGTGGGGACGGGGAAACGCTCTCCCGGCTAGATTCGCCCGTCTTTCCCTTTTCCTCCGAAGTGCGTGCGTTAGCCGGGATCCGCGAGATCTTCGTCGGCGGGCGCGAGCTTTGTCTGCACGTGCGGAGGCTCTCCTTCCCTTTTTTCTCATCGAGCTTCGCGCCGCTTATTCAACGTCCGCTCCGGCGGACATCCTCGTTTCGCTCCCCGGATCCAATGGGCTGCGAATCTCCGGCCGCTCGGAAAAACGCAATTTCTCTTTCGCCCGCGCGCGCATACGGACGCGTGCCGCGCGTATCTCGCCCCGAGCTCCGCTTCGTTGCGCGCGCGGCTCCTATCGTCGGGGGTTGATACTAATCGGGTTTCCGCCGAGATCCGAGAAGGGAATAACGCGGCGCTGACTCCCACTTGGAAGGTCGAGCCAATATTACATCCGAGCGCAGATGGATCGCTATTTGCAGACGCTACGTTATTCACTCGCCGTTACATATTGCCGTGATTTAGACATAATCCGAAGACCCCCCGTCGTGTTTTCTCCCGCGCGGCGGATAACAAATAGCTGGTAAAATTTTATTCGCTCTTCCTCGAATCGATAGAGCGACGATTTCCGCCTTATCGCGCGGAGCACGGAAGCCACGACTGCAGCGGGCATCGCAGCCACCGCTAACGATCCAACGATTTTCGGGGAATCGGGTATTTCGAAAAAATAGCTCGCCGCGCTCGCTCCATCGAATTAAAGCAAAGTGGAGCGCGGCGAGAGTAGAGCGATTTAAAAAAAAAAGAGAGTCAAAAAAAACGGCGAGGGAAGGGAAGCTCTCACAGGAAGTATTGAAATGCGCGAGCTCTCTACCACCTGTGACCACTGGGAAAAGCGCCGGGCGCTGCAGCGGCAGCAGCGGCGGGGCACTGCGGCACGTATAGCTCACTCTCGCCGGGGATACTCCCCTTTATTCCGGCTATATACGCGGCTCTTTAGCTCGGGGCTCGGGTATCGTCGATTCGCATCGCGGAGCGTGCAAGTGAGCGAAAGACTGTGCTAGCCGCGCGGAGAGGAAAGAGAGACAGCCGACCGGCCGGGGGATGTCTAACACAGTCCGGCCTACGCCCCGGGGACTGCGGTCTGTTTTCCACTTGGTCAAGTGGCGCTGTGCGCTTCGCTCGCGTACACCCACCCACCCCCACCGGCATCCTCCGCCGAGCGCGCGCGCTCTCTGTACGTATCTCTTCACGCGGAAAGCGTGTACATCAGCGGGAGGAGAGGCGACTGCCGCCGCGCCGCCGTTTCGAGGAGTCCGCGAGGACGTGCGTCGAGACGCGGGGGGCAGTGTCCCCGTTCGATTTTCGATAATGCCATTCATCATTAGCGTGTTCAACTCGCTCCTCCCTTTTCTCCCCCCGTATTCTACAACTCGCTTCGCGATTATTTCACGCGCGCCGAGCACTGTTCCATGAGTTTTTCATACGGCTTTTTCAGAGCGCGCGCGTCAGCTGGCCGCGGGCGTCAAGTGCGCGCGGATTATCAGAATTCATCGGCGCGATAAAAAAAACTGGAGCAGCCTGCAGTTATTTTAAACTTTTCATTTAAATGAGTTTTGATATATTGCCAACTGCGATGAGTTTGCCACTCGAAGATTCCAGCCAGTTAGCGATTCTGTCGGCCTCTACGAAAATCAATTACGACGGGTTCAATTAATTAGTCGTCGACATATTTGCAAGTTGATACTCCGCGCGCGGATGGCAGACTCTCAGCCGTGTTTATCGTGCCGCGCGTTATTGTGGGTTGCAAACAAACATCCGGCGTATAATTATCAACAAAAACAGACCTGCTCCTCGCGCATCGACTGTACTCGACGGTTGTCGTGAAAGGGCGCACGGCAAACAAAGTCCGAATGGTGCGAGTCTCAAGGCGTTTAAAATTCTCAAGGCGCGGCCGATAAATTCAATCGCGAGCAAACACGACGGACGCGGCCGAGGGCCGGACCCCGATCGCTTCCAATCTCGGCCGGGAACACTGCACGGGGGCGCGTGCATTGAGCGCGCGGTACACTTCGTCTGGTCCCTCCCTTCCTCCGGGGCCGGGGGCACTTTCGCCCTGTCGCGCCCGACCCGAAAAAGGAAACACATTGAAGAAATACAACGGGGCTATCTGCGGACGTCCAAGCGGCCCCGGGGCGCGATTCTTCCCGGATGTCTGTGCATACCCCCTCCATTCCCTTGACCTACCGACCTTTCTCTCTCTCTCTTTCGCCGCGAGAGATATCTCTTTAGCGGATAATCGAATAATCGCGATTTACTTAGTACCCATTTAACGGGCCAACTCCGAAGATATTACCCGCTGCTAGGGTGTATTACGCGAGCGCTCGCCCAGATAGCGAGGAGTTATAACTGCAGTTTGCCTAGGAAATTTTACATAATGTGGGTCGGGAGTGAGAGCTGAATTATTGGGTTACACTCGAGAACACGAAAAGTATCAGGGGGGAAGTCAATATTCAGGCTTAAAATTTAAAGTTCTCATGTATATATTATAAAGCGATCGTCTGCGCAGTAAAAGGTTTTATAAAAACTTTTACTCAACTTGATAGATGGATTGCATATATTCTAAAAAAATTAATCCATTAATTTAATCGACATTAATTATAATAATCGCACTCAAATAATTTATTTCTTGGTTTAATCGCCTTCATCCAAAATATATGCAGAGTAAAAGGTTGAATAAATTTTTAAATGTAATATAGATCCATTCCGCATTTTAAAAAATTAATGCATAATTAATCGACAATTTATCAAATTGATGATTTAATTTCCATATAATATATACTACAATTTCGTATTTCGATCGTACGCTTCATCTAAAAGGTCTACAAAAATAAAAATGCATAAACAAAAAAAAACAAAAACATAACTTAACTAGGCTCCCTTTAAAAAAAATAATACGTACTATGTTAAAATCGTATTATAATATACAATATTTCATAAATCTCTCTTCAGAAAACGTGATTTCATTATTCGTGAGTATATCCGGTTGAATTTCGCCAAAATTCAACAAGATTTGTGTATATCAAATTTTTTTATCTCAAAAATTATAATGCATCATAGGTAAACAAATATCTTCGAGATATTTGAGAGAGCGAAGCTCGTTAGACTTTGCTAATAGTAATCTAAACCCTCTTTAGGATGATGTCTAAAAAACGCACTCTGATCAAAGGCTTATCCAATTTTATAAAAAAATTGCGTATGAGAAAAATGAGTCAAATTGGACTTATTTTCTCCCTGTGATGAAACGCTTTTTTCTCAGTAATTTTAAACCATTTATGGGAATGGATTGAAGTTAACAGAGTTCAAATAGTTTAGCTTTGTTTTCGTTTGCGTAAAAGCAAAAAAAGCCTCGTAGAATCAGTTTAACATACTACTTCACGCTAAAAAGTCAATATTTACTTCAGTAGGCAAAAAGTCAACTATTTTCTGTGCGAACTTCATAAAAGTAATCAAATATACTTCAATCAAAATATTAAGCCTATTAAAACGCAAGAAACTTAAATTTAACAATATTTAAATTAGGTGGTTACCTTATCTATTTTTATATTCTCCTTTTACTGCATTTTTTATAACAGGTAAGGACATGACGGAAATAAATTTTATGCAAAATAAGCAGAATATCATATAATTACTAACCAGTTATGAGGCCAACTTTTAATGATTCTGCTTTTTAACACATGAAACAATAATTCGTGAACAGAATCAAACGAGTCTAAGTGGTGAAATTTTCCTAATCATCTTAAAAATAAAATACAATACTTATTTCGAGAAAAGCCGGATAAAAGCATCATCGCAGAGCCTTGTTAGTGGGGGAAACACTGCCATTCCGCTAGCGGCGATCAAAATTACAACCTGACATCGTGAAAGAATAACAATCCGCAGCCGGCGGACTTATCAGCGCGCGTTCGCCGCAGTTTTCTGCCTGCGCATCGCACTGTTATGCGCGTACAAAGCGTATCATTACGCCCGCGATCGTAACGCCGCGAGTAATGTTTAATGCCGCAATACCTCCTCTGCTCGCTTATACCAGCGCGCGCGCAAGTATAAGGCACCGCGCGAGCGCGTCGGTATCAGAAAATAATCGAAAATCCGGTGCGCCCGGGCGTTACGAGCGCGAGGGCCCCGTAACGGCGCTCGACCGCACGCGAGAGAGGCGGACTGATCGGCGGTCGATTTCGCACCCGCGCTGAGGTCGATACGCGAGAAAGGCAGAGAGAGAGACACACAGAGAAGGAGAGAGCGGGAGCTCGACGTAACCAAAATAGGCGGCGTGTGTGCGGTCGGGGGCAGCGAGCGACTGCCGTCTATATGCGCTTATCGCTGCCTTTTGACGCGTGCGAGCGGTCTGGCCGAGCTTATGCCCTTCGTACACAGGCGGCCGCGCACGTGAGCATGCATCGCCCCGCGCGAGCGCCGAGGGGTCGCGCGAGGCACGCGGGGTCATTAAACGCCAGCGGCTCACGCGACGCGTCACGCGGGATGTGGCGACGCGTCGGGGACCGTGCGACGTATACAACGCCGCGGCACGTCGACCGCGCCGTATTTCCGCCGAGTCGACGTCTTTTCACGGCGGCGAAGGTGCGCGAGGATAATATCGCGGGAGGCACGTAGAGCTCGCCCGGGTCGCTTTACTCGCTCCATCTCTCTCTCGTGGGGCCTTCTCCGAGCGAAGAGCTTCCACCCTTCCTGTCTCTCTCTCTCTTTCGGGAGGAGCGCGAATTCCTTGGAAATTATACGGGGGTGGCGGCGGGTATGGCTCCGCGGCGGCGCGCCGTTTTCGCTTGCTCACCCGGTCTGCGGGTCGCGCGCGCGCCCCGCTCGAATTTAACTTTGATAATTAGTTCGGGATGATACATTTTTCCGCGTTTTTGAAAGCTCGCTGAACTAAGAGAGCGTGAAAGTGCGCTTTCGTAATCGCACTTTCCTTCTGGCGCGCTTTATATATTTGCACTGTTCAAGAGTTGGCCGTTAATATTAGATTTGATGTACATTTAGCTTATAAATAAATTTACCGAAAATGCATCTAATTTAACCTAACGAGCCTACGCTGAATCCAATTAATTTAGTGAAATGTATGCAATAGAGCTTTTAATATAATAATCGAATATTCTGAATCAATATATCAATATGTAATTAGTAAATTTGGACGCTTTGTTACTTTTACAGATTTAATTAAAATAAGGTAAAAGGATTGGCAGAAAATGTAATTAAATCACTGCTGCTGCTGGAAAAGCTGTTTGTTGATTTAACATCAAACTAATAAACTAAGAATGTTTAATATCTCAATATTGAATTTATGAAAAAATTTCAATCATAACCTATAATACGTAGTAACAAATCAATTGAAAATAAAACGAAAACAATTTAATCGAACTTCATCCTAGCAAAAAGCATTAATGTAGTGTCTCGACCGAATTTCGGAGGAATATATTTCAAGAAAATCTCGAAATATCACGATGAATGAAAGGCATAATCAATCAATATGAAGGAAAAGCGAAACGTCATGACGGATCAATTCGAGAAACGCAATGGCACGCATCGACACGCCCGCACAAACATCCGTCGGAAAAATTTGTGTACCCGCTTTCCGAAACTCACGACATGTGTTCCTCGGGCGACGCCGACGACTGCCGCCGCGGCACGTCGCCGGCAATAAAAAAAGGAAAGCTCGGCAAAACGCGCGCTCGCCCCCGCGAAACCCATTTTCTCCGGAAATCCCATAATTCAAGCGTTTACCCAGCCAATTTCGGCAATAAAACGCCCGTCATCCTCCGCGCCGCAAAAAGCGAACGGGCCGCGGAGGAAGGAGGAAGCTAAAGGAGAAGAAAGGATGGCCGGAAGTCGCCGGGAATAATCTCGCGTGACTCCCCCGTTACCCGGGGAGGGCACTCCGCCGATCGCTCATCGAGCCCCCGCGCGAAGCTTCGATCGCCCCGCCGAGTTATTGATACAAGAGCTTGCGCGCGGCCTCGCGGGAGGAATCCAATTTTAGCGCGCTGAAATCCCGGCGACACGCGAGCGCCGCGCGTCTATCTCGCGCCGTTCGCCGGCTTCGCCCGAAACGACGACGACAAAAGCGTAAGCGCCCGGGCTTATTCGCTTACGCGAGCACGCGCCCGCTCTCTTTATCTCGCTCCCTCTCTTTTTCGCGAAATGAGCTTTCGCGCGGCTGCGGCGGCGGCGGGGAGACAGGAAAAGGATTGTCTGACGGAGCGCCGATATCGACGGAAAGAAAAGCAAGAGCAGGAGTTCCCGGGGTTCGATCGGGATTCGCGCCCTCAAAGACTCCCTCTCCCCTCCCGTTCTCGTTCTCTCACTCTCGCTCTCCCTCTCTCCCTCTCTGCTTTTCGCAGCCGCGCTTCGCTTTTGTCGCCATTAGACGAGCCTTACTCTCCTTTTTTTCTCTATTCTAGGTGTATCGTTACGATACTTCGCCGCTCGTTTTCTGCGGCTCTGCTTTGAGGACTTCGTATTGCTTTTTTTCGCGCAACCCCAAGTAAGGGTAGGGGCTTAGGACGGAGAAAAAGATAAGCGTGTACGTTTCGGACTTTCAGATGAGAGGAAAGATTTTTAGGGGTAAAAAGCTCGAGTTCCGAGTATGAAAGAGATTATAATACTTACAATGAAGTTCTATGGAAAACGAAAAAAAAATTTACTACGATGGCGTTTTATTGTGAAGTAGAGCAGGCTAATCGCATATTATCGGATTTTACGATATCCTTTTTTTAAAGACTACCTGTCATGTATTTTTTTCCGTGATATTTTTAACGTTTGAAATACGGTACAAGCGGATTTAGTGTTATTTTCGAAATGCAAATCGTTTACATAGTAACAAAATCGATAGTCGTTATTGTTACATCAATTTTACTCTAGGCTGAAATTAGAACATAGTAAATTATTAATAATCCACTCTTGACTGCGAAGTAAAACTAATATGCATATGGCTTGATTAAATTTACAATTTACATCGTTATTGTTATAGCCGAAATTCGAGCCATTGTTTTATTAGCATTTAAATTAATTTTGCTGCAGCTGCCTTTTCTGGAAATGAAACATCATGAATATTTGCGCTGCGAGGCAAAAAGTAAAGAGAAGGACATTGCACGCCCGCGCTCCAAGATCCATTAGAGACCTCAATTTATTTTCCGAATTCGACGAGAAAACGTCCGGTCAAAAGTTTGGCCGTCGATCTCGCTTAGACGAAAACCTTCAACCAGCTTCTTGGGCATCTTTACGCATTTGCAAATAAGAGTAAAAGAGAGTACGACAAGGGTGCAAACTTGGTTTATTTGGCCAATTTGAACGCGTGCGATCTCTGACCTGGTCTCACCTTCTCTCGGATATCCGTTATTTGATTGGACGTGTTGACTCGGACCGAGCGGAGAATCCCATTCTGCGGTCACCGAAGTTTTCGCACCCGCCTCGCCTCCCTCACCCACGCCCACACACATCCACACAGCCCCACACACACTTTCTTTCTCTCTCGCCACTCACGAACTTGTCTCGGCAAACAGTTCAAGCGATGGACTTTCGGACGGCACAGCACGCGACCCTCTTTTTTTCCTCGTTAAGTCACCGACTAGGCTACCTAATGGACGCGGCCGAGGGACCACCGAGTATTTTTCTTGCAGGCTTCATAAATACGGCAGGCAAGCGCGTGTTTAGCGAGTCCCGCGCGATTTTGAAAAATTGCCACGCCGCGCTTCCGGGTTACTTTTTACTCGCGCGCGTTCGCGGTTCGTCGTTGAAATTTATATACGCGGGTAGCCGGGAGGCAACGACCCTGCGAATCGTCGGTTTTTGCTGGCCGCTGTAAAAGTTATACCTGCTCCCGCCCCAATATATCGTCGAATATTTCTTGAAAGCGAGTGAAAAAGAGCTAAAGGTTTGTCGAAAAAGAAGAGAGCGCCCGTAAACCGAGCTAACCCGCGCTCAAATTTCAATTATTGAAACTCGAAGCCTCGAATTCCCAAACAATATTAATCCCGGCGAATCGCGCTTGCGTTTTCAGCGCGTAGCCCTCCGTCCAATCCTAGGCACAGGCAAGAACAATGACCGGTTAACGGGCGTACGCGCTCGTAAGAATACGTATGAATACTTGATGGGCTCTCTCGAATTAACGGAGCCCAGAGCGGACTGTGAAAACGGTCCGAAGCGCCATTTTTACGGGCCATAAGAGAAGAGAGCCATTGTTCTCTTTGTTCGGAGCAAGGGAGTAGTGGGGAGGCGCGAGAGGGAGAAAGAGAGAGGACCGGGAGCGAGCGAGAGAGAGAACTCGTCGTCGTCGTTGTCGTCGGGGGCGCTGATTTAACGAGGAATTGTGGAGCGATACATCACCGCACTGAAATACCGCAACGGCGCGAGCGAGCGAGCGAGCGCGATGGCTGCGGGGATAATACCGCTGAAAGGCCCGAGGCCGCAAAACAGCCTGCGAGCGACAATCGAGCCTGTATACCTAGTTAGCCGAAATCGGACGCGTTGAAAGCGCGAACGCGCGGGAATAATGAAGCCGCTAGGACCAAGCTCCGCGGCCCACCCCATTTCCGCCATTTTTCGTTGATATACTCTGGCGAAGCCGTGAGCGAGACGCGCGCCTCGTTTATTTTTCTATCGCGCGTCCACCGGGGAGGGAACTGAAAGCGGGGAGAACCGCTCGCGGAGCCCGGGGGGATAAAAAACGCGCGGCGGCCGAAGACGCATTTGCTATTTGGCGATGCGCGAAATTGTCGAGCGGATCGGGGACGCGCTGCCGAGCGAGACGGACGAGCGCGCGGTTGCAATATCGATTAATGACGAGTTCGTTTGAAGCGCGAGATTGACGCGGCGGCGGCGGCGAGCCTCGTCGCTTGTTTGAGGATGTAGCCCCGCTCAAAAAGACCGGTATTATTGGAAAATTTCGGCGACGGCGATGATGATGCCAATGGCGCTTCCGCTGTTCATCACATTTATTATTTTTTCCCTCGATGATGCGATATTTTGTTTGATTATCTCTCCCCTTTATTTGCGCGGGCGTAAAATAATGCAGCTGGGTTATTCAGGAATTTGAATCGTTTTTTATTTATGCTGTATTTACATAGTGCACGTCACTGCAATTTCCATAGACGATAAATATTTTATTGGAATATTTTAAATTTTTCTAATACATAATAAAGATAATCCATCTTTAAAAAAATGTTAATATTATGTACGCATTAAACGTGCGAAATTTGATGCTGCAACATTATGTTTGCCTCGCATAAACATATTTTGAAATCTTCTCTTTACATTAAACAACAAATTTGAAGTCATTGTTATGAAAGATTCTAATTGAAAACCAATAGGTGGACATATAATCTATTTATCCATTAAATTCCATTAAGTTTTTTAAAATTATAAATTAACATTTTTACAAAATGGTTGTAAGATAAAATTGCAAAATTGAACTAACGAATTTATCATTTATCGTTTCAGTGCCCATGGAGCATGTGGTGGCGTTGGTGAACAAGCCGGCGTACCTGCCCTGCGACATAACACCGAGCCAAGAGGGTGACAATGTCGTCCTCATCCTCTGGTTTCGTGGGGACCAAGACGCCTCGATATACAGGTACGTACCGTCGAAGCGACCAGCGGCAGCTTTGGTGGTCGCTGGTGCGCGAAACCGCGAGAAGTGCACTCACTTGCCGAATCGAATCACGCGCCGCGGTTATTTTTAATCGGCTGGCGCTTCAATTTCTCCCGGTAAACACTGAAAGGGAACAGTGCCGGAGCGAATCGCTCGCTCCCCGTAAAGCGACGCTGAACGCCTCGTTTGTTCTTTAGTTCGAATGAAAAAAAAAGAAAAAGGGACGTGAACGAGAGCGAGGTGGCAAGGGGGGACACCGGGGGTGGAAGGGAAACGGACTGACGAAAAGCTTTTGTCTACGGGAATCGAGCGTATAAGTGAGAGGCACCGTGAGCGCGCACCTTTTTTCTCCAATATGTTACACGTCGATTTTTCTTCCCCCAATCTTTTAAATTCATTGTTACACCGATCGGAATCGATAATTGTTTGGCGTGAAACTCGGAGGAAACGCTTGATCTTCTGCAAGAGAAATTCATTAATAAATGAAAATGTCGTAAGGATTGCGACACTTTTTAATAGTTATAATTGAATTAAAATACCTTATTCATCACTTCGTACTTTTAAAAAAAACCGCGTAAAATCGCGGTAAAATTAACTTAACGAAGAAATCGTTAATTACATTTAAGGTGGAATTGGAAGAAGTCTCGTGGAGGAGCTTTTTGGTATAACTTGACCTCAATTGATTTTCTATCAATTACGCTAACAAATTTACTTATTTCTATAGTTATAACATATCAATGATGCAAATAAAAAAATGAAAAATATCGTTACTAGGTCAACATGTTTTGTTGCTGCTTGGAAGTTACGTAAATTTCAAGGAACTGTTATATAAGTGCAGCTTTATCGTTTTTCGAATCTTTGAAAGTAACAAGTTTTCAATGTGACTTTTTTCATACAAAGCTATATTAAAGTTTATTTTTTACAACCGTATTCTTAAACTTTTGTGACTTCCGAAAAGCTAACGCGATGCATCAACCTTTAATCTTAAATCAATTACGAGCACCCCACTATAAATCGAGATGTCGGTCCTTTGCTGGTTATCATTCAAAACGAAAATAAAGCGTGGAAAAAGGATGCCGGTGGAAAAGAGCAAACATTTGGCAAAGTTCATAAGTTTAAATCCACATTTCGCCGGGAGTAATCTCGCACAAATAAACATCAAGTTTCTTTGCAATTGGCGAGAAAGAGAGGAGCGACAAAAGAGGGGGCGGGGGAGTAAAAAGTGCTATACATCGTGAGTGGAAAAATCGAGCCAGGGGAATAGATATAGGCGAGAGGGAGGAAGCGAGAAGGAAAGAGGAAAGAGCAAAAGAGGCGCGCGGGGGGAGAGGGAGAACGACGACGACGTGGAAGACGACGACTAGGACGAGATTTCCCAGAGTACCGTCGTCGTAGTAGTCGTTGTCGACGCGGCCTCTTTTCTTTCCTCGCTCTTTTCTTTAGCCGCCCCCGCGCTCGCTCGCCCCCCGTCCCCTCTGGCCTTTTGTTCTGCTAGTTTTATCTCGAACGCGGAGGATTTCTTGCCGCGCGCTCGCGCGAAAGCCGAGAAAGAAACGAGGGGAGGGGGCGGACGCGGCACGAGCGGGCGCGCGACGATTTTCAGTATTTACCGCACTCGGCTCGTAAATCGCGCGTCGACTCGCGAAACTGCCGGGAACGGGCGCGGGAGCCGGCCACCATCGACCCCCGGCGCTTTATTAAATTTGCACAGGAGCCCACTTTTTTTCGCGCGCGCGCGCGCGCACCCCCGGATTAACTCGGCGAAAAGCGAACGAAAGTAGGGACGGAGAGGGGGAACGCGAGGCGGACGATCGAAACAAAGGGTTTTTTGTGTGGGCGACGGGGAGGCCAGAAGGCGGCAGGAGGTAATTTCAAAGAGGCCGGGAGAGCGATAAGATCGCGTATCTGCAAAATAGATGCCGCGGAGATCGTTTCTGAACGGACTGAAAGTGGCGCATTAAAGATGCAGCAAAGAAAGGCCGGAGCATTGCAGTTCGCTGTTTTTTAAGATTCTTATTTCTTCTGTTCGCTTTTATTTGGAAAAGTTAATAGAATTCTATATCTTTTCTTCTTTGCCATAACTATTTCCTTCCTAGCTGCAGTTGATGCCTAAATGTTTTAATGAATGTTACAAATGCAATGAATCGTACAAATTTCAAATCCCGAGCAAACTTTTAACTCTACTTATAAATGCGAGGAATTTAATTTAATAATTGAAAGCTCTCAAACATGTAACATTTGTAACTACTAAATTTGTTACTACTGAAAAACTACTAAAAAAAGTAATTTAAAGCATTATGTTAAAAATAAATCGTTTACGTGGAAAATTAGAAATGAATTTAAATTTGAATTGAATAATTTCAATTCAATTGCAGGTGCATAAGCTTAAAATTATTTTAAATTCTTAATAAAATATATAAATGAATTTGTTCAATAATTAATTTCACTCTATATTTATTGTGACCTTTTGGCCTGCTTAATAACCGTTACCTGTCCGATTAATATATCGCGATTAATATTGAGTAACTCAAATGCCTTAAGAGCTCTCGCAAAAATAAAAAAAGAGCGGGCATATCGCACTCGCTTTATCTTAAAAAATAAATGAAAAAAAGAGATACGGAATTACAAGTCAACATCGAAGGTAGAAAGCACGATGCATAAACTACATTGCGCGCAGAGACTGCAGGCTTCAATATCTCGAATATACGAGACTTTTCCATTTCCTCCTCCTCCTCCACCAAAAAAAACGAAACGTGCACTTGGGCAAAGAAAACTAGAAAGAAAGGTGGGTGCGGGGGTGAGGGCCGAGTTTACGTTCGCGCTGCAAAGGAAAAAAAGGAAGTCAGCGCGCAAAGAAAGCAATTGTGATGAAGTAGGTGCGTGCAAAAAGCATTTGCTCAACGGTGGCGGGGAGGCCGGGTCGCGGGGCATAAATAAATATCCGTATACGCGTTCTCGCGCTCGATCGTATCAGCCCGCAGGAGGGCTCCCAGCGGCGGCGCGGCTCAATGACCGCGAGCTACGATCGACGTCGCGCTTTTTTCCCCGACGCTCCACGCGTGAAAACGCCGGGGCACGGAGGAGGAAGCGAAAGGAGAGGAGAGAGGAGAGAGGAGAGCCCAGGGGTCTTTGGTAGGCGAGTGGCGCGCCGCAAACTTGGCGAATGCCCGAGGGTGCATTGTTTCGCCAAGAAGCATTTTCCGGACCTCCATCACTTATCAAACTTGTCTCGGGCTCTCTTTCTCCCGCGGAGAGCGAGGCGCCGCGCGGCGATGGGGAGGGCGGCGCTACTAGCCTTTCCCTCCGACGCGGCGCTCTGTGGCCTGAAAAAAGGCCGCGCCGGAGAGAGGAGCGGGCGCGCGGCGGCGGCAGATAGACCGGGGGAGCATCGCGCGCGCTACAGTATTTCTCGTTTAGCCCGCGAGCGTCGTGAGCTTCCTCGTCCTCCCCCTCTCGCTGCTGCTCGGCCGCCTCCCCCTCGGCCGCTCGCCGCGCTTATCCGGGTCAGCGCCTCAGAATGCAAAGAGCCGCTGATTTTTTTCGCGTTTCATATCCCGCGCCCGATCCTTTCCCTTTTCATTTTCATTATTTTTCACTACGCCCGGTGTGGACTCGCGCGAATTTTTTTTCTCGTTTCGCGCGAGCCCGGCCCCTTTTCTCCTCTGCGCTTTGCTTTCGATCCCGTGCGCTCGGACTCGTTCTCATTACACCCCCGGCCGCGGCATCGGGATCCAAGCGAATGAGCACCAAGCCGTGTTTATTATGACTTTGCGCCGTGGACGCGGGCTGCTTTGTGCACCGCGAGGCTAGCGATATTGAAAAAAATGAGATATTTGATCGGACGAGTCGAATAATTAAAGGCCGATTGCACGGCTGTCGGCTGCAACTGAACGCGTCAACCGATACCTCGAATCAAGTGGATTAAAAAATGTTCTGAAAGCTTCTAAACCTCTGGAAATTCTACGTAAACGTTTGAAAAAAATTTATTTAGCTTAAAACGAAAGCAATAGACTTTAGCAAGGTAACAGATAAGGTACGGTGAAAAAGTCAGAGATATAAATTAGGGCGTTCGTATATTGCAGTATTGCAATAATTGGCTTAACGAAGTGAAGTTTCTGGCTCTATTCAACTCGAAAGCATTTCCGCTCTGTTTGGTTTATTTATCTTGAGATAACTTTGTGCTGGATTAATGGATTTCATTGAAATTTGCCAAAAGACAAATAAACAAAGCCAATATAGTACTCGACGTTATTTAAATACTTTCCCAAATAGCAGTACTGTAGTAAAGTTACTTGGAAAGTTTTTGTTTATTATTGGAAAATCAAAATAGTACTGCACATTGTGTCATGAAAAAAAGTAACTCGTTTACAGAATTCAACTTTAAAATTGCTATACGTACTGCAAAACAAAAGTTTTTTTTGTAACATACAATTTTAGTATTTTTTTTAACTGAAGCTTGACAGAAGTAATTTTACACCTGCTAAAATTTGTGAGCAAATAATTATTTAGGCTATTCAATACACAGGTAACCTAAAACATTGTGTGCACCAAAGGCTAAGATGACTGTTTGACCTAGTGAAAAAAAAGCTTTAAAATCTACATTTGGTTTAAAAAAAAGCCTACTTAAAGCTCTTACAATGCAATGTACTATTTTTACCTGACAACAAATTACGATTGCCTAGTTATAATTTAATATTCACCTTTGATACAGCGCATTGGGTATAAGAAATTCTTTTATTTTAATCCTTGAATCCACAAAAGATCTAATCGTCCTTTTTCACTTTCAATTCAGTGCTCGTACTCATTTCCATTTCACTTGAAATATTTTCTATCGTAACACGCAATACGCTCGCGTATCGCTCCCACCTTTTTCGCTTTTTTTAAACTTTTTTTTATTTGCACCCCTCGCATTTCCTCGTATCTGCCTTTTTGCGGTTGCTATCGTCAATTGAATTTACGCAGAAGCCGCGATACAAAGTAATGAAAGGCCTGCCAAAAAAACGCGCCATTGTGGGAAAATTCTGGTGAATTTTTCAGGATTTCGGGATTTGTCTGACTGTGCGAGAGGCAAAATTAAAATCAGTCCGACAATAGATACTTTTTACCCGAAAAAAAAGATCCTAGAAAAAATACTGAAATGTGAACGTGTCAGGCCTTCTTTTTTAGAAGTAGGTAATGCTTTTAAATGCTCATAAAAGGTCTGCAGAACTTGGGGCAGGTTTATTATTGCAGTAAAATGCTATCGCACTTTAATTGTTTTCCACAAAACGAATGTATTATAGTAAGACTTCAATTAGCTTATCTTAAACTTTCTTTTTTCGCCATAAACTTTCATGAACTGCTATATTTTTTTATCAACCTTTTCAATCAACCTAAATGCTAATGTTAAAAAGCTTTCGGGTAAATCCAGCGCAAAAAAGTATCAATAGCATTTATCAGTAATGATAAAATAACTATAGTAAAAAGGCCATTTTCAAGAGCGTAAATCCATGTAGGTTCTCTCTATAAAAAGAACATCCTTTACAATGCAATAAAACACTCACCTGCGGCGCGGTGCGGCCCCTCATTCCCTGGTTGGAAAAAAAGGTCTAGCTACAGCTATAAAGACTGAAAGCACGAATCCGTGGGTTTTCGGGGTCGCAGCAGCGGTAATTGAATGTTCGCGGTATTAAGTGCCCGAGGGAGCAGTGTCGAGGGTTAAAGTGTCATTGGCGCGCCAGGACTGTTTTTCCTGATAGAGCCGGCAGCGACGGCCGCATGCATTAGCCTACAGCACGACCCGGCCGCCGCTGTTACCTCCCACGGTTCTACACGTCCCAAGTGCTTTGTTTGACTGGGCGAGCGGCCGGTGGCGCGGAAAAAAGCTCCGATGCCGATAGATTTTTTTTTCATCCCACCGACGTTTTTAAATATTCCCTTTTATTGCGATCGTTTTGATTTCTTAAACGGAATGCTTTGTCAAAAGGAAAATTTAATCAATTGCTGATTCTGAATGAGAATGGCGGGAGTAAGTAGTTATAAATAAACAAAGTGAATCGTTAATCGAATTTTCAATATCCACCGCTTTGACTAATCCAGTCATGTACGCCCCAGATGCTTTATGGATTTTTAATAAACAATAAATTCCATTATTATGAACATTTTGATAACCAAACAAATGCAGCGGTATTAAGTGGAATTTGATTTATATCTTTAGTTTTTAATGAATTAATAATCAACTGCTGGTTTGATAGCTTATAATTAATATTTTATTATATCGACTCAATAATGCATCATATGCAGACAAGCAAGAGCTATACCCGATAGTTATATGCATCAGTCTTACATAACCCGACCGTTTCTACTTATCGATAATACATGGCTTCCGACTATCCGTCAATCTTTAAATTATAGGGTACTTATCGAGTTACATATATTAGCAATCCTCGTAAATTCGCGAATTAGAGGCAATAAAATAACATACAAGAATTTCCGCAAACATTTGTTATTGCCGTTAAAATGTATTACCTTTGTACGGGAGCCCGATATGCGCTGACACATTTTGTTTCTCCGAAATTTGATGTCACGACCAAACGTACCCGCGATCGCGTCACATCAAAACCAACGAAGCATCAGATAACGTTTTTCTGGTTTCACGTGGGAGGGAGCGTACACGTCCGCGAAATAAGTGCGCGCTCAGTGACAGCCGCCGAGGTGCGGTTTCTTGATACTTTTGCGATGACACACATCGATTTTCAAATTCATTCGCGCGAAATGATATATTAAATTTCGAGCAGCGGACAAACGCGTCGACGTAAAATAATCTTCTGCCAATTTTTGCCGCCATCCCAAATAGTAAATGTGACGTTTCGAATAAAAGACAACACCGCCGAGTATACACAGTATTAAGACGATTAATCTTCTTTCGAAGAAAAAGCTCACGCCACCTTGTCAATATAATATTCTACGACATGATTAGTCACGCTACGTGAGCGCGACATCTATCACTTTCTTTAATCTCGTTTCATTTAGAATTTAATATTCGAGATCGATTTAAAAAGTGATTTATATTCATTAGGGGAGAGATGCGCTTTTTTGTTACTGTCGATAAAAAAAAGATTTAAAAGAAAAACAGCATGGATCGCATGAAAAATAAAGCATCAGAAATTTCAGCTCCACAATAAAAATACTTTCCCGTTCTGTTTTTACAGCGTGGACGCGCGAGAACGCGACTTCAACTACGCGGAGCGCTGGTCGGACGAGAAGGGGTTCTCGAACCGCGCCTACTTCATATCGGACAAGCAGCCGGCGTTGCTGGGCATCACTAAAATCCACGAGAAGGACGCCGGAGTGTACAGGTGTCGCGTGGAGTTCCGCGACGGCCAGATCCGCAACACCAAAGTCAATTTGACCGTCATCGGTGAGTACGCGAAAATTTCGCCCGAGGAGCACGCGGAGGGAACGACCCCCGACACGTAATTCCGGGCGACAGGAGCCGGGCAATCGGCGGCAGCCGCCCGCCGCCGGCAGCTCCTCGAATATCGAGGCCACGGCTCGCCTTCTTGGGCGCGCGCTACCCTCGCGGGACCCAACAACGATACATCGCCCAGCGGCCCGGATAAGTTCCGCCGCTTCCGCCTTGCCCACCTTCTCCTCTCCCCTTTATTCCCGCCCCTTGTTTCCAGGCGCCCGCGCCGTTTCCTCGCTTTCTCTCTGCCTCGCGCGCCGGAGCCCAGGTCGAATCGTTTATGCACGCATCGCGCGCCCCGGCGAACTTATCCAATCTCTTTCAGTATTCCGAGTGTAAACGTAAATGAGGTCGATCCGGGGAAATCCACCGGTTTCCCATTTATACATAAGCCTCTCTCTCCCTTTCCTCGCTCCCCTGTCGCGTTCCCATTTCCCCGGCTTGATAACGGCCCGGAATTTCATGCGTGCCCAGCTGCAGAGCGTCAATTAAACATTGTGCAAGTGCCCAGGGCAAGCGGCTCGCGCGAGATTTTTCCGCGAATCGTGCGAGCGCACACCGCCTAGTTGTCTTTTCCTGCGTGCCCTTTTTTTTATTTTCGGCGAAACGAAACAAACAGAGAGTTTTTTACGAATTCGCTGAATTAATCCGACGCACTTTTTTTTGGGCGCGCACGTTACGACGGGCGGTACACAACGGGCGCGCGTGCAGAAGAATTTCGCGTTCCGCGCTGTCGAGCTGTGTAAAAAGCGATACAAAGCTCGTAAAATTGTACAAATTTTCCGTATCACGCCGCTCTTTATTAAGTGCATGAATGAAGCCGTTCGCGCTCGCTCGAAATCGCTCGAGCGGCGGCGGGATGAGCTCGCATTGTTTTGGGGCGTGCGACTTGGCCCGCGCGCGACTGCATTGAAATTTAAACATTTGGACAACAATGCGCTTCGGCTAAAAGCTTTTGAGGAAATTTTCCAGTTTTTTTTCCCGCTGAAACCGGCACGGAAAAACATTTTGCCGAGCGCTTTAACTTCGAGAAAATCGATGAACGGGCCACTAGCTTTTTTTTGCAGAGAAGAATGCAGTTAGACAGTTTGACTCTTTGCCCATCATATTCGATCCGACGCACATCGCATGAAAAGAACTTTTCAATGTTTGAACCAACTTTGCGCAAATCATAAAAATTCCGCCCAAACTTGCTTTAAACTTTGTTCACGCGAGCTGAAAAAAAATGTAATTATTATTTTACATTCTCCATAAATTGGACGCAAAAAACTGCGGACTATTCCATTTCACTGAAGTTCTTTCATTAAAAAAAAAAATTCCACTTCGCCCTTTTTTTGAAACCCTCTTTCTCTTTTTTTCGTACTTCAAATTTCCCACTATCACAAACCTTAATTAAATAGCATCAGACTTTCCTCGACGTTACTTCCATTCAGACAGGTACTGTCAAAAGAAAAATTAAAAAGAAAAATCCTATCCAGACGTCGCGTCTCGAGTGACAAATAAAAGACAAATTCGAGCGAAACGCGACATGGTCTCGTTAGACTATTAGCCAATGGAAAACTGCACCCCGCGGGGGTGCGGCCCTAACTGAGATCGGCCACGTAAAATAAATTAACTACTTAGACCGGCGGGCCGGCGGTGCACCGCAAGCCTCAAAGGCAGAGAGATATTCGCCCGCGTATACATCTGGTATCGCGTTGCGCTTTTAGTCGCGATTAACATCCCCCGCACCATCCCCCGGCGTCTCTCAAAGATGCGGAAAAAAGGAAGCAAACACCCGGCAGAGAAAACTCCGCCGGCCCATTTAATTGCGAAAGAGAATCCAAATAAGGCGGCGAAGGGTGGGAGCAATTAAAACAAAAAAGAAAAAAGAGGAAGGGCGAGAGCGAGCGGAAGACGTTGAAAAGTTACGCTCGCCTTTTACGCGGGGGGAGGAGGAGAGGGCACGCGCGAAGGAAGCGTGAGGGAACTCGCCTCGCAGGAAAAGTGACAAGGGCGTCAGGATGAAAAACACAGGGGGAGGCGAGCTCGCCCGGGAATTCTCGCCGTTCATAATGAGCGCACGCGCCTCGCTTAGTGTACATAGCTGGGAGTCGCCAATTAACGATCCTCCCCCCTTTCACCAATCTTCCGCAACCCGGCCGCCAGTCACCATGGGTCTTCGCCTTCTGAAGTTTCGCCGCGCTGAGCTTCGGCTTCCCCCCAGCGAACTTCCATCTCCGAGCGAGTTGCTTGACAAGCTGCCGGGTTTATGAATTTCTTTTTTAATACAAGAAGCCCCGCGTCGTCGCGTGCGCCGCTCTTTGTCTTCGACTCGTCGACGTCTGATGCGCCGTCGTCGTCGTATTCCGTGAACTCGGCGAATATAAGCGGTAGTCTGTTTGAATAAGTTGTTATTCCTAGTTATCAGCCAGAACCCGATACCTTAATGCGATTATTTTTTACGACGTCTATTTTCTTAATGCGATGTCTTAATCCGATTACGCGTCGCAATTTCGCCGGGGGAGCACTGGCAAATTGGCCGTATTGGAACGCTGTAAAAATTTCAATGCGCGTCACGATCGCGTTATCAGTGGACGGTTATCATTTCAGGAGTGCAGCAGGCTACGGTGTTACGATTATATTATTGAAAAAAGATTTTCGTTTTCACTTTAAAATCAACGAGCTTTGAAAATCTCATTATCTCAAAGCAAAGGAAAGACGAGTCAGATAGTATTAATAAGTTGGCTGCTGCATATTCACTGCACTTTGTTGCTGTTAAAATTTCTGACGTATAATAATGAAAAATTGAATTATTAAACTTTCGTGAATAAATAAGAGCCGTCAGAAATCTTTTAGCAATGGATTAATAATAATATTCAGTGAATATTTAATAAGGATTTAAATTGCGTATAAGAAGTAAGAAATGATAATGGTATTTTTGAAGCTCAACGTCCTGAACCATTGAACAGTAGAAAAAATTGATTTCCTCTAAAATCGTCTAGACGAATCGTTAGTCATGCTACTTGTTTCTGATAACTAATTCAATCAGCATAAATAATATTGAAAAATGTGAGACTGATTTTAAAATTAAATTTTCATTAACATAAAAATACAATTTACAAGATTTTCCTTTTAACGTCATTTTTTTCTTAATATAATTTGGAATTAATACGTCTGAGTGCAGAATTTACTTTTAATGAGAGTAAATCTGATGTTAATAAGTACGCAATTTGACGATCAATAAACTTTCTAGCATAACGATACGAAGCATTCGATTCAAGCCAAGTTTCAAATCCGAGTTCCGTTTCTTTTGCAGACACTTAAAAAACATTTTGCATTCAAGCCTTTCTTCGACTTCATTCACCTTTACTCGACTCCTTCTCCGGCTTCTTTAGCCGCTCTCTCGGATCGCTTCTGCGCGAAGAATCTAAGAGGCCGAGGAGGGATAGGCAGTGAAGAAGAAGGGGGGCGGGTAGAGAAACGCGCCCTCGCACACTCGAGGCTCCTCATTGATGAATTCGCTTTCGAATGAAAAATCAACGGCGCGCCGGAGGAATGAGTCGAGAGGCTCTCACCGCCGGCTCTTGGAACAGTCCAACTTTCTCGATGCTCACTTTAAAACCCCTCCTCGTGGCTCCCTCGCCGCCTGCACCCGGCCTTAACAAAACGCGCGCTTATGCCCGCACTTCGCCTCCCCCCCTCCCGACGTTTGTGTACACAAGCCGGAAATCTCATTGCGTACCACCAGCGGAGGAGCTGAGTTTTTTCCGGTCAAATAGATTCCGGCCCTTGACGTCCGTCAAGTTGACACTTCCGCCCCCCGGCTCCAGGTTGGGCGGAGGGGGTGAAAAAAGTTTTTGCTCTTTGTGTCAAAGCGACGCCGGCCGGCCGAAAACGGGCGATTCCGAGCTCGGCGTCCATCCCACGCCTCATTCCCCTTGCCCGGCACGTCGGTTGCTTAAGTACACTATGTTCTCCTGCCTATACACACATCTATATATATAGCGGCGGCTGCTCTTGCGCGCGTATTATATGGCGATCGATCGTTCCTCTGCGCTTTTCCGGGCACTCGCCTTCTCGCCATCCCCGTCTCGTTCGCGTGCCTTTTCCCGCGGATTCTGGAGCGCGCACACAGCCTCGCCTCGTCGGTGGGTGAAGAGCCTCGGCTCCCACCCGGGCGGGGAGCTTCTTTCGTCGCCGGTTTTCACGCTCTCAGCACTTATACAGCAGTCGACGCCGACGAGACCGGAGCCAATGTGTGACCGAGCGGGTGGCGGCGCAGCTCCGTGACTCCCGCTGGCGCGAGCTATTTTTCTAATTACCGCGAGCTGCGTTTCAATTTATCGGCTTTGCAGCGCGGGCGTAAACCCACTCCCCTCCCCCCTTCGCTCCTCTCTCTTCTTCTCTCCACCTCCGCTGCGGATTTTTCAAGCTTCGCGTCGAGTGTGTACTCGCTGCGAGTGTGTGTGCTCACGGGGGGCGAGGGACGGGGACAGGGGCGATTTGTTCAGAGTCGAATCACGCGCGCATTTTCGCCCCGGCCAAGAATACCTCTCCTCTCATTCAATATCAATTGTGTAGTGACGAGAATGGAATTGAAGATGGCCACCATTTCCGAGTGCTCCTTTAACGCGCGCGCGAGAAATAAAAAAGAGCCGGCGGGGGGCATCGGGAATGAAGGATAGAGTGAAAAAGAGTGAGAGGGAGAGATCAGGACGGGTGTGTGTACGGTGGCTGAATTCCATTTCGTGAGCCGTGATCGCGCGCTCCACGACTCCGGAGATTACGGGGCGCGATTAGATCCGCGATAGGAAGATGCTGCGAAATGGGCTACTAAATTTTTCAACGCCGGATCTAATCGCAGACTCTTCGATTCACTGATTTTTACGCCATGACCCCATTTACATTTGGCTTAATAAACATTAAATTTTAGCCCTTCCCTTTTTCCGTCGTAACTCTCCGCCCTTGCTGAGGTCTGAAAAAATAAAAAAAAAGAACAGAAATTAAAGCGCGTAAACATTATGTATAAGATCATAAAATCTAACTGCTGATAAACATCCTGACATTGCTAATCTTTTTACTCTTAGGTCCTGTGCTTATAAAGTACGGCACCTAAGAACTTTACCTGAAATTAGTTGTAAATATACATTCTCATATTTTAGATTAAGGAGTAGCTGGAATACACTAGTATGTGATATTTTTAAACCTGATTCTATATTTTTCTTTAAGATCGGTATCAGGTCGAATATTAAAAGATGCTGTAAATAATTTATTAGTACATGAATACGTAACCTTATGTAGCGACAAGGTATTTATGCCAAACAAAATCAAATAAAATGAGAATCAAAAGTTTTTATTTAAATCGTCAAACCAATTTTCTGGAAAAAAAAGTTTAGCGACTCTGGCTGTGTATCGGGAGCGCAGACTCAAATCGCAATTTAAGAGAAACGTCGAGCCGCAAAGCAATTGGTGTACGTACGATTGAGCCGACGGTTTAAGGTAACAAAAGAACCAAATGAATCTATTACGGAGTGGGGGAGGAGCTGAAGCAAGACCAAGTGGCTTAACCCCCTTGCTCCGAGAGCCGAGTTAACTCTCGCGCGCGTTCGTATACAATTCTGGCTCAAGAGCGCGGCGGGGAGGTTTTAAAATGTGTCGAGAATGCGCGAGAGTTTACAAACGGTATTATGGCGACGGGGAGGAAAAAAAAACGGAGTGTAGGAGGAGGAAGAGCGCGGGAATAAGAGATCCCCGAGCCGAGGGGGAGGAGGCGCGGGGGCGGGAGCGAAAGAAAGGAGCATTAGGAGGCTCTTCTCCCACCTGCTGATTCGCAGCGCGAATTGGAATATATCACCCGACTGGAGGAGGCGCGCGCATAGAAAAGCACTTTGAATATGCTTGACTCGAATTTAAGAATGCATCGCATTATCCGTTCTTATCGCTCGCTTCCCTCGCTCATCCCGCTCTCTTCTCTTACATTAATTTACTTTCATTTGGGTCTAAAAGCAAACGTTTGTCCGCGCTGCTTCTCTGGAAAAGCCGCCGCGGCGCTTTATGAACTTTTTCCGCGTTTTATTGCGACAGAAATAAGAGTATTAGCGACTTGAGAGAATGTCCGTCGTTTATTGTAACTTCGCTATATTCCTCGACGCTTTTTCAATATTGCGTAATTTCAGTCTCCATCTTTTTCCGCATTTCATAGAAAATCGTAATAATCATCCGAGAAAGAAAAGTAAAAAAACCTATACTAGCGGCTGTTTATGACTCCATCTGTAATCCAATATCATTTTCATAATAAAATCGAACGAAATCAAATACTGCGAAATCGATTTCTCCTTCTTCTTTACTGGCAATGGTATAACCTCTCTAAAATTAAAGGAGAAAAAAAGCGCGGAGGAAACTCTCCGTACAAAAGCCTGGACTTTCATCCCTTAATAAAACGCAGCCTTCCCGGGACTCGAGTGCATTGTTTCGCGAATCATCCCGGCGGCTGGCAACGGGACGGCGAGCCCGTACAAAGCCGTTAAAATCATCCGGTCCGGGTGCATTGTCGGCGTAACGGTATTAGACGGTCGCGGCGGGTGCACTCCTCGAGCCTCCGGCTCCGTCTCTCCCTTTCGGCTTCGCCAATATTTCGCGTCGCTACGCTCGGGGGTGTGCGTGTGCAGTAGGGCTGTCGCGCGTCGATCCGCGCCCGCATTGTCTGCCGCCGACGCTAATAAGATCCCGCCGGGTCGACGCGACTTCCGCCCTTCGCCCGCCGCGCGGCAAAAGTCTCGCGTCTAATAAACGCCACGGGACGCCGGTTGGGCGGCGAACGAAAATCGACGGGAGCCCGTCCAATAACGTCGCGTCGAACAAAGCGCGCGCGGCTCGGGTGGCTGCCGCCCCTTATTAGCCTGCATAAACACTGGCGCGCGGGCAATATCAAGGCCTCCGTAATTTTATTAGAACAAAAGACGCGCGCGCCTTCTTACCCGCTCCGTCCCGCAGCTCCGGCGCGAGCGAGCAGATAGGCGGCTGGCGGCGGCAATGAGCAAAGCAAGAGGGCCGCATGAAAGCGCACACCGGGGAGTTTGTAAGACTCTGTAAATTCAACTGGAGCATTCCCCGGAGCGAACTTTGTCAAAAGATCTCCTCGCTGGATTATAATTTCTGTTAGTAGCTCAGCCGCAAAGCGGCGGGGGTGGGAAGGAGGCGCGAGTGGAGGCGGCAAAGTACGAGAAGTCCAAGTAGTTTTGAGGTGGTGTACGCGAGCGCGCGCAAGTGTAACGCGGCACTGGGTCGAGTGAGGCAGCCAGAGGGAGGGAGACAGCGAGAGCCCGGGAGTCGGCCGAGGCATCTCCGGCACGTAGCCGAGCCTTTCTCCCTCTTTATCCAGCCGAGGCGGCTCGCGCGTTTACACAGCCGGGGGATGCGCATACCTGCCGCCTGGCTGTTGTGCGCGCGGAGATACCGAACTTATCGTACATCAAACCGAGCGTGAATAAGCCCGCGTTCGGGCGACGCCTGCACCTGCCGAGGCAACGGATGCCGCTTGCGCGGCACTCGCGAGCGGTGCGCGTCGAGCGGCCCGAGTGTCGGGGTAAAAAGGTACGATATCGCTTACGGATTCACGTAGCGCCTCGGCGTCTTAACGAGTGTCGATCAACGCGGACTATTTATTTCTCGGCGAGCGGGATTCAACAGTGTTTTTCCATTAGCGCTGATAAATCGATTCTCTCCACCGTCCGCGGAACACAGCGGTCGCTTAAACTGCAAAAGCCGCGGCTCACGGCTGCGATATTTATTTTCTATACTCGAGTGTTTTCCCTGTATTTCGGTCCCGCACAGCGCCGGAACTCGACCGTCCGATATTTTTCTTGACGCGACAAGGGCGAAACGTCGAATTTCAATCGCGAAACCTATCGGAATAAATCTATTTATCTTCGTTTCGCGCGGCGACGCACGCAGCCGTCGGGGGGAGGGAGACGCGGTCACGAGAGAGTAATTGAAAATCCAACGCACGGGGGTGAGGACCGCCGGCCAGCGCGCTGTGGGCCACGTGCGCGTTTCGCCGAGGGAAGAAATGAAGCAGGCGACGGTGGCGAGGAAGAGCGAAAAAAATAACGAAAAAACGCCGGCGAACAGGAGAAGCGAGAGCGGAACAAAGCGACGACACACTCCCTCGGCGGAGCTAATGCCTTTCCGCCTACAAAGTGGTTTATTATATCGCCACATTACCAACTGTCTCGTTCGGTTCTTCATGAATAATTTACCCGAGTTCTCTATATTGGCCGAGCGAGAAGCAGAGTCCATCTAACTTCTTCCTCTCTCTAGCTCTCACTCCTTTTTTTCACTCGTCGCTGTATTTCTCCTCTTGATCCCCCTATTTTCTCAGGGACCTTTTTTATCTTTCTCTCCTTCTGCTTCTGAAATTTAAATTTTCTCCCGAGCCCACACCCCGACGCGCCGCGAGTTTACACTTGGCGAGGCACTCGAACGATAATTCTCTCGGTTGGAAAAAAAAGTTTCCTCGTCGTGCTCGCGCATATCGGAGTACGGCTGATTTGTTTAATGAGAAAAACAGCACTGGCAATGCGAGATGGAGTAGTTATGGAAGTTTCCGATCGATTGGCAATTTTGCCTTATTTTTGCCGTAGCATCGGCAATGAGATGGGAGGCGGAGATTGACGGAGGAAACGTCGGCACGAGGCGAGGTCTCGGATTTGATCTTGCGAGAAAGTTCAGAATCGACCGTTCAAATTTTTAGAACCGAAAAGTACGGCGTCCGCAGCTGGCGATATAATCGTTCCGCGAACTTTTAAGTGGGCGATCGCACGTGGAGGTTGAAACTAGATTTTGATCGACGTATCGTTCTGGAACTATTATTAAAAGAGCCGCTCGACAATGTAATACCGCCAATTATTGGAAAACCAATTAGGCAGGGGGTTATGTTTACGCTGGATCCATCTTCAAATGTTGGAGGATAGAAATTTGAGTTGCATAAACCGTAATAACATCGAAGAAATTGGAGCAATCGAATTTTAGCGGAAGGTATGTTGGTACGGTTTTTAAGTTAAACGCTAATAACGCTTCAAACTTTTTAACGATTTCTCTCAGCTTAAGTAATGTTGACTATCCTAGTAAAACTTTGAACTCACCTTAAAGGAATTAACTAATTTAGCTGTTACTGTAGTTAAGATAAAAAAACCTTCGAGCTAAAAGAGTAAATACTTTTGGTGAAGTGTGCTGAGTAAGCGGCGTAAACACGGGACTTTTTCAAGGATACTAAGCGGCTCTACAAGATTTATTAAAACAATATGACTGTCCTTTTTGTGATTTAATCGGGGAAAGTTTTTGGACTGTGAATAGGCACGGTCAAACTGCGGAAATTAAACTTGTTTCTGACGATTGTACAGAACTTGTTGACGAAGTATTTAGAAATTTTCGAGTAGATACCGTTCCAAATTCAAACTTCATAGAGAATGCAAAAGTTATTCGTGCATTTTGTAAGGAAGAATCTCTTCATTATTCAATTGACATCTTGCTTGCGTGTATTTCATGTGTACGTGAATAAAAGTGCCAATATTCATAAAGTTATTATTATATTTAAAGTTATATTATAAGTTATAGTTATGTTTAAAAAACAAAACAGAATCTTTCTGTAATTGATTTATCATTTCTGAGTTTCGCGTCAATTAAAGCTTGCACAACTAAATTATTTTTCGGTATTTTAACTTTAAACGACCGTGATAATTTTACAAAGGGTCCTGTTAATTAATTTTTGTAATTACAAATACACTGAAAAAAGTGACTGCGAACGCAGTCGCGAACTCTACACCCGACGTTATTCTCAATTCTTTTAGCGAATTGCAGTAACATGGGTGAGACTCTTGAAAATTTCACATAACTTTTTTCAAGTAAGGATCTCATTAGTTACGAGAGGAATGTGAGCTCCCACTTGCTCCTAACTTTGTGCCCTTACGATAGCCTTCTTGAAAGTTTTTTCTTCGCAAACTCGAAGCTGTCACTTATCTCCGCTACACTTTGTCTCACTCGCGTAACTCACGCCACGGTAAACAAGTAGAAAAGTTTATTTAAAATTTCAACTAACCCACCTTCCAGAATTGCAACAATCTATCTAGCGAGCAACAGCATCTTTGTGAATTGACGTTATTAAGCCATTAACGCGGCAATTGTCGGAACCTTCGAACTCGCGATAACCACGAGCTGATGAGAGGGGGGGGCGGAGGGAGCGGGTAAGTGAGAGGAGCCAGCGGCAACAAGAACAAGCACCTCCCGAGCGACGCATCTTATCGCCGCTTATATATGTACGCTTACGCGCGACGACTCGTGTTTGCATAGGAGTTTACGAGGTCGTACCGCAACACGCGAGCGCGCCGAGGAGGAGTCTACGGTAATTTCCGAGCGGCGGCGAGATTTAGTTGCGCGACAATTGTGCACTCGGCTGCGTTTCGGCGGCGCCGCGAGTCGCGCTTGTTAGCGAGCGAGGAGTTACACATCGATAGTCGTTAAGGAAGCCTGCCGGTTGTTTGCGCGCCTCGCCCGAGGGGCCTCGGCTCGCAAAAAGCCTCCGGCGACCCGGCCCTCTGTGACCTTGTTAGGGCGCGCGCGTTTGCGCTTCGCGGGACTGGGCAAGAATTCCCATTGATTGGGTATCGGTATGTGACGGTAATTGCGGCTCTCGACGAGCTTGCTTTTGGAGCTCGGAGAAATAAACAGCTGTGCCCTCGTTACCCTGGTTACTACCTAAGCCTTTTCCCTACTCGTGCCCTCGTCTCCGGCACGACAGCTGTTCTTTGAAAAATCACGGCGAGGTCTGGAAGTTTATAACGATATCCTTAAAAAAAAATGCAAGTTGTTAAGGACTACAATGTTTAGACTATATTTTTCGTTTACTTTTCGTATGACCCAGTTCAGCGTGCAAATTGTAAACTGTAACTACATCGCCTATTGTTACTATTTCCTTCGTTATTATTCGCGAACTATTGTTTACGTTATTATACGCGAACTATTGTTTACGACTGTTGAGTAACAAATAAATTTGAAAATTTTTAATTGAATAGAGTGAAAAAATGTTCAAAGTTTTTATTAGCGTATGATAAAAGCACGTTAAATTCATCCGTTGAAGAATTTCCTTCAAAGAAAATTCTTTTGCCTTGTGTTTTCTTACCCTCTATTTAACTTGAAAAGCCAAGAACAGCTTCTTTGAGCTTTTTATTCACAGATAAAAATGCTCATTATCCCAAGAGGATTATGCACCAGAAGACATCGTACAATATTTTCACTTTAATTTAGTAATTCCAACATGAAAAGTTATCATCGCACAACATCAGATAAGCTCGGAAAAAAGCTAATTCAGTCGGCCGATCTTTTCTTAAAAATATAAAATCCTAAGTGCTCGCACGCGTGTCAAAAAGAAATAAATTGAAGTTTCGCAGCTCTCGAGTTACGTAACCAAATATAAAGAATGATTTCGCACTGTATTGAAAGATAACAGACAGCCCCCCGATAGTTTCACGGTTCGGCTAAGGAAAATGAATTTCATCGGGACGGAACGACTTTTTTCTCTTTGTGGAAATGATTTTACACTTTGTACTCATACTCGATATTATTTCAAAGCCTATTGAAATTTAAAAGCTTTTACGCGATATCACCTGATGAAAGTGAAATTCAATCGAATAAAATGTAAAATCTTTTAGCCGCGCTTGATTGAATTCAACTTTTCGAAATGTCATTGAAACATTTCTCTAGGAATTTTTTTTTTAAACGCAGTGAAACGGTTTTATATCGAAAAGTGTTTTTCCACTGCAGCAGCGAAGAATCGGATAAAATTAAGTAAAGTGAAAACACGCCTTCCGCGGAGATAATACAAGAGTAAGAAAACGAATATAAACTGGCGTAATTACGAAATTAAGGAAAGATAAAAAAGAAGCGAGCTCGATCTTGAAGAATCGTCTTCTCCACTTGACGTTTTCCATCCCTCGTCGTCGGACGGATTCGGTGGCGCGGCTAACCGCCTGCGCGGGTCTCCCATTGTTACCGGAGGGGAAATTCAATAAGGTCGTGAAAGGGGAGCATTTATAGGAGTGCGAGAGTGAGAGAACTCGAGCCCCCGCTTAAAAAAGTGCCCCGCGAGAAGGAAAAAGCGAGGGAGGAAGCAAGAGGATAGCCAGTCTCCGGGTATTAATATAGCAAGAGCACGGCAGGAAATCCAAGGCGCAAGCGGAGCGAGAAGGATCGAGAGCGCGCGCGCGAGACAAATGAAAAATAAGAATACACGCGGCACAAAGCGAGAGCGAGAGGGGCACCCTTCGTTTTATATATATACAGTCGAACTGCGAAAGGCGACCCGGTTATACCGTCGAGCGGGCCGCGGGACTGTCGAAGCAATTATTCTAATGGCCTTTTTGCCCGACGACGTCCGGGCCGGCGCTGTTTCGCCTGATCCCCGGCGACGTTCCTCACGCTGACGTGCGTCCCTCGTTATCGGACCGGCTCTCTCTCGCCCCTCTCCCCCCTTCCGCTCCGCGAATGTGCAAATCGACCGGACGCGCCGGGCCGACGGCACCCGACCCTAATCTACTTAGCTCTCGAGATCTTGTCGAGCGGCGACGTCGTCGAGAGGACTGCGACGACGCCGCGACGTCTTCCTCGGGCTGTGTAATCTCGCGCTGCCGTGAGCCAGCCCCCGTGCCACCCCCCTCGCCTGTTTCAATTCGCTCTAACCCCTTTGGAAGAAGGCCCCTTTTCATAATTAAGAGGATTCAAGCTTTGCGATCTCGCGCAGAATCGATTTTTGCTCTACCCCGAGCTTTTTGGCTACTTTTTGCTGCGAGCGCCGCCAACTTCGCCGCTGTTGTTCATAAGCCGTTTGACAAAATATTGTGAGGAAGGGATTAAATTGTCGTCTAATTGGCGGAATGCATTACAATATCATTTGTAGAAGGAACTTGCCTCGCGTTTTCAAGCATAGAACAGTAAGACATTTCAGTTTAAAGAAAATCTGCCAATCTGCTTGTATGAAAATAAGTTGGGCAAATTGCTTTACCAATTTTTCGACAGCTTCATCAATTTCCGAGAAAAATATATTTGAAATTTATTTTAAGCTTCCTAATTAAGAAGAAAATTATCTTGATTGATATTCAAGTGAAAAAGTTATTGATTCGTAATAAGCGAAGTTGCGCAAATTAAAACGAACATATAAGATAGCTATAATAATAGACGAAATCGATTTGTACATGTAATTGATAAATGATGAAACTTAGAGCATAATATAGACGTGCTCGACCTGCTCGTGTTACCATCGCCCCCCAATAAAACGACGCTTCTCACGTCGATGGCTTATACGCCATTGCCGACTGATTGGCCGCAGCGCCTCGGACAGCGGAACGTCGTGTATGACGTGTGACGGTGTCTAATTCCACACGGCGCTCGCATCCCACTACAACCGCTCCTTCCGATCCCGCCGCAGAGTCAAATGATCCGCTTGATTCATGGAGATGGAGATCCACTCACGCGACAATTACATTTTCTTGCAACCGCCTCACCCGATCGTCTATCCCACCTTAAAAAAAATTAACGGAGTAGAAATAAAATATTTGCCTTTATTTCGCGTCTTACTCACGGAGGCTTGGTAATCATTCGTGACGAGGATATGGAGCGCGCGCTCTTCAGATGTGCAAATCTCGAATATGATGCTAGGAGTGTTATGCTTGCTCGAGCGTAAGAAACTACTCTCCAAAGCAAGAAAAGAAACGTCCTTAATCTACATACGAGGCTTTTAGTCCGGAGTAAGCGCGCGCTCGCGGGAGTATTTCCCGAGAAACAGCCAGCGCCGAGGAAACAGTGTGCATTCCCATTGTGGTCGGAAGCCCGTGCACGCGCGCGCCTCTCACTCCCCCCTACTAACTTATCTATCGTCTATTTCCTATTCAGCGCCCTAAGATGAAAAGGAAGAGGGGGAGAGGCCCGGCCCCGTTTTTGCGAGGCCGCGGCTTTTCTTCAACCGATCCTGCTTTTCGATTAGGAATCACATTCGTGCGGGATGTGCCTCCGATTTCTTTCACTCGGCCTCCCTTCGTTTCTTTCCCTTTCTCAGACATTTTTTTTTTCTCTTACGTATTTTCGAACGGAGCCCATATTACCGCGACGGATTTCTATCTGCAAAAGAAGACGCGGGGCTGTGCACTGGCAGGAGGAAAAATGTGGGTCACGCGGGGAAACAAATCCACTTCGCTGAATTTGGCCGCAATTTAAAAATGACGACGACCTTAACTCTGCGGGCACGAACCTTTGCTCCGAGTTAAAGTTCCTCTTCCCACCGCCTACTTCCACGTCTTCTGCACGTTCTCCTTTTTCTCTCCTCCTCGCGGCAGTCCGTAAGCCCCCCCGAAAGAAGACTTTTTTTCAGCTTCATAATTAATAAGACTCCTTAGTAGCCAAGAACTTTCGTGTTAATAAAATTAAAAAACCAGATTTTTTCTGCCGACTGCGCGCGCGGAAAAGGGGTGAAAATGTTCGTGGATCCGTCCGGATATTGTTATGAACATTTCGCTTGTCTTCTTTTTCCGTCTAATTTTGTTACTCGCTCGGTTCTTAATTAGAATTTACGCGCGAATAAAACGCGGCTCGAGTGGATTGCACGAATTAATTTTAAGGAAAAACTTCCGTCCAATTTTAAGTTTCACAAGCTGCCTAGTGCACCGTAAAAATTTTCGCAGACATATGAAACTTTCGGCTTTGTCTGCGCACTTTCAGCGCGCGATATTAATTTTCCTTTGATCATTCTAAAAGGTTTCTAAATACGCACGTGTCCTTAACTCGATTCCAACGCGAAAATTTGTAGAGTAACAGAGAATTGGTAATAATGATGACTTTTATTCTCTGCCAATTTTTCTACTGAGAAAAATTCGTAGCAATGTAATTGGAATCCAATACTTCTCGAAGAAACTTTATGCATAGGCCGTACGCATCCGTGACAATTTGCTAGACAAACCAAAGTCGATCAATCCAATTATTGACCTTAGTACTTATTTCCTTTTCCTTTCGAAAACACTTGCACTTCCATAAAGCATCTCCCGCGTGCACCCTTCGATGGAGCATTGGGTCAAAACAGTATGTAATGAAAAGCATCTACTAATATTACTGTAATATATGCAAATTGTTTCTTTTGTATTATGGCAGCGAGGTGAAAACTCCTTTTTCTCGACAGATGGTGATAAGTATAAAATTAGAGAAAATCCTTCTTGCGGATTTGAACCACCTTTAGCTTTGGTAGCTTATCCGTTAAACTGCTGTCAACAGCTTTTAAACTGGAGTCAAATTTATAATGAAAACTCAAAACAATTCTGAGAAGGCAAATGATTTCATTTGTACCTATTCTTAGAAAAATAAACAAAAAAATATAGCGTAAATTATTTGAGAGAGAAGAGGGACATATTCTTGAAACTTGAGAAAATAATCATTTGAAAAGTTTTGTATAATTGCAATTACAAAGAAATCTGCTTGTTCGTATAAAAACAGTATCGGAAGAAGCGTGAAGCAATATTGGGTAAACGATTAATTGTTTACCAGTAACTCTTCCCTATTCACTGTGCGTAATAGCCGCTCCTACGAAGGTGATTGCAAGTGCGTCAAACGCCTCGTTTATCGCGCTTCTACCATGATACTTTCTCGGCGCGGGGCACCTATTACAACTACTACTGCTGCAGGGTGGGCGGACGGGCGACGTGTTTTCCGGGGTACGGAAATTCGGTATTTCAAGCCTAATAGCGCGCGCCTCGGGATGAATTTGCATCGCGGGACCGGGCGCTGCGCCGGCGGCGGCGTCAGCTGGAAAAGGAAGCCCGAGCGGCGGAGGGAGAAAGAGAGCCGGGAGAGCGGGCAAACGAGGCGAAGCGGCAAAGTACTTTGTCACGAAGGAGCTTAAATCGATTTAGCGGCAACGCGCGCGCCGAGCCGAGTCGGCTCCCGACCCGGAGCTGGGGGGTCGGAGAGGGCAAGGGTCACCGTATGGCTCGTTCATTTTTCCCGCTCGCGCGCGCCGTCCGCTTTTACCTCGCACCCGCCCTAGTACCTCCTCTCCCGCTTTCTCGCAAACTCTCGACCTTTCCGCTCGCGCTTTTAAGAAAAAAAAAAATACGGAGGAGGGATGGTCCGTCGCGCACGCAAAGAGCCGTCGCCTCCGGACGGAATTTTCGAAACGATCGGTCACTGTTGCGCTCCGGCTTCGCAAGCGCTTCCGAGATAAAATATGTCGCCGTGACTAACTACGCGCTTGAAATATGTTTATTGACAGTGATAAATCTGCCGATTCCGGAGCCGAGTCGCGCTATCTCTCTCGCTCAGCGAGCGCTTGTTGTTCGCTAAAAATAGACTCGACAATAAGTATATCTTACTTAAGCGACTGTGTTTAGTCCTTGCAGATAAATATGTTGACTAAGGCGTTATAATTCATCGACGTTAACGCGCCGAGATATTTTTCAAGGAATTGAAGTACACTCCTTCGTCTTTAAGTCACTCCCATAAATTCTGTTGCACTTAAGTTTATTTCTCAATGAGAGAAAAAGTGCACACGAGCGTTTCGCGAAAAACAATGTTGTAACTTCGCTTCAAAGTGAAAACTCGAAGGCAATTCATCCGAATAATGAAAGGCAACGAGCGAGTCAAAATTTTTCAAAACAGAAAAGTCCGGGTACTTTGGATTTCAAACGTCCGCACGCCCTTTTGCTTAGCCAAACACACATGAATATTCAGCTGAGGAAAAAAGACAAACACGAGTCCAAGGTAAACAGGCGCAATGAAAACTTAGCCCCCTAAGCCGAAGCTTACACGGTCGGAGTGTACGTATTACGCTGTCGTCGAATGAGGGAGGTTGCCCCGGCCGTCGAAGTTGGGCCGTTATCGCCTCGGGGGGTATATCTCGGCCGGTCGCTCGCGGGCTCGCCAATCAGCGATGTCAAGACGACGGGAGTGGCTGAGACGGCTTGGCCCGGTACTCGGGGCCGGATTAATCCTAATCGAAGACTACCAGAAGCGCCCCCCTCACCCCCACCCCCGTCCCATCCCTGTATCCGGGACGCCGCGACGTATTACCGGGGTCGCGCGCGTGTACGTAAGATCGTATTATGGCAGGCTCGCGCAGCGCCGGGGACACTCCTCGAGTTCGCACAAAGAGGCTTAGCTACACCGCGCATAGTTGGTAAACAAGTTACGCGAAAGTTCGCGGGGGGATGAGGGCGGGGGCCGGCCGGGAGGGCCGAGTCCTGTAACGAGATTTGTCTGATCTACGACGCACGCGCGCGACGCACACCGGGTGGCGGCGCATCCGGGAATTCACAATTTGTCGGGGGTGCCGCGCGCGTGCCGGTGCAATTTGCCGGCTCGCGGCGAAAGACCGGTCGGGAGGATAGCGGCCGGGGCTGATTGGCGCGGGCGATAAGATTGAGTTGTTGTGGGTGGAGAAGGCCGCCGGAGGTGAGGGCGAAGCCGAAGGGTAAACAGGTGATAGAGGATGAATGTAGGGGCTCTTTTTTTGACAACGTGATGGATGCTGAACCGTGGCGCGGCTCTCGTGCAAAAGGGGATTTTTTTGTTATCGCCGGGATAAAACACAAGGGATACGTATGTTATTCTTTCGTCTGATATTAAATAAGACGACAGTGAAATATGATTGGCCACTAGGAGGGTTATTAAGCTTACTCAGCTGCTAAAGTTTTGATTTTACAACTTTTATTTCGCCCCCGAAAGAGACAAAGAAAGTACTTTAAGTAGTTAAGTCCGCGTTATGTCAGACGCGAAGGTACACATATTTAAAAAGCAGCTCGGTGGCGTGCGTTGAAGCGATAAAGCTAATGTCAATTGAAATTCATCAAATTTTTAGCGTGGATCGATTACTTAACGACTCGCAGCACCTCGGCAATTCCACAAAACGACCGAATTTTTGAAATTCCTTTTCGCGTCACTGATTCAGAAACTACAGAAGCACAATACAACCGATTAATCACAAATCCCCATAAGAAATTCCATTGCTTATCTCGACACCAGGAAGGAGATTGACGATCAGAGGCGACACGATTATTTTCATTTTAATACCATGATGGATGTTTGAATTACTTTTCCCCTGCTCTCACCGGAAAGCATTTTATCTGCTCGGCATCAAATTATGTAAAGCATTCCCGATACTCCCGCGGCGGTAACGCGAGTACCGGGTATTTCTTTAATTTGAATACGCTATCAGTGGAGAGTAATAATATTGTGCTTTGCCGAAGTTATACGCTTTCGACGCGCGCGGCCCAGAGATCCTCGCGTTGTATTAAGATAGGGACGGTCGGCAGCGACGCTCGGTCGAAAGCGGATACAGAAAGAGAACGAGAGCGAGAGAAACCGAGCGAAACGTTTCGAGGGTTAATTGTATTCGTGCGCAGAGGGACTCCGGTAGTCGGGGCTGTTTAGAACTCGATCGTAAACTTCGCAGCCTCGGTGACGGGCCTAAAAATGCCGCGCGAGCCCGGGAGAGCCTCATCGCTTCTCCAATTTGCCAAAGTACTTACGGAGGACTCGGCGAATCGCTTCTCGTTACGCCTGGCCTTTTGTTTTTCCAAGCTGCGACATCATATCTCCGCAATACATAAGGAAAGTTTCGCGACGACTCGGCCCCCCCGGTCGCCGCCGCTGCCGAAATTTCGGGAAAACGGCGTGCGCGCGCCGCCGCAACTTTCGGCTATTTGTTCTGCGTGTTGACGCAGAAAATCAGCGGAGGGGCCGCGCCCTGGATATATACATTCGAGGGAATGGAAATTCGCCGGCGAATTATTGTTTGCTCGTTTGGCCGACGAGCGAACGCGAAACGCCATGGCGGGCTGCACGGTACAAGGGCTTTGGCGAACCTTGATTTGACTAATTAGCGGCACGACTCCTTGTTAAGAGTTGGGTATATATTTTTGTCGCGGATGGAATTGGGGGAGAGCGTGTTTAAAGAAACGACAAGGGGAACCTACAACGACGCTAATTGTGATGGGTTTCAAATTACTGCGAAAAAACACGAGACATTTCAGCGGTAGCATGATTGCGAAGTTTGTCTGGTTATTTCGCGAAGGAGAAAGAGGCTTTATTATTTTTTTTACTGGGAAAGATTAAATGAGAGAGAAGAAAAATCTGCTCGACATGACCCGCGCTGAAGATAATACAGTCAAATTCAAAGTCAGCGCAAACTAAGCTTAATACAAATTATGCTACGAATCTTACAGACCTGAAGTTTCTATCAACTTAACATTTAAAATTAATCAATCTCTGCAGTCTACTTAAGAAACATGAATTTTAAAAGTCGTAAATACAGTTAATCATTTATGCATGGAAGAAAATGTATTTATGTCGCACACTTATACCCCCACCTTTCCTTATCCAGTTTCCGACTTACTGGACTGTTACAACTCGTCAAAATTTTCGAAATGCACACGTCATGACACTTTGTTGACTTAATCAGAGCAGTTAAGCTTAAAAAAAAATGTGACCTCTGCGTGCACCAACTCATAGCCATTAATTATTCCCCATGAAAATATAAAGCAGTTGGAAAATGCTTAACATTCCACGAGAATAAACTTACGAAAAGGATGACAAATAATTGCGTCGCTATGAGTCATTGAAACGAATTTCCTACAGCCCTCTACTGCACGAAACCCCTCCAATTTCGTTAAAGTTGTAACACGATCTCCTACTCTGATGGTATGCAGAACATTATCAATTACCGCGAAAGCCTCTCAATCAAACGAGCAGTAACACGTAATTCCGCGGCGTTGTTGGCCATTCGCGCCAGACAATCCCGCATTCCGATCCTCTCGATTATACGGCAACGGCCCCATCGACTCGTCCTGATACAAAAGAAACTCCCGGTGCCATTATGCCTTCTTCGCCGAGCATAAACTCATTATCCACAAGAACGTCGGCACCCCTGCCTCCCAGCTTCCCCGCGTCGTCTCCCCCATTGTGCGCCATTTTTTCCAATTGCTCCCTCCCTAACGATCGCCGATGCAGTAAGGACGAGTCGCGAGACTCGCAGAGCCTTTCCGAGCCTCCGCACATACAGGCGCGCGCCCGCGCGACAAAATCGATTTCAGATTTCAATTTAATGCCATCGCGATATCCGGACCAGGCGAAAGAGAGCCAATAGCAATCTAGGCGCGAGCGTGTGTATACATGCGCTCTCGCGCATTACGCGCCCGGGATCTCGGCGCGTTATCAGCTTTTCTCGATTGCAGCGCTCGAGTGCGAGAGAGAGAGAGAGAGAGAGAGAGAGACCGAGGGTGAACGAGTTATAGCGCTGGTGCTTGATGATTGGCCGGCGGCAGTTAGCGCACTTGTAAATGAGGCTCTTTTGTCGTTTGCTGTTTCAGTTCCGCCCCACAAGATCGCAATACTGAACGAGCACGGCAACGTCCTGGGCGCCGTCGTCGGACCGTACCCCGAGAAGAGCAGCTTCAGGCTATACTGCGACGTCTACGGCGGTGAGTATATAAAAGACGGAGTCGTTGCTGCTGCACTCGCCCGTCGCTCGACACTTATTCTTCATTACTACCGGGACGGACTCTTATCTGGACGATTGTCCTCCGGGGAGATCGGACGATAAATTGGAGCGAGCCTGCTACTCCTCCGCTTTGCTCGCGGTTCTCTACCTACCGACTGCGCCTTTTACTTCGACGGTTGTTTCTCCCATTGCCGAAGGAGCTTATTGATTTTCGGATTACCGGGGGTGACCTGTTTCTACCAGTTATCGTGCTCACTTCAACGTTTTTTTGCAGATATCCAAGCAACATTTTCGCGGAAAGCCTTTTTTGCATTTATTATTTTTTTTTAAATTATAGACAGATCAATTCATTTGTTATTTTTCCCATTTTGAAAACGAGTTTATCAAAATACGTGGATAGATTAAAGGTACGGTTTCAAGCTCCATCTTTTTTTACCACTGTTTACGCCACTGTTTGGGTTTACGAATTCAAAACCTACAATTTAGTATTAATAACTTTTTTTTTAAACTTCAATATTAATTTCATGTTACACAATTTGTTTTACAATAAAGGATTTTATCAATTTTATGTCAAAAATGTTATCTTTGTAAACATTTACAGTGAAACAATTTATAATCACGTTGAGCTTAATTAATACCTGGACAAAATAGATAGAATGACTGACTTGAAAATTTATATTTTGAATAGCACCGTATATCTAAACTGTTTAGTGTTATGAAAATAAGAAGAGCCATTAAATACTATTCATGAAAAATACTATTTTTAAAACTTTTGAATATCGTGCAAAGGACTCATTAACTTAAAAAGCGCATTAGTCTGTCAATTTGTATCCAAAAGTTACAAAAAAAATTATAGTATTTATTGGTAATTATTTCTATCGCCAGTGAACCTAATGTTTCTGTGACACGTTAGCAAATTACACTACTTTAAAAAAAAAAGAACAAATGAGCCTTTCCGAAAGTAGCGAATCAGTAGTTACGCCTGTTACTAGTCAGACATGAATATTTTTACCTTTACCTATACGATAAAACTTCATTGTTGTTGTTGCATACGTCTAATTAGAAATTTATCCTACAAAAATCTCTTCAATGCAGACTCCGGTAAATGAATTATTTAACACAAGAGAATGAAAATCTGACTGCATTCATTGTACCTCTCTTTTATCACAATCTCATCCGAAGCACACATTTTTTAAACACCGCGTATTATTAAAACTTTTTATAATCCTTTTCACTGAAAATGTTAATCTCTTCATTATTAAATTCCTGAAGAGCTCAGTTTCGCGTATTCTCAAAAAAATAAAATACAATATTAAACAGACAAAAGCCAATTAATCCCATAACCGAGAACAAAATATAAATTAACTCTGTAATCCTCTTATCGCAGTTTCTATGCAGAATAAAAAAAGAATAAAATCAATAAGAGAATCTGACAAAACGCGGCATATCGATCGAAATTTTTAATTAAGCACAACAATAATGCATTCCGGTGGGTGGCTTCCTTTTACGATTCTTCATTGATTCGGCAATCGGCCGGGGGCAGGGCGAGGCCGAACGCAATTAGCGGCGATTTTACGATTTCGCTGGCTCAACACGGGCCACCGGTCACCTAATACCCAGACTACATACACTCACGTACACAATTAGAGAGCAGCTCGCCTACACCCCCCGTCACGTGAAAACCCACCCACCCTTCCGATATAATTAGCGATGCCGGCTAGCCCTTAGCGTAAGCCCAAGCACCGTAATCCAGAATAAGCTCGCAATCGTGCGTTTTACGATTAGCAGTATTGGTCAGCTGCGTAGGTACGCACGCGCGTGCCGCCACAGCTACTCCGTACCCTTTTCGCGTTATCCGTACGGGGAGGAAAGGTTATTAGCTTTCCGGGCACCGTTTCGGCCAAGAAAATCAATAAGAAAAGATATTTTACGACCTATACGCGCTGAATTTATGTAACTACTTGGAAAATTCTTCGGGAGAGTGTATGAAATTATTATGAAGGTATCAAATCGTTCGTATAAACAATTATTTGCGCCTGTATTTTTACTTAGCGCGCTACTGCTGATTAATCGGTTACTTTCGCCTTTGTTTATTCAGAAAACAAAATAAATAAAAAGTGGGTGACACTTCCGACATGCCCAAAAGGGTCGAGAAATTGGCTGTTAAAGTTTTTAAGATCGTGACAAAAGATAATGGACGATAAAAATAATCAATCTAATAAAATTCTAGTGTGTCCGCGTTAAGGGCAGGAGAGCAACTTACAACTGACCTAATTTCAAAATATCGTTAACACAAGGGGAAGTCCAGATTTTTTACGGTGAGGGTGTCGACACATGCGTAACATTACGTCCATATTGCAAAGTGGGAGTAGAAAACTATTACCAGCTTCACTATCGCGGGCTGTGAACAGTCAACAAACAATATTGAGTAGAAATGAAGTTTTATGTTTTTTAAGTTTTTCCTAACGCTTTTAGGAATAACAATTATTTGATGACCCTTGATAAATTGTTTACTCGTCTAAAAAATAAATTCTCTTTTACTACACTTTTACAAAACTCGGATTTACAACTTCACTTGTTTTTCAAGTCTTTTAAGAGAAAAATCCACTCGCGCTTCTCCCACATTGAAGGGCATCCGAGAACACAATGAAAAATTGAAAATCTCACACACCAGAGTTATAACCTGCATTACACTACGCGCTTCAATATTTCACTGAAAAAGAGAGGGTAAGATAACTCCCACACCGTAAATCCCCCGCATACCCGAGCGAACAGTTCATGCATAGTTCAACATCATTTGAATTAAAAAAAAAAAACACGAAAAAGAAAGAAACTCGCGCACTTAAAAGTAATCAGTGCGCATGCAAATAAACTCCCGGTGCGACGATAAAACACGTCGCCCGCGGGAAAGATTATCATCGAACTTCGATGGTCCTAATGAAAAACGGCCGCTCCACCCTCTCTCTCCCTAGCGTTATCCGGCGCAGAGCCACTTTGAGTTATGCCCGGTGATACGTAAAAGCCAGGGAGAGTCGAGCGAGTCGCGGTAAAAAAGCACGAGGGAATCGAGCGCGAGCTGAATTTGACTTCCGTTCGCAGGTAAGCCGCCGCCGCGGATCGCCTGGTACAGGGACGGCAGGTTCGCGGGCAACGCGAGCGAGTTCGTGAGCGACGACCTGGTGCGCAGCGAGCTGGTGATCAACAACCTCAGCCGCCGGGACGTCCAGACCGAGCTCACCTGCAACGCCACCAACTACAACGAGTCCAACGCGCTGTCGGCCGGCGTGCGCGTCGACATGGACCGTAAGTATCCGCCGATGCCCGGCGCACGACTTTGTATATATCTGTACCGGCGCATACGAGCACACTGACGCGCCAGAGCGGACGGAAGGCAAAATATTGCCGAATCGGACGAGACCGCGAGGATGCGGTTTTTACTCGGCTCTCTCGGCGGGACGCGCCCGCTCGTTCGGTCACCTTTTTTTCGCTCTCCCTTTTTTGTGCCCGAAACGACGGGATGACTTTTTGGCATTGTGCGGTTGGCGGTTTCAGACGAACGAAGCTTTTTCCGGCGTTCGATTGTTTTTTGGCAACAGATTTGCGACAGCGGAAATTAGTCAGTCTGACTTTTATGGGGAATAATAAAGGAAATTTAGCAATTATCGGGTCTTGGCTACAGCAGAGTTTTCTTTTTAAGATGTCTGGAATTAAATGCAAAGTATTTAATGAATGAGATTCGGGGGACTTTATATTGACTTTACAAATAAAATTAATTTTGCGAGAATGAGCGATCTTCAACAATCAGCCGAGATTAACCCTAAAAAAAGATAACCGAAGACAAATAGCGTTAATCTTATTTCGCAACAAAAAGCTTCTTTCTTTTTGAGTGCTGATACAATCTCTAATAAATCCTAAGTTAATTATTCAAAAAGAGTAAGTAATTAACTACTTCTAAATTAGGAGAGACTTGAGCATAATTTAATCGGCTGGCTTTGGCATTCCAGCCTGAAAATACGCTTACCCCGAGAGAGGTCCGGGAAGAAAAATTTTAATGACGTGACGTTCATTAAAAGGAGGTTTTTATAATTGACATTAAAGAGCACGACGCCGTATAATTATTATGCATGAGAATCCGTCCGATTTTTTGCCAGCTCCAAATAAATTCGACGCGAAATTAAAATATTCATGCAAAAGGCAAATACCGCCCTTTATATAATTACGCATCGTCGACGAATCCATTAAAGTGAAAAACAGCGGCGTGACTGCGTTCAGAATAAACAAAGAAAAAAAGCCTCGCACGCGCGCCGCGTCTGCAATAAAAACAATAAAGCGAGGCACGCGCGCCATTGCTAATTCCAATCGAATTTCGCGCGGGCGCGAAATTATTGCGAGGCCACCGGGCGCGCGGTGCATGTTAAAAACGCGGACATCCGTCACGCGCGCAAAATTACACCGTGCCGTCGATAAATCAAGAGCGCGGCGCGCGGGGCAAAAAAATGTAAAAAAATAAAAAGTAGCAGCGCCGGCGATTTTGCGCGGACGTTTTCTTGTCCGCAGGACGGCGAGACGGACAGTTGCGACGCAAAATCAAGACGGACGACACAATTTGGCGGCGAGTCGCGCTCCCGCGCGGTATAGTCGTTACCGCGGCTATCCCCCGCGGGCTCCGCTCCGCGCTCACCCTCCTCCCCGGTCCTTTTTCAAACGGTCGCGGTAGTGGCGTATGAAATTGCCGGGTGCTCGCAAATTTTACGCTTCGCGGGTGTCGTTTCCCCCGCGCGCGGTCGGGCTATTTTATAGGGCTCGTTTGAGACGGGCTGGAATCTAATTTTGAATTTGAATATTTCGGAGGGGTGCGCTCCCCGACTATCGCGAGTAAATTAATAAGAGCGGCGGAAACAGGTTTTTTCGCGTCTTTTCCAGATTGCCCTGAAATGTTGAGGCCATATTTTTTTTCAGCGTAATTATGATTCATGCGCGCCGTTCATCAGGGAGTCGTAAAGAGGATTTTATTCAATTTTTTTGTCAAATGACTTACTTTATATTAAAAAAAATGTTTTCACCGTTAAAACCTTTTTATTCGAAAAATTTCATATAAATAGCATTAAGATTCATTTAGAAAACTAATGTTGATTAAAAGATGTTAGCGCTGAAAACTACATTATTAAAATATTTATGGAGCGCTACATAAGCACGGCGTAAAAAATTAAAATCCTCTTACAGTATTAGCATCTTTATTAAATTAAAATTAATTAAAACCTTCGCGAAAGTACGCTAAATCATTTTAATATAAACGAAAATTGAATAAATATTGCCGAAAAATTACTCGCGGAATGGCCAAAATCAAACGACGTCCGGGACTATCGAGGAGCTTTATCAAACTCTTCCTCAAAATAAATACCGAACAATGAAGCTGCTCCCGCAGCGCGTTAAAGTTTGCGTGGAGGTGGCCGAGGCAGTTTTTAAAAAAGTTGTCGGCCGCATTTTCGCGGGATTTACGCGGGCCGGCAAAGCGAGCGAACCGACCCCGAAAAAAAGGCGAGCAGGAGCCGTGACGCAAAAAAAGGGAATAAGCGCGCGCCCGGCTGCAACGAAAGGAGCGTTGTGAAAAAAAAAACAATAAACGAACCAAGCGCAAAGAAAAGACCGAGCTGAACGAAAAAGAGAAGCGGCCGGTACGCGAAGAGCAAAAGAAGCGCAGGCCGGCGCTCGCGAAAAAAAGTCCAAAACGCGGGGGGGAGCGAGAAAAAATCGCATTAAGCACCGGAGCGTCCCGCGTCACCGTAATTAGTATGCATACGCGCGCGAGGCGTCCTGCGGGGGAGAGAATGGCCGCGGCGAAGCGGCGAAATTTTCGCCCGCGATCGCGTCATCCGCGCGGGCGCGCGGGGATTCGCCCTCGCGGCCGAGTGCGCGGTGCCTTTTAAAAAAACGGGGCCGTGGCCCTGCCCTCTCGCTGCCTCTCTCTCCTTCTTCGGGCTTAACTCCCACGGCCGCGCCGGGCGCTATTGAATGCAACATATTCAGACGGAATTTCGACGGTGGAGCGTCCACCGAGGGTTACGCGGGCGCTCGGAGAGAGAAATACGGGGAGTAAGTGTCGGGGGGTGATAAGCTCATCAAAATTCCGCGTTACGCCAGCGCGCTGACCCACTGCTGGCCGCAGCCCGGCCACAAGGGACGGAAGCGAACCTTGCGAACGTGCTCACGGAGAATGCGTTTTGAATTTCTACGCTGGGAGGAGGCAATTCTCCAGGCTCGCGGCACTCTCTCTCTCTTCCTCTCGTCCCTCCTGCCTCTCTCTTGCTCTCTGTGAGTGGCAGTGTACGCGAGAGTATAGCCGAGTGGCCGCGTGCAACCGAGGTAGCCTAGGCTTCATTCGGACCGACTCATTTTGCGGCGAGCGCCAACTTTACACTCCGCCTGCTCCGTTGTTTCGCCGGGAGGTGCGGCTCTCTTTCGAAATTTTTTTCGAGGTTAAACGCGAAGGCGATGTTATTTTTTTGTTTGCTTTGATCTCGTCCCTTTAGCCCGCGATAATGAGAGTTGTTCGGGCTGCTTGGCTGCGCGAATTCGCGTAATGCAGTGCTGAATATGAAATTTTTTCACCCCCTGGCGTTGCGCAGCCAGTTAAGTGCGGCTTTTAATCGGGAAATGGACGCGAACCAGATGGAGTGCCCGCTCGTGCCTTTTGCTTGTTTGCCTTACACATTTTTTTTTATTGATACACTCGTGGATTAATTGCTTATTCGGTAGAGAAAATTGATAGGAAAAAATACAATTTCGAATTTGATTTAGCTGTGAATAAATACACTATATACACAAAAAACAAAACAAATTTGCGAGAATAAAAGTATATAACTGGCTATCGTATCACTATTTTTTTTTATCACTCGTCACGATCGCAATATTTCAGTATTGTCAATTGACGTTATAGCGTTATTTACAATGGTTCAATTTGATGATAAAAATTTTAACAAAAGCAAAAGAATGCCATTGATTTGGCGAAATTGATTTTCAACAGTCAATTGATTAAATCACGAAAAATCGCGAGCGAATAGATAGAGCGCTGCAGGAGAAAAATTCATGCTCTCCTGAATAATCAAGATAACGATTTCAGCTGACTTACACTTCAAAGGGTAGTAGATTAGCTGAGCGAATAAACTGACTGCATAAAAGATATAAAAAAAAAGTGTATCAGCGTGGCGCGCTTCCATTTTTCATTGTGCATACGCCTCGTCAAAGAACAGTGGAAAAGTTAAAAAAAAATCCTCTAGTATGATTCTAAAAAATAAACTCTATTCTTTCAAAGCCGAACTTTTCCAACAATTTGCTGACTTAGGCGATGTTCGACGAGCTGAAAATTCGATTTATATGTCCAAAAAATTCGAATACCTAACTGTCTAAACTATATCCAACGATTTGTTGCCCGAAAATTCACGGACGAAATAATTAAATGACCACACCCCTTTGATTCTCTCGACACGAGCGAAATTAACTTATCATTTAAAAGGCGAGTATCGTGTGCGCTGCGCCCGCAAACGAACGCACGCCACTCATTAGCCGGCGCCTCGTATGCGGCCCTAAAGAGCTCTCGGAGAAAATGAGCGGTCGACGCGGCCAATGCCGCCTCCTTGAATTTCATTAGCATCGCCTGGGAAATTCGATCGGGCGATCAATTACCTCGTTCGAGGCCGGGGCGCATCGAAACTAACGCCAGCTCGCGCATCCCAGCGCGCATACGAAGCAGCTCTCACGGGCGATTAGCGCAGGGGCGCGTGAGAGGGAGACAGAGCGATGTACAGGGGATCGCAGGAGAAAATCTCAACAGACGGCGCGTCGAAGCGGCCGAGCAGCAGCCGCCACGAGAGTATCCGCCTAACGCCGAGTCCGGATTTTCCCGGGCGATCCGCTGGCTGCATTCACCTCGGCCGCAAAAGCCGGGCGCGCGAGCGAGGGGGGCGGAGAAAACGAGAGCGGAAGGATTTCCGAGCCGAAGAGCGAGCGCTCGGGCCTCCATCCCTTATGTATATATACGCGAGGAGGGCGCCGGGGCTCCCTCATCGGCGCGCCGCGGAGATCGGGGTTTTCATTCGCTTTGCAATTCAAACGCGCCGGCCGCGGAATCCCCACGGCTGGGCCCGAGGGGGTGCGGCGGCGGGGGCGACGATGCGGTCCTACCGCTGCGGCGGCGCCGCTATCGATAACCTTGGACAAACGAAGCGCGCGCCCCGGTGGACGATGAGTTTCGCCGCCGCCGCCGCCGCGGAAAAATGTTTTTCGGAGCCCGGATGAATTGCGAGAGCTCCCGGGGCGAGCTTCGGGCTTTTTCGCGCGCCGCTATCGCGTCGGGGGGGAATGGATGTGTGCGCGCGGCCGCCGTGACTGTGATTAATGCTCGCTCGAGGTCGGCTGAGTTTTGAATAGGAAATTAAGGTGCTGGTAATTGTGCACGCTACCGCGAACGAATTGTGATTTTTTCTTTAAAGAGCCGTGTACTTGTTGAGGGGACTTTTTTGTTTGTTCGCCGGGCGACTGTGTTTGGATTAGAAGAAATTTAATTTGCGCGGAGTTGTTGAAAACAAGTTTTTCTTTTTTGTTTTATTTAGTTTTAATAAAACCAATTCTAGCGTTTCCATTCCTTTTTCTATTTTTCCGTTTGTTTTTCCACAACTGGCGTGTGTGATAATATTTACCTGCACTGTAAATAACGTGAAAGTGTCTGCTATCGTTCTAGTGGTCGACAATGCGATAGTCCAAATAAAGATTCTCTTAGCCTAATAAAACGCATTTATACCTTATTAGGTTCTGAACTGCTAAACAAAATTTACGAATCAACATTTCAGTTCAAAATACTGTTTGCTGGAGTTAACACGGTTTACCGCACTTGACAACGTCGGTACACCCGCTCAATCGAATTGTTTCAATTCGTGTGAATATTGCGGAACGGTTTTGTTCAAAAAAAATTTTATAGCCGATAGTAAAAGAACGCTGGTTTTTAACTTCAAGACAAGCCGTAAAATACGGTCGAGTACCTCAACAAATCCGAAAACCGTTAAAAGGGGGGAAGGCATATACGCGCGAATCTGGAATCCAATTTCAAATTCAAAATCCGCGTCTGAAACTGCCGGGCGACTTTAAATATATATTCCGCGGCGGGGCCAGAAGTGGAGCAGATTTAAAAATTCCGCGGCACTTCGGAATCCCTTTCTTCCCACCGCGCACATTCTTATAAATTTGCGAGATGCGCGTAAGTTACAGAGTTCGTTGAGATTCATTGCCACTAAATTATGTAATAAACTCATATTCGAGCCACGGCCGACAGTAACATTATCTTGGCGAGCGAAACTTGTTAAGGATAATGCATCGCTTTTTCTAAAAAATTCACGCGGCCGCGATCGTAACTTTTTTTCTGGTTTGCGCCACGAAGCAGTAGAGACGGATACGAGCACAAGTCTCCGAAAGAAAGTAATTGTAGATTGCGACGACAAATTAATTTGGTTAAATCAAGTGTAATAGAAATAATTAGATTTGGGTGGACAACGTTGCATGTCGGGACCTCGTAATAAGAATTTTATAACGCGATTCATTAGACTGTTAATAAAGAATTCAACGTTAGGTCATATCATAAATCTCAAAAAAGATGCTAATCAAACAGGTATTTTATTTTATGTTCGTTTTGGCCACACTTTACATTCGAATTCTTATGATAAATAAAGAACAATAATGAATATAATGTCTCTCTTTTATAATCTTAACGATGATCAAATTTGTACAGGCTTACGTGTATTAAATGCTATAAAAAGAAAGCTCGCATTCAACAAATAACATCCTTTCCTTTATCAATATTTTATTTTCAGCTACGCGTTTACCCTCAAACAAAAAAAGTGAAACATCATTCCGTAATTGTAAAAAAGGAGCCTTGAACTGACATTATCCGACGTCAAGTGTTATCGGATCATCGCCCTCTCCATCATTCATTAAAACACCGAAAAAAAAATGTACGATCAAATAGATTTAACGCAAAAGATACTTACAAAAAGGCCATCAGTCAAGCCGGTCGACCGAAAAATTTTCACATTTTTCCCTGGCGCGCGTAAACACGAAGCTCTGAAAAAGGGGCACGAGCGACGACGATCTCGGAAGCGGAGACAACGAAAGACAAATAATGCGCGCCCCGCGTCCGCATAATGAAACGACAAAGCGTTACGAAAAAACACGGGGAGCGGAAAAAAGGTTGAACGAAAAAAAGTAGCGAAGAAAAAGGAGGAAAGGGGGGGCCTCGCGACGCGCGCCCGCGATCGTCAGATACCGCGTTTGACGAGGAACGAGCCCGCTCGCGGCTGTATAATAAATGTCCCCGCATTGCGAATTAATGAACGGCCTCGTTACAAGGGCGCGAGCTCACGCTTATCTCGCCGGCCGTCGCGACTGTCACGCGCACACACTCGAAACAGCCCCGGCGCACGCGCCGCTTCCCTGTACACCTTTTAACCCCGGGGGCTCGAAAAAATCGGATAAACGTCGCGCTCGCCCACCGCGGGAGCCGACGTTTATTATACATGCGCGGCGGGAGGTGGCGTGGGGGCAGGAGATTAGAGCCGGCGGCGCGCGAGCTCACATAGTCGAATCAATTTGGCCCGAGAGACGGAGTGATAATGGTCAGTTCGGTGAGCGATCGCTTTCGGATACTCGCGCCCCGTACGATACGCCGTAATGACGGGTTGGACTAGCTCTCCTCCAGGCGCCCAAGCACGTCGCATTAACGAGCTGTGAAAAATGACGTGGGATCGCGAGTGTTGAAGCTCGCATTAGCGGACCAAGTAGTGCACGCATATACCTCTCCATTGTTAATGATGTCTCATTCTTTTTTCAATTTCGCGGAATAAGCGCATCAATAAATGAATTGATTGTTTCAATTTAAAGTTGTTATGATTGTTTAAATAGTTTAATCAACATTTTTAAAATCCACAAATATTTTTAGCAAAATTTAAAGAATTTTAATTTTTACGAACGTCATTGTCATTGAATCGGTACAGGTGTTGCTTACGAATAAATGAAAAATATTTAAAAACAACGAAAATTATTGTAGCTTTTTTCGACATTAAATCGCGAAATTTATACTTGTACTAAGTACTCTTTAATCGCTCTTCAAAACCATGAATGTTGAAGAGAAATAATTATTAATAAGTACACAAATATTTATTAATTTAGAAACTATAACAATAGTAAATACGTGCTCAAACAATATTTAATGACACGAATCGAGATTATCATTATTTCCCATGTGTGGCAAATTAACGAGCGTACGCAGAGACGAATTTAATAAATTATTATCATTCGAACATCAAAATCTCATTAATGTGTCGGACAGCAAAGCCGATTCCCCATTTGCCAAAGCAATTTACTGAGCGAAAGCAGATTCAACTGATACCATCAGACTTTTTTTTAATTAATAAAGATAATTAACGTATTTCTATAAAAATATAGATTACGATTTAACGCGCATTTCACTCTACTGAAATGCACCGACTAACACAGCTTTATTATGGGAAATCAATATTTTTATTGGCGAGGTACACCTGATCAACACGAATCTCTAACTATAAACAGACCACTAAATACAGTGTTATTTTTAACATTAAACGCGCAGCTTATTTATTAAACGATGGCTAAATCATAATTTAAAATGCGTTATTTCACCTTCGATAGCGTTAAGGGTTTTTTTCCCTCGCGTTAATGTCCGCTCGTTTCGGCGCAACATAATAAAGCCGTAGCGGTATAATTTTGCCGCAAATAAGAGAAAATCGGGGAAATGCCTCGAATTTAGCCCTCGGATAGCCGAGAAAACGAGGGTATATATGTGCGCGTTAACACATCGCCCGCTCGGCCGTGAGCCGCGGTGATACACGCGAGAGAGAAAAATTGGAGCGTCAAGTGGATGGTGAATTCGCGTGCGGTAAATTGACGAGTGAATTACCCGCGGGTCCTTGTATAAATTTTCGCTGATTTGAAAATTACACGAGCGCCCGGGCTTTCCAGGTTTCGCGCAAAGAAAGAAAACAAAGCCCCCGCGCAACCTCGGAAAATGGAATGGCCGAGCGAAGCTTGAGCCCCGTCCCCGCGGGAACGAGGGGGAGAAACCGAGAGCCCGGGTTATGCATGCACTTTTCTAAACGGCGCTCGAGCGACTTGAGACTCCGCCGCGCGGCTGAATGCCTCGGTATAGGTGGCCACGGATGCAGATGAATTTAAAGGGATTCGCAATTCGCTGACCGGGTTACGCTTAAACATCTATTTCTGTCAAGTGCCTCGATCCGAGTTTTTCTTTCGAGCCAATATTTTCGTGCGATCGAATAAAAGTAAAGGTATAAAGTTCATCGTTAACTAAACGCTGATTTCATGAAAAATAACTAATCGTTGTTTTGATACATATCGTTGTAAATTCAAACAACTCGATTTTAATTTATTTTTTCGCGTAACGCAGTGACTTGAAAAACAATAAATATAACACAAATTCAAATATTTATATTTTGTTTACAACACCACTGTATAATATTCAGAAATATTTGATTCTAAGATAAAATATCATGTGAGTGCTGCCTTTGAAAATTAACTAGGAGAATTTTATTAAAATTTTCATGCGCTTCTTAATTTGAACGGAAAATACATCAAACGCGAGTTTTTGATTAAAATCTAAATTGACGAATAAGTTAAACAAACGCCAAAACCAGCTTTCGACTGCGCGAGGTGCACTTTCATTCCCTGCAGTTTCAAATATCACCGGATGGCGGTTCGTGCCAGTACGCAATTTTCAAACTCATTAATATTCGACGATATTGGCGTACATGGGCGCGCGTGGCGGCCGCGGAAAAAGCGCGCGAAAATGAAAGCGCGCTCCGCTCGTCGGTCGCTTTACGAGTTTTCGCGCCCTTACCCGGCTTCCCGGCCCCTTTTTTAGACCCGTCGCTCCACGCAGTTTTTCCCCCCGCCGCGTCATAATGTCCCCGGCCCCCCATAAAACAATATCCGCTCGCGCGTATCGTTTAAACGCGAGCTCGTTAATTCCCGATGAATCTCGCCCGTTGTTTACCCTCCTTTTTTTCTCCTTGTTGGGCCGCCGAATCTCTTCGATCGTTTCGACCCACCCCGCGCGCCCGTCATTATAAAGCTTTTAGCCGCGGACTCGTGCATCACCTCGACCACTCATTTTCTGGCGATCCCGCTCGTTTTCACCGCGGGAAATCGAATCGAGCTTGAATCGCTCGCCGGTCCAGTACGAATGAAAGAGACTCCCATACTGGCTTTACGCGTTTCCACGACTCGCTCCGGTCGTCGATTTGCGAATCTCTCCTCGATTTACGCAACTGTAAACTTACCCATTTGCTAATTATTTGTATAAGATATGTACATGTAATTATTAAAATTAACGACGTACTCGTGTTCGTTAAATTTTCAATGCAAACTCAATCCGTCGTATTTACTTTTCTCGATTAAAACTGCAAGATGAAAATTTGTTCGAGGTGCAATATGAATCGCAGTTCTTTGACAGCAAAAATCTGACTAGATTATTTTTTCAATTACTTTTCATCGTAAAAATCACTTTAAAAGTGTTTGTACGTGCCACGTACGTGAATGGACTCTCAAAGATCCTCAAACCCGCTCTTAATGCACTTTTTTACAATGTACGCCAAATTCATCAAATACCGCTTGATGGATTGAGCTCCGCACGCTAGCATTTTCTTCATAAAATAATCTACGAACTGAGCTTTACTGAATTATCGTCTGAAAAGCTTTTTAGCTTTAGAAAAATATGTGAGAATTTTCTTGACATTCTTCAAATATGCAAATTTATTGTGCGTTCACTTCGAAAAATAAATACAGGTAAACAAAAAATAATTATTCTGCCATAATTTTTTAGGGCGGAAAATAAACGAGCGTGACGAAGCTCAATTCATCAAGTTCCCTTCGATAAATCCAGCGCTCCCGCAGAAAAAGGAGCCAAGATAAACGAGGAGAGGCGAGTTTATATTTTAATGCGCCTTAAACGCAGCGTAACTCGTCTGTTTAGCCAATCTGTAAAATCGTTGAAAAACGATAGACCGATAGGCCGACAGCCGTGAAAGTCGCGGAAATTAGTGATCACGCAAACATTATGTCATTTCCGAATCGCCGGGGGACGCTTCAGCGAGAATCGACCGCAGCCGCGCGAGCGTCGCGTCAGCGCGAATTATACGCTCGCATCGGCCGTTTCATTATATAATTGCACCCCCGGAAGCGAGGCTCGCCGCTTAAAGCGCTGCACGTGTCGCTTAAAAAAGCGGATGAACTCGCGAAAATCTCGTGCGCGCGCGTTTTTTTTTTGTTGACTCGAGGAAAAAGGAGGCAAGGAACAAAATTAAATTTTACTATGCTAGTTGAAAATATTCGAGTAACTATTTATTTTTCTAAAAAAAAGATCGCGAAATAAGCGATGAAGAAAAATAAACAGGGCAAGTTAATTGAAACTCAGGATACGTCGCGCGAAGCGTAAACGCGTTATCGTCCGACTATCTCGAAAGTGCAACGTCATAACTTAATAGTCCCGTCTAATCCTCGGTGAACTTGATCAAAGTTTGAATGTGTTAACGGGTATGTGAACTTTCTTACTCGATCGATGTGTATTTTACTATAACCCGATTTTTCGCGCGAAATTTTGATCAACTTTTTAAGTAAAGAGAATATATTACGGCGAAAACTTTGGAATGGAAAAACTTTGCAATTAAAATCTAAGTTTATTAAATGCATATTCCGCAATTAAACTAATAAAAGCTTCAACCAACGGTACAGCGAAACTTTCTGCAAATCGATTTAATGAAACACTCGTCAATAACGAGCATGCTTTTAATTTACCGGAATAATACCGGATATTCAGATTCTAAAATAAAGTGACTCGTCCCGCTAAAATCCAGTGAAAAAGCCGCCGGCCGCGTACGCCGTTAATAAATCCGGGAACGCGTTTATCTCGATGGTGCGTTATTTTCGACGTAACGAGGTAGCGAGAGCGACAGCGGCCTCGTCGGCGGAATCACGCGGGGAATGCGCGGAGGCCGCGGCCGCACGCGCGCGCGAGCGAGCTTTCGAATTCCCGGCGTTTTTGCCCGGCGGCGCAGCGCGCGAGCCTCGTCGGCGCTGCATCATCGCGCCGGAATATTCATGACGGCCTCGGGATGCCGCGGTGCTTGCGCCCCCGTCGCCGCGGCCCCGATAACGCCGGCTCTTTTATTTCCCACCGCCCCTCCGGTTTTTTCTTCGCCTTCCTCCCCGGACGCGCGCGATCGCCCGGGATCTCTCTCGGCGCCCATCGATCCGCGCGAGCTGCTCGGCTGCTTCCGGAATTCATGGAGGAAATTTTCGACGCCTGGGAATAGCGGCGAAGGTGGTGCGGTTTGAGGGGGGCACCTCCCGCGAGGAGGCCCGGCTGAACTAGCGGATTCTCGTCATGCACTATAAACACCCGCCCGGAGCTGCTCTAGCGGCTGAATAGCAAGAAGAGACAGTCCGAAGTAGTTGGACAGGGGTGCGGACGAGTCTCGCGGTCGGACGCGCCTCTCTCTGCGCTGTTTATTTTATTAACGGGGTGTCGGGTCGCACGCCAAGATTCACGCCTGGGTACCTTCATCAGCCCGTTCATTAATATGCACGGCGCACTGTTGATATCTAAGTATTAAGCTGCGGTTTAGCGCTGAAAGCGTTGGGGTTTCAAGTGAGACTTTTTAATTTCGCTGTAAATGGAGAATTGAGTGGCGATTCAAAAATGACGTATGGGGAAAACGTTTCAGCTAATGTATTTGCTTCGATCGTAAAATTTACATTTTCTTTGAAGGGGATATCGAAATAGGCGCCTTATTCGTAAAAAAGAAAAAAATGTGTTGGCGGAATAAAACATACGGCAACACACGTCTGACGTAAGAGCGCGTTTTTTCCTGAATTATGGACTGAAAGAGAAAATAAATTACCCCATTCATATCTTAAAGGTGTCATTAGCCGTGTTTTATCTCCTACATAGCATCTTTTGACCCAGAGCTAAATTGAGAAAAATGCGCCGAAGGTTTAGCAGATAGGGCATTTGTGATAATTCCATATGCTGGAGACTCTAGTGCTGGACGCTCTCGAGACTGGGATTGATCAAGTGCCGACGGCACCGACCTCTCAGCTCATTCCCGTCTATAGAGCTCATGTACATTCACGCCTAACATAAAATGTTGCCTTTTTCTTATGTTGTTCGAGCCAATCCAATTACCTATATATTCTAGCTTTTATTGGACCAAATTTTCTCATTTGTTCCTTGTTTTACGCGCATAAATTATGAGTTATCAAGATATTTCCTAAAATTAGTACCGCCTGAAGCTACATAGAAAGTAATTACGAAAGTTCAACAGCACACTAAATCTAGCGGAGAAAAAGGTAACTAAAATATTCGCCAAATTTAAACTGCGTTTATTATCTTCACACAAATTTAGATTAATGTACTTCCTCGCATCCCAACAATGAGTTTCTAAATCAATCTTAACATTAACTACATAAGAAACACTTTAAATGCTCTCCGTGAAACTTCCAAAGTGCTTCTCGGCCAAAATTCCCGCACAACCATCTCGATTTTCTTCTCAGCAACAAGCACACGAAAAATACTTTTCCCCTCCCAAATAATTACTCGTTAGCACGCGGTCATAAAAAAGTAAAATAAAGGAAGTCGCCCCAAGTCGAAAGGATAAAATCCAATGTTTCATTAACCCAAACTCCGGCCGTTGCCTCGCTAGCCGTTAATTAATTTTTCCAATTTGTCGAATAAAGTTAGCCGGGTGTCCTCGCGCCCTCGGTCCAGATTCCTTCGCGGTCGCCGGGAGTGGGGCTGCGGGCGCGGACCGGCGGAACGGGGCTTGATTAAATACCGGTAACGCCGAAAGTTGGGCACCTCGTGCGCACCCGCGCGCATCCACCTGATGCCCGCGTATGCAATGCGAGCAGGACAGGGGAGGGGAGGGGGGCGAAAGCCCCGGGAAACTCAATATTCCGGCAGGTCCGCCGGACGGCGGGACAAGTTAAATCGCATTACGGGCAGACGCGGCGCGGGGGCGGAGGGGGGAGGGGCGCGCGCGACACGCGGCCCCGCTCTGCTCGCTCGACGGTGTAACAACGCGACACGGCCGGCGCCGATGCGATCGGAAGTCGAGTTTCTGAAGTAGTAAAAAAGAAGCCCGGCCCACAGGCGGAAGACGGCCGCCGCCCCCGCGAGTGAGCGACGGAAAATTCGTGCTATAGAAATAAGTGGCGGAGTTTCGGATACGACCCGGTGAATTTACTCGTCATAAAGTTTACTGTCAGACTTGGATGGGGGAGGAGGCTGGGGGAGGAGGCCGGGGGAGGCCTCTCCTCTCCATCTGTGCCGCGCGCGGAGGATTCCCCCGGCGTCCTTTTTCTTGGGCGGATGAATTTTTTACGCGATCTCGGAGAAAACTGAAAATCGAGAAACTTTAATGTTTGGTTAACCTCCTCGCGCCTGAATTATTTCTCAGCCAAGGTGAAAGAAGATTTTATCGTGGGCTACAGAAATTTTATCGAATCACACACCGCGGATGCTGCTTTCAAAATAAATTTTCAAAGCACCCCGGCTGCTTGTCGACTTTTTTGTGCTTTAAAGAGACAATTTTTTTGACAGCGTTTCGAGATTTTAAACAAATATAAACTTTGAACACTTTTATGCACGTGTAAACTGAAACACTTGCTTTATTAACTTTGATATTTAGAAAAAAAAGGAAATTTGTGTCCGTGGTTGGCATTCGCGCGCTAAATATAAAGAACAAAGCCATGTTTTTTTTTTGTATCAAAACACCGGAGTCATTTGGGCAATTTAGACGAAAATTGGCGAAGGCAGATTAAAAGCGCATTAACGCCAGGCGTTATTTTCCATGCAGAAACAGATTATACAATCACTGACTCTTCGTAATTTAAAACTGCTCTTTCGTTCCTCTCCAAACATTGAATATTGTTCACTTTTTTGTCGCTTTTTCTGCCACTTTTTTTTTTTAAAAGCATTGTTAATTCTCGGATGTCTATTTTAATTTATTTATTTTTTTTGTTCACGTTGAAAACAAGTTCGCCTGATATAAACAGACATTTTATTGCGCGAAGTATAGTATAAATTTTCCAGTTCGAATAAATTCATCTGATTGGATTACCATAAAAACGCAATTAAACCAACACGAAAGAAGCATCGTTTAAAAAGGTTAACGAGATTTCGTTTGCAATGAATCGATTTAATTAGGTCACTGCATTTTTCTTCAATTAAGCTGGTTTAAAACGTCATGTTTTAACAAGTCTTTCTTAAAATGAGAGGCACGTTTTTCTCCTTTATTTAACGCACCTTAAGGAATAAAGAGTCAATGTGCAATTAAATGTGAAAAGCATTTCATGCACAAAGCTTCATTCAATTTATTTTATTAAATAAAAAGTTTTGAAACAATTATCTTAAAGTATACCTAGACCACAATCAACTGTACTGCGAATCTGTTCCAAAGTATTGATTGCAGTTCAATTTGATTTCACTCATTAGAGCAAAAGTAATTGGTGTTCGTGCAAGTACCTCCAAGTTGTGCGTCTGATAGTATTGCGTTTGAAGTGATTAATAAATCGATGAATTACTTATCGCAATGAATAAAACTAGCAAAAAATTCTCTTTATATCTGCGTAATTTTAAAGAACAATTAGAGTTTTTATCTAAATAGGTGTTTTTATTTAAGACATCTTAGTTACGAATGCAGATGCTTAAATGTAGTTCCCTCGAATCTACAGTTACAATGTTGTAAAGTAAAACTTATTAATTTTGAAAATAAGTGCATAAAATTTTTGCATTTTTATTGTTAAAATGGATCGCGAATCTTTGGCATGCATGTAATTTCGAAAATTCAGTATGACCAAACGTAAATTAATTGAAAAATTAAACATAAATAAACAGTACTCAAAGAACGCTTTAAAAATAATGGCAAGCTTATAAAAACTGCAAAAGCGCATATATTTCTCCGCAAAGTTGGCAAGAAATTTGAATAAAATTTCAATTTTCCGCGAGTGTGCGAGTGTTTAAAAAAAAAAAAGCGCGAAGTCGTTGAAAATTTACACGCAGGGCATAAAAGATGCATGAAAAATTTTTAAACGCCGGGGACATTACTGCGCAGTAGAAGTAACAACCCCAGTAAAAAAGAACCGTAAATAAAATCAGACTGCCGCTTTTACAACAGCGCTGCAAGCCCATAAAGAAAGTGACACTCGCTGCAGATTTTCCAGTAAATTTACCTGAAAACACACGCTGTATTTCAGACTCGAGCGGCAACGTAATCTCTTAGTTAGCCGCCTCCCGAGGCTCTTGATTAATTATCATTGCACCTCAGCCGCGCTCTAAGAAAGCGCGAGCGAGCGTCGCGCCCACCAAGATTACCGCGCGGAGGATCCCGCCGGGGCACAAAGAGCATTCAGGGCCCCGCGCACCCGCCGAATGGATAGAGTCGAGCCAAGAAGCGGCGCGGCAGACGAAAAGCTGCGATAGTCAGTCCCGACCGCTGATCCCTCCTCCCCCCGCCATCGTTCGCGGAGAGGCACCCACGCGAATCTCGCGCGGTCTCGCATTAATTCCGCGAAATTCCGCGAGCGCGGGCGGGCGGTCGCGCCGAAAGAAAAGCCCTCCGACGTGCTAACTGCAAAATAAAGCCCCTCGCGAGCTGTCGCTCGGGCGCAAAGAGCGCTCGTTCCGCCCGCGGGGCTTACGAGTGTGCAACTTGCCGCCACCGCTTCGTTAGAGGCGCGATGAGGAACTCCGGCCTCTCTTCTTTCGCGGGCATCAAGCCGCCCCCGCACCGCCAGCATCTCGTTCGCGACATTCGCGGTAATTATCTACTCCTCGTCGGCCTACTCGAATCGTCGCGAGACTCGGCGATCTCGAGTTTTGTACCGCGACGTTTTCTCCCTTCGTTCCTCCTCTGTTATTTTTTTTTATCTCCGCCCCGCGAGTCGCGCGGGACGTCTTTGTGCCAGCTGAAATGTCTTATTGCGCAATATCCCGGAGCAATAAGGAATAATTAGACGCGTCGGCGAGGAGTTTCGTTTGTAGAGGCAAGTTTTAATTACTTTTTATAGTTGCATTGAATGCGCGCGCTATAGTCAATTAAGACGCTGACTACTGAAATAAAATAATAATGAGCAATGTCAAAACAACGTTAACAAGCTCGCGAGCGAAATTCCAGATTTCTATTGTACTTTTAATTTCTTCCTTTCGCGTGATGCTAAATTAAGAATACTATACGAGCACAAAGAAAATTAAATTTTTTTAAAGAATAATAATATAGTTTCTAAGAATGAAAATTCTTTGTGCATAAATAAATAACAATGTAGATAAGCGAAGAACAGTGAGTCTGTTTTTCTTTTTTCAACCTAGAAATTCGTTCCTGGTCCTTAAAAGAGTCAGCGCTATGTTTTTTATCGGATTTGTTTAAATTTAAAAGTTACTTTCAGTCCAACTGCTTTTTGCAAATTAAAGTTCAACGAATTGTATGATACAAAACTACAAATCTCTACAAAAGAGCATAGTACTAAAATGATATTGACTTGCATTTGTAATGGTGAAAATAATAATTGTGTGAATGAATGCGAATTAAATTTTTATGTCGTTCCAAGACTAAGTAGTAACAGCCTGGATACACTGTGCTATATATGATTCAAATGAATTTTTTAACTTGCTGGAATTCCTGTAAGCAAAATATCAACCTGTTGCTTGGTAAATTAACCTCTAATGAAATAACATTTACCGTTAGGTATTCATCGACCGGCTTTTATTTCCTGATAAGAGATTAAAACATTGCCTTTAATGACAAAATTCTTATCGCGCTTTCTGCCGATCAATTTTAGTGATAATAATAAACAAACTTTATTAGTTTTAATAGCCTTAATTAAATTTGTGCTCATTAATTACTAAACACGAGTTTCGCAATAAACGATATTACCTGGGTTTAATGTCTGTTAAATTCTCTATTCAGAACAGCCCGCGTCGTCATAATAATGGTTTTAAAAATTCACATCGTGAATATCAGAGGACGTGAGTTGTTACACCTTAGCTTTTAATTAAAGTGTTTTGCTGCATTTTTCAACGAGTTTAATAATTCTTGCGTATTAGCGCTGACTGTCGCAAAACAGAAATTAAACCAATTAATCTTAGGGTAGTAAAATATTCATAGGTAGTTGTAGGGATTATGATTAAATATCTCGTACCGAAAACGATGGGACAAGCACGGTTACTGCCCTCGCGAAGATAATTTGATATTGAGGATTCAAATGAAATTATTCGGCGAACGATTTGGATATTATTTTCGTCGCATAAACAATGAGATAGAAATGTCATTTATATTTTTAGGAGAAAATTATCGACGTAAAGTATAATTTTATACGACATGCGAACAAATATGTTGTAGTTGATGTAATTATTTTTATTATGGTTTTAATAGTTTGTTTTTTTTTATAAAAAAAATTAATACGCCAAATGTAATGAACTCCTTCGTGACAGAATGAACATGTTATCGTCAAAATAACAGTATTTTTAAATCTCCCTCCGTGTACATGCCTAATGATGAAAAGAAGAGAGTAAAGCAAAAAAGTATCGAGTCACTGACCTTCCGTGACTTTATTCGTATTTTAGCTTGAACGTCCTACTTATGTCGGAATAAATTATTTCAGATCTTTTAAAATTGATAAAACGGCGTAACTCTTGCCGGATTTAAATTGCTTAAAGTGTATAATAGTTTTAATAGCATTAGATTTATCAGCGTCTACTTTAAATGCATCTTATATAAGATTTAATTTTATTAAGTTGTTGGAAACCTTTTTTGAAATTTTAATAAAATTCTAATAAGTTGCACAAGACTACCATCGCAATTTTCTTTTGTAAATTACTCCGCGTAGCTACAGCATACCTCACGCGCACTACATCGTAATAGGACGGTTGACTGAATTTTCCCTTTTACTCTAAATTGTCAATATTCACGAAGCTTTTGACCATATTCTGGATCGATAAGAATTTTAATTAACTCTTAATCAACTATAAATTCACGCCAGACAAAGTCTTGAAAAATTCTTCATTGGATTACTTATAATCAAGATTCTTTGAAAGATCTTTGAAAAAATCTTAATTAATTAAACGTTTAATATTAATTAAGTAATGAAGAATTAAAAACTAATCCCTCTAAGTTTAATCCACGAATCCTTAAAAGCTCTAAATCACATTGTTGAATCAATTAGTGAATAGAAATTAAATGAACCCCAAAATCTTCGATATCTCATTCTCATTACGCAAAGTAGCCCGATCAGCGTGACCCCGGACAAAAGCTGCATTAAACATCAATGATCGCCTCCTTTGACGGCCGCAAACGGAAATCGCGGTGTGCCATCGCAAATAAATAATCCAGCCCGCGGGAGTAGCCCCGATTTCAATATTAATTTTATTGCGATAATCCCATTGTAGCCCTCGGTGGATCGGGTCGTCGCACCGCTCGCGCCATCTCTGCGCTCGCACGTCTATGCACGCGACGCTGCGCCAGCGAGAGCAGAGGGAGAGAGCGAGAGAGGAGTCGTGCCCCGGGAACCTTCGGCAACTATGTATCGACTTTCGGGCTGATTACATTATAAAGTGAGCAACGTTTCAGCCCGTCAGCGGGCGCTTACACGCTTGCCAACGCCCGAGCGCTCGCACATTAGCCGCCCAGCGTACCTACACAGCCGCGCACCTGCGCCGCCCTCCCCGGCGACGGCATATCCGCCACCTGAATTAGACCACTCGTGAATCATGCAAATCAGCCCCCACCCGCCCCCGGGGCTCCCTCAGCCGGAAAGCGCCGTCTCCTCGGAGGGAGGCGAGCCGAGTGCAGACGCGCGCGAGAGCGGCACACGTCGCTTCGACGTCGCGCCGACGTGCCGTCTGTAAAAGAAAAACTCGACGCAGATACACGCGCGGGAGTCACCCCCTCCTTCCCGGGGGGGAGAAGGGGGGCGCGGCGCCGCGAGCGAGAAATGATTAGCCCGAGGGCCGAGTCGGCGCTATCGAGGCTTTCGGACTACTTTATTGCGCGGGAAATGAAGAGGGCCGAAGTAAGGGGGAGGCGAGATAGTGCGATGCGCGCGGCGCGCCCTCGGGATTTATTGGGACGCGCGCATGAATAAATGTCGCGTCGATACCGAACTCGAGAGCGCGCGCGCCGAAGAAAAATAACGCATTTGCTCGGCTGCGCCGCCTTCATTCCCCCGGCGTTACGCGCCGTATCCGCTCGTTTTTTTCCAATATTTTACAACCGCTGCTTTTGTCAAAGTCAGGCGAGGTTATTTGAGAAAAAAAAATAAAAAGAAAGGATAATATGTGAAATGGCCCGGCCGGAAGGTAAAAATAATTTTTTTTTAATCCGTACCCGAGATTGCGGATGGGCCGCAGGATCGAGATTTGTCGTAAGGAGGCGGGAAAATTGTTTGCCCCGAGAGTTAATAGACTATGCTGGATTTACCAAGTTTTTTTTATTACGTAATTAATTTTGTTTCGAATTGCCCTACACGACGGCACGAGGCAGCCGAGCTTTCCAATTACGAGGGAAAATTTGATGCGCTTAACTAGGAGTTAATGGTTTTAGTAGACACGATAGTCATGTGTGTTAACTTCTCCTTTTTTTTTAATGCCCAACCAACTACACCCATAAACGTGGTGATGAAAATGAAACATTGAAGTGGATAACGACTAATCGGTCGAGAAAATTGCTAATAACAGTCGATTACCCCTTTTTTTGCTAAATATAAACGCGAGGGAAAAAAAATTATATTCGACATAAAACGTGCAAGTAAATATGACCGCTATTAAAAATGGCATTTCGCGAAGGTGAGTGAAACGGCAGTTCTGACGCAGGGGCGAGTAACGAGCGGCCGGAATGATGAAAAAAATAATCGCGGTGCCTCCGGTAAGTAAATACGCGAAATGAAGAAAGTAAAAGTACGGAGGGGAAACTCGACGATGGCCCTTTCGTGCAGGCGCGCGGCCTGCGGGTGGAGTCGGCCGTGTCGGGCGAAAAACTGCTTGTTGCGCGGCGCGACCACCGGTGAATTTATTTTTTAACTGCGATTCTTCATGCTCGACTCGAACCTCGTAATCTGCCGGCGGTCGGGCGTAATGAGCGGTCGCGCAATAAAGCCTCGAAAATACGCGGAGGATCTGTGATATTAAAAAAGTTACTTCTAAACCCTTTTTAACGTGTACATTAAATATTCTCCTCCTCCCGTGCGCCGAGTCAAAGTTATGATTTTCCGAGTTTGAATTATTTCATCGGACTAGTCCGTGCCGTCGTTACTTTTTAATTTAACTCCACTTGGTCCGCGCTCGCTCTCTTTTTATTAGCATTCATTATTGAAACTTCTTTTTACGGATCTTTGCACCGAGCTGTGAATATTAACCGTTGCCTAAGAAACAGAGAATTTACAGCGCGCTGGGGATTTGGAAATTTTAATACCGATGTAAAAGAGCGGCGTTAGAATTTTATTTTAAAATGTATAATTAATAAGTTCAGCTATATTTTTGAAAATTAAAAAAGAATATTCATTGGCATTAAATAATTAAAAATATATCAGCCGTTTATAGTTGTGCTTCAAATATTTAGATAAAATCTGCATACGAGAAAATTATGTAGAACATAATAATGCAAGTTATTTTTGTGCACATAAAAATTAATTTCCTATGGTGTAATAACAAATATAGCGTTATGTATTATAAACCGATCAAGCACGTAATCCAATAACGATTATCAAATGTTGGACCTTTAAAGTCTTGTATATTATATTACCCTAGTTATAAAAGTAAGGCTAATCAACTTTTTGTTGCGCAATCATGATATTATTTCATGTCCCAGCCCAATTTCAAATTCCATTTGAAACTCATTTTAAGCGTTATTAAACATATTCATGAAATTTATCCAATATATCGATTGGTTAAACATTAAACACGTTCTATAATTTATGGGTCCATAAATCAACCGTTATTTTGATTTTTTATTCTTTTTTATATAAATTCATTAATTTACCATTGTATATTTAATATGTACATATGTTTCTAAAGCAGCCGACTGTAATATTATATTTTAGGAATTAAATAATAAAGTAAAAATACATTGGAACTCGTTTATTCGGCAAAAATTATTAAACGCGTTTTTAAAATCAAATATCTGCAGATATATTAAACTGTAACAAATATATACGAAAATAAGTGAAAATTAAAAAAGACAAAACAAGAGTGGACCAAGGAAAAAATGTAGAAGGAAAGGAATCTCGATGCTAGCCGCTAATTTCCGACGGGTAAAAATCGATGTCAACTAATGAATGGCATAACTAGGGCTGCCCGAATGCCTGCCCCAGATACTTTTTGCCAAAGTGAAAAACGACGGACGCGTGGGCAACGCCGAAGAGGGGAAAGTTTCTGGGAGAAAAGGGGGTGGAGAAGGGGGGGGGGCTTAATCAACCGGTAACTAATTTCGAGCTAGGCGGAGCGTGGAAAAATTCCAAGAATCTCACCTCGCGCGGTGCCGGCAGTTCATCGCCGCAGCTGCGGAGGAGTCTGCGCGACAGAGCAGCTTCCGACGTCCTCGCGATCTATCGCGACGAAAATAAGCGCCGCGATGATGTATAGGCCGTTGTAACGAAAGAAGATTTGTCAATGTCAGTTTCCATCACCGGCGTCAACGCCACCCTCATCGACATTTCGCGAGATCCCTTCTCTATGAAAAAAAGGTCCCAGCAAGTAAGCTAAAATTGGTTAATTCCTTTCTGCAATGGGTTTTATCACTTTGTGTTTGCAAAAGTAAGAGGAGACGATTTGATTGACGTAGGAGAAAGATGCGCTACTCCAGAGGGATATAAATCACAAGAAAATGATGGTTACAAATCAAATAATTATACAAATCGCATTTCTTAATTCTCAATTTAATTCGTTTAGATCTTTACTTCACATCTATTATGGACTTGAACGAGTTAATTCAAATAAAGATTATAATGCAATCAATATAATTTATATGTTAAAAAGATGATAAAATTACCATCCTTTAAAAATATGGATATTATCATAGGTTAACTTCTCGCAACCTTTTTATTCTTTGTATAATTCTTATGAACCACTAAAGGATATTAGAAAGTAAAAAGGAAGAATGAAAATATTTTCAATATCGATAAAAGCCTTATCACATTGCAGTTAGTCCAACAGAGTGTTTCTGAAGTGCGCGTAGTCCGGAAGCATATTTCACAAAGGTTCACTCGAAGTAATCCCCGGACACGGTACACTAAGTACACCGGTTCATAATAGCGTGTAGAACGGCGCGGACAGTGTGTTCTCGCAATAACGCAAGACTAACAGACGTTTATTCTATGCAATTTCAGTAAGTCCATTAACGGTCAATATCGCGGGAGCGAATCAGCCGCTGTCGGCCGGAAAGAGCTACGGTCTTGTTTGCACGACGTCCGGCAGCCGGCCGCCGGCCGTCGTCACTTGGTTCAAGGAGGATCAGAAGCTTCTGAATTCAAAGGATACCGTAAGTACAAGCCTCGCCCGCCCACTCCTCCGACCCTCCCACGCGAAATTGACAATTTACCCGAGGAGGAGCTCAGCCCGCTCTCTCCGCGTGTAACTTACTTCAAAGCGTTCGCTCCTAACTCCCGTCTTGCTCGATCTTGCCTTTTACCACTGTGCCGCCCCCTGCGCCGCGCGCGCGCGCTCGGACCGGAATTCTTTTTCATTATGAATCGCTCGGGACTCGGGGAGAGCGCACCGCAGTTTAGTCTTTGAAAAACGTGACGAGGGGATTATAAATTACCGGCTCGGGCGCGCGCATTTCTTTTTTCTTTGCAGTTCGTATTTCAAAATGGAAGTTTCGCTTTTTTTCATTCTGCAATATAAATTGCGCGATGTCGGAGTTTTGAGGGATGATTAATGATATAAATAAAAAATAAACATACATTTCTCTTTTTTTCATGGGTACGCGTTGCAATAAAAACGATGTCAACGAGTCTCAGATGAATTAGAAGCGCCTAGCTACCGGGAATCTAGAGCGCTTTTTTGTGAGCACGGGCAGATCTTCAATTTGAAGAAAATTGGCCTCTCCACTTCCCGGAGAAGTTAAAGAAAAAGCCATTTAAGTTTTTAGGGTTAACGGATCGCCATTAAAATGTAAAATTTCACGTTTGGATGCAGCCACGCAGCTCGGTGGATTTTTAGCTATAAGTCGAGAATTTACCGATCCGCAATCTCATAATTAATGAACGGGAGCATTAATCTTTCTTGGCTAAAAGCTTAAATAGAAGTTTGCCTTTTTTTCGTAAAATTTAAACGTTTGAAATTTTCAAGAGAGATAGACGGGTACGAAATTCGGAAAAAATTTCTACACTTTATTTAACACCCTGAAAAATTTACCAGCTTTTTGCAATCGAATTTTCTATTTACAAATCTCCTCAAATTCTCTTTTGAGTCAGGTTTAACGTCGGGCTAAAAATCCTAAATTTTTTTTAGCTGGTTAAATAATCGTACATCAAAAGTTAGAATTGTCTGAAAAATTGTTTGAGCATATTAAACATTGTTTTCATTCTCGGAACATTTATCAACATTACTAAACCCGACACATCGTTGCTTTCATATATCATTTTTTTTCGATTGTTTCATCACGGAGTTCGCCGATAAATTACGTCTCCAAATACGTTTCGCGTGCCGTATTCGAAGCAATAAAAAAGCAAATATTGATTCCGGCCTCACGGCGACCATCCGCCCAGACGCGGCTCCGAACTTTATTATCCTTGCGCATTAAGCGCAAGAGAGACTATCGACTATTCCGGGCGTCTTTACCGATTTTCCGCCAAAAAATAAAAAAAGGGCAGCTACAGCGAGACGGAGCTACGGCAAAACAATAAAACCACGCGCGAGTGCAGCTGAAAGCAAAAAAGTGCCGTGTCAGGATGATTCCGCTTCTCTCTCTTTCTCTCTCTCTGAAACTCGCCTCAGCTTTATAATTCGATAGAAAAATAGAGATTCCCGCGCTTAATCGCGCACGGCGCGCGATTTCGCCTCTCTACTTTTGTTTCGTTTTCCCGTCTCTCTTGTTCCTTTTTTTACTTTTATACGAAAACGCCGAGAAAAAGAGTCGCAGCGAACGTATACAAGCGAGCACGCGCGCTAGGCGCAGCACCGGCACAATGTTTTTTAATCCCTTTTTCTACCCCGGCGTCCTGGCCGCTTGTTTTTCGCCGTTGTACAACGAGGGGGCCCGGGCGCTCTCCCGTCCTCCTTTTTTTTCGCAGACGTCGAGCGACGGCAACACGACGACCAGTATTTTGTCCTTCACGGCGAGCAAAGCGGACACGGGCAAACGACTGTATTGCCGCGCGGAAAATCCAATCATGAGGAGCGACCCCATCGAGGACGTCTGGCGTTTGGAAATACAATGTAAGCTCGTAATTTACAGTTTTTTGTTTTCCTTTTCTCCTGTCCTTCTCATTGATTTTTACCAAGCGGGGCCTGCGCGGGGATTATTCCTCGTGCCTGCCCGACCGAGCGATACGCTGCATCGGAAATTTACTTAAAATTTGTTGCAAAATCCATTTGCTGTGTCCATATTTTTTCCAATTTTTTTTTTAAGTAGAAATGAATGTGCACAGATTTCTTTAAATAAAATAGGAAGATTATTTTACTTTAAACCCAAAGCAGCTTTTAAATTTTACAACGCAGTGTATTTTTAAAAAGAAAATTTAGATAACGCTAAAATAGTTCCGATAAAATTGATTTATACTTCCATGTTAATATGGCATTTCAATACAATTTAAATACTAATTTAAATGTATGTTCAGTTGCAATTTGCATATATAAATATTTTCATTGCATGACATGTAGGATATCGGAAAACTCCCGGAAACATAGTGCAGTATGCAAGTAACTCAACCGTTTGTAGTGTCTCTTTTTATTCAATTTTTAATACCATTCAATTCGATATTCGCAATCACCTCTGGCTTATCATGATAATGATGGTAATTTTACGCGTTATTATTCGCTTTCAAATTTTGTAAAATCCCCGTTAGCGAAATCCCAAAATTTCGTTGGCAGCGCGCCCGAAATCGCTCGATGTCCCTCTTCTCCGTTTTTTTTTCTCTCCTCGACATGCGCGATGCCGAGAAGTTAAAAAAAAAGAGAGCAAGGAGGAGAGCGAATGATCTCTCGCGCTCGAAGAACAGGCGGAGGTATAAAGAATCGAGGGATTTCGCTGGCTAAGTCGCGGCGACCCTATTTCACCGAAACTCTCCGCGAGGCCGTTAAACGCATTTCGCGCAATCGAACTTTTGCAGTCACCCCGGAGACCACAATTCGGCTGGGGACCAGCCTCGACCCGCTCGCCATCAAGGAGGGCAGCGACGTCTACTTCGACTGTGTGATAGAGGCCAAGCCGCCGGTTTACAAGGTGGAGTGGAGGCATCAGGTACTTATCTCGGCCCATCATCGCATTAACGAGCCGATGGCACACTTTTCTTCTTTTTTTTTTACCTACGAGTTCGAAACTCTCGGTTGGCGACCGAGGATCGAGAGACGGAGCCTAGAAGGAGGAATGAGGGAGGAGGAAGGCGGCGAGGGGGGTTTTATCGCTTTAATTATTCGCGCCGCGTGTATTAATTACTGTAATTACGATACGGATATAAGCGGGCTTACGCTCCCTTGAGAAACTTGATTTCGCACGAAAGACTCGGCGGCACGGATTAGTAGTTATAAATTTTTCATCGTGGTAATGTATGACTTAACTTTGCTCGCTGAATTTCTTTATCGGTCTATTATTTAGAGAAAATTGAGTTATCGCGACGGAGCAAAATTTGATATACGAGATTAAATTGAATTTTGTAATTCAAAGAAATGGACGGATCGATTTAAGAATATAACGAAGTTGTGGATTAAGTGCAAGTGCCAAAGCCTGAAATATGATAAATGCAATTATTTCTAACTTGCTTAAAATATGATTACAATCGGTATTAGAATTAGCGAGTCTGAAATAGTTGATAAAAAATATTAAATTGACAAATCCGTTGGCTTACCTTCAACAGTTTCAACGGAGTATTTCGATCCCTATCACTCAATCGCGTTAAAGGGTCGTTCAACGAAACAATTTCGGCATCGAGATCGCACGCACGAAACGCGATTTTATTCCAACGGTATTAAAAGCGGCCCGCCGGCGTCGAAAAATATAAATTCGCAATCCATCCGGCGAATCGGGGCTCAATCTCGACGTCGCGAGATTTATGCATTCAATTAACAAAACAAAAACTTTTAATTTCGCGGCGAGAGAGCGGATCTTGCGCGGCTCGCCGCGGAGGCGGGCATAAGCCGAAGACGTGGCGCGGCGAGTAAAAAAGGAGGGCGAGGAAAGAACTTATCTGCGCTTTAGCCGAGCATCAACGATAATCAAGCCTGCCCGAGCCGCGGATCATATAATCCCGGGGCTGCCGGGCTAATCCAACTCCGGGAGCTTACACTTCCTCCTTCCTTCTCCGGTCTGCGCGGGATCCCCGGGCACCTCCGGCAACGACGCCTCGGCGAGGCACTCAAACGAGCTCAGTCTCCCCTCTTGCATTACAGAACAAGACCCTGAATCACAACATACCGCAAGGCGTCATAATAAGCAAACAGAACCTCGTGCTGCAGAGGGTGGACCGGAAAAACGCCGGCAACTACACCTGCGTGGGCTACAACAGCGAGGGCGCCGGCGAGAGCAAGCCCTTTTATTTGAACGTCATGTGTGAGTATAACACCGGCACCCGGGCGCTCTTTCATTAAGCCGCTCTTCTAAGGACGGACCCCGGCCGCTCGCATCTCTTTAATCCACCGGCGCCTCTCGATACAATTTCACCGGGCAACTTTCCAGCGCGCGATTTTTTCCTCCCTTTTTTCCGCCCGGCGAAATTCTATAGCGCGGCGCAACGGTGCTTTTTTCGCAGCTCCCCGGGGGAGAGGACTAGGGCGGGGAGAGGGGCAGATTAAAGGAGAGGACGAGCGAGCAAACTCCGTTTTTCTCGCTCCGATGGATTTTGTCGCGAAATTTTTCGGGATCGCGCGTGTGTACGCGCGATGGAAATGTAAATGGGGTATTCGCTGTGAGGATTTTCCTCCTTTTGCCGCGCGCGCGCTTGGTTTCCGGGTTCGACGAAGGGGCGCGCTGATTCTAGCCGCACCCCCACCGTCCCTTTTTTGTGCGAGATCCGCGAGCCTTGGATGTAGGTGGGCGAGCGTATAATAGAAGTGGCGCGCTCGAATAACTTCGGCGCGCTTTAATTATTGTGAAGAACAATGGGTGGTGATTAAAGCGGCGAAGAAAATTTCGCCGGATTACCAATAAAGTTTGTCAGATAATGTGGTCGCCGACGCCCCGGGAATACGGCGCGATGGCATCGAAATACGTCGCCAGTCGTACAATTGAATTTACACAGCGGAAAGAACGTCTCCGTCTCCCATGAAATGAAGCATAATAGAATAGCTGTTTTATTTATTTTTATTTTTTTTCCTTTGAGCCACTTAAATCTGTCGTTGTCTAAGGAGAAAAAAAATATTTCCGAGTAGGATTATACACACTGCGTAGAAAGTTTTCTTTTAATTTTCTTATCTTAATGTCTTGAAAGTTTCGGATAATTTATAACAGATGAAAATATTGATAATGTAATCTCTTGGTGTAGATAGTTAAAGGACTTTTGCTTCATTTTGGAATACCTTATTTTTATCTTATAATACACCGTGAGAAATCATTAAAACTTTTCATATTCGTTGAATTTCAACGCTCTCCAATTCCAATTTGGAAATTTCCGTACTTTGGTAACTAAATTCAATAAATAATGACACTTTTACAAAACGTGGACGCGAACTTTGCCTGTAACTTTTTTACTGAAAGAACTTTCCATTGATTTTCTTCAGAAACTGTTAACAAAAACTCGCCGCTCCATTGCTAAGAGAACTACATTATTCCGAAGCTATACATCAAGCGAAAATTTATTAACCCACTCCCCGGCGACTATCGATCTCCAAACTCGGAAAAAATCATCAGTATTCCGCCGTAAAAAACGGGGCTTCCTTTACATTTGCCGCGCGCAAAAAAAATGTAAGTCCTCTTTATTCAACGCTTCATCGCGTCGGAAAAAGGGTAACGCGCGGCTCCCTAAGCCCATCCCACGCAAACCATACAAAACCCTAAAACGGTTTAGCGTGAGAAGATCGCTGGCGCACGATGCGAAAGCCCATTCCGCGTTGATCCCCCCGAGAGGCAACGAACACGAAAGCGACCCTCGACAGCCCGATCGCTGCCGTCGACGGCGAGCTAATCCCGGCGAAGAAAAAAAAATTGTTCTCTCCCGCCCCCGACTATACACACCGAAGCGCCCAATAAAAAAAAGAAAAATAAAGGATATAGATAAAGCGATAAAAAAAGAAAGAGAGAGAATCCGGGCGACGACTAACGAGAGTGAACGTCGCGTGTACCCGCAGTCGCGCCGACGTGCAAGGCGAACCAGACCAAGGTGCACGGGGTGGCGAAGCAGGAGAAGGCGAACATATCCTGCCAGGTGGACGCGAACCCGCCGGAGGTCAACTTCCGCTGGAGCTTCAATAACTCGGCCGAGAGCCTCGACTTGGACTCCAAGTACATCAGCATGTCCGGCACATTCTCGACCGCGTCCTACACACCGGTGATCGAGCTCGACTACGGCACCCTGCTGTGCTGGGCGAGCAACCACATCGGACAGCAGCAGGTGCCCTGCGTCTTCCACATCATAGCCGCCGGTAAGCCTCCCGACGCTGCTTCCTTTTTTTATTCTCTTATCGCGACCCGCTCCTCCTTATGTCTCGCGAAACGCGCCTGACATTAATTATTTATGACGCCGTGGGCTACCCGGCTTTTATCCGCGACGAGCATCGCCTTCCGACGAGCGCTCAACCGAGGATAAACAGCGATGTTAATGTTAACCTAATTCGCCCTTTTTTTTCGTCGGCTCGGTGTACTTTGCATATTGCGCGCGGAATCCGGCTAACTCGACGTTAAACCTTTGACAAGCTACTTGTGATACCGGATAAAATCTAATCCCCGGGAGTATGGAGTGTATCTTCAACATGACTTGAATTTAATTAGGGAAAATTTCGTGAGCGCGCTTAGGACGCTTTTAACGCGAATGTGCAATTTTCAGACGATGAAATTCAATGTTTTGAGTATTTGCCGCGGCTGTGCGACGCCGACTTTTCTAAATTAAAACTCCATTTTTAGAATAAATTTCAGGCGAAGAAAATTAATTACTTGGAAGACAAAAGAAATTACTCTTAACAATAGACTCGCACTTGTTTTATTAGTGAAATCGGGTTCTATTTGTACTTTCGTAATATAATATTGACGTCTCTAAACCTTCCCATTAACGGGAATTCAATTTAACTTTGAATCGAATTAGTCGCACTTAATCGTTTGCCAAAAATTTTAATTTAAACTACGAATCTCAATCTTGCGTTCCTCCTCAAATTTATCTTATAATTGAATTTATTATTTACAAAGGAGACAGGATATCGGACGGGGGGAGAGGTAGGACTGCTGGGTATAATGAGACACTGTTTCATTGTTCAATTAAAAAACAACTTAATAATTGTTTAATGTTTCTATTTTTCTAGAATAAAAAATGATTTCACTAAAAAGTGACCGTTTTTAAGCAGAAATTTATTTATCACACGGATTACATTTTCACTGATGCATTGCAGGTCGGCCGGATGCGGTACACAACTGCACGACCTCGAACACGTCGAAGACGTCGTTCACGGTAAATTGCAGCCCGGGCTTCGACGGCGGCCTACCTCAGAGCCTCCTTTTGGAAGTTCGCGAGGGCAGCACCCAGGAGCTGAAGGCGAACTTGACCTCCAGCCAGGGCCACTTCGACGTGAACAACCTCGACTCGGGCTCGCTCTACCAGGTCTACGTGTACGCCTTCAACGACAAGGGCCGTAGCGCGCCCGTCGTCCTCCAGGCCGGCACCCTCAGCCCCCCGGAAAAGCAATTAACGTCGGACTCAGGTAACTTCGCCACCTCCCTCCGCCACCCCCGGCAATTACGACTTTAAACTCTCCGCCTCGCTCTCGCTCGCTTCCTCAATTTCAATTTTGCCGCGCGCGCGGGATATATAACGCACGGGCGCGGGCAGCCGGACGAATATCGACTCCCGCGACTGTCTCTCGCGTCCTATAGAGCGCCGGGGCTAACTTTATTAGTGCCGAGTCGTATGGATCTTGGAGCGGCTGCTCGACGTGTGCACCCGTCGGGAGAGAGCAGCCGGGGCCATGAATTATACAGGCGCGCTTCCGGGGCCCCGGCAGTTCCGCGAAAGGGTGCGGGAAGCGCCCGGAACTCCCGCGCGGGCTCGACGCACCGCGCGAAAGAAGTTCGCGGGGGCCGAATGTTCCGACATATTCGCGCGGGGAGCCCCCGCGAGTTTAAAACTTCCAACGGCATAAGTAGACGCTCGCGTTGAATTATTCAGCTGTTGATAGCACGTAAGGCGAACATTTCCCGAGGCTTGTTTCCGCCGATGAGAAAAAAATTCAATGTTTTCTATTCTTTTGTAGACGATCTACCGATCAATTTTAATGAGTACGAAAACTTTCATAAACAAATGGGTAATTATCACACAGTATAAAGGTACTTGTCACTGTAGCCGCTAGGTGTTTTCTTTTGGCCCATACTGCGCTTCAGCTTTCGCGACACTGCCTAATTTCGTTAATAAGTTCCAACATTGTGCTTACTGCATTCAGAAAATAGCAGTGAAAGTTATTTTTTCGTTATTTATTTTTAAGTACGCTCATTCGACTGAAGATTATTTAAATGTTTATGAGGCAAGGCTGGTAATGCAGCTTAAAATTAAGAGCATTAGACAATACAATAGTAGATTTTATATGAAAAATAAGCTTTTGTAATACAAATGCTGCGCATTGCATTAAGCTTAAAACTGTGGAGTGAATAAATATTTTAATATTCCTTTAAGAAACAAAAAGTTCAATTTAAAAAATAGTTCTTCAGTAGTTCTTTATTTTTTCATAAAATTGCAGTTCAAAATAGAATCTCCCTAAATGCAAAAAAATATCCAACATCGAATATTAATATCTTCGAAAGATTTTTAATGTCAAACTTAAGAAATATAGCAGAACCTCAATCGACATTCCTAGCCACAACACCATACCTACAAAACTATAGAGAACTTGATAAACTTGGAAAGGATACATTTACGGAAGTTCCAGCAAGCTTGAAATTTTCGCGTGCTCGTACATTATCCGTACTTCAATGAGAAATAGTGAAGTCCTGGCCCGCAACTTTTCATATGCGCTAAACTCCGTAATTTAATTTCGCTGCGAACGAAAGCTACACCCTCGCTCCCGAAACCACTATACGCCCTCCAGAAGAATGCAAGAGAAAAAGCCGCCGCGATTAATCGTGCACCGTTAAAATTGCCTTCGACAGAGAGGCCGCGGCAGCACATGAAGCTGACGCCGATGCTGAGCGTGATGATCGGGGTGGTGGCGGCGCTGGTAATAGTCGCCGTGATCGTCATGGTGGTGCTGCGCATCCAGCACTCGCAGGTGGACGAGCAGTCCAAGTCGCACGTCGAGGACGCGAGCAAGCCCACCAAGAGCATGCCGATACAGCGGGAGCTGCGCTTCCGGGAGTGCGGCAGCCTCATCACCGACGAGAAGCACCCGGACGCGAGCTTCGCCAAGCTCGACACAATAAGCGCCGGCGACGTCAGCGAGTCCGACGAGAAGAATCCCGACATCATTCCGCAACAGATAACCGGTTCGTTCTCTCGTAAGAATTAATGCTCGTTTTATTTGCTCACTGCTGTTTATACGAGAAATTGTGATTTTTAAAAGATGTACTCTTCAAAGAGGATAGAGTGAAGAACGCACTTGAACGACTAAAAGTGACCCAATCTTAACGTTGAAGACTGTAGTTCAATTTACTTTATTCGAGCACAATTTACTCTTTCACGTTTAGATATTTATTTTGCTATTTGACTCTATTTAAAAAAAAAAGAAACAAAATTATTTTACTCTCTAGGATTTGTTGATTTATAAGTATTTTTGAAGTGCGAACAGAATTTCCTCTGACAAAAGAATTTTTCCGCATTATTTTATGGACCGTATTAAAAAAAATCCAAATGGAGAGGAAGTTCTGTGGGGGGAAAACTCGTTTTCAAAAAAAGGTCGCACGGTATTGCGAGCAATAAATTACGCAAAGCCATTCAAAATATCTGCTTTAGCCGTATTTTTCGAGCGGAGATATTCATCCATTCGTGAAATATATATCCGGACGCATGAATGATCGGTTACAATTGCGCAGTCATTGGATGATTTATCTGAATAAGTATTTCTTATGAAATTAAAACGCGGACAAACACAATAAATTTTGCTATTTGCTCGTACAAACACGGAATTCTCAATAACAAAAAAATTGCTAAAACTGCCGTTTTTTACAGGCGAAGAAGTGTCGGAGTATCTGAGAAAGAGACGACTGGTATCGACGATAGAAACTTCGCCGTCTCGAGGCCTACTAGAGAGATCCGCTGTCGCGGCAGCCGTCGGATCGAGGGGCAATTACGTTGGCTATTGTACCATACGCAGAGACGTGCCCTTACGCGACTTCACAAATACCGTCAAGACTACGAAGTATAAGCCCACTAGCGTAAGTATTGCCATTAATAGGCCGCAGGGATTTGCCTCGCAGTACAATCACCTACTTCAACTACCCTAAACTAACCGAACTCGTTATAGCGCAGTTGCGAATACTAACAAACTGTATTTACCCACCGGCGTAAATGAAATACCGTTTAAGCGATGCGTATCCACGAGCGCGAGCAGAAACAGTTCGATATTAATTGAAAATGCGGAATAACGTGACCGAGAAAAGTAAATTAATGACCGTCGAACTATTATTCCGCCCGGCGAATGACAAAAAACAAATTGAACTTTCGCCAAGCTCGTTGTCAGTGCAGGAGGACGCGACAAAACAAAACTCGACGGGCGTCTCTTACCCCAGTTCTCGGCACCCGGGGCTACAGACATACGCCACTTGAAAATCTCCGGAAAATAATTTTACTGACGCGTCTTACGGAACTTGTTGAGCGTCATCTCGGACGACACTTACCCTCGTCGACGAAGTGAAATTTTGAAGGAGCGCGTAAAAAAAGGGGGAGCAATATGCGAGCGATATTAAATATCTGGAAGGCAAAGGAGGAGACCGCGCGCGCGAAATTTGCGCGGTGACTTGGCCGCGAGCGGGTCGATACTCAGTGCGCCGCGCATAAAGTGCTCGAAAAGGCGAGGGGCCATAATGCAAGGAACGTCGCTTCTAAATATGCGTACGCGAACGAGCTTCCGCAGTCCAAAAATTACGGCTGCAGGTACGCTAAAGAAAGCCTTTTTTATGCAAAATACACTTTGCCCGTAATTTATTCCGAGAAGTTCATAAAAATGTATTCGTGAAAATATAGCGCTTATGTTTGAAGATTAAAGAAAGAGAGAGAGAAAAAGAAAAAAATGCTCGTATCTCTAATAGAAGCTAAAATTGCTAACGAGTTCGTTATAATCAAAGTAATTATCAACTTCGAGAACTCGAGAAAATTAAAACTTTTTTTATCGTACGATAAACCGAAGTTGCGTAGTAAATTTGTAATAAAAATATCTCGAAATTTTCGCAGGAGGAGGCACACTCTCGGAAGTATCGATCCCCCGGATAACTTTTATCAAGGCCGGGGGGGAAGTTCGTTAGGAAGAGCGGGCGAAGGGTCGGTCGCCGTAACACCGGCGAGCCCCAATTCCGCGCCGAATCAATCCCACGAAACGTTTGAAAAATTTTCCTCGCGCGGCCTTAAAACGCGAGGAAACCCGCTGACCCAGCTCGTCCCCCGGGCGCGTAAAAACAGAGGGGCACCCCCCTCGCGGTCGCCCGGCCGTAAAAAGGAAAAAGCGCGCGCGCGGGAGGGCCCTTCTCGCCGAGAGCATCGGCGCTGAGCGTCGCGCGTGTGTACTAGGTCCGCCTTTCTGTTGCAGTGTCAGCCGATGGCGGGCGACGTGTACGAGAGCGGCATGTGCACGCTGCCGCGGCAGCACTGGACGAACCACGTGCCGAGCGCCTCGACGGCGATGCCGATGAGCATCTCGCCGTCGGTCATGTACACGGCGGGCACCGGGGGCGTGAGCGTCGTGAGGGCCGGGGCCACCGGCTGCCCGGGCACCGTCCTCCTGGCCAAGGACGTGCCGCCGCCGGCGCCCACCTCCGCGGCCCAGTGCTGCGTCCAGACCCAGTCCACGGTGAAGGAGATGCACGGGATGCCGCCCATGGTCGGCAAGGGCACGCCGATACTGGTGACGAAGCGCGAGAGCTCCGTGTGACGCAGCTGCGCCCTCGTCAACGCCGCCTAAAGTGAACCGCGTCGCCTCTTTCTTCGCTGTATACCCTCCTTTCCCGGCGTCGTCTTTCACCTGCGATCGAGCTTGCGCGTATAAGGGAGCATTGCGTGACCCGAGTGATGCGTTGTTCTTCCACTGCTGAGAGCGTCACGGCGGATGGAAGACTGCACGGCGTGTGGTTTGCGGTTTTCTTTTTAAATTTGCACGGGTTCAAACGAAAGGTTGCGTTTGTACGAATGTTGGCTGATTTGCGAATTATTTTGAGTTAAAAAGTGTAATGACTATCTTGTTTTTCTGTTTGATTCGATAGAGAACTGTTACAATAACATTTTTCTCTTTTACTACTTTACATCAGCATGGGGACTTTGATTTGTTAGTTGAAAGGAGTGCCCTTTCACATATTGGAAAAAACGAAGGTAGGAAAAGAGAAAAAAGTCGTTGTGCACACACTTTCACTTGAGAGAGCAAAAAGGGTAGGTACGCGCGACTTTTTTTTATTGGCGCTAAAACGACGCGATCGTAACTGGATAGACAGGGACGTTTCATTACTTTGAAGTGGATACCTTCCTTTTTAATAGAAGTGTACTCTTTTAACATTGATTGCTTTATGCAAACTACGGTAGAATTCCTCCCTATTAAACAATCCTTCCTCGAGAGAACCGTTCGAAAAGAAACTGCCGATGGTATAGTTATAATCGCATCAACCAAATATCGTACTCCATGAAGTTGCAAGGACAACTTAAAGTATGTCAGTAGAAAAACAATTTTGCGATTGCTAAGAAAGTGGAAAAAACAGAACGGCAAATGTCATTGCATTTTTTTTCAAGTTTTTTTCTCTCCTCGATGAGATTTGAATGTTTTTTTACTTACAAAAAAGTACACTGCGGATAAAAGAAGACGAAAAAAGAGAGTCCCATTTCGAGGGGACGCAATTCTCGATCGTAACTCGGAAAAGGGGAACAAGAGGGGGAGGACGCGGGTGAAGAGAGCTTTCGAGAGAACAGAGGAGAGAAAAGATAGAGAAGCAAAGTGAAAAATGAATATTCCGAGGCACGCGCTCGCTCGCGCTTGTAAATACATACCTTAAATATGGGAATATTTTATACAATTGCTAGGAAAAATTATAAAAAAAAATACGTGTGAAGAGTAAAGGAAGCGATTTTGCGTAAAGAATGGATTAAAAAGGCATCCACAAAGTTAAAAACAAAGAAATTCACACGAAAACACTTCTCTCTCGCCGGACTGTAAATTTACATGGTTGACTCGAAAAATATAAATGTAAATGTACATGTATAAATATCTCGCAGGGTGCGGTGGAGACCTGGACGAGGACGAGGCGGACGCTGCGCATTGGAGAGCGGTGTGCGCGCTGGATAAAGAAAGACCGCCGAGCGGTTGGGGTAGAGAAAGGAGCGAGCGAATAAAGCGCGCGCGGAGAAACGAGACGGCGGTAAATCATGCCCTTCGAGAGTCGATTTGTCGGGAATAGAGCGAACAAGGAGCCGGTGCGCACGGGACAGAGAGAGCGGAATGGAAAAGTGTTTTGAAGAATTGACAGAAACTTTTATTTCCTCCGATCCCGTTTAATCTCGATAAATCCCGGGAAATTTAGTCTCTTTCTTCGCGGCTCTTTTTTCCGCGAGCGCGCCCGGCCGATTGTTGACTCGCTGCACCGCCTGATTTATTTGTTAATTAAAGGCGTCGGGTGCAATTTTCTTGTTTTCCTTTTACTGCGTCCATTATGCTACGTCGCTTTGGAGATTGAAAGTTCGCGCTCCGTTTTAATGACTCGCGATTGGTTCCGGACTTCTTTGTCGTCAACTTACTATTTGCAAGGATCGCACGAGCGATAAACTTTGTTCGTTTTCCATTTCGCCGCTTGTATTGGGAAATGCTTTTAAAGCTGAGAAAAAGTTTCGCGACTTCCGGTCTCCAACCAACACTCGGGTTTGTTTAGAAAGCCCAGAGAACTGACAAGTAGTAACGGTCGACGTTGGAAAGACATATCGTGAAGTTCCATCGGGAAAACTTGCAGGTTCCTAAAAGCAAACATGCATATGTGTAATATATTCAAAGAAGATTTTAAGGCAAAACTATGAGAGCTGAAAGAGAAAGAAGTCGAGCGTTGATGCGCCTCGTCCTGGTCGCTATCCACCGACGTTAAAAACAAAAATTACATCGTAAAACTGTATAAAGTATAAATTTTCTTCTACTAACTGTACCAAATAGGCATATAAATAAGCATTGTTTTCAATTTCAAATTCACTAATAGACGCGCCGACTAAAAGTTTCCGACTTGTTGTACATTATATTGATATTTATATATAGTATTTCTATTACTGCCCGTTTAAAGCATAAGAAATGAAAATAAGAACGTCACCGAGAACATTTGGAACCTTGTCTGGATACTGTAATCATTAAACACACAATTGCTTAGCATTTAGATTCGATAAAAAAGCGAGATAAAATAAAAGAAAAAGACGAATGAAAAAAAAACACGAAAAAATATATATACGAAGAGTAAGAGCGAATAAAGAGAAAACATCGTCATATCTACACAACGGCTTGTGTATACGTGTGTCTGTCCATATGTCAGTATGCGTCCGAGTGCAAAGGAACGAGCGAATGCCTGGATTGAGTTTTACGAATTAAGTTGGTTTTTTCGCCTCTTGCGTTATTGCTACATTGTCGATGCGCGCGACGATACAACCGAATTTATAAATAATAGAAAAAAAATCTTCGACTCTCGAGGGGCGAATTTCAGTACATAGGAGAGGATACGAGCAGTGACTAGGTGCGAACAAAAAAACATAAAGGATGGTCGTGCTCACGTATTTATAAGCGCTCGATATGTATCCTTTTAATAAATACGCACGAAAAAGAGGAAAAAATGGTGAGAATCTAACGGTATACAGTATTTTAAATGAATCGACCGTACTGATACATTTATTTGTCTACCCCTGTCGGCGTGAAAGAAAACTGAAAAATCCTGAGGCAAATAAATCATTATTTTTGTTTTACGTATAGATTTATTTTGTACTGAAAAAATCTATCATACAATTAATTAGAACAAGATTCGTTAGATATTGTTATGAAAAAAACAGAACTAGAAAATTTATAAATTATGTTAGTCAATCACACGAGATTATCAGTGATAAAAGAATGTGACATGGAAAAATGTCTAATTCAAAGATGTGCGCATCTAAAAAAAGATTGCAATATAAAATGTTTAAAACCAGAATTGTTATTATTCAATGCCGTTGATGGAATTGATGCGACATACGCAAATGTACTGTTAGGAAGTTTATAAAGGAGTTTATAAAAGAAAAAGTAAAATAAAATAATCGATGATTTTGAAATACTAGGCACTCTTAAAGTCAGAGCAATGAACATCTTTGACGACTAAATGACCGATACTTAAAAAAAGTAATGTGAACTATAGAAATCATACAATACGAACCACATCTATTACTCAAGCCAATACAACATAAAAAAAGTTTTGAAAAAAGAACTGCCAAATGAGATTGTACATTTAATTTGTGAAATAAATTTGAAAATAAAATATAGGTTGACGTGTGTATGCATGCACGAATCTTGGACAAAATATAGATGAAGAATGGCTGAAACAAAAGAGTTTAATTTCTTTTTATGAATTTTTTTGTTTGCAAGCTTTAAATAAAAGCACACATATAGCGTCATAAATGTACATACTTCAAGTAATCGTAGACGCGAGCTCGAATTATTCAATAATAACTGCCACCCAAAACTGGTACAATTCAGTCTTTCTTAAAAAGCACTTGTCGGTTTTCATATGACTGCCGTATTAGTTTTGAAAATCGACAATTTGAACATACAATCTTGTATCAAAATTATTTTAAAACGCATCTATAAAACTAACAATCACCAAAACTGTAATGTTTACAAAACAGAACTGATGACTTAAACAGACCTCTCATGTTTAAATTATTTTTCGGTGGAAAACAAACTAATTTCTAATTTTGGTCTATACGATCTACTATACTGAAAACATTTTAAGTTTTTCAGTTTCTTATTATTTTCCTAAAGCAATTTCCTAAATTTTGTAATGAAACATGACTAATCACTTGAAAAATAACAAATTTTTCAACTGAATTTAAATCATGTATTAAATGCATATACCATTTTCTATGTGAATAAAAATATTTTATAACATTTCAGAATACAATATTGCTAAATAATGTAGAAAGAAATAATTGTAACTAACCTTAATCTCCTTCGCGTTTTTTGAGATGAGGTACAAAGCCGCTTGGAGGAGGCCAGATTCGATCTATAAAAAAAGATAATAATTATTTAACATCGAATCAAATGTAGAATAAAACAGTGGTAATTACTCTAAATCTATATCTACACAAAATCTTTTTCTTACTGTGACAACTTAATGAATCAAACTTCTTACTAAGGCTAATTTGCATTACTTGTGTTAGAATACGATATTTGTATTATCTATTACATTGAATTAAAATTTATTTTATTTACTTAATTTATGTACATACTAACTATAATGAAAAGAATTATAGATCGAGTTCGCGTCTAAGTATGATTTAATTATTCTGATAATTCATGTTTTCAATACAGTACTTTAAGAATATGAAAATTGCAATATCCTCAAATGACAAGACTTCTTTTATATAAAAAATAAAATTTTGAAATAATTATGTATTTCGACTGTTGTTTTTTAAAAATAAAAAAGAGAAAAATAAATTTTTTGTTACAATCTTTACAGTAGAAAACACATGAGCTACGCAGCATATGTACAATCTAGTAAATATAACTACTGTCACTGATGTTAGAGTGAGTGTTGAAGAAATACTTTAAACAGAGAATAAATCATTCATATATGCGAATGATTGCAAAGATGATGATAAAAAGAAATACAGGAAATCTAATGATTATGTTAGAATAATTAGCATCAAAGATACAATCAGAGTTTATAACAATCTCTAATGTCAGGAAAATCTCGCGCGCGATTATGTACACGACTAAACTATATGTATTTACTTCGCTTTCTTCATTGGGATTTTTCAAGTTTTATGAGCGGACTTTCGTGTAACAAAATCCACCTCCCTACCCGTTAAACCTACTCGACCCCTCGCGCGGCATCTTCGTACGTACGACAAAACTGTTGTTTTGATATATTGTAAATATTCTGAAATAAATGATCGTTTTTATTCGATAAAATGTTTTCCATTTTTTAAGAATTCTGACCATCTATATTTAGAAAAGCAAATAGAAATTTTAATATATTACCATTATATAGGTTGACGTAAGGAAGTCTTTCAAATTCTATTAAATAATGGTTAAGATCTTTAAGTACTGGAGAATTGACAGACAGCAAATATTCAACGATTGTGAGCTCTGGTAAAAAGTGTGGAACAGATTTACTTAAAATCTTTAATGTTCCATGGAACGCTTCATTCTAAAATTAATTTACAGTTATTTTAAATGAAATATGCATTAAAAGGAGATAAAGTAATAACTTACAGATCCAGCTTTAATAATCATTAAATATTCACTTAATGAATACATCTTAAATAATAATCGCTCGATTTGTCTTTGAATTTCATTTAACGATTTATTTTCAATTTTATCTAACAGCAAGGGTGGACTTGTGATTATTACACTGTACCAATTGGAAAAATATAACTAAAGAAAAAATTAAAATTTAGATTGTTTAAATTTTATTTTTAATTAATTATGTGTAAGTAAAAATTGATTACCTTATACAGATTGTAGTACGCTGGTAATGGAATAAGGAGAGGCACCGTATCGGAGATCTTTTGCAGTTTTTTTATGTGCCTGAACAGTATTTCTTCAGATGTCTAGAGATTAAAATAAAAATTAATACATGTACTTATATTTACAAAAATAAATAAACAAATGTACAATTTTATTTTTTCAATCCACATTTAACCATAGAGAAATTTCTTAATTATGTTTGAAAGAAGGTTCTATTTAATGTTAAAAATTTACTAAATAAAGAAAAATCAGCAATGTATGCAACAATTCAAGCAAATAACGAAACTGTTTGTTTTAAAATTAATTTAAACTTAAAACTTAAATAAATTAAATACCTCTATAAGATGCACAAAACATCCAGGATATAAAACCAAAAGCCCCGTTATAACTAGTTCTCCATACTCTTCATTTAGCTGTTTGACGTTATCTTTCATTTTCTGCAGTTCCAAATGTTAATAACGATTAAGAAAAAATTATCAATTGCAAGTAATAATTAATATTGTACCAAGCATACTTTTTGCATTTCTTCCATTGTACAGTTGTATTTAGCAATGAATACTATCCTTGATGTAAAAGTATGCTAAAAAAATAAGACATTTATTATGCAATATCAAAAAATTAAATTCTTTTAATATAAATTTGCTTACTCGATTAGCTAATTTAAGAATATGCTTCAAAGAATCTAAGAAGCTCTTTCGCACAGGTTCCTCCATGGTTCGCAAGTTTTTGACTCTGCGTTGTTTTAGCAAGTTCCTATTAAAAAAGTAAATACAATAAAAAACCAGCACATAAATTTGATCGTTAATTAAAATTTTTTTAAAAACAAGTTTCATCATCAGCTATCTTCACTCTTATCGTGATAGTTTATTGCTGTTTCCAATAGATCTCATCTAAAAAGTAATATTTCTTATGCCATCCAATTAATTATTTAATTAAAAAATAACATGAAGAAAAACGCGTTTATTCTACTATATTAATTCATTATTACATTTACTAGTTAACAAAACTAACTTCAACAATACCGCTTTTGATAATATTTAAAATTTTTTTTATTTGTTTAATTAATTACTATATGATAGTTATTACATAAGATATTTATAATAAATTATTTTTTAAGAAAATTAAGAAAAGAAACTGTAATTCAACTAAGTTCACATCAAATACCTTCGATAGAAGAGTAGGACAATGGATGATTTTGCAACTTACATCTTGATATGCATAAGATATTTTCTTACGCAGGTGTATACATTTTATGCACCTAATACTATTATTTTCAAATTATCTTCTGATCGCCGACCTCTGTCCGTCGCTAACTGAAGACTAGGACAAGAAGAGGCACGACAGATCAAGAAAGACTATGGGTGGAGGTATAAATAAAATAATTTATATAATTTATATAAGTATAAATTTCAAATAATCATGAAAGGTAGAAAAATTCAACAAATTTAACTTTGAAGTGAGATATTTTTATTTAATCATACTAGTCATTAAATATGAAACATATAAATAGGACATAGTAAATGAAAAATGTATTTACATGTCAAAATAAAACTTATGTTTCTATTAGTACATAATATTAAATTTTTCATTTATAGTTTTAGTCATTCAGTCTCTCGATCACTTATTAATGTGAGATTCAGTTGTCTTAAATTAGTGTTTGAAAACTTTGAACAGTCTTACTACTATATAGAGCAAATTATAAAAAATAAAGCTAATATGAAATAAGTAATCATTATGGAAAAATTAAGAACATTGCATTTTACAGGTACCTACATACATGAAAAAGTCTGGAAAGTTCTTATTGAATGACCATACTGTACAAAAGTATCGCAATTGAAGATATTCTTGATCATTTTTCAAAATTTTGTAAAATACATTGCAATTAATGTAGTTTTTCTACATCTTTTAGCGATTCTTTTCGCCATCTGTATATACATAGGAACTTTTACAATAAAATGTATGAATACAATGATGGAAATTGAATGAAGTAAATAATTAATTTGCTTAATTATATCAGTACCAAAAAAGCATAATATCCAAATACAAAATTAAAGAAAATAGTAATATTTTAATGAAATGAAAAAATGTAATAATAAATAAACAAAATTTTTCAAAAAATGAGATAAGTAAATTGTAGTAAAGACTTGTAAAAAATAATATCACATCTTGCTCTGAATACTACATTGACAGTCTCATTTTTTGAATCTTGGTTTGTCTAAAATTGGTGCAGGAGATGCATGTGCTGCTTCACTTGGGTTTCCCAACCAAACTGACTTACTAAAGCGACCTTTAATTATTGGAGCTTGCCAATTACTCGAAGACATCATTGCATTAAACGTTTTGTCTATTTCCAAATTTATAGTCGAAGTACAAAGTGATCTGAAATAAAATTAAAAATGTCATTGAAGAGTTGGCTTCTTTAATTAATGCTAAAATGAAAAAATCAGTGCATCTCAAGCAGAAGGAGAGAGGAAAAAATAAAGTGCCTGAATATATTGGAATAAGATTTATTTGATCACAAAAATAAGTTACAAATTTAAAAACTTCAGTTTCTCAAATTTGTTATAATTATACCATACAAAAAGTTTCACTTGTGCTTCATTTTGGTAAAGAAAACAAATTGATTTAAAGAGAAAAATCAATTAACATTTTTAACAAATTTTTAGTAAAGAATACCTAATAAAAATCTATCGCAACAAAATTTATCTAGCCTGAATAAAGCAAATAAACAAAATAAGTGCAAGTAATTACAATTACAAATATGAGTCTGTATATATAATTGCTCAAAGTATTTAATACAAAAATTTATTTATATGTACAAAGTTCTGGAAATTTTACTATTGGATTTAATTTCTTTGAAATTGAATTATTAAATACTCTGAGAAAAGGAACTATTACTAGTGCCAAGGCACTTGATTAGGATGACTGATGGAACCCAATTTGTAGTACCTTGTAGTTGATAGAGGTTGTTGAGTTCCTAAACTATGGCTTGAATTAGGGGGAGTTGACATGACAGTTTCTGCACTTTGAGCAGAGGTTCCATCACCTTTTAGCACAGCAACACATTTCCAGTTATTGATGTAGTTATCTTTCCATAATCGTACACAGCCGTCATCTCCAGAGCTTGCTAATATTGTCCCCATTATATTCCAGCAGACTCGCCATACTGTACAGTAGTGATCATCAAACTGTGCAATTGTTGTTATTTCAAACCTTGATAAACCACTTTGTGCAGATTCTCTATAAATGGTTGAGTAACATGTATTTAGTTTGCTTTAAATATTTAATGTATGAAAGTTGTAATGTTGATTGTAAACTTACGGAAGCGGCTTTATAGAAATTATTCGCACATCTTTCGTAGCAATAGCCAAGGTGTGGTAACTTCTGCCTAAGTTTGGAGCAAATGCTATATCATGAACTGCATCCGTAACACTGACTATGGTCTCAGTCTTTGCCCACCTTCTACTATTTTCAGCATACTCGTATATAAATACTTTTCCTCCATTTGCGGTATTTGTATCATCACTTCCAACAGCGATCATTGGTGGATGAAGCCTATTAATAAAAAATTACATTTTGTTAATATTTATTTCTTAACAAAGTTCCTTTAATAATAAGAAATTATAATGTCTAATACCTTGAAAGAGACGGGTTCCATGCTAAACAACTACATGGCAGTTTACAACTAATATCGTGTTGTAATGTCCACTGACTCAAATTCATAACATCAGGTGCTTCGTATATCCTAATTACACCATCTGCACTACACGTTGCTAGCAATAAGCCTAGAGTTTTTGGTGCAAATTTGACATCTGTAACAGATGTTCTAGAGTCTACCAAATTTGTCCTTCTGATCCAGTGTCTCATTTCTCTTTCACCGGGACCAGACCCTTCTCCAACTGAATGCATAAACAATTTGTATTATATTATTATCAATTAAACAAATAATTTAAATTTACTAAAAATTAAAAAACGTTACCAATTTCTTCCCATACTGCAGCTGTGCGGTCAAATGAGCATGTAGCTAGAACCTGTCCAAACTCAGGATGCGCCCAAGTGACTTTCCAGACTGAACCACTGTGAGCTTTCCACGACGCCGTTAAATTCCAATTCTCGTGCTCATCCTCGTCCCAAACCTTCATTCAATAAACGTGTTTTTAAAATAAATTACCTTCAACAATTAAACGCCAGATAAAAAAAATACCTTCACAAACTGATCACTTGAGCATGTGGCCATGCGCTGCCCGTAAAAGTCGTAGGCTATATCGTGTATCAAGTCTTTGTGTTCCGCATTGATGCTGTGCGCCTCGAACATCGTTGCGATTTTGTTCAAATCGTTATCATGAAGAGAAACAACAATAAACAAAAACAATGTTTCCAAAACACTTTGCAATTTTGAGGTTAGGCGCACAAGCACAACTCCGTGTTTGCGACAACCCTGTATATATAACGGCGTGACCCGCGCGGCGCGCTCCGAAATCAAACAGCCAGAATACAATAACAGTTTGCGGCGTACCGCGCGCCGCGTGCGCAGTAGCGCAAAGCGCATGTCAAGATCGCTGGGCCCGAGATGGCGCCTATATATGCTTTCTTATTTTAAGTATTACTAAAACATGAATTTATTTTTTAATTTTTCGTACGTCTTTAATATATCTGTAAAATCTTAAGGATTCTTCTTATTTTAACTACATGACTAATGGTTATATTGTATTTTCACGAAAAACATCATTTTGGAGCAATTAGCTTGTAAATATCATTAGCGTACTATTTGTTCGATGACACATTACGCATCAATATATAACACATCGATATAATCGAATGTATTGGTCTTCGACTTTAAATTACTTTAGATCGCCTCTGACCTCCGAAGAAACAAGGTCTCCTTACTTTATTCTTAAAATTGTTCATTAAAATACTTATTGTTACATTAGTTTCAAAGTTATATGCTTTGTGAACTATAATTTCTTAGAACAAGTATAATATATTACTCTGGATTTACCGCAAGTGTAAAAGTGCGTCAGCGATTATTTGCTCTCTATACCTTTTCGTGTTTTGCGATGATAACAGACATGTTTACCGCAAGGATGCGTGCGTCATGTAAACAAAAATCTTAGTACATCACCAGCCCTTCGAGGTAAGTCTTTATTTAACTAATGATATTCTTAACTTTTTCCATCGATCCTTTAGTTTTAATTATTATATAGTGCATGTGGGAGCTGTGAGGTGTGCAGTCGGCCCCGCACATATATCGGATCGTGCCAAATTAAGCGAGCAAACCTAATTATCCGTACGAGCGACGGACTAATTGCAGCTGTTGTTTCTTAATCTTAGGGTAATAAACACCGGGTCTGGCTCACATCTGCGTGGGGTATGTGTTCTGAAGGTACCGCGGAGCTGTCACGCGTCATAGGCATCTAGAGTCTAGACACACACCGTACCTATAAGCCGGGCGGAGGCTGCCCGATGTCGTACGGTCAGGCCTGCGTGGGCAAAAAGGTAGAGGGGGGACACAACCCCCAGAGCAAACCCAGGCGCCGCTCGAGGAGCTTAATTACTCTTGCCAGTTTGGAGGCATCTTTAGAATAGTCCACGTGTTTGAAGTGACCACTCGGAGAAACTTTTGCTTATAAACTATTACCTTAGACACAGAAGACAGTTTATTATATGGAATAACAAAACATCTAAATGTTATATATTTATTAGCATGAATAAATCAAATGCAATAATTTGACTTATTTTCTTTTGAATAGAATACAATAAATATAAAATAATCGTGTTTGCACGCAGGTATGATCAGCAGCTGAAAGGACCGAATCGACGATTTCAAAATGAACAAAGTGGAAGACATGTCCGACAAAGGCGATCTTTACGTTAAGGTAGTATGTCATGTGAATAATAAGTGAATCATCCTTTAATAAGTGTACACAATAATTTATATTCTTGTTTAGCGACTTCGTGATCGGCAGCTGGAGAGCTCCCGTTCGCCTGATTGCTATTCCAAAAGCATGAGGAGGCGATTAAGCATTATGGAGGCGATTTGCAAAAGCAACATATCACGTAAGTGTTTTCCGCCTTATAATAATTCATTTCGAATTCCAAATTATTTTTTTCAAAGCAATTAAAAAATAAACTGTCGAATTTCCAACTACAGCACCGGCGGAATCGAACTTTAGTGGCAACCCCTTCGAGAGGGAATTTTCTGGATCGAGCTTGCGCAGCAGCGACATTTGCTGCAGCTTGAGCCCCTCGGAAATGAGGTTCCCGAGCGCATGTTCTGGCAGCTGGACTCAAGGCAGTAGCACTGGAACATCGACTTCGGACGGGGCGCGTACCTACCGCGTGGAGGTGACGCCGACGATTACGAACAGCTCGACCGAAACCACGTCCCGACCGCCAGTCGACGAGTGCGACAAGTCCCCGACCGACAACAACATTAATGGCATCGAGTACCGTCACTCGAATCAGTTTCACCACGAGTATCTGGCCGAGGTGCCGGAGGAACGCGAATCCGAGATTGGCTCCCTCAACAGCGAGCAGAAGAATCCTCTGGAGAAACCATCGGAGTCTAGGCTGTCTAGAATGTCCATCGGAGAATACTTCAGTGCAGCTTCGCATCAAGGTATATTCTTGCGAATAAGCGAGATTCTTTTTTAAAGCGGAATTAAAAAAGTGCATTAAAATGCAATATTGTCATTAAAATTTTCTTTTCTTTTTTATTTGCATGAGTATAATGCATGCGTGGTTCGATCTAGCCGACGAGCTTAGATAGAACTGTAAAATTGCAAAAAATATGAATGTTATTTGGATGAAAATTAACGTATGTTTAATTGTTATAGGCATGACCTCGCAAAACTTCCTGGGACAAATATACAGCAAAAATCTGGAGCAAAATCAGCCAGAACACCGCACTAGTATCGAACCCAACCAGTTGTTCGGCGCGCGCGTCCTGGAGATCATCGAGCCGCAGGTGGTTCAGGCAGAGCGCCAGAGCACTGCCCCCCTTCACCATCGTCGCGCATCTCAAGTAACCATTCTGCGGGAGAGGTTCGGAGAGATTGACAACTCCGAGGCTAACGACACAACCGTCGCGACATCCTTCATCTCGGAGAACATCAGGGAGCTCGAAAGAGACGTCGAGGCCCTGCAAATACGCCCCGAGGTGGAGGGAGCGTTCGAGGGGGCGCGGACATCGACGCAGCAGATCACGCATCAGATCACGCAGCAGATCACGCCGCAGGTCATGCCGCAGAGGCAGGAGGAGCTGCTGGTGAATTCGTCACCGGTGAAATCACCACTTGTGAAATCGCCACCGGTGAAATCACCACTTGTGAAATCGCCACCGGTCAAGTCGCCGCAGGAGATCGCCGAGACGCCCAAACGTCTCTATCCGGACCTGGAGCTCAGGCGCTTATCCGACAAATTCGCGAGCAGGAAGCTGTTTCATGCAAACGGTATTGTAAAAGTTGAAACTTTTGGTAAATTTTTTGAAAAAATTACTTGATCGATGAAGTAAAAGTAGATCTTAACTTTAACTGTTTTTTTCACCGTTTATTAGAAATATATTTAGAAATATTATAATTTTAATTATTTTTTTTTCTTAGAACCTAGTACTGCAGTGCACTCGAACGCAGGAGAGATCTTCGCGAAGGAAGAAATTAAAAGAAATGACTCGGAGAAACCTACAGCTCCAGAGAAGGAGAGTTTGTTTAGAACGGATAATTGGATTCCGACTTCTCAAAGAAAGAGCCAAGAAAATGGTCATCAGGATGCCTCTACGTCATCCTTTATTAAAAGAAATATGAGTTTCGTGGTCGGTCATCTACCGAAGTTGGGGCGACTTCATAAGCCTAATCTCGAATCGACAAGGAAGGCCGGCCTTAGCGAAAACAAGACCACATCACCTCTCTCACAAGGCAGCCTTATCTCTACCCTCACACTACCCAACACGCCCCATAATTACGTCGACTCAAGCCGGCAGAAGCAGCTTCAGAGTAACAACGTACACACCGAACGAATGGAAGGCTCCTTACCTTTTGAGGTGATTAAACATATCTAGATTTTATATAAAATCTACAAATTAATAAAAATTACTTTACTTTCAATACACTATTATGGATATTAAAACGTTCATAATTTACTAAATTAGGTGGAAAACTTTTTGGAGATGGCTCTTGGCGATGAGCAGTACAATTCTACGGTTACATTCGATCATCCTGACTTAAGAGATAGAACGAATTCGCAGTTGAATGCTAGCGAGTTATTGTCATACGATAGGACTCCGATGATGGCGAGATTCTCCAGGGTAACGCGAGTGCCAATGTCCGAGCCGCCGAAGCACTCCACACTAAACAGAACGTTGTCTTTTTACAAGACGCTGACCCAGAGAATAAAAAAGGTAAATCAATCTGCTAAAATTCAAGTGAAATTATAGCCTAAAGTTTGCTCCGAATTACAGAAATTCCGCGGAAGCATTAAGGATGAAATTCGACCACTGGAAAGAACGATTCTACCTTTGGACATGAACACTCTAGACGACAGTGTGAAGCGTTTGCTAAATGTAGTGGAAATTCAGCAAACGTACATCTACCAAGCCAGCAAGGCTTTAGACTTGTGCGCGTCAATGCCTGAATTTTCAGGGAGCCGAGAGCGAGTGGAGTCCGAGCGGCAGCTTCTGCTGGCGACTCTGCGCAAGGCAGCTGCCGTGGATGAGATTCACCGGCTTGCGAAGCAGCGCTCGGAGGATCGGCCCTGCAGCGAACGTGCCGAGGTGATGGTGCGCTCGATAAGCCTTCAGTTACGCGAGGAGGTGCTACGCCGCGAGATTCAGAGCAGCAACCTCGTCGAATGGTTCGTTGTGGTGATAAGCGAAGGTTCTTTTGTCTGGGCTACCGAGGCAGTACCGAGCCCGGAGAACGGTTCGCGTCTGTACTTCAATGGCGAGCTCGGCATCCCCAACATGACGCCCAATTTTCGGGTCACCATACGGGTCTACAGTCTTAAGCTACAGCAGGTTCTTTTCAATCACGAGCAGAAGTACCACATTCCCAGCAGGCGCGAGGAAGACTCAGATATGGCGTCCATGACGTGCCCGTCGCCGAACAAACTGCTCAGACGGGCGAGCATCAAACGGAGGAGCTTTGCGTCCACAAGGCAGTTCGACATCAGGTTCTCCGGGATAAGGCAGTCGGCGTTCTCTCTTTGCGGCACCGTTGAGCTCATGCTGCACGATCTCAATCTTTCACCACCTTGGCCGCTCATTGGTGTAAGTAATTTTTATGCTGTAGTATTGATTTAAAGTATGTACTACAAAAAAATTATTTTCATTTAATCTTTTAAAAAATATTAAATCTCTAAAAGTTAAAAAATGTATTAAAATATTACTACCAAATCTTATAGACAAATAATTTCTTAAATTATAATTGTATAAAAAAGCATTGAATAAAAATTGTTATTTTCATAGGTGCCGTCAAAATCAGTGCTCCGGGGTACGGTGGACTTAAACCTGACGCACCGGTTGCAGTTGGCGGCGTCGCACACAGGCTTCCTGACGTTCGGTGAAGAGGTAACAGGCCTCGCCGTTTGGAACCGGCGCTGGTGCGTCCTCGACAATCATCGCCTCCTCTTCTGGAACTACTCGTCGGAGCAGGGCAACAAGAATCCGATCTGCATCATCGACTTGACCTACTGCGCGTCGCCGCGCATCAGCCTCGTCGATCGCAGCCTCTGTGCCAAACCGCGTACTCTTCTTATCGAGACGTCCCGCCGAAGAGACGGTATTGATCGCGAAAGCATGGTTATCGCGAGTCGAACTTCCCGCGCTGTTGTTAGGTAAGCTTATCTAATCGGTGATTTTATGAATTTGGGGTGGAAATTATTTTATTTGATAACTATATACGTAAAAATGGTCGTACGTCAAATTGAAAAAGGGAAACTGGGGAGGATTAATTAGGTACGTTTGTAGATTATGTGTCTAATTAAAAAATTATTATGAATTTTATTGATGTACATTTAATGGACTTTCTATAATGTTCTAGATATTTTTTCTAGCAAAAATATGACTGTTTTAATATATTTTCTTATAATTTTCATACAAAACATATTTTCATATTTTAATATTTTATTTCAGGAATTTGTTATCGTTTGACAACAATCAAGATTTAATGGAATGGCAATCTAAACTTAATTACGTTGTCGCCGCTTTGCGGGAGTGGAATATGATAGTGAATTGATTCTCGATCACTTATACCGATACCTTTTAAATGCGAATAGTTGATTCACATTAATTTGGAATAAGTATAATAGTATTAGATTTTAATTAATAACAGCTAAATAGTAAAAAAAATACTCATCATTATAGTATTTTGTATTGTTGTGACGTTTTTTAGTATTATAGTTATACTACTAATCTATATATTACATACTGATGTAAATGTTTAATTAATTCTTTCAATTAGTTTGCAAGAACATTAAAGGAATCTCCTTTAGATCATTTTCTAACGTCGATTTGACTAAGTATATTTTATGTACATACATATGTGAAAATGAATAATACAAATAAAATATTTTTATATGAATATCGATAGTAATATTATGAATTTGGGAATTGAAGATTAAACTTTACACAATTTGTAAGCGTTATAGAGGGTAGCACTGTTCAAAGCGGCGGCAGACTGACCGAGTCATGTGGACGGCGGTTCCGCAATTAAGATCAGTGGAGTAAAAATAGTACACACGAATGTAAGGTTATCTTTTCGGCCTAAATCATTGGTTCCGCGAGTGAAATGAGTAATTTTTTGGAGCAAGTAAATCAAAATTGAATTAAAATTTTTATCATTTAATTTGAAATGTGGCCTGATATCTTCTCAAAAAGGAAACCACATTCCTTAGGAGGAACTCCTGCCAATAAATTTTCAGCCATCGTTTGCTTATCCACCGTTGCATCATTTGTTGTTGTCATCAATGTACTAGCGTGAGGATCTTTATATTAATAATCATCTTATTTTAAATTATTTTAAAATAATATAGAGTTAATAAGTTTTTATATTATTATTTTTAATTATAGATATACTCCACTTTTGAAAAAGAAAATTGAGAACTTTAAAGAAACAGTCCTTCAAAGTCAAGAGGATAAAAAGATCAAAACTTTCTTATCTGATCCCTTAGTGCAGGGTGCTATAAATAGAAAGAAAAAGGAATATGAAGAAGATCCTGTACATTTTGATTTGTTTTAATTTTATTCAAAGAAAATGCCGAATGAAAAGCTAACCAAACTTACCCACCAAAGCAAATTAAGCTTAAAAAGGAGCAATAGCGACAGGTATGAAGATTACTTCTGCCAAAATTTGTTTTTGTACAAATGATTAGTTGTTTATTGTAAAAATATTTAATTATTAAAACACTGACTGTTCTTTCATTTTTTGTCTATTTTTCTTTCTTTTTCCCTTGCTACTTCTTTAATAACTGATTTTAAATGTTTGACAAGGACTCACTAAAAAGAATTACTTAAATTTTGTAATCTGTAAAATAGAAACTAATTGAAGTTGATTAATTTTTTTTAGTTCTCAAAGTACTTTAGATGTAAAAAACAATATCAACAGTCAAGAAAGTTGCAGTAGTGATCAATCATCTCACAAAGAAAATGAACCTTGCCCATCAAATGTTGAGGACAGTTTGGCAGATTTCAAATCGCCCAAGGAAGAAAAACCTTATAAACCAATTTTAAACAAATTCAAAATTGATGCTGAAAAAGTAAGGAAAAAGACTATAAAGCACAAAAGTAAATCGAGAAAAAGTATCTCTTCTGACATAAACCAACCATCAATAGAATCTTCTTTTTTTAAACCCAAATCGACTTCTAATGAGGCTGAATTAAAAGAATCTATACCATGTCCTTTATGTTTAAAACCATTCAAAGATGATGAGACATGTACAAATCATATGAAAACTTGCGCAACCAAAAATAAAGTATCATTGAAACAATTACTTGATGCAAAAAGACTGCAAGATCGTCAAGCTGAAGAAAGAAAAGCAATGGGGTTATTAGCAGCACCTGCTTTGCCTGAAAAGAAAAAAGGGTTTCGCAGTAAAAATTTTGTAGGTTCAAAATTTGATTCTTTTTTTCCTAAAATTTAAAAAATACATTTTATTTTAAAAAGTAAAATGTATTTCAAATTTTTACTTTTTATTTCTTTTTAAAACAATTATTTTTATTTAAAAATAATTAGAATTTTATAAAATAATTTATCAGAAAAAACGACAAGGATTCTACAATTTTTAAGAATTCAAAACATCATTTTTTAATGTTTAGAGCACAGGGGATGATCCTCAACTTCAACTTGTACTTGCAATGTCTGAATCGTTGTATGAAGCACAGCAAATCAAAGAATTAGAACAAGCTGCTATTTTAGCAGGTATTCCTTCAGAATGCATCAAAGAAATGAACGATGAAGATCGTAAAAGTACATTACAAAAATTTGGGTTCACAACAAATAAACCTGCAACTGAATCAACTCTTAATAAACCAAGAAGAAGTAATTATTTTTTAATTTAATTAAATAACATTAGGAATAATTTCTATTATAAAAGAATTTTTTTTCGTAGAAAAATTATTGGGTCCAACTATTTTACAAACTCGATCTAAAGAAGATAAGGATCGCGTACTGACAGAGAGAATTGCTTGCATTCTGACAGGTGATGATGCTCTTACTCAAGTTCAACAAAGAACTGACAACCTCTCAAAAGAAAGAGATCCAACTGTACTTAGAAGTAAAATTCTTAAAGAAATTGAAAAAACGGTAAGATTAATTAATAGTTAAAATAAACTGTTATCATTCTGTTTTATTTTTTATTTCGATTTTATTCATAAATTTTTGAGGTTATGTCTGCTATTTAAAAATGTACAAATAAATTTTTGAATTATTTTTCACTTTTGAATATCAATTTCAGAGTAACAAATTATGGGATAGGACTAGATTGACCAAAAAATGCAATACTTTTTACGTTGAAGGGTTAAAAACTCATTTATTCCAAGCAGATCAAAAACTTCAATCAGAATCACATGTAAATATTCCTTATACTACTTAACATAATTTTTTTACTAATGCAATTTTGGAAAATTTGTAATAATTATCTTATACTTTTTACTTAGAATACGGAATACATAAATAATGATATTGAATGCAACAATTTATGTAATACTTCAGTTGAGTATGAACCGATAGATTTTGATATCATAGACGACCTTGATAAAGAAAAAAATAATTCAGACTTATCAAATATGGCTGAATTAAGCAGTAAAACTTATGAAACTTATGAAACTGATTTTATAAAAAATTTAATTTCAAATTGGGGTGAAATACTTAATGACAGTACTGAAAGTGATATTATTGTTTTTGTAAAAGACGATAAACATATATATGTGCATAAATTAGTTTTTTATGTGCAATGTTCAAACATATTATTAGATATAGAACCAAATGATACAGTAAGTCATCGTAGAATTAAAAAGAAAATTTGTTGGCCTGATAAAGATAAGTTGTCAGCTTTAGCATTTTTAGAATTCATTTATTGTGGTTCTATTAAAAAATATATAAGTGTATTTGATCAAGATAATTTAGTATCTGAAGTTCAGGCATTGGCAAGGTTGTATAAAGTTAAGGATTTGTTTGCATATGTAAAATATAAACAAAATGAACTTAAGGATATGAATCAGAAACAATCTGAGAAGGTAATAAATGATGTGGTTAACAAAAGTCCTACACGCAGTAGTTTACATATGGATGTAAATGAATCAATAGATTTATGCACAGACATAAATCATAGAAAAGATCTTTCTATTCATCTTCAGGTAAGATGCATGTTATATATTATAACTTCTAATATAATAGATATGAAAATAGAATTTTATTATTTCTATGTTTATTTTTAGCCAACTCAAATTAGTCATCCTTTAACAAAACATAATTCGGATCCAACTCCAATGGTACAAAAATCAGTACTGGATAAAGTAAATAAAAGTTTGTCAGTACAAAATTTCAATGATAGAAGAATGACAGCATCTCCAGATTTATTCGAGTCTGAAAATGAAGAGGAAACAATAAATTCTCTTAAAACTCAAAAGAGCAATACAACTGCAAGTAATTTAAATAATACAAATTTAAATATCTTAGTTGATCTCATCAACGAAGACGAAAAAGCAGATGCAGAAGTAAATCAATTGGAAGAAACCTCAAATGGTCATCAAATTAATTCCCAAAACACAATTGTGAATTTGAGTAGAACTCCAAGTCCCTTAGAAGATTTGCATGAAGCTTTAACACCAAAGTGTAGATCACCAGAGTCTGGTAATAATTCAAAAGAAGAGACACTAAATGAAGTTGAGAAGCAATTACTTGATGCAGTCACATCAAAGCGAATGCCACCAGTTAATCTAAACAGTTTTGAAGAAGACAATGCTGTTTATCCCAAGATATCTGATATAGTGACCCCAAAGCATAATTCTCCAAGTACTCAGAATGATGTTTTAAAAAATATTAATTTACAACAAGAGAATAAAATATCAAATGTAGAACGTGCGAAATCAGATTTTTCTTCGAAATTTGATGATTGTAATGTGAATAATGCAAAACCTCAAGAGCTTGAAAATGATTTTGATGAATCAATTTACACAGCCGTAACTCCTCCAAAATCTGAAGGAATGAAGGTTACATTAGACAAAAATAATCTAAAAAAACTTAAGACGGATTTGAGTTTATTTATTGACAAGGTTAAAAAGGAAAATGCAAAATCAATATCAGATTCAGAATCTGAAGTAGAAACGCCTGTTACCCTATATAAACCTAGAAATCCATTTGCTAAAAGATTTCGAGATGATTCTTATGCGTATTTAGTAAATGATGGACAAAAAGGAAGTAAAAAAGGGATTAGTTTACTTGAAAATCAGATTTTGGAAGATGAAAATAAAATACCTAAAAAACAAGATCTTGCAAAACGTCAGTCTTCAAATCAAAGTCAAAAGGAAGTTTCTAATAAATTGACAGGTTGTGCTTCTGATGTTAATAAAGAAACGACTTCTAAAAGTTCTACTTCCAAAGAAGAAATTGAGGACATTACTTTAGATGAAGTAGAAATATCGAGATATTCAAAATATAAGAAAAACAACAAACATGATAACAGCATAGCACAATATCGAAAAGAATTAGAACAAAATTCTTTAATGAAAAACAGCAGTAGTATTAGTGTATCTACTGAGAAACAGGATAGTAGTAGGGATTCATCAAAATCAAAGAATGTTCTAGTAAAGAGCAGTAAAGAAGTGAGATCACAACCTGTAATTGAAGACATAACTCTAGTCTCTGATTCAGATGAGGATGTTTCGCAAAATAATTCTAGTAATGTTTCAAGTCATTGTAATACGAGCAAAAAGAGCAACCCACTTCCAGATATAGACAAAGAAAAATCTGAGGTGAAAATGGTATCACATGGTAGCATTTCTAATATGCAAAATGACAGTACATTTCCACTTGATCTGATTAATAGTCATACAGAACTTGCTAAAATTGTTAACTCTACTGCTTTAAAAGAAAAGTCAGATAACAATGTAATTCACTTATCTTCAGAATCGGAGGAGGAAAATATTTATAATGACAGTACATTTCCATATGCCTTAGCAGTACAATCAGATAACTCGTTAAAAAATAAAAAGATCAGAAATAAAGAATCAAGTACGGACAAAATTAGACAAATGGACTTACTAAATAAATCAGAAAAAATTAATAATGATGTTGATGCTGAAATTAGTAAAATTCTAAAATCGAGTCCAGATTTTTCTATAAAAATTGATGACTTAACAACAGAAAAAACATCAAATCAAAGCAATAAAAATTCAAATAAAAATAAATCTAATCAAAGAAAAAAGAAAGATTCTGATAGTAAAAAAGATAGTAATGACTGTGAAGTTATAACTCTTAGTCCATTATCGATTATATCAAATCCAGAGCATGATGAATTTGATAAGGATAAAGAGACTGGTGATTTTAATAAAAAAAGGGATAAAAGTGAAGATAAAGAACATAAAAATCGAAACAGCTCTAATAAAAATATTGCGGGATTTGATACCATTGAAAGTGCATGTTTTGATGAAATACAATTTGATGATTTTTTCACAAAATCTGCATCACCAAAATCTGAAAATGTGAGTGATAGAAAATCAGAACAATTAACGACTGATGATAGGAATGACAGAAAATCACAACAATCAAAGACTGAAGGTAGAAGTGACAGAAACTCATTACAAACAAAGTCTAAGAATAGCAGTGACAGAAAATCGCATCGACCAAAGTCGCCATCAGACAACAGTTCCAAAAAAATATTTAATTTCGAGAATTCTGTTTCAAATGCTAAAAGTTATGCAAAGTCTAATTCACCATTATCTAAATCATTAACGTCATCTACTTTACCTAGAGCTTCGAATACATCACCAGTTTTAAGCCAAAGCAAACGAAAATCGCGGCTTTCTCTTGATAATGCTTCCATTAAACCAAGCACAAGTAAAAGAAAAGAAAGTAAAAGTAAGTCACCTGGAAAACCGTTAACTTCTTCCAATTTAGAGAAAGAGGATGAAAAGTTAGATGAAGTTAATGTGCCAAAATCACCGTCTTATACTACACCAAAAAGTAACAGAAAATCATCGCAACAAACCAATGTAGATAATAATGAAATGACTCCGCCTCTAGATTACAGCACTTTAGGAACTCCTGAATTACAGGTATTATCATCACCAGCGCTTCTTCTAAGTTTTGGTACAAAACTATATTTTTAATTATTCAATAAATTATTATTTCACAGAAAGAGTTGAAAAAATACGGAGTAAAAACTCTAAATCGAAACCTTGCGAAAAAAATGTTAAGGCACATATATAATGAAACGCATCAACGAGGATCTTCGCAAAAAAGAGTTTCAAGTACTAGTGAAGATGAAGAACCGCCTCCTAAAAAGAAAAATATAAATAAAGAATCTACAACGACTACCTCAAAAGAGAGAAGTAAATCGAATTCAACTAAAACTTTAAAGGATTGGTAAATAACTTGAAACTTTTTGTTTTTCGCATTTTTACTGTTACCTTATTTATGCATATTTCTTTGTAGTTCAATGATAGCTGAAGAAATGGATTATGATGACCCTGACGTACCAAATAATGTAGATAATCCCGTAAGTATTAAAGATGTTTTCTATAGATTGCTTCACACTAATAAGGATTTATACAATAAAGTGTTGACCTACGAACCTTTGTCACTGGAATCATTGCATTTGATGTTAAAACAAAAAGGATTCAAGTGCAAAATTAATAGCCTGATGGATTTTCTCGATGAGCAGGTTGGTACTGCAATTTTATTTTAAAAATGAAATTTAACAACGTTAATATTTTTTTTGCATCTCTGTTGCAGTGTATAACATTTCAAATGCAAAACAGCAAAGGAAATCGAACAAAAAAGACAAAAAGCTAATGATCCGAAAATTGTTCACTACATTTATACTTAATGTTTTCTAAATTAGATTTATTGCTATTTTTTATACAAAAAAAGTAAAGATTATAAAAATAGTTTGTAAATAGTTAAGATATAGTGTATATATGTATGTTTTATGCAATGAAGGATTAGAACCGTTAAACGTACATTATTGAAAATAGAGATTTTATTAGGATATAAAAGATTTATTCATTATTTTGTGTATCGCAATAAAAGCTAATTAACAAAAAAGAAAGTATTTATCACAAATACATGGTTGTGTAACATATTGCGTATTTTGATTTGAACGATATATAGTTATGACGAATAACGAATGTCCTTGCTAATTTTCAATCAAAATTTCCAGTATAAAATTTCAATAAAAATATTCATTTAATTTATTTTACTTCTAAATAATTTCTTATTCTTTCAATCATTTTCTTGACGAATAAAATAGCACTTAATTAAGAACATCGAGCTATCAGTTTGTTTACTTCAGGTTGCAAAAATTCCTCCACTATAGCAGACACCATCTCGGTTAAAGTACTTTGCAACTGTTTTAAGTCCCTAAAATCGTAAATGCAATTTATTAATAAAAAATAATAAAAATTACTTTTTTATGAATATGAATAGCAAAATGCTTACTTTTGATCTGGAGATGCACAAAGTTCATTGTAATATTTGATTTTTGGTTCCGTTCCACTAGTTCTAATAGTAGTAACTAATCCATTTTTGAAAGTAAATGTTATCATCTGACTCGATTTTGATACAGGTAAAACCGCTTTATTCCCAGGTTTTGTATTATCGAATCCCGTTGTCAAGTCTCTTACACTTGTAATAGCGTATTTTCCTCCGAGAATGCAGGTTGGATACTGAAAAAAGAGTATTATTTTGTTTATACAATATAATTAATATAGTTTATATTACTGTCTTTGTAACGAATATATAACATTTATATTTAGTGCATTGAAAACGTTTCTATTGACGATTAAATTTGAAAAAAAGTTATATCATTCGTAAACGAACAATACAAAAAAAGTGATAGTGCAACAATGAAATCTCTTTTATGTAAAAGGATCAAAATTTCTTGAATGTCACGAAATAAAAGACGTGACGTAAATATGACGTAGACAATTATCATTCTACGAAATTTCTACTGTCTAGTCGACCCGGCCGACTAACAATAGAAAAGAAACGAACAATACCTATTATGAAATATGAACAAAAAGCAAGTAAATAAAAACAACTTTGAAAGTTGTTTATCAATTATTCTTTGGACGTTTTCAATTGCTATATTAAAATTATTATTCTTATAAAACAAAAAAAAGTCCAAAAAATCAAAAAGTTTGACATCTTTAGAATCGTAAGTTAGAAAATTTCACATTTAACTGTTTGAAACTTTTAATTAGCTACTCAAGGAATATTTTTCGGAAGCATGTAGCGGGTCACGAATTTCTCGAACAATGCTTCATCAAAATGTAAGCGGCGCCGTAAACATTCAATAAGTAAAATTTGAATGTGTAAATCAAACGGTACGTAAATACTACTTATCGCTGAGACCCATATATCTTTACATTTTCAAGAGCGTAAACGACGTAAACTAAAATTACCAACAAAAGAAAATTCCTTTCAATTAAAGACTCATGTCAAAATTATTCTTCTCAATGCGCGCGTACGAACTTAAAATTGTCCACATAGTCGAGATAAATCAATTAGTCATTGCATAACTTACGAAAAGAAATAGTAGTCGTTCAAAGGATGAACAATAACCGATCTTTTTTTCACACTAGGCCGTGAAACTTTTTACTAGGCGCGACAAATCATGTTAAAGCGGCAAAGTCGGTACTTATAACGTCCAGCTAAAAAAGCCGCGTCAAAAAAGCGCACGACCGATTCTCTTCCGTCATCACAATCCATCAATTCTTCGAGGCCCCAGAAAAAAGCTGCCGACATTTGCTCAACGCAAACAGAAGATCGGATCAACAAGAAACGAATAAACGTAATCGGCGCACTCACATAGCTGATGGCACGTGGGACTGCTCGTCGAAAAAGGGCCCGAGATAATAAAGCGATTGCACAGCCGGTATGGCGAGTAAGCCGAGGAGGAAAGAGGGTACGAGGGTGAGCGTTGCGATGAACACGTCCTGCAGCCTGTCCGGCCAGAAGCCCTTGGCACCGCCGTCGGCGCTCATCGCGAGTCACCTGTACCGTCGCCGCCGCGAGACTGCGGTACGACCCGAGCGCGCGAGCGGTGCACCGATATAGAGGAGCGAAAAAAGCCGCACGAGCTCGCGCCGATTTTCCCGCGGCCTCGCACGGATTTTCGCCTCTTATCGGCCTTTTTTCCCCGATTTCCAGGGAGTAAAAACGGCTTATCGGGGGGCGTCGCGACGGCGAGATTTGTGTCGACGCGGCATCGCGTTTCTTCTATTATACTCCGGGGCATTATGTAAAGGTTTCGCGAGAAATTGCATCGGATGCGCAGCTCGCATCAGCGACTTCAAATTCTTTTTTTTTTACGTAGGTCGTGACGCGATTTTTGCGTTCGCTTAATCGCCGTCGTTACTTTGCCAGCGATCCCTGATGTTGAGGGAGGCGGAAGAATGGAACGAGACTGTTTGCTTTGTGATTATAATTGAAAGATAGCGAAAGTGACTGCGCGAATTCCGGGAACCGTTGGAATTAAGGTGGGATTGGAATTTTTTTTTGCTGTTTCTCAAGTTCGAGTTTGAATCGTAAAATTTGTTTAAACGCGACTTTCAGCTAAGTGTATCGTCGGTTTACAACTGCGATTAACTAACTCTCCATGTTCGAAAAAAACTGCAGCGATATCAGCATTTGCAAGTAGAGAAATCACCGAGCGTGAATATTTTAATAAAACATTACTGGCATTTGCACGTGAATGCGTAAAACGTGTAAGAGCTATTTTTATAATAAGCATAGGAAATTTCAATCGAAGCGATCGGACTTATTGAAAACAATTTCATTAGTATATAGTGCAAGCTTGTTCAAGGATAACGATAAACCGCAATTAAATACCATTCGCCTACAAGTTATCAAATTTTTCTACGAGATAAAATATGTTTAGATTGTCAAATTTTATAAATAGAAGCATTGATTGTCACAAAAAAGTCTGGAAAAAAGCAGAGCGTGAAATCAGAAACTAATAATTAAAACGCAAATTAAATGTACTACTCCATAATAATGTAACTACTCGAGATAGTATTGCGTCGGTTTACGATATCACCCTTATCTCATCTGGTGATTATTCTTTGTTTTCTAACAAATCTTTAAAAAGCATTATCCTTAACAATAGTTGAGTTATGTAAATTATATTATAAGAGTCGTGTTTCATGTTGTCATGTATCAAGTTGTTTGTACAGTTCATACCCAGCGGTCATTTTTCAATGACGCAAAGCAAAAAAAAGTGTTGCATAATGGAATCGAGGCACGAACATGCTGTACGTAGTAAAAAAGTTAATGGCTGTCTTTAGAGCAGAATTGATGATACAGACTCAACGTATACGCAGAATCACAATTACCCGAGACTTTGAGATCTCGCTGAACTTTAATAACATTTTTCAGTTCATTGAATAGCCAATAAATAATGTAGCCAAAACTACGGAGGTATATCGACTTATAATAACTTAAACGGTTCAAGTAGTCTTTATCATTATTCCATTTAAAAATATAAAAGAGGTTTAAATTGGTAAAGAAATGAGTTTTTTTACTTACCGCGCAATCTTTACCGTCAAAGTTCCTAAGGCGATTGAAAATAGATTTTATTTTCTCTTGTTCGTAACAAATCCAGTAAGAATTGTCACTTATATGATGACCGTATCTAATGAAATAAAATAGATCATAATTATTACTTAATACTTTAAAAATTATTAAGAATTGTTATAACCAAGTATCTTACTCGTTGTATATTTCGTTTAATTTGTCCATGAGTGTCAGGCCCATTGAGTTTAGGTAGGCAGCCATTTCAGCAACGCGAGTGCCGGCACTCACACCGTCTTTATCCAAAACAGTAGGGCCGCACATGAATCCTATAGCTTCTTCATAAGCAAAAAGAACATGTTTTCCTGATTTAATTAATTCCGACGCTTTGTTACCCATCCATTTAAAGCCAGTTAAAGTTTCCTAAAAACCAAGAGACATATTAAAGTAAAATCGTCGGTTAACAGAGATAACAAACAATAACTGTTTCTTTATTTAAAAAAGTTCAAGTTACTTAAATAAGTACCAACATACCCAATAAAAAACGGATTGGAGATGATTTAATTCGATTAAAAATATTTGATTTGAGGTGCAAATGTTAATTCGTAATAATCTTAGCATTTTGTATTATTAATATTATATTAAAAATGATAGAAATTGATTAAATACGATTAAGAGTAAGCTTTTATCATTTTTAATCTTATACTTGTAGTTAGATAATTTTTAAACTGATATTAATCGAAATAAAATGTTGAAATCGACTTTCTTTAGCATTAAGACTCAACAAAGGAAAACTAGTTTTTACATTTACCTCAAATTTGAAACCTTCCTTCTTAGCCATAGAAGCTAATATTTTGCTAGATACTGTAGATGCTAACATGTAGGCATCAGCTAAGTTCGCATCAGGAGATCTAACGCGAAAACCGTGCAACATCCACCATCCTAATAGTGCTCCAAGTTCATTACCAGAAAATATATGCCAATCACCACTAAAAATAGATATTTTAATTCAATATCGCAAAACTATTTATATTACCGATACGCTTATTTTTTTCTAAGTATTATAATTTCAAGTTACTTTTTCGTTTTTTCTGCGCATGCAAGTCGATCTGCATCAGGGTCATTAGCCACAATAATGGTAGAATTATTTTTGTCTGCCGTTTTAATACTCAATTCTAGTGCACTTGGTTCTTCAGGGTTGGGAAATTTAACAGTCGAGAATTCTGGATCTGGGTCTTTTTGTTCTTCTACAACAATGAAAGGCTAAAAGAGAAGACAGTTATTAAATATAAATAAGTTTTAAATAATAAATATTAAATATTATAAAATTAGAATATTACTTTAAAATTTGCTACTTTAAAGGCTTCCACCATGTAATTGTAACCAACACCATGTACTGGTGTATACACAAACTTTAGTGGAGTTTTTTGGTTTGTCTCGGGGTATAAAACATTTTTTTTCAGATCACTGAAATATGTATCCATAACTTCTTCTAATGGATCTTTAAATAAAGGATTATTGTAGACAATAGAAGTATCCCAAGATGTGCTCAAAGGTTCCAAACTGTCTAAAATGCTTTGTTGGATTTCTTTGTCATGAGGTGAAATGATTTGAGATCCATTATGCCAGTATACTTTATAACCATTGTCTTCTTTAGGATTATGTGATGCAGTGACCATAACACCAGCTGCACATTTATACTTTAGTACACCATATGGAATGAATGGAGTAGGACAAATTTGTGAGTACATATAAACCCTAATATTTTTATTTAAAAAGATCGCTGCAGTCACTTCAGCAAACCTTTAATGAAATAGACAATTTATTTAGTTTTGTTTCATAATTAATATAGTACAAAAATAATTTCCATTGAATTGAAAATCAATTTTACCTTTTACTATTGTATCGGCCATCATATCCTAAAATAATACCTTTTTTTGCAACGTCAGGGACAACTTTTAATAAGTATTTGGCTAATCCTTGACCTGTTTGAATAATCACTAAATCATTCATTTGATTGTAGCCAGGTCCCATTCTTCCTCTAAGTCCAGCAGTTCCAAATTCAAGTCTTTTAAGAAACAAATTTGAAAGGGATTTAACATCACCATTATCAACTAAATCTTGTATTTCTTTTTCTGCTTCTTTATCCTTTTATAAAATAAAAGCTTAAGTTATTATATAGTTATGTAACAGGAAAATCATTTCACTTTTATCTTAACAAAATAATCATAAATAGTATAATGCATACTCACTTTATTCCAACTCATCCATTCATTAATTTTATCATCAAGAATTGAATTTCCAGTGCTCGCAAAATTAGGTGCCATGATTAATTTTTAGAAGCAGATTTGTCCAGAGTCACAGCTCAACTGTGATAATTCAAAGATATGTTTGTTCCAAAGTGGTCCCCTGTGCTGAAATGTGATAAGAATAATAAGTGATTACTCGTCTGTTTCGGGCAAAACAACTACATTGCACAAATCCAGTGTTACAAAATTCAGATATTGTCAAAATTCTGTTCTAGAAATTATTACACAATCAACAACATAAATATAAAAGAATTTTACATTATACATTATACAATACATTAATAAGTAAGAAATAAATAGGCAACTTGTAAAAATTTATCAATTTAGTTTAAAAAAGTCAATAAAAATAAAATAAAACTATTTTCTATGTAAGTATATATGTTAATTTTTTATATTTCTATGCTTAATTGGTCGCTAAATGATAAGTAGGCCAAAATGTTTGTTTTTAAACTACAATACTTATTTATGCTATTCTTTATTACAATATGAAAAACAATTGTTTTTAAGCATTAGAATTCATACATAAGATTTTCTTGTCTTATCCAAATTTACTGTTGTTTCATAATTAAATTAAGTTTACATAATTTTTTTTTTATAGTTTTTAAACATTAATGCCAGTAGAACAATTTTAATCATATAATAATGATAATAATTTAAACATATTAACCGATATTTTAACAAAGTAACTATACATTTTAAAAAATAAAAAAAATTACATTTCAAAACAATGATCAACCTAACCTATCAAATTGGAAACAATTTTTGCAAACCACTTATTTACCGCACAAAATTTATAAAATGACAAACATATTTATAACTGCGTAAGTTGTGATTCAATCAAACGTATTATAGAATAAATTTTTATAAACACGTAAAGATACAAATATGTCACGGAAACAAAGATATCGTTATTAAAAGCCCATCTTACTATTTAAGTACGCACTTTTGTACTTATTAAAAATAGCAACTTTGTTTTTTTCTTTAAAAAAACGCTGCTCTCACAAATTTCTTAATATCCCCTAAACGTGCAAAGAATAACAAAATAAAATATGAATCCTGCGAGTCATGAACATTTAAGACCGCTGTCACGCGCAGAAAATCACCCCAACTCTCCGCGCGGGCGACCCGGCTAGATTGCAGAGAGACGGCCTCTCTCGCGCACTTCCATAAATACGAAATCCAGCGTTAAAAATTCACGCACCACCAGGGAATCCGTAGGCGAGAGTAGCGGCGAGAGTGTGCGCCCGTCGTCGGCGTAAAATCGATCAGCTGTCACAGGCGGAGCGAGGGGGACTCTCCTCACTGCGAGCGCGGCGCTAAAGTTTACATCCGCGACGTCTCCGCGGAGCGATAAGGCGCGCGCGCGCTCCGAGTAGAGTATATACCTAGTCCAATCCGAGGCTACAACACCAAGAGATTTTAGGAGGGGCGCGAGTGCGTCGTCGGCTCTTTCAGCTGACAACGGCAGCAGCTCGAAAGAAACGTCATCCCTCTCTCCGTTCATCCCTCTCGCATAGTCGCCCGCGCGCGAGAGAGAGAGAGAGAGAGAGCGAGAGAGGAAGAGGGAGCGCGCGCGCGGCGGCGGCAGTTTCGATAGAGCGAATCGATAAAGCCCGGAAAATCCGCGGATCTCGCGCGTTAGTCGGGAGAAGAGAGAGTATGCGTAGGAAAGCGTGGGGCTGCTGCGCCGGCGGACGGGGTCGGCGATCAGTCGCGACGCGCAGGTCTTGAGGGGAGCTGCCCGCAGCGCGCCGCCGCTCTTGTTTTCCCTCGTGCAGCCGCCGCCGCCGCAGCCGCAGCCGAGCGATGGACTCCGCCGTCGGGACCGTGCTGAGCTCGCTCGTGGCCCCCGTGCCCCGGAGCCGCTTATCGTAGCCCGCCGCGGCGCTCGATAATGATCCGCCGTCGCTCGGTTATCTGATCGGGCCCCCGCCGGGAGGACTAAGTGGTGCGACCGTCCGCGCTACGCTACTCGTGCTCTCTTTAGCTGCCTGCCCGTCGACGACCCGAGTGAGTACTGCGACCCGCTTTTTACTTTCTTCGCCTGGCCTTCTAACTCGTTGTTTTCTTTTTTACAGACTTTTCTAGGTTATCGCGCGAGTGACTCATGCCTATAGTCGCTTCGATTATTACGCGTCGGTGTTAATTGTTTTTCATGCGATTAGAGGGCGGCGAGCGGGGGTGACTCCGCGCGAGCTCTCGTGTTTCATTGATTGAGTTCGGACTGCAACGTGGTTTTTCCTTCTTTGTTTTTCGCACTTTTCTGTCGCTATTTTGCGAGATATGTGCGTACATTCGGCAATTCTCCATGTTTGTTTTTATTAAAGAGATCGAATAATTTTATTTCATTTTATTATTTAAAAAAATAGATGTTAAATAAAATAGAACAATGGCTTTACAAGTTTATCTAAATCTTATCATTAAATCCTAAAACAATTTACTTCTTCGGTTATCAGTGAGTCAAACATAGGTGTATCCATAAAATGTTCAAAATAGCATTTTAGTGCAGTGATTCATTTTCATTTCAGCAGGCCTAAAGTTTTCTTTAAAATGGCTGAACACATCTTAGGAAAAGTTCTTTTACGGCTGTATCTTTTCATGCACGAAAAGTTTTGTGAAAATTTAACAAGTTTTTAAATTCTTAAAAAGTTTTTACACATGATAGTATTTAACTAAACTTAGTTGTTTTCTTGTTCTCTGCAATGTGTATCAGATTTTAGAAGATTTTCCAATTTAGAAGTTTTTCCAATCATTTCTGTTTAATGCTATTTATTGGAATGACCATAATCTGGAAATAGTAAAAGCTCATAATGGATTCTGATGTTAATACAGGAAGTTTTATAATGGAGGTTGGCGTGGTAAAGATCGCAGAAGACAAAGATTTTGAGAAACTAAAGAAATTGTATGATGACAACAACGACTGGAGATTGGACTACAATAAGCCAGACTTATCAGTTTGGACTAAAACCGTCCCAGGGATCAGTTTCAAAATGGTCAAGGTAATTGCAAAAAACATAATGTTTAACATCTAATATTTGTCAATTATATTAATTTAAAATAATATAATTACCAGGTTTATATTTACATTCTTTTTAATATAAATTAAATGTGCATGAAAAGTATCATTTTACGTTTTTTACCCATTGTATCTATTATTGTAGATTAGAACAAAATTCCCTGATGTATTGCCTGAAACATTGTACGATGTTTTGCATGATCCTGAATACAGAAAAGTGTGGGATACACACATGATTGATTCAAAGGATATTGGCTTTTTTAATCCTAACAATGACATTGGTTATTATTCAAGTAAGTATTGAATATGTTTTGTAGAATATATTTCATTTATCTAACTGCATACATTATTTCACATATAACTTCTTTTGTAGTGGCCTGTCCTTCACCTTTAAAAAATCGAGATTTTGTATTGCAAAGGTCTTGGCTAGACACTGGATTGGAGCAACTAATCATTAATCATTCGGTTTTCCACAAAGACTATCCTCCTAAAAAAAGCTTTGTAAGAGCAACCTCCTACCTCACAGGTACTTATATTTATCTTTGATAGTATACATAACATTTAATATTTTTGCAAAAAATAATATAAGAAATTATACATTTTTTATAGGATACGTTGTAAGACCATCACGTGATGGAGAAGGCTCAGAACTTGGATATGTATCGCACACAGATCCCCATGGAAAGTTACCTGTTTGGCTAGTTAATAAAGTCACACAAAAATTTGCTCCAAAGGTAAACATTTAATATTCCTAACAAATAATTAGGTATATGAAAACAACATTTAGTCATTTGTAAATTTTCCAGATGGTGAAAAAATTACACAAAGCTTCAGTGGGATATCCTAGCTGGAAGCTGCTCAACAACCCCAATTTTAAACCATGGCACTTTCCAGAGCAAATACTGTCGCCAAGAATAAGAATAGAAGATGTAAGTATTTCATGACTGAGTAGATTTTTCAAACCAATGCCGAGATAAGATGTTAGATTTTAGTTGATTTTTGTTTACACGCAAAACACAGCTGCTTATCTACCTTTGGCAAAAAAAAATCCCTACTCACATTAAAGTAACTGCACTTGAATGAACTAGTAGATTAGTTAAGTTTTTGTAAGCGACGGACCATTAAAAAGAACATTCTGTTTTATCATTTAGTGTGTGAAATCGGCTGAAGAAAAGAATCTGAAAAACAATTACGTTGATGAGTCTAATATAAAGGAGTCGAAAAGTAAAGATATTGAGTATATGGACAGCGATTAACCTTCCATTAAAACGAGATGACTGTTCTTGAGAAAAAACGTAGGTAGATATTTATAATTTTCAGTTAATTAAGCTTGTGAAGTACAGTATTGTAGTAATGTATCGAGTTAAGGTACGACGTTTGTCCGGAGATTTTATATGACGATGAAGTTCGATTTAGCGATTCTCGAGTGCTTGATCGACGAGCGACGCAAATGTTAACGTTATTATCTGTGTTCGTCGACGGTTCAGCGGGGTCCGTTTGCCGAGGAATGGGGAGGGCCGCTCCGCAAGTCGAGCCTCGTACTTTTGCGCGCAGTGTATAGTCTTTCGGTAAAATTGACAATTTTCAGTCAGGTGGTTAATGAACTAAGCTAAAAGTATAAAATGAAATATAACGCGCAATATACAGGGTATAATTCGTATATAAGCATTTGCATAAAAGTCTAAGGAAAATGATACTGCTTTTTTTCCCTTAATATCTATTTATACGTCTCGGCGAACTTCAGGCAAAAGTCACTAACGCAAGTACCGTATACCGTTTATATTGTGCGTTTATCTATAGTCTTGTTGCTCACTGTATCAACGATAATGTTGAAATAACAAAAATCGAGTTTTATAGTGAATAGTTTCAGAGGTGAAGTAGGTGGTTTTTACATCATAAATCAGGGAGTTTCTGTAAATCTGTTTCAAAGGCTAGTCTTGTCGTCTAGTTAGGTGAAGTATCGAAAAAAGTATTAAATTGTTAACGAAAAAAATATTTAGTTTAAAGAATATTTTAGGGTGAGAAGACGAGGAGAGCTTGTTACGATGGAAACTTGCGAATGTGAAAGTTTACTTGGATTTCATCGCATTTTTAACGAAAAAAAATATTCTCTTCGTCATAAATAAGTATATTATTCCAATTTTATCTTATATACTATAAAGTGTATTCCAATTAATCGTATCGAGTAAGATATTTAATTAACACATTAATCAATTTATTATATTTACGTAAACTTTTTCTACTTTACAATAAGACTTTTTCCTCCATTTTTCTTAACTATAGGTTTTAACGAATTCTCGTGACTTTATTAAAATTATTCCATATATGTGCAAGACTGCGATTGGCTATAACGCAATTCAATTTTTTCACATAACCAGGATATCGCTTGAGCTCTGCTTTCGCAGTGGCGTTTAAAACTTCACATTTATTGGATCTCTATATTTAATCGTTACGTTCCCATTAATTTTCTATGCAATATACGAAATTTGACACAACTTCAAGAATACAACGTCAATTTTACAGACAAATAACTAGCTTAGACGTTCCATCAATTTTATGTTTGATTTTCACGAGGAAGCCGTCGGCTCGAATTGCTTCTACGTATATACTGAATTGCACTAACGACAGGTCACACGTTTGACAAAATAAAAATTTTTATAGATTTTTAACGAGCGCAACAAAACGTTGAAACGAAGACTTTTGAGTTTTAAAGTGTTCTAGCTGCCATCTTTTTTATTGGCTTAATTTTAAATGCTATCTACATTTAAACGGTGATTATATAACATAATATTAGCGATATTCTCTAATCCAGTATACGGAACTCTCAAAATTCAAGGTATGAAAAGGGGAAACGTCATAAAAAAAGCAGACGAGGAAAAAATATCCTGAAAGCGCAACAATGAAAATTTCAAATAAGGAGATGGCGTCTGGAGCACTTTAATCTTGCGTATCAGTAAACACTCTTTTCAAAATTTTTAAGCACCGTCACTCGACAAACAAATATTCACACTTTATACGACATACTATATTCTATATCTTGGAGTTTGAAAGAGAAACAAAGTCTTGACTCAAGATAAAGAACGACTGAAACAAGTACTAAAAAAATGTTTTGCTTTACCAATTAACATCGATGCTTTTTGCGTTCCACCTCTTCATCCTAATACCTTCTGTTGAAATTTCGCGCCTGATTTTCGCAGGCCTGCTGCCACATCGACTGTTATTAACATGTAAGAAAAGCGTCGTTACATTCACCGCGAGATTCACCGTGTACTTAAGTGGAACAAATAAATGAATGGGGAAACGAGGGAGTTTCGGTATCGGCGGAATCGCTTCTGAACGTTGTATTTTGAAACGAGGCTGTGCGCGCTAACGTATATAAATATTATTCAAGTTTTTCGAGTTATTCGCAGGATAATTGCGCAAATCCATTGTTAATAAAAAGTATGCGAGCTTTTTATCTTACGTTGAGTGATTGGGTATTCTCAGAAAATTTCCGACTTACTCTGCTCTTCGTATACCCGCACTTGCTGCTATACGCAAGGCTGACTATTTTTATTTATAATTGTTATACCTATAATTCGATTAAAAATTCGATCTGTTATTTATTTAATTTATTCAACAATTTAGTCAGACGACGAAAGCTTCGTTTTTAACACCGAAGGAAATTCCACTGCGAATTCTCTTCTCGCACAATAATAATTTACGAGTACAAAGTTGTAAATAGTGAAACATTTTTAGGATATACTTACCTAAGGAATTAAGGGGATAAAAAATAGATTAGTCACGATTTTAATTAAGTGTTCCTATATCAGTTAACGATTCACTTGATTCTAATTGTTCGTTTTTATTTGAATCGTGTCCCAGATTTAAATTTTAACTTCTATACGATGCATGTATAAAAAACACAAATATAAGAACGAACGTTTTTTGAGGATATCTGATTGTTATCGAGAGAATTTTTCCATTGTGAGAGCCGCCCGAGCGGCGGCTGTTCATCGAGCGTACGGATAGACTCTGCACAGTTCACCAAGTTAACTTTTCTACTCCAGAATATCTTTGATACAAGCACAAAACGAACTCCGGACCGCTCAATGAACGCGCAGCGAAAGTTTTCATATCAGCAATACTACACATCCAATATTATATTGTACACTTTAATGAAGTAAAAAAAATACCTTCCAGTTAGACTCTTTCCGTTCGTATCGATGTAACGAAGAAAATAACAGAGAAAAAGAAAATAAAAAAATTAACGAGTATTGTCCAGCGACCGTACAGTGAGACCTTAACATAGCTGTACTTAAAAGAAACTTTGTAGTTACTACGTCTAGTTTTTCTCTGCGATTATGCCAATGTTATGAACAAATTTTGGAAATATTTTTGTGCTTTGAATATACTGTATTATCCTAAGATTTTGAGCATTGTATCAAACAGTTGAGCATTTTGTGATTATAATAAAATATTATATCGTACCTTCAAAGTGTTTTTTTCGTTTTTTTACTTCGTCCTTTATTATTATTTTTTTTTATTACTATAATACATCGTTTATTAAATTATTCACTCATTTTACGAAGTCATCGATCCTTACTTTCATTTTAAATTTAGAAAACTTCGTCTTGTAAATTACAACATCCAAGTTACTTTTTAAAAACTTGTTTGATTTAGTGCACTTGCTAAAGTAGTTAACGATGTCGATTCTAAGTCGAAGAATAAACAGTATTTAGGGCGAAGAATTTTACTTTAAGACAACTTTGTGGCAGTCACATTTTCCTTCGCACATCAGTCGGTCATCGAAGCGTCTCAAGGTAGGTCATTAAAAATAATAACTACACTTTTTAACAATTGCTTTTTAAATTGAACATCATTAATAATTAATGTTAACGATACTAAATTTGCGCGAGTTCCCTAGTGATAAAAGTTGAAATACTTTTATCGTAACAGCTTCTGAACTATAGTATTTTTAAGCTTTATCTAAAGTACTTTATCTACGAGCAGGAGGTAAAACAAAAACCTGCATCATTTAAATAAATAAGTAGAAAAGTTATATAAGTTTCCCAGTCGGTATTTTTTGAAGTAATTGAACAAAATGGAAATAAATCGTCTTTACATTGTAATTCAATTGAATCTTTAATTAGTCACCTTTGGTAGAAAAATTATGATAAAATTATCTTTCGAGCTTTAATTGCTAATGACAAATGAGTCTTATACAAAGTGAATAACGTACAATCAGCACGTCTATTATCAAATAAGTATTAAACAGTAAACAATTTTAGCATTGCTTCAAGCTCATTGCAAAAAAGAATTGAAAGTTTTACAATGTTTAACGACTAATATTTGTCAATGGAAAATAGTGAAGTTACATCAACGCAATGTTTTTATTTATCTTTAGCGTGAATCACTTATCGATAAGATACTTCTAGAATGAATTCCCGAGGAGTGTCAATTCCTCACAATGCATCAATGTAAACGCCTTTATTCTCTCATGAATAATTAAAATTCAACATTTTACGCGAATAATTAATACTCGCCTATCGATCTCCACCATCGGTGTGCAATAAAAAAAATCATCGCGCATAAAAATTAAAGAGTGGACATCGCGAGCGCGCGCGAGGAGGATCCGCCCCGGAAGATCGCGCAGCTCCGCGGTCAAGTAGCCGCGAGGAAGAAGGTCCACCGGCGAAAGTGCGTGCGCAATAGGCTGTCTCCCTCGGGCACCGCGACCCGAGCCGCGCATCGCCGTCCCTAATCCGCGCCACAGGACACGCCGCGGGGGAGTATACGCACGGGGCGCAGTCCGACACGCGAAACCGCCGCGGGGATAGCGATACGCGCCCGGCAACTCGGATTCGTGATGGACACGGCCCGGGGAGGCTCCTTGCGCTCTGTCGCGCGCCAGCCGCTGCAGAGGAAACTCCGAGGCTTAGTTCCGCCTGAAGGACGCTCGGAGACAGCCCTCGTCCTCTGACGAGCTCCTTCGCCTTCGAACGCAATTTTTTCTTGAGAAATCAATTTTTTTATTTTGTCGCGAGATTCGAAGAGGAAAGATGTTGATTTTAATGAAAATTTTTGGCATGTCAGGAAGGCAGTGAGCGACTCGGGCTTTCACGGGGCCGCGACGAACGAGCAGAAAAATGAGCGGCGACAATTGTCAGGTTCCGTCGTTGAACGGAAAGTGCAGTGAATCGAGTGCGAATGTTGAATTGGAGAGGGCCGCGGAGAACAGCGAGGAGCTGCGCGAGTACAAGAATTTCAGGATCGGGAGGGAAGAGCGGGCGAACATCAACAGGTTCGAGGAATGCGGAGATGACGTCGAGGCCACGGTGACGACAAAGTTCCTCAGCGGCGGAGCCAAAATCACGATCGTACCCACAACCAGGGGCTTAAAATCAAATCAGGTGAGGACTTTGAATATCGTGTTAACTCGCTGCTTTAGGCACTTAGTGAATAAATAATTTTAATTAATGACTGACCAGTACGACATTTATGGACTTTTTCCGTTTCGTTCAGAACTTGGTGAGAAATCAAGCGCAGATAGATAATGAGGCAGAAGAAAGAAGAGATATCGGGACCGGCGATAAGGGTAGGTCGAAAAGGAGTTCGTCATTCCACAGTCAAATGATTTACATCACCGACTGTATTTTCGCCTCGGTGATTGTTGGTCCCATGGTGGTTGCCCACTGGAGAGGCATTTGGGTCCTCATGGATTTTCACGAAAACATGTGAGAAAGTTTTATTTTACCTTGATGTTTCTTTCATCATTCGCGGCTGAAACGTACTAAAATAAAATGTAATCCGTACACGCAAGGAAACATTCAAACATCTTTTATTTAGTAGATAAAAACGAAACGTCAGCTCTTTATTTAAATGTACTAAAATTAATAATTTATTTTTAATCGATTAGATAATTTATCGTAGAATTGTAGATACAAAATGATTTTAAATAAAAAATCTAAATATACAATGTTAGCTCGCAACAGGAAAAATGAAAAATAATAAATGAATGGAAAATTCAGTTTTTCTCCTTGTACGCTTTCTATAAATAAGCGCGTAACGCGAAGAGCGAAGACGCTTAATATCAGCGAGTGGCAGGAGACTAAGCGAGCGCTTTTTGAATAATTAAAACTCGCGGAACTGTACGGAGCATCGATCGTGAATCGGACTCGAGGAAAAAGCACAAATCCCTTACCCTATCGATATACACACCTATCCCTCGTTTATTTCCTCTGATCGCTTGAAAAAGCCATTGCTCACTGTCAGGCGTATGTATCGATTTTATTCTTGATTTACTCCAAAAACTGTTTAAATACTTATCGGAATCTACAGTTCGGTCGGATTTTTTTTTTTTTTTGAGACTATTTTTCTATGCGCATTCAGAATAGAGATATGAATAATGGACTGCTCTATACGAACTTTACGTAGCAGTGTCAACATACGAAATAAAAGAAAAGCTTCAGTCTCACTTTAATTAACCGCGAGAAACGAAAATGATAAGATGATTTTTTTTCATCTCGCGATTAATCGACGCAACTGATTAAACAGTACTCAATGAGCATGCAATTACTTAGCGAAACAATTTACACTGCGGATATAGTTTGACGTCACGGAGATTAAACAAGTAAAAAAGAGGATAAAATTAAGTGATAATAAATCAAACTGCGTCGAAGATATTGTTACCGGGAGAATATTTTCGAGCTCCACAAAATCGATAAGGTTCATCGCATTGCGGAGAGACCCAGGATCGAACTTAATTTAAATAAATTTATTTTCATCCTTTGATGTTTTTAAACTTTTCCACTTCAAAAGGATAAAATTGAATAAAGTTATTTAAATACTAAAAACACTCATTCTTAATAAAAATAAGTAACATTAATTGATTGTTTTGATTAAAAATAATAAGTTCTTTCAAATTTTATATAAAGTCAAGGCCATTGACAAACATTAACTCTACTCATTATATTATTATAAATTGCGTTATATTAAATATATATTTCACAAGTGGATAATAAATAATTGCACAAATAAACGCACCGTTCGATGTAGCTTTACCGGATGGATGTGCTTCGCGGTGGGTATGAGCTTGCACCTACTGTTCGCACTGATAAGGCAGCCGTTGCACGAGGTCTTCGCTGCAAGCACCAAGTCGAGAGGCCCGTGCTTTCGCCTTGGCTGCCGTTTCATCCGCACCCTCTACACCTACGTGTTCAGCCTTGCCTGCAACTGTCACTGGCGCGGCGCCTGGATCCTCCTCAACGACTGGTTCGGCGTGCAGGCTGGGTAAGCGTTTCCTTATCTTCTTTGTATCAATCAAGTTCAACGAATCGGCCTTTAAAGTTTAAAGCAGCTTCCCAAGTCATCATCAATTGCGTCTACGATGGTATCTCTGTAACACTGTTTAGCCCCACTATTTAAAAATTTCTGATAATTCAAGTTTTTTGTATTATTTATTGTTTAAATGTAGCACACACTTTTATCAATTTCATTTGCTGGAAACACGTTTTGTTTTTCGGTAGAAATTTACATAAAATTTGTCCAATTTTCCGACCACGCACATTTTGGCAACGAGGGTTCTGTATTTCAAGTCTAACAACCTTTTCTTGCATTCGGAGCCACTATTTTTGAACATTGCAGTTGGAGGATCTGCTAATCTTACCATTCGAGAAGACTCGCGCTCTGATATTGGTCGTAGTAAAAAATGCGAAGGTCTCGGGTTGCAATCTCGCCGGCGACGGAACTTGCGAGATTCGGATTCACCTACTTCTAGCGGCGCGCGCCTCGCAAATAGAAGATTCTCGGTGGCGCATAAGCGCGGCTCCTTTGCGCGGGTGCAACGACCGTCCAACGAAGATAAGTTTTCCGCGGCCCCGCGAGAATCTTTCCATCGCCGGGCGCAATTAAGTAGCGCCGGCGCGCCGCGCGAGAGCCGCCACGTTTACTGCCGAGCAAACAGGCGAGCCTGCGGACCGATACTTTTCCTTTGTTTCGGGGGGCTTTGCAATTCGCAAAACGGAAAATCGGAGGCGGACGAGGAAAAATTTTTATGTGCAATGCGGAGATGACATTTGTGATTTAATGAAATACAGGTATCTGTTATCAGGTATCCGCTGCGGTGAAAGCTTTTACGATAAAATAGTTGAAATTTTTTTCGAATTAGCCGATATCGAAAATTCAATAAATACCTGTATAATGCATGTTTCGAATTAGTTGCTAATTAATAAATTTTTAGAAAGTGTTTAATAATAATAAATTTTTTAAATAGCTGAGCTTTCAAATTACGACAATTCAATTGCTTACGTTAACTTTATTAATAATGTCGTCTTGACACAGTTATGTTGGAATAATGAAAAAAAATGACTATAATAATTGACGTCGTTTCCAAATTCATTGCCCATAAATCCACTGTCGACTATCCACCCCCAAGCCTATTGGTTCCCTTGCAGTTCGCCGCTCTCGCTCCCCTTATATTACATGACGAGGCAATCTCCTCTCCACCCCTCCTATATACTCAGCAACGGCCATATGTTTGTTGGAAAAAATTGAAAAATTGATCCCCTCTTATCACAGTCGAAGAGTCTAAGCCGCGCCCGCCACAATTGACCTAAGTCAATATCTAATTAAACTGTTTTTTTTTCCGCAGAGTCATTGTCCTCTGCACGTGTGCGATACTGAGCGACCTGCTGGTGCTGCGCTGCTTGCGAAATCTCCTGGCGCCACCCTTCATCGTCACCGTCGACTGCCCGAGCTTCGTATTCCGCTTCCCCACTAGGTACAGGACGGTCAGTATGCTGCACATATCATTAATTCAAACGTAACACAATCTCGTAGTTCGCCAATCTTAATTATCGCTCTGATTTTTAAGTCTACATTTCTCTGAAATTTTGTTGTTTGTCAAGGAAAATGTGGACGAAACAATGAACAAATTTGTAAAAATTTATTGAAAAATAATTTTTTTGTAAAAAACAAAAGATTTACGATCACTGATCCCCTTTAATGCCAGTGTACGAGCTAAGTTTATATTGATGTGGCAAGGTATAATCATCGATCTCTGCATTCTTTTCGCATCGCTGAATCTTACGTCTTTCTTGATATATGCATATCTATAAATATACTGCAGATTTTCGACGCGGCGCCAAACGCGGCTTATTTAAATATGTAATTTTGATAAAACGCGCGCGCAATCGAGTGCACTGCGATATTAATACGAGGATTTTCGCTGCGAGCGCGACAAATCCCTCGCCGTTCCAGAGCTGTCGCGCGAAACGATTAATCAATATCCTGGAGTGACGCGAACGCTCGTTGATGTGCGTATTTAGGAATCTAAACAATAACAGTCGTCAGCGACAGGTGTTTTTTTTTTCACGATCGCAGTGCTCAACGAAGCTCGTCGATTATCGGCGGAAAGCGAGCGCAAACACCATCGCGACGCCGAACTTTTTCTGCCAGATAGAGTCGCGGGGGCCGCTAAGGCGGGGACAAGCCGAAAGCGCGAATCGCGGAAAAGTCGGGATAAAAGTCGCGCCGCATAAAGAAGCGGCGTGAGACACGCGGTTTATAGGTAGTGTCGCGACGGCTGATTATCGCTGGCGACGCGCTTTTCTGGCGACGCGATAAGCAGTCCAACCGGTGGGTCTCCTCGCGGGGCCGATCCGGCGCCCTGTTTACCCGCGGAGTAGAATTAAGCTCTGTTGACGAATCAAGCGGCGCGAAAACACTCGCTGATTTCACAGTGGAATCCGGCGATTTCTGGTTTCGAGCGATCCTCTGTTTTCTTTTACTCCGCGATGTTTGCTCGGGAAACGATTGGCGCTTAGTCGTATTTTCAGCCTCCAAAAAGACGAGCTGTCGCGCGCGTAATTTACGGGCGCGCGCCGCGAAACGGTATCATCGCGATCGGCCCGATTATCTCTCGAGTTGTAAATCAAGCGGGGAGTAAGACTCTTGGAGTACCACCCGGAAATCTATCGACGGGAGCTCGGCATCTCCATAATACGATTTAATACGGTGCATTATGACACATCGATTTTTGAATTACCAAAATCTTTAATAAGGAATGCGATTTTCAGGCAGATATGATAATACAGCCCGTGCCTCAACATAAACAAAGTGTAGTTGACGTAATAATAATTGCTCGGTGAGACATTCTTTATTCTTCCTCTACCAGACGTTTTCTCAGTTGTGTTAAGGTATATAACAAAAAGGAATAACATCTGACTAAAATGTTGTTATTCTTGATAATTTTTTTTCATTCTTTTTGCAAGAACCGTATATAAGACGTCTTTATCTTTTTCGTTGCGTATGAAGAGAATGTCTAACAAACAAAGTGGAACGTGCGGTGCTAGAAAATTTTGAAGCAATTGTTCAAGAATATGAATGACTACCTACGTTTTTCATATAGTTCTAAGAAGTTCTAACGAAATATTTTTTAAGAACGAACTGAATTACTCACACTTTCGTTTTCAAGAAACGACTGCTAATACAATGCTTTTAAGGAATATCGTCGCAGACAAAAATACACTCGAAACTAGAAAAACATCGAAATGTACATGTAATTAATACGGAACGTCTCAAATCTATAATTGCACAATTGCCTCTTTATTCATCCTACAGCTGAATTGAATTAGGAAAAATTTAACAAGATCACGTATTCTCATGAATCGCTCCCTGCGAGCTCCGTAAAGGACCACTTCCGCCTGATCCATTGACTGGAGCATCTTCGCACAGGCTGGCTTTTTTAGCGTCGATTAATTCTATTTTCGGCCCGGCAGCCTCGCGCCACGGTACACACACGTTTTTCGTGCTGGCGCGCGCGAGCGCACGCCTAATGTAATAATAATGTGGCGCATTGAAAAGGGCGGCGTTACGCGAGCGAATTACACGGCAGAATTGACGCGCTCGGGTCCAAGGTGAGAAGATTGGCCTGAAACCGAAGCTAGATTGGCGGACAAAAAGGTGCCGATTAAGCGGCCCGCTGTCTCGCCGAGGCGGCCACAAAAGCTCCGCCGACGACGGAATCCGCCCGGGCAGGAAACGCCACTCATCTGGAAAAATCACGGACCGACCAAGGTAGCAAAGGCTCCCGGGGTGGCGAAGGAAAAAAGAATTTTTTTTTTACACTGGAGAACCGAGGAGTCTACTTGCCCGGTCACCGGAGATTACATCGGTGGCGAGCTTGCGCTTACGGGAAGCGCAAGCTCGCGCGTTTTCTGCATCTTTGTAAGAGGCGCGACTCCACGCTAACGAGGGAACGTTACAATTTCTTTTAGTGGAAATTTTTGCTTTTGACGCTGCGCCTTGATTCCGCTTCTTATGTAGATTCAGGCCTATTTACTTTTTCTGTCGTGGTATTTCCAAACGCTTGATTAAATCCACCAACAGTTTGCGTCAGATTTTAATACATTATCCTTCGCAAACTGCGATACATTGTCCTTCGTATAGAGAGAATCGGAAGAAATCGTCTTTTTTTATTATACGAGTTTAATGGCGTTGGTCTCGCAGACTATTAAAATTAAAATTAAAATTATCTTACGCGACCGTGACATCGATGTAACTTATTTATCCTCGCACACTCGCGCAAAACCAGTCCGCGAGTACATTTTTAAATTCAGTTAGTTATGCTCTTTACGTCGACGCAAATTTGAAAATTGCCCTCCTTAATTCCCGACTCAGGCGGAATAAAATGTCTACCTCACCGTTGAACGATACATACCTCATTTTTATTTCACGTAAATAAACCCACGTCATCTTAAAGATTCTAATTGCACTATTCTGAGAAACGGACTTGTGCCGATTAGGAATTCATGCAACGAAGCGCAAAAGAACGTCGCGAAAAAAGAATTAAATTGCCGATATTTCAATCAATAAAAATCAAACGACTTAAATTATCGACCGTCGCACGAGACTTTATCCCGAACAATAAATTTCAGCGATTAAAATCTGTTTATACATATCGGGTGCGATAATCGAGTATAAATTAGCCATTTCGCAATGCGAATCGAACATTGCAATAGACCGGCGTCGAAAAAAACGCATCGGAGTGCAGGAAGCACACCCCCCTACTCGGCGGCGATTTCGATACCCGGAAGAGTGGCAGTGCCGCTGGTGCGAGCGCACTACAGGTATCCCAGAGAGACAGACCCTTGGTTCCGCGTGGCATGTTTAGGCGATTATCGCTGCCAAGGTCGTTGATACGCGAGACAATACGCGCGCCCGTGTGTGGGTGCGCGCCGCCGATTCGCCGTCTGATTCACTCTTTTGTGCGGCCTCTCCGCGCGCCCCATATTGATAATCGCTCCGGGCCTTTTGTTCCGCGCCTCGTCGTAATCAGGATTATCCCCGTGAAAAAAAGACGGCCGCGCGCTCGAGATTTTTCTCCGGCATTTTTACGTCTTTTTTTCCCATCGAACCTCCGGCTACTGGCTCGATTCGGATGCGACGATGGAATTTGCATATCGATTTTGCGTTATTTATCGGAATTTTGTACGATACATACTTCAGGTGCAGACACGAAATTCTCCACGAGGAAATAGGCGAAGCCTTTTTTCTGTTGTTTACGCATTTACGAAGCCTAGAAGTTTGTGAAATAATTCTGTTTGCTAATGTTTGTCTATGATAGATACGTTCCTCAAACAACGTGTGATCCTTTCTAAAATTAAACTTTCAGCGTTATCAAGTGTTATTTGCGAAGCTGTAAAAACCGGAGAAAATAATAATAATCCCGATTTCAAGATAAGTACGCGCAGTTTCCAAGCGGCGAATTATTTGAGTCACTGAGTGTCAATAATTCGCACATAAACACTGCTCTACTTTTTAGCACGAAAACAATGCGCTGAAAAGACGCAGCGAGTCGAATGTTTTTGTTTAGATTCTTTTAACGACATCCTTCAACCACGTGATTTGTCGAATGTGTGGCAGTCAAAAATTTCCGAGTTCTATATATCACCGCCTAATACATCAAGATAATGAGCCAGGGTCAGGAATCTAAAAACGGAATTTTACATGATACTGTTTCCAATTAGAAATTTTAAATTTCCAAGTACATATATAATTCACATCGACCTGAATCACGTTTGTTAATGTTAAACGTTTCAACGTTTGAAACTGGCGAATCTCGAGCGTTAAACAGTAAGATCGTCTCGATCTTCCTTATTATCGGTAACAGCACTTGCACGTGATTTTGTTTTGATAATTTTTAATCCTTACAAATGTTATCTTCAAAAGTTTGCGAAGATGCTTCTTAAAGTTGCTATAAAATTATTATTTATTTTATCAATAAATCGAGTTTTTTATTTAAATCAAATCATTAATGCAAGAAATTTTCTTAGAAAAGAATCTTGTTTTCATGTCTTTAATTTGTGCATTTTAAGCGACAGGTTATCAGTGTAGTAATTATCCGTTCATTTGAATAAGTCGATGAATCAGAAAAGTGATTCCACAAGAAAAGTAAGAATCAGTATCAGTTTTCCTTTTCCATTTAAGTCTATTATCGTTGATAGGTAAATATATATGAAATTATCTTCGAATCAATCTTACTCTAAAATTAGGCGATAAGATGGTATTGCTCATCAAGACATGGAAATTACAATCTTTGTACACTCAGCGTTTCGAGAATAACACTGTTGCCTGAACAATCGAACACAAATAGAAATTTTTATTCTTACAACTTTTTGGACGACGTCGACATCGGCGCACATTCTAAACGAGTCCGTTGTCGCTAAAGATTGCAGATCGATCGCAATAAAATTCTTAAAATATCTGTCTGCTGTTAAAAAAAACAGTATTCATGAAAGATAATCTACGTTATGTATTTGAATCTTGATAATTTGACAGGCAATCAGGTGTTCGCAAAAATGTTGTTCCCCGACAACGTTGCGTAATTTTCAAATCGACTCGTTAAGAAACCCGAGCTTTTTAAAAAGCAGCTTTTATAAGCCTTCCTTCCTCCCTCTACCTTCTCCACTTTAACGAAATGAAGAAGATCGGCGAGGGATCGGTACCAACCGGATGATCGATCGGTTGATCATTTCCTCAATTCCCACGGTACCAAAGAGGTTCCCGGAGGCTAGGATCTCCACCTTGATCTAGTGTACCTCCTAGGTGCCGTAACAATCCAATCTAAATGGTGGCGTGCAGTATAGTTGCTCTCCGTGGCGATGATTACGCGCTCGGAGCTCGCTGGAGGGGGTGGCCATACGAATACGTCGCCTCTGCTCACGCACACGTCGATCGTCGTCGCCGCTGGAGTAGTAGGAGGAGGAGGAGGACCGCTGCCGTGTCTGGCAGCGCTGCCACACGCGCCTATGCCTATGCGCTAATGCGAGCGAGCGCGCGATAAAGCTCAAGCTCTCGAGAGGGAGCGAGTGAGACAGAGAAAGAGAGAGCGCGACATTGCGAGAGAGACGGACGTCGATGGCTCCGCGCGATAGCGAGATGGTGCTGGTCCGCGCTCAACAGTTGATAAAAGATAGCCGTAGCCGCGACTTGGCTCGCAGTGCCTTGCTCGAGCTGCCCGCGGACGATGCGCGCCAGGTGCCGGCGATCAGCTGACGAACGCGCGCCCTGACCGATCACCCGCATCCAGCGCCGATCCCCAGCAGCCAGGCCATGGCGACCGCGAGGTGCTCCGCCGCATCCAGGAGCAAGCCGCGACAGTCCCGGTGACTCGCTGCCCGCGACCACGACAGATATCGCGCTCGAACCCGCGCTCCGATCCTCCCCCCGTCGCGGCTCCCAGTGACACGAACCTGCAGAGAAATCGGCCGGACCGCCGCCGCGAGGATGCCCCAGAATGGGCTGCCCCACTGAGAAGCAGTCCCCGTACGAGTACCAGCGCGCCCAGGAGTACCAGCAGCAGCAGCAGAGGATGGTGGAGCTGCACGCGGCGGCGGGCGGCCGGCTGGACGGCTGCGCCGGCCGCGGCGAGCCCGCGAGCTCGCGGCTCCACTACACGGCGCTGACCTTCCTCGACGCCGTGTTCTCCGCGACGATCGCCGGCCCGGCGGTGGTGGGCTACTGGCGCGGCACCTGGGGCCTCAGCGGCTTCTACATCTACCCGGACAACCAGAAGCTCAGCAGCCTGGTGGCCATCATCATCGGCTTCTGCGGCCTCTTCACCTTCAACGTCGCCCAGCACGTGCTGAACGAGTGCCTGCACCCGGACAAGCACCGGCTCCTCTTCTACGTGGGCTCGCGCCTCTACACGGCGATCTTCGGCTTCTGCTGCGTGAACGCGTGGCGCGGCGCCTGGCAGGCGCTCGATCTCTACACCGAGCACAGCTTCAGCACGGTCTTCACGACGACCTGCGTGAGCCTGCTGGCGCTGGCGATCATGCGCACCCTGAGGAACATCTCGGCGCCGCCGTTCGCCATCAGCCTCGACCACTTCGCGGGCTACTTCGAAGTGCCCACGCTGTTCCGAGTCAACGTAAGTGTCACGGGCACCAGTGCGGAGAGCCGAGTGGAGCCGGGGGATCGGTAGCGAGGCTCTAGGGCCTATTGACGCTCGGTACCGCGCAAGTACCTTTTTATCATGGCGGGCGTCCTGATCATTGGGACGTTGAGGTTATGTGTCATTGCTTCTCGTTTAAAACTGCCGATTTATTCCGGTCTTTGGTCCTTATTATTGTAATTATTATCATCCTTATTTTCGCTATGCATTTGTAACGGGTCTTTGGATTTCAACGGGAGAAAACGAAGAAAAGCTCACTCTGGAGTACATCTCCGCAGGAAGCACAAGACGCGATCGCAGAAGGTTTAAAAGCTCTGAAAAGCTCCGGTAATAATTTTCAAAAAAAGCCTCGCGACGCGCGTACGCGACCGACCGCTCAAATCCAAAACTACCACCGCGACTTTATTTCGCATTTTTACCTTAAAATCGATCGATTCATCGCAAGCACAACGAACTCCAATTCCCTGTGCAAAAAAAAAGTAAGACGCGAGATGAAAAGCGGGCGAGATGCAGCGCGCGTCGAATGTACTTGACACACTTGCTCCCGGCGCGCGTGTACACGTATACGGCCAAATGAAAACATTTCAATTTCGCCGCACAATTTGATTAATCAGCTGCAATTTCCGCCTCGCGCCTCCCGCGACTCTCTCCGCTCCTTCGCCCGCCCCGGCCCTCCTCCTTCCACGTAAAGAGACTTAAGAGACTTAAGAAAGTCGACGAGGCGAGAAAAAAATGGCGATGTCGCGCGCAAAAAAAGCGCGCACACGTGCCTCTCACTCTCGACTCGGCCGAGTGAGCTTGCGCTGCGCCGCTCGGCCGCCGCATTATCCACTGCACGTAAGCCCGGCTTCCGGCCGACTCCCCCGCGAGCGTCGACCATAAGCGCGCCTCGGGCGCTGCCGAGTGCGCTCGGACTTTCGCGCACGTGCCAAAGACGTGCCGATCTCCGCCCGATTTGCGCGAGGGATTTCCAGCCGCCGCGCTAATTTGATGAATTGCGGGATTCGTCGTGCGCCTAGTCCGGCGTCGAGCTTTCTTTCTTGCGTACGATCGCGCGAAGGTGATCCGATATCGATGGATTGATGCCCGTTTCGATTTTGGCGGGTCGTATTGGCCTGCGTAATTTGAATAAAAAAGCGTTGATTACATTCTAGAAAAGTCTTTCTTATCGAAGAAACTGGCATGCGTTTATCTAAATTGTGAATTAAAGACCTTTTCATTTTACGTTCGATAAATTCCAACTGAAATAAATCAACAAACTGTAACACTTTGTATGAGTAACAATATACCTGTTATTTATCTAATATAACATTATTTTTATATCGACGAGAACAATCTTCACTGTCGTGCATTTTTAAGTTCACGTGTTTGATACTTATCAGTTAGCTCTCAAAACAAATAAATAGCGATTTAACGAGAAAACAATGCTAAGATAAGCGCACTCCGTACGACTTATTTAACAAGAATACAAGGCTCGTTTTTATGCCACTGTTGTAACGAAAGAATGTTTATTTTCCAGAATAGCAAAGATTGGTCCCTGTACATTCTCGACTGCGCCTTTAGCGTGGGAATCGTCGGGACACTGGTCGTCTTCGTCTGGAGGGGTGCCTGGGTACTCTTCGACCTGTATCTGTATAGCGAGAACCGCGAGCGATCGGCTATCGGCTCTCTGGTGAGTTAACGCGTTTTTTATTACAAGTCATGCTAATTCGCGCATAAATCATCCTAAGCATAACAAATATTTACGAAAGTCTGTACACGACTGCCTGTATTTTCAAAGCCTTCCTCGTATCAGTAAAGTTGGAATATTAACTGTTTAATCAAGCCGATTAAAAAAAGATTTTTTGTTCGAAGAATTTAAATCGTTCGGGTAAAAAGAATGGAAATCACAGGGAAGAGAGGAAAATTATCGATTGTGTAACTGGCGGGTCATGTTTGCGTTTTATTACACAAATATTGGTTAAAGAATCTTGGCGCCTTCATGAAACGCTAGTCAATAATGCGTATTAATTCAGCTATCTGATTGCAAACAGTACAAACTCCGCGGATAATAACGTTTTTGCTCATAATTTCAATTTGACAGCAAGTGCGTTTTTCAAACGTAAGTTTGATTTTGTAACTTATAAATTTTTGAAAAAAATCGAAACGCTAATTCGATATTCAGTGCAATTTTTGACGTTGTTTCGTTAATGCAGCAAAAAAGCACTGATCAGTTAAAGTAAAAAAGAACGCCGAATTAAAAACTTAATCTAGAACACTTGACTGAAAGAAAATAAGTATGAAATAGTTGTAACATACTTGACAGATAAGTGCATGAGATTCCTTATCTCTTAATTGAAGTACATAGCAATTCCGAAGCTCCAGCAAGTGATGTGCATTCAAACGTCAAATCTCCATTACCCTTAAACGAACCTTAAGTATTGTTTTCAAGGTCCACTAGTTGCCTATTAGTTTTGGGAGTTGACATAAGTATTTATCAGTTAATAGCTTTTATAAATAATACACATTAATATAATTAATTAGGATGGGCAGAGCCATGGACTTTTTGTATCAAGCGGTGAGGGGTACACATTACATAGTTTGGGGAATACGTCGTAAGCAAATATTTGATACATTTTTTCTGGGTTATTAAGAACTGACGTTGAGTGACCGCACGTGCTGTGTGTACAAACTATAAATGTTCTTTATCATTGATTAAAAAGTTTATCCTTATAATAAAATACTTTAAATTGCTATGGATATGTATTTATAAAAAAATATTTTCAAATTACTAATCGCAATCAGCAACATACGGTACTTCAGTAACATAATTTTGTTTTAGTAGAAATAAAAATATTTCTTTGAACGATAAATTCTGAACGTATCTGAATTCCATCGCAATTCGCGTACGATCAAAACGCTAAACTCTCGGTAAATCCATGCGCGTAATTAAAGATGTATAAGACAATCAACTATAATGTACAGCCTCATCATGAAAGCCATCAGGCAAACTCGTTTTGAGCTCCTCCGTTTCCTCGTCCCCGTTCGCCAACAAAAGGCTCCGCGGAATTTTACCCGCGAATTAAACGCCTCCCCGCATCTCCCGTCGCTCGGCCGTCATAATCGCTCACTTACAAATCAATTACCTCGCCCTGAAAAGAAAAACCTCCTAAGACGTTTCCTAAGCGCCTACGGGGGAAGCCTCGCTGAAAGGCCCAATTGACGTCGCTCCCCGAGCGGCCAGATTGCGCCGTTCCACTCCGCGCCAACGTCGACGCGGAGGCACGCACACGGCTGCACCGGTTCGATTCGACAATTGAATATTCGCCAATTGGCGGTGATTGGCGGCGCGCACACCCTGCACGGGCGGGCTCCCCGTGGGCCGCCCGCGGGGCTCGGGTTCTCGCGCTTCCTTAGAGCGGGCCCTTGACACTGAGCGGCCGTACCGCGCGCGTCTGTTACTACTGCTCACGCGACGCGCCGTTACCGCTCGACGCGCTCACGTCCTGCACGCTTTAATACACTTAGGATCGCGTGATATGCTCGGATGTAAGCGAGGAAAGTAAATTAGGACTTGTAGGCCCTTAAAATAATTTGCTTTTTATTTAATTATAGTGAGGATCAAACGCTTAACTACAAGGCAGTTTGATGAAGACTATTGTCGGTTGAGCTTTTTACGTATTCTTGATGTACGAGGAAAATCCCATTTTATAATAATGTTACACTATATAACGCAAATTGCAAACGATCGATTGTTAATTTGATTTTTTCTAGAGAAGAAAACAATCATGTCGTTATTGGTAAATCTTGCATTAAATGCGAGCCGTAGAAAACCATTAGCTGTCTCGTAATTTATTAGATATGGTGAATTAAGGCAGATGTCTTATTAAGATAATGAAATTACTAACTAATTAAGAATTTAATTATCATTGCGCCTCGAAATTTGCGTCGAAGTTATTCGACCAGTTTTACAAAGAGCAATAAAAGAACAGTTATTGTTGCAAATTAAGCCGAAATTGATTACAGATAGGTATCATTTTTTATCGGCATCATAAAATTTTTCATTTAAAATTTTTTATCGATCCTTAATTATAAAATTCCACACGTTCATTTAAATTCATCTTCACACGAGTTATTTTTCTACAAAATATTATCGAAGCAGATAGCACACATCTCTGATGAAATTATGTAATTTTATAAAAAATTTATAAAGCATTACTCCAGCTACAAAGTTGAAATAACGAGCGACTCGTGCACGTGTGATTTTGCAGGTGATAGGATACGTGATAGTAGTGGTGACGTTCTCGCTGCAACCGCTGATGCGGTACACGTGCTCGCGGCTGACAGGCCTGACGCGGCTGGTGGCCGCCGACGGCTTCCTCCTGCTGAGCTTCATCGGTACAGTGAACGTCTGGCGGGGCGTCTGGAACGTCCTGGACCTCTGGCTACTGCCCGAGGACCCGAAGCTTTCCTGCTGGATCACCCACCTTGGCTGCTTCGCCTTCCTCGTGCTGCTCAACTGCAGCAACTCGGTGCTGGTCAGGGGTGTCTACATCGACGCCGAGGAGGAGGCCGGCAAGTGCGTCGTCTTTCCCTGTCACTATCTTCGACTATTCTTCAAGGTGAGTACTTCATTTTTTTTTTACTGTACAATTAGTTTACTTTATCGGTGCAAAATTGATTTTTACGTAGATTACTTTTTAAAAAGTTTGGTATGAAGTAGTATTTCTTTCAAGCAAAATTAATTACACGTCTCTCTACATTTTCTTGTATTTCGACATTTCAACCAATTAATATCGCCTACTTTTTTATATCGGAAACCAGAAACCCTCACGAAAAAATACATTGAAAAAAGCGGGAACTTCTGAAAAAGGAAATATTTCTTACGTCACTCGCTCCACTTAACGAAAATGAATATCCCATAAGAGTGTAGAGGGGATACCTCGCGCCACACCCGGTGCATCGCTTCGCAAATTGCCCCTCGTTAATTTTTCCGAGGCCGCGGCGCGCGGTCCGGTGACCCAGATTCCGGGCCGCGCGCCGCTCGAAAATAGAACGGCCCGCGCCCCCAGGACGCGGGGGAGAACCTCCCCCTCCGTCCCGGGACGAAACCATACTCGAGACTCGAGGTAACGACGGGCCGTGTGTGTGTGTTCCAGATCGAGCGCGAGAAGAAGGAGGCGCGCCGCAGGAACCTGATCGTGGCCTCGCGGGACCTGGGCACCCGAGGCGACCCCAGCAGCAAGGAGGCCGAGAACGGCGCCCTCCTCAACAGCAGCGTCAGCCCCATCATACAGCCGGCCAACCCCGAGTCCCTCGTCTGAAAGCCGAGCGCGTCGCCCGATCGCCGCGGGAGGCTCGCGCGACTCGTTTCTCCTGCCTCGACGGCTCTCTCGCGTGTATAATGCCCCGCTCGATTTACCCGCTCGCGCGCCCTTCGAGGGATCAACCGAGACCGGCGTAGGGGGGATTCGAGAGCTCGTTATACTCCCGTAATTTCCGAATGACGCTGCATACGGATGCGATGATCCGGTGCCGATTTTTGTCCGACGTCGGTGGGACGAGGACTCGAGGCAGCGAGAAGTCGGGCGGCCGCTCGGCGGCGACTTTACGTTACGCTCAGTGCACGAGATTGTGCCGTTTGCCGGCCGCGAGGAAAGTGAAATATTTTACACGGACGCAGTGTTGTGTGCGCGAGAATAGAATTACTTAAGAAATGAAGCAGACACTGTTGTTGTCGGTGCCGCGACGGTGGAAACTCGTCCCAGATTGTCGGCGAGCCCAGCGAGTACAATACGTATGTATATATATACCATAACAGAATAGTAATTACTTATACGCGAAATATTTCCAGTGAAGCATTGTGTCATCGATCGACGCGGATGAGTGAGACGACGATTTATGTTATCAATCCGAAAGTTACGCGTAGTGTGCAGTGCGAACTCCTTAGACCTTCCAATTCGTCTCTCTTCCCTTTTCCCCTCACCTTCCTACGTCGTTTCGCCCGACAGACATTTTTCGCGGAGAGCCCGAGTATTGTATTATATGTTTTTCGTTCGCGCGATCGCGTCGCCTGACGATTGTTACACCGCGAATGGCTGTGAACGAGCGCGACGACAGGTGCGCCGGCAGTTTGATGTACAGAAGCGATGGAAGTCCCGCGTGCACTCACCCGCATTTTTCGACGGAGGCGCTGTCGCGACGACGAGAGATCGCTGAGCCGAGAAGGAGAGGAATGCCTTCGACGACGTAAAGGAAACAAATTCTTAATGTCGTTCTCGTGTAGCGTGCGTTCCCTAGAGTGCCAGTGCAGACTTAAAAATCAGTAGCAGAGTTGATACTGATTTTTAAATCCTTAGATATTCAAGGGGATGTTCGCGCGGATGAAATCGCTCGATAAGGTAAAAGCGCACGCGTGCGTGGATGAGAGGCGAAAGATCGATGTATCTGTACAAGCGAAGATTTCGCTGATGAACGGCTGACTTGGGATGATCTGTCAAGTTCTATTTCAGTATTTTTTGGTTGTATTTTAGATTTAATTAAGTTTTTGTTTAAATCTTAACGATTTATTATCTTTTAAATTAATTTTTTTTTAAACATTTCATTGATTGAAATAATATTTGTAATACGGATAGTAGATTTTAATAAAAGCAAATTACCGTTGGCAAGCAAAATATCTTTTCGAAAAAAAGTTCTAGATTCTAGAGCGGCGAAACCGCAAGTTAAGCAAACCTCAGTCGAAAAAGAAGCACCGAGTCATCGCTGCATTAGCGAAAGAGCTTTCGCGCGCTTTAACGATAGCCACGTAAAAACTGCTACGCAAGGTGTTCTATTTATACATATTATACGATATACATGTAATACTGTACTATTATTTATTGACATTATAGTCGCGATACGTGTCAGCGCGTTAGATTGCGAGCAAAGCGAATGCGAGTGTCACAGCTTGTCTTATAAATATCAATTGCGCCTAATAACGTTTGCCTTGTAAATAAGAGTATATACACACGCGTGGAGAAAAATAAAAGCAGCGAGAGGAAGAATCGCCGTGGCGCGACAAAAGAAATCGCCATGAGGAGAGGGGGAGACGAGCCGGCCGCAAGCTCTCACGCGTCGCCTTTCAAGTTCATCGCTCTCCGCGGCAATTATACCGGGTGCCGGGGCGCGAGCGCGGCGCGTGCACGGCGGTCCTCGAGCGCGCCGTTTCCTCCTTCACGCCGGACGGCGCCCGCCAAATGTCCCGCTACTATATTTTTTCTTTTTTTTTTGGAAGAAAAAAAATGGGTGGCTGGAGGTGCAGTATTCAAGCGTGCAGCACGCGGAAAAGCTCTCGTCGATTAATTGTTGTTCGTTTCGTCCTCCGAGGGGAATGAAAGTATTTTTTTTCTCATTCGAAAAATTAATAAATAGATTGTGAAAGGAAAGAAAAGTTGGATTTTAAGTTTGATTTGCCCGTCACTACTCTGTCACCCGTTAAGCGCTATCCCACGTTCCTTTAGAGCACGCTGATGGACTTGGGTGGAAGTTTCGAAATTGAAGAACGGCTTCGGCCTGCGGGACTCAATCCGCAGATAGAGCTGCTGCAATCATGCGCATTACCTATTCGGATCTATATCGATGACTCGTTGATCAGCGCAGCGAAATAGTGAAGAATAGATGTGGCGCATACCTTGTCATAGATTACGTGACATCCTGTCGTTGATTTGGGATATAAAGTATTCGTTTATTTAATTGATTATTACATCAGATACAAATTTTTTAATTAAATATTTTATGTAGCTTTTTGAAAGAACAAAAATGAATTTACTAATGCAAAATATTTCCAATATATATTCAACTCAATTAAAAGTTTTAATAAAAATTAAAAAATTGCAATGTATAAAAGATCATTTTTTCAAAATAAAAATCTAAACACTCTCGAAAGCAGAAAAAAAGCGCCCAACCGAGTGAAGCAAAAAGCTGCTAAAATCCAGTATAAAATCGGTCGCTCGCGCACGCAGAGGAGGTGAACGGGCCAGCGAAGGAGAGCAAGAGCATCAAGAGCAAGAGCAAGAATCGGGCGGCCGGCGCACTGTAGCGTCCGAGCGCGGGCGCATCGGGGGCACTAAGTGTGTCGGCTCGCGGCGTGACGTCTGAACCCTGACACAATGAGACCTTGGGTTTGTAACAATGATAATGCGGCCGCTCGCTCTCGGCCGTCCGTCGCGGAGAACGTGTAGACGGAGAGCAAAAGAGAAGCCCCGAGAGAGGGAGAGGGAGGGAGAAAGATAGAGAGACGCGGATCCATTTATGAATTGGCCGCGGCGGCGGCGCGTTTTTCCCGCTCGTATCCTGCGCGCGCCCGTCGTATCCGCCACCCCCCGCAATTCAGCCGCGCGCCGGGAGGCCGGCCGGCCAGCAATTAATTGACCGGTGCCCGCTAATGACGGAACAATGGCCGGGCCGCGCGCTCGGCCCTCCTGGCCTATATTCCCGCCGCTTTCCGCCGGTGCGTGCGACGCAGCCGGCCGCGTTTCACCGCTGGAAGGTTAACGATTAGCGGCCCGGTGCGGTGTATATATGGCGCGCGCCGCTCGCCTCTCCCTTCGGCGGCGCGCTATTTTCTCTCGCCGCCGAGCGATGCAGGAAGCGCCCGCGAGGCATTCCGAAGGCGCGGAGGTGGCAGCTGCCGAGACGCGGAAGCCCGAGCGGCGCGCAACCCCGGCTCGATCCGCTGACACCTATTGGACGCGGAAAGTTTCGCGACTGAGCCCCGCTGCCGGGCTGACGAGGTGTTTTCTGGGTCGTGCCGGCGGGTGAAAAGCTATTGTTCGGGCGAATGTAATGCGCTGTTGATTAGCACCGTTTTGTCATGAAATTTCGGAAAAAAATGGAATTTTTCTTATTTATACACTTTTTTTAGAGCTATTTTAAAGATATTTAAAGATATTTACGTAATATTTGAAGAAATTGTTATAACGGTTCACTTAATGCCACTTCGCTTGTGCTTCAAAATGAAAAAGTAATTACTCCTCGCGCGTTCAGCAAGCTCCCGAAAAGGTGGCCATGAGAAGCTGTATTTGACAGTCAATTATTCGCGATCAACTCCGCCATTGAGAAGATTCGTTACCTCCTTACGCAACGCTCATCCCTAGATCCTATTGACAAAGCCGTGGCGTATCACGGTCGAGAGAAGTCCAACGACTCCGCTACCGGCATAGCTCTCAGTCGGAAGTTTCTCGACTCTTCCCGGCAGGTCGAAAAAGGAGGCGCGAACTTCGCACGAAAACGACGGGAAGGTCGATCGATCGCTCCGACGCCTATCGATCGCCAATCGACCGGACGATCCACCTCCGAGTGGGGAGTGCCGTCTATATTTGTTGAGGCGACCGAGAGAGACGGAGGAGTGTCGCGCGCGCCGAAAAGAAAATCAGTCCTAACGCACCTCTTTGGCTCGATCACTGGCCGCCTCGGTGGTGCGATCGGGAACTCTTTTTTTTTCTCTTTTTCATCGGAAAAGTAATCGAGGAACGAACGAAGATCGGCAATTTACGGGCCGAGCTAAAACGAATCGCTTGTGCATTTCTTTCTTTTTTGTAATCATTTAATTATCGTCTGGAGGGTAGGAAGGTACTGCAGCTGGAAGGTCGAAGAGGCTGCACGGAGTTGGGTGGAGTTTGGGAAACTTCTCTTTTTTAGGAAGAAAGAAATATGGCATCCGACGATCCCCTTAAATACGAGCCGCTCGTATCCGTTGAGTTCGAAGTATTCGGGAAAGTGCAAGGTGAGCTGAGTGTACTGAATTGTCCTTTTTTAACGAGGACTGTTAAGAGGTTCGAACGAGAATTCATTTGTGAGGTTTGGTCGTTAAATGCATTTGGATACCAAATTAATTATTTTCGTATTTAAATAAAGAATAATAAAGTTTATTATTATAATTGGCAATCAATTTGTTTGCGGTCAATGCGCCTATATATTTGGTACTAAAAGCGTAATTTTACATTTTCATTGCTTAATAACAATCGATAGTAATTTCATGTACAAATAACAATAAACGTGCATTAATTAATAGACAATTTATTTGCTTTCTGCAGAAGTATTATATTTATATAAAAAGAACATAATCGTAAAAATAAACATTTTATAATTATCTCAGTCATTGGATAATCCGGCAGTCAATTAACCATTCGAATAACAATACAATAATTACATATGCCAAAAAAGTGTGCCAAAACTAGTTACATTGCTTCCATATAAACATTTTCTTTACGCAACAAGTAAATAGAAGTTGCACAGTTATTTAAACACATCCATTTTATTATTTCTTTTTATGTAAAGAATTAATGTAACAACTTGATGTTTAACAAAATATAAATACATATTTCCAAGTAAAAAAAAAGAAAATTAACTATTTTATCTGTGTACTCTAGTTTGATAATAGTTGTTTTGGACTTAGGTTGTTCCTTCACAAAGTACGTGCGAGAACTGTGCTTACAACTGGGGATCGTGGGATGGGTGAAGAACAGCAAGACTGGAACTATCCTTGGGAAAATGCAAGGCCCACAAGCTCTTATTGATGAGATGTAAGTTTTGTTCGATGTTGGATTAAAGTTTATTTCTTGGTTCTTTATTTTTTGTGATGTTGTCTAAATATAACATTAAATACTTTAGGAGTTTGCAAATAACTGATAAAATTGAAACAACATTTTTTCTTACTTAAAATTAAATTTAGATTGAAAAATAAGTGAAAACCTCCGATCAACTCTTTTCGAAGTGATTAAAACTTAATGTCTGACCATGCCTGTCTGTTTCCACTGTCGCGACTTGAAACCAATGTCTTACCGTGCTCGTCTGTTTCTACTTGTGCACAATAAATAGTACTCTCCGTTGCATTAAAATGCTACCACACCTCTTGATAAAGTATTAATCATCAAAATATTCTTCTATCACAAGTATTTAACTATATTAAGTATAATGAAAAAAATAAATTTTAATTTTTACAAATTTATATTTTATACTTTGCTATCTTATAGTAGGTAACGCGTATTGGATTTCTTCTTTTTAGAAATTTAAAATTTATATTAGTAGCTGTATTCCTATTACCCTTAACACTATGTGAACATTTCATCAAAGTGTTTTTCATGCCCAAACGGTATAAATTAACCGGATTATCGACGTGAAACAATTACAAGCGAAATTTCCAGAAAGCTATGAAACTGCGCACAAGAGCCACTGAAATTACCTTATCTGGGCGATGAATCGTGCGGCCAGCATTTAATTATATCATTGCTCCGTTCGGGCACTTCTACGAAAGCTCAAGTGCACGCGTGTCCGTCTTTGTTCGCGAATCAGTACCGCGCAGAAGGAAGTAACGCCGATTGCCGAATCAAAAGATTCATCCGTCTTTTCAGAAACGCAGCGTCACTGCCCCCCTTAACCGTCTAATCACAGGATCATAAGATAATAGCAATTCGTTAATAGCCCGTGAAATGCTATAATCTCTCAGCACGTGGGGAAGACCAAAATCTTGACTCAGCGTCATCGCCATCAATGAGCAGATCAAACGGTATTCGCACGTTTTCATTTCGAGTCGAGTTTTATCAAAATCAACGCTTCCTTTATTTTCTTCAAGACACACACCTTAGATTACCGTACTCTTGAAAAGCGTCCCAAAATCTAAAAAAATTTGATTTTAAACTCTTAACATTAAACCGAAAATATCCGCGTAAAAAGAAAAAATCCTGAAGCGGGATCATCGGCAAGCGGCGTGAAATCGGGGAATCCGGGCGTCAAGTGCCTCGGCCCGGTGACCTCAAGTCGGCCAATTGCCGCGCGCGCTCGCGGCATTAGGTCCAAGACTCGCTCTAACGACGGGCTTAACGAAGTAATGGGCCGGCCGCGGCGTCTTCTTGCCTAATGGCGCGCGGTCGCGCTCTCGAAGAATCCGAAGGTGAAGGATGGGGCGCGCGTGCTAAGGTGGCGCGGACCAGAGTGCAAATAGTGATGACGAGCGGCGAGCACATGCGCGCGCGCGACCAACACCTATTCACCTTTTTTAATTTTGCTCTCTGTCTCTCCGCCCGCTTGCTCAGCTGTGTCGACAACTGCTCAAATATTGAAGTTTTTTTTTTGCTATTATAAAAAAAATTATGCATTTGTTTACTTATTTATGACGTTCGACGATTATTTTAATCTTCGCGTTTTGACCGCAAAGTTAATTTGGTGTATAGATAAGTTTTAATTAATGATGCAATTACCTTCAAATTTAATAAGGCTTGGAAATTTTTGTTCCAAGATCAATAATTTTTGGTCGCAATAATTGTTTGTCTGATCAATTAATGCGAAAGTTTTATTATAAATTTTCGTGCACAAGTTTCATTTAAATTTGAGTTGACGAATTGAAATCTCTTCATCCGATCAGCGAATCGAAATGCGGAATTGGATCGAATTACAAATCCTCACGGGTTGTGCGTCCGCCACGCGGCAAATTGAAAAAATTTCCAGGGAAAAGGAGATAGTCGAGAAATCGAAAGCGAGACGGAAGGAGAAGATTCGGCAAAATTGAAAAACTCGAGTGTGGGCTCATGCAGTACGTCGGAAGGAGGTTGACGCGATAGGTACATCAGTCGATGACAGCTGACGCGCGAGCGCGCGCTTGCACGATGAAGAAAATGAGAGTCTGACAATCGCGCGGCGAGCATAGCGAGCGCGCGGCTCTTCATCTCGACGAGCGGAGCCAGACACACTGATCTATTTTCTCCTCGCTCTCCTTTATTATCCTTTGCAATTTCGATGGCCGCGCGCCCCGGCCGATCGGCTAATCAGCCGGCGGCACGCTTATGCGCGAAAATAAAAGACCGGGCCGCGGCAAGTTCATTGCCAAACGATTCATGCGCGCTTTTCTCATTCTCCCCCTTCTCTCGCGAATCTGGGCCAACTAGATCTTGCGCGGCACCGGCGATATATCGATCAAAATACTCGTTAGCTACCGACAATGGCTTATCTGCTATTCTGCTACGACGAAAGAGTTGCGAAAGGGCTTTCCATTTAACTCGAGGGAAATTAATTTTTGCCAAGTTTTTTTTTTTGTTTAAAGTAAAGATGCTGAGATAGGTTTAAGAGATTAATTTATAATGTTATATATTTCTCTTTTCTACAAGAATTATCTAGTTCCTCAATTTTAGTTATTAAAAAAAGTGATTACATAATTTAAATATTACTACGACGCCCATGTCATCAAAATAATAAACAGTGAAACATACCGTGTATATAAATTGAAGCCAAAAAAGTAACTAACGTACAAAAAATTGCTCACGAAAGCATCGCACGAAAAAAAGAATCTCCTGCATCCGAAAGGATGACGACGCGACAATGCACGGATGACGGCGCGTAAAGAGCCGGTGCGGAAAGGAGGCGGAATGAGGGGGGCCAGAGAGGGGGAGGAGATTATGAAAATGGTCTCGGAATAACCTCCGATGCGAAATCAATTTCCACTCGAACGGAAGGGCCTTCGGCTCGCGCTCGGCGGGAGGGTCGACTACTCTCTCGCTCCGTCCCGCGCCCCAATCACCTTATCGCGGCGCATACGCCTCCTCCACCCGCGGCGTTCTTGCGAAACGCGGGCGGCGCGTCGAGGAGAAAAAAAGCGCGCGCGTCGCACGAGTCGGAAGCGATTTATTATCGGGCGCAAGCGCGCGGGTCCTTGATGCGGCCCGAACAATAGTGCCCGCGGCGCGCACTTTCCTGGCTTCCCCCCAAAAAGGAAGTCGCCGGCAATTAGGCACCTTGAGGCACAATCCAGGGAGAGAGAGAGAGGCACGTGCGTCGAACAATGAGCGGCCACCGGCCGCGAGTATCGCAGCTGACCGACAGTCCGCTCGATCGATTTTTCTGGCGGCGGAGATTTTCGATGAGCGAGCTTCCGTTTTTTCGTGAATTATATACTTCTCGTTTTATTAGGTAATGGGTATATTGACTTTATGTGTATATTTTTTATTTATACTAAAAGTGTTATTGATAAGTAAGGAATTATTCAAACAATACTTAGTCGATTTTACTAAAGTGCCATGTATGGTTAGAAATAATTTATTTATAATTTTTTTTAAACACTAATTTCTTTTTGCCTAATTTTAAAAAAGGACATTATTATAAAATAAATATAGCTTCAACTATTAAAATCCTAAGTAGCAAATTAATTTTGAAGGCACCACTTCATTAGCGTCCTCGTCAGTAGATAAAGGAGTGGCTATGGTCAGACAGTTTACACTTTTCAAAATACACAATTAAATAACTTTTTAACATTTTTATTATGATACAACTAATTAATAAAGGCGAACAATTAAGTAGGAAAATGTATTTTCGCAGATGTTGAAGTGTATAAACAAGCCAGAGGCACGCAGCGCTTCTTCGAACCGCTCGGACCCTACAAAAATACCCGCGATCGCGATCCGATTAGCCGCTAATTATAATGTCAGCCGTCGACGCGGCGGCGGGCCGGGCACACAATGATTGACACAGTACAGTCCCGTGAAAATTTGGGTCTCTCTCTGTCTTTCTCTCGTGCGGGGCGCCTACGCGCCGGGCAACCGCACGACCATCCTTGATCCCCGAGGCTGCACCTGCTCCGATCGATATTAAAAATATAACCCGCCCGCGCGCGAAAACAACCACTGGCACACGGCCTGCAAAGATGCAACGTCGGGGCGTGAAATGTTTTGCCTGGATTTTGGACGACAAGCTTAAGGCTACATATTTTTCGAATAATTTTACATAACGGAGAAAACTAGCGGTGTTTAATAAATTTTAAATGTTTTTTTACCCTTAAAATACAAAAGAAAAATTAAGAACATGTTTTGAGTGAAAAGTGCGTAAATCAGTTGGAACGAAAAGTTTTCTCATCTTTCACATTTCACATTTAGATAGTAATTTTATGCGTTATTTAAGAAATCATTTTTTTTATTTAGTTAACTGATATTTTAATAAATGCTATTTTTTCAGGGCCAATTGGCTTTCGACAGTTGGAAGTCCAGATAGTGAGATACATCACTGTGAATTCAAAGATTTATCAGCGGTGACCAAACCAGGCTACAAAGGCTTTCAAGTTCGCTTTTGAAGAAATAAATCCGAAAATAGCAGGGAACACATAACGAGCAATAACATAAATCAAATTATGGATTAAGCGGTGATGAAGATTCCGTGAACCGTTCAAAGACACTTATGTGTACATAAGCGATGTATATACGTGTCTTTATTCTACTTATGTGAATTAAGTGCAGATTAAGTTTTGTCTGCATATGAAATTAGTTTTTTAGACGACTTGTACAAATGCCTGTGCGTGTGAAACGAATGTGATGATGAATATCGTAACTACTGGATATGTAATTAATTTGAAAGACGTATTTGCGACTTATGCGAACGATTTTAATTTATTTGCTATGTATCTGAGGGAAAGGAGCTGATTTATAATTATAGGATTTGCGCCTTATTTTTACAAAATAAAACTAGTACAAAAATTCGGAGCAATCGATTCTTTTCCTTTATAAAAACTCTGCGTTTGATATATGTTTCTCCAGTTATCGTTAATTTTATCTTCGTTGTACTCTACAGTTTTGTTTTTTAAGATTGTGTAAATTATGCAAGACTAGATCAGTGCAGGATTAATTCGAAAATATGATTCGCTACGATATACAGACAATAAGATTATGAAAATTCACTATTGTCCATCGATTAATCAACTATTAACAAATTTATATCTATATATACATTTATAACATTATAGTGTAAGATAGCACGCGCAAAAATTGACATAAGATATAAACTTTTTTTTACAGTTAACGATATTAGGAAAATTGGCAAAATGAGTAAGAAAAACATTTGAAAATGTACAATTCTAGCTTCGTTTAAATGCTTTACTGGGGACGAGACATAACTGACCGTGTCTTTGTAACTCTCCCATATTTTACCAGCTGCGTAAAGTTAACAACTGCTAATATTTAACGAATGATTAAAACAGCTCAAAACCGCGCTTCGTCTTTTGTATTTCGCGACTATTTAACCTTCATAGATGAAAGTTGCGTCGAGCATGAGTTGGGCGATATGATATTCACTGTGCGATTCAGGAAGATTCCGAGCGATTTTTCTCACCAGCTCTATCGTATATTCATTAGAACAATTTGTAAAAACTGAATTTGAAGAGTCCTGAAAATTTTAAATAGCAATTTTTTATTATCTACACTTCCGCCAAAATGAAAAATTTAATTTGGAAATGAATATTTACCCTTGAAAGACCTTGTAAATATGTTGTGAGAGTAGGGCTTATTCTTGAAACTTCTTCCAAAAGGTCGGGTGATTTAGCAAGGTAAGCCATCATGCGACCACCCGCGATCGGAAGAAGATTCAAAGCTAGTCTTTCTGTATCGTTAACAGCGATGACCACCTTAAAAGTAAAATAAATATTAGGTTATTTATTAATTAATTACTTTATTATAACTATTCATTATTCAATTAATTACCTCTTCGGCCAATTGATCAAATCCGTTGATGTATAATTGACAAACTTGATGTATTCTTAATTCATCGCTACTAATTTTCCACATACATGCTAAGTTTTGGCACTTACTCATCCAAAGAATTGCTTGGGTGGAGCTGAAACTATCCACTTCCGTCGTTTCCTGATGAATTGATTCCATGGAAGCGGTGATGACGCGACAGAGAAAATCAACTCGATAGCTGTCTCTTTTGTCATCTTTATACCAAGGGATCATTGCTTTGTCGGTTATATCTTGGAAAAAGTACTGGTACGACTACAAATAATGAATTAAAAATATTATACAAATATTACAGAAGTTACCTATTTAACTTCACAATCATTTGAATAATAGTTACCAATGAATCAAATAGCGTGGTGAGTGGCTTTGCAAATTTCAGATTGAAATGAGCCATCATATGAAGTACATTTGCCAATTGTAAGTGCAGTAATAACATGTCGTACCAAGCTGGATTCTGTGAAATTGCTAAAACTGCAAATGGCTGGGGACCTCCTAAATGACCTTCCCATAATTCTTCCGATCTTACAAATGAGCAGTTCTCCTCTTCTATAACCTCAGCCTTAAAAAAATTATTAAATACATAAAACAAATCATTTCTTATTTTGGGCAACAAACAAAATATACCTACATCTAAAAATATATCTAGGAACGTAACGCAGTGCTGCAAAAATATGGTAAGTTGAGTATCTGAAAGTCCAACATCTTGCATACATAATCGTTCTTTTGGCAGTCTTCCCATCTTGTTGAATAGTTTCCCTGTGCTTTCCATTCTTTTCTTCAAATGGAGCGTCCAAAGAAGACAACATACTCCTAAAATATGAAAATGTCATGACATTCAAATTCCTTAATTGACATTCTCTACCTTTTCAATTCTAATGTGAAAATATACCATGCCGGGCTCGTTTCAGAGGAATTTGACGAAGTACTGATAAAGCAGCTTCTAAAGCCTCTAAACGTGTTACATCTTTACTCCAAAACATAACATATTCCCAAGTCAAATTAGCAAGCAGAACACTACTAGTTAAACTATAAGGAAAATGTTTTTTCAGCAATGATAGTTTATCTAAAACAATTAAATTTCATTACAAAAAAACATCTGCAAAACATTTCTTATCTTATTGTAAGATGCGTACCTAATACAGTAGCGAGAGCTGTTTGATCAGCTTTAGCTTCACTGCCGACTTCAACCGAGACAGACAACAATTCTTTCGTGTCTTGTTGCAACAGCTCAATAGCTTTTGCCTCGTCCAGAGAACCGGCGAGTTTCATCGAATCAATCGACATCTGAAGTTGATCAAATTCAATATCCGTGGTGTCTATTAGTCGGGCTGGCTCCACTCCAGTTGAACTAATCCATTTTGCCACTATCTCTGATACTGAACCTGAAATATTGTTATTCATAAAATCAATATTCATCCACGATAATTACATTATTGTATACCTTTACCTTTGCCTTTAGAAAGAACAAGTCCTAAAGAAATATTAATTGATTCATAGGGAAGTGTGTGGAATTTTGTAGTATCGTCCAATACTGTAGGATTGCTGAAATCATTAATTTCAAATGATTTAAAGATTTTGTTTTTTAAATAAAAAGTGATTTTAAATAATCTCAATTACCTAATAATAGCGTCTAATACGGTGATATCTTCTAAATTGCCTATAAGTAACGAAAACTGACAAGTATCTTTGCTAACGTTTTCCCAATCACTAATATTGCTAATTGTCTCCTCTTCTGGAGATGAATTATCATCTTCATCTTTGCTTTCATCCATTTTTTCAGGTTTATTGCCATTTTTTTCGTCCTCTCCCTCATTTCCATTATCATCTTTAAAACTAATTTGCAGTCGATCCTTGTTCCTTTGTATAGTAATAGACACAGCTCTGCAGGCCATCGCTGCCGTTAGAGCGTTAAAAGGTTTATCAGAATCTACCAGAATCTTTCGAACGTCATTCCACCATTTTGAAACTTCGTTGTAACTTTTACATATTTCTTCTGAATCTGAAATATTTTTTAATGTAACTTATTAACGTGAATATTTATTACATTTGAAAAATAATAACTATATTTTATACTAAATTTACCGTTTAATGAGCAAATTGCATTGAGAAGTTTCGTAAACTTTATCAATTCTATTTCTAAAGGTGCTCCTGCCTGCTTATTCAACCAATAAAGTAAAGCAAATTGAATCAACACTTTTGATTGAATGTCACTATTAAGAGCATAATCTTGCCACTTTGATATCGGATCGTTTGAATACATCCATCCTTGGAATATTAATTTTGCTGCAGAAAAAGTACAATTAATTAATGGATTATTTATCAATGCAGACGAAACGATTATTTTTACATTTTACAATTTACTTATACTTACAAATTTGGCATTTCTTATCATACGTTATATCTCTCTGCAGACCCAGAGAACCTGGAGCTCCAAAATCAAAACAAGACAAAAAGTCTAAAAATGTTCTACCATCTTCTTTAAAAGTAACTCTACTTTGTACTCTTGCATTTGAATTTTTTAAATCAGATAGTGACTTTGATAGTTTCAATATCCTGTGGATTTCGCGCTCAGAAGCAAATAAAATAGATGATAGTTGTTTTCCATCAGGCACTGCATCTGAGGCAATAGTATCATACTCTGGAGGTTGATCGAACTGTTTTCTTATATACTTATAAAACTTTATTACTCTTTTTAATTGATTTATTGTCTGACTAAGCATTTTAGTTGCTGGATCCAAATCATCGTCTCCTGTAATAAAATAAAATGAGATATTTTCTTGGAAATTTTTCACAAAAATTCTTTTTATTTAACGTACCATATAAATCAAGCTGTTTTGAAAAACAATTGGTGGCAGTCAAAAGGGCATCAGGTGTTATGTGCTTGTTAGTTGAAAGCATTTCAATAGTTTGCAGTCGAATCTCATTTGTCTTCAAATCAAGACATACATTTGTTATTTCATTTATTAATTTTTCATCATTGAAATCTTCCTCTCTCAAAAATGTTTTGAGTTTTTTAAATAAATGTAAATCTCTAGCTCTATTGCTATTTTGACTACTAAGAGCAAAATGGAATGGAACTGTAATTTCTCTAATACCTCCAAGAGGATCGATAAAAATACAAGGATGTTGAGCATGATTTCCTGAAGTTATAGTTACATCATTTAAGCCACATAATCCATAGTTTGTGTATAGTAATCTAAAACATGTTAAATAATTAGATTAAATCATATAAAGAATTAATTATTTTATTGTAGAATATCATGTTTGAAAATGTACCTTCCATTTTTACTAGCTGAAAATGTAGTAATTTTGGTTCCAAATTGCATACTCCAAATATCGATAACACCTTTTTTTGGAGCATAAACTACTAAAAATAGTGCTCTGCGCCTGTGACTCTTTGAGGAATTACTAGTACCACTTTTATTATGGTGTCCTTTATTTGATACTCTATGAACTTCTTCAATAGATTCTATCCAGCCGCACTGTGCATCTCTATAACCTTTCCACATTCTTATTGCAATTCCTTGCTTATTGTCGACTAAAATTACTCTACCCATACCATCACAAATTACTGATAATAGTTTATTTGGACTAACAACAATACAATCTCCTTCTCTTAGCACATCACTTAAACCAAATCTACATGTCATTGATTCAGCTGGTTCGTTTGTCAAACTTTTTGTTTTTTCTGGTGTTGCTGGAGTTTTTGCACTTCTACCAAACCATCTGTAGAAAAAAAAGATATTTAAAATAACTTAATTCACAAAAAATTTAATTTTTAAGAAAAGTGTTTTCGATAAAAAAACTCACGGAACAGCAGCACCAATAGCACTTGCTACTTTACTAGCCATAGCAATAGCCACATCTGACAAAACTGGTGCAGAACCACCTTCTAAAGCATAATGAAAACCTATAAATGGCCTTTTTCCTGTTGCCATAACTAAATTATGTTGTGGTGCACTAGAACGATAACTGGCATTGAATCCTCCACAAACTGAAGCAGTCATTAAATGATCAAATGTATTAACTGTTGTTGATCCTATTATTTCACTATCATTTATAAAATCTTGATTTTTAAAACCCCACTTTTTGCAAACTAAATTTGTCGCAGGTGGTGTATCATCACAATTGGCTTTAACTGAAAATGTTAAACAAATTTGTATTAGATTTATAAACTTAGGTTTTATAATACTAATTTAATTAAGATTATATTTGTAATTATATAAATTACCTCTGGCTAAGTGATTTCGATATGCTCTTAAAGTTGAAAACAAAGAAAATCCCTGCAAAATGCATATAGCAGAATTATAAAGTACATAAATTTCTTCTGGAGTTCCAGTATCTCCTGAATGCCTTGCTGAGGAATGAGATTGGCATTTTATGTTTAATATGCTTTCGTTGTGTAACTGTTCTTCTATCAATAATCCTCCCGTCTTTAAGATAAAAATATTGTCTTAAAAATATAAGTTAAAATCTTTTATATTTTGATATTTTAATAAACACTTACTTCTGTGTAAAACTTTAGAAAACCAGTATTCAAGCCAACAGCTATGCATGTCCAATCGGTACCTAGTCCAGCACTAGTTTTACTGTGAGAAATAAGTGGAAGACATATCACAGATGTTACCCATTCACTGTTAAAAAAGATTTTATTGTTAATTTTGATTCTGTAAATTTTTATTGCAATAAACTATATCACAAAGACACTTTCTTACTTTTGTTTAAACGTTACATATCCGTCCCAAACAACATGGAATTTATTTTTAACATCGCCAGATTCTTGTGAATCCCATTTTGCTGAAATAAATTATAAAATCATAAACTAAACTCTGCATTAAAATTCTGTATACCTTTAAAAGACTATACACTTACAAGCTAATATAATCATCCGAGTATTCCAAGCGATAACCAATATATCTCCAGTCGGAGACATGGAGATGAAGGTACTTTGCAGTGGCAACTCATTGGCAGGCACATTGTCAACTGTAAAACCACAAAATCATAGAAACTATTGTCCTCAAAAAATGCACCATACAACGACAATTACATAAACAAAGAAAATCCAGGTTGGAGTTCATTAATCTTACATTTCTGATTGCTCTCGAGAAATAGACGATTCCTTATCTCGGTCGGATCCACCAAATTTGCGATCCCCTTAATTTGGCAGGACATCTCTCATCTCCGTCAATGGGCCTTCTCGAAGTGCGCGTAAAATAACAACAGACTGCTCGATCGAGCTGAGGCCTGAGCGAACAGATGATCGTGACAGAGACTTGGAAACACTGCGCACGATGTTTGTGAAAAAGCTCGCGGCGCGCCTGTCGAGGTTCATGTTTTTCGTTCGAATAGTAAAGGGTGCAGATGTTCTTTCCGAACTCCAACGGAACTTTCATCGCACCCCCGCGCGCAAAAATATCTACAGGTATATACGTGCATTGCGTATTCGCTTGGAAAAAAGGTCCGATGAACTTGCGAAAAACCGGAGAAGTGAAAGCGTGAGATTAAGGAATGAAACGATGATAAGTAGTTTTGGAGCAATCAAGCATCGTTTGGAAAGCACAAGTGGTAAGACAAACAGGTAGCGTAATTTATAAAAAAATTAATACAAGATAAGATATTAAATAATAATGTTCATATCTTATTCTTTTTTAACGCATAATTTACTTTTTTCATAATAGAAATTGCGCGATAATTACTGAGAAAAGTGAATCAGTAATAAAGCCTGGATCGTTATTAAACTTCATCTGCACAGTTACGCAACAAAATTTTAATGAGTGAAATTCAGGAATAGCACCCCAGTTAACGATTGATTAACTGAAAGCGATTCAAGTACGTCGCAGAGTCGCAGTAAATTTCGTATAAAACTTTATAGTTATCCAGCGCGTCTAAAACGGTCGGCGGAAAAACAACAAATAAATAGTACAGCGGGTGTCCGCGGCGTGCAGGCGGCCTCTTATCGCCCCCGTGGTCTATTCCCGCGCGCGCGGCCCCCGGCTTTTGCGTCGTTACGTGCACACATCGCGGCGGCTGGCGCGCGTCCTCCCTTGCTGGCTAATTCAAAAGGGCGCACCGCACGTGCGCCCGTCTGACGTCACGCGGTTTGGCGCGTTACGTCAAAGGCGAGAAAGCCGCTTCGGAGCGCGAGCATTGGCGAATGCCGTTGGAGCGGGACCAACCGGGTCGGCGCACTCCACCGCAATGGCGCACGGCATTAAGGGCGGCGCGGCCATTTTGTTACTATATTTTCGAAAATCTTTAGCGGCCCTCTCTGTCGCACTCTCGTGGAGAGATACGCGGCGGGCCAGTGCGCATGCCCGCGGGCGCGCGAGCGAGAGCGAGCGCTGCAGGTGTCGCTGCGGTGCGAGCGAGAAGGAGCGAGGGAGACGCAGGCGACTGCGCCGCCGCCGCCCTCCCCTCCACTCTCGCGTCGAAACTACGCGACTACGCGCGGGGACGAACGAGACTGGTGTGACGCGCGAGAAGTGCGAGTGAGACGAGAGGGAGGACTGCGAGAGTGACGGAGAAAAACAGAAAGAGAGAAAGAGCGAGGCAGAGTGGACGAGAGCGCGGCACACACAGGACGACTACGGCGACGACGAGGACCGACACGGACGAGGACGGGATCGAGAGTAAGACGTTTGTGAATGCTAGAGTTTCGTAAGGGCGAAAGTGCGAGTTGTGTGTCCGGCCGACGTAGTGCCGCGGAAGAGCGAAGCGACGGATCGGGCGAGCGAGGGAAGAGCACGAGAGAACGAGGGCCTAGCGGTGAGCGGTGGTGGTGGCGGCGGCGGCAAGACGGCTGCGCGCGAGGAAGAGACAACTCGGACCGAGTGCAAACACGCCACTCGCATGAAATTTAAGAGGAGGCGATCCTCTTGCGCGCCCAGGGTGGAACGACTCGGCAGGCCTCGGTGGGTATTCGTCAGCGCGGTGGTGGCAGCGGTGGCGGCGGCGGGCCCGCTCGCCGGGAGCACCCGGGGCGAGCCGCCCTCCCCCCTTCCTCCCCCCTCTTTGTGTGTGTTCCAAAGTGCGTGCACGACTTCTCCGGAGAGTGCGAGGGTATTCGCGTGCAAGAGGCGGCGGCGCCGCTCGCTTTGGAGGTTATGCGGGTGATAAAGGGTTACGGTGCGGGCAGCGTCGTCGTCGTCGCCGAGGACCAAAAAAAAAGTGAGGTTATCCCCGCGTCGTGCCTTGCATGTCGTGCACCTCGGCGGCGGCTGTGTGTGCGAACCTTGTGCGAACGGACGCTGTGCAAGAAAGAGCGAGAGAGAGAAAGTATGTATGTGTGCGTGCACTTGCGCTCATGTAACGTGTGTGCATGGGAGAGATGCGGAGAGAGAGAAAGAAAAGAGAGCGACCGTCGGCCCGTGTTTCGGAGGCTCGCGGTGGAAAACAGGGAGAGTGCGAGCGAGACCGACTCCGCCGACGACCGCCAGCGATACGGTCTCGCCGAGACGCCAATGTATAGAGTGCCAGAGTACGAGAGCGTGTGCAAGAGGGTGAAGAAGAGAGAGCTGCACGAAGAGGAGAGAAAGAGAGCAAGAAAATCGGCGGTTGCGCCCGAGTGTGTATATATCCCCCGCGTGTACATGTGCCACTGTGTGAGCGAGCGAGAAAGAGAGCAAAAGGTATAGGCGAACGCGGAGAAAGAGGACGAGGCGATGTGGAGAACGAGCGCGCGAGATGGCGACTGTACGTTGAGCACGGAATAACCAGCACAACGGCGTCTCCTGGATGCAGGCCGACTTGTATCACACCGGTGACTTCCCGCGGGGAAGCTCGGTCTCGCCTTCCCGGCGTCCCAGGCGACGCTTTTAGCACGGGAAATTGTCGAATGCGCGTCGGCGGTGGTGCCGCGCGCGAAAGCCGACGAAAGCAGGAGAGAGACAGACGCAGCGAGAGAGGAGTGTGGCATGATCAGTGGTGTACGTGTGCGCGCGCCAGAGTGAGAAGCTGCGAACGTGAACGAGTGCAAATCGTAAGTCCTCGCTGCCCCAACAGCTATAACGTCCAGATACGAAAGGCCTTTCGTTGGCTTGCCTCCGCGAAGACACCCGCATGTTTTACCCTCGGCTTATTGTTGTTGCATATATACCTGTGGGCCGGGTAGCGCGCGCGCCCACCGTTGCGCGAGAGAGACGGAGTGCTTTTGCGCGTTCGCACAGAAACGTAGGGCTTATCCGCTGGGTGCACCCCGTCGCGACCGCCCCATTTATTTTTCTTTCGCCAAATTCGCATCTCGTGCCTCGGGAAAGCGGTGGGAGGGGGGCGCGGGATCGGCGGCTCACTACTGAGTGACAAATGTAGGTTAGGTCGAGAGTCGGTGTACTGCCTGGTCTCTCGCGTTTCGCCGATGCGGGTCTCGGGTGTACTTCGTACAATTGGGTTTTCGTTTTCGAACGCTCAGTGAACACTACTTGCCGGTATTTCATTGACCTTAGATCGTACACACCAGACTTGTATTTCACACCGTTGATGTTCGCACGAGGTACTACTCATAACGTTGTAAAGCACACGCGTCACCGAAATTTTTTGGAAACTTTCCACGTAACTGCGAGTCCAGGTGTCCGGGTTTCGATTCTCAGGATTGCATATCTTGGCTCCATTTTTCGCAATTTAGCGAGCTTACTTTCCTACGCTACCGACAATTATTTTTATACATGTTGTTATTAAGATTAATAAATACTTGTAGGCGTGCAATTTCTCAACAAAGGGATTTTTATCCGAAATTTATGATTGATTTTGTGTGAAACGAGCGATGTGAGTATAAAAATTTGTAGTGTATTTAGACGAATGTAGAAACGGATGAATGACATGAATGACATTATTTTATCAAGTTTTGCTAATGATTTTATTAACTTTAACCGAAATGATGAAATCAGAGTAATGTACAGTTAGGTTATGTATTTTTCTTCCTTTTCTTTATTTATTTTCAGTTAATACTTTACAATAATAAGTTAAATAGTGATTTAAGTTACACTAATTATTAAAAAATAAGATATTCAACAATTGGCATTACTTTAAGGATACAGATTCTTATAAGATTCTTATAAAATTAATTTGTACGATATACTGTAATGTGCTACAAATTTATTATCCTATTCAAGAATACTTTCTTGTAAAATTTAAATGTTGTTTCAATAAATAATTCAAGTTACACGTTATAATTAATATTCTTTTTATTCAACTTTGCAAATTAATTTTAAGCAAACAAGAATTTTCTTGCTAATATTAACATTATTTTGTTTATTATTGACTTTATTTTTAAGAGTTTTTATATCTTTACTTTAAAATTACTAGAACGGATTACTGTAACTACCTACCATCTTTAATTTTAAAATCAGAAACAAAAGTAATTATATAAAATTTAATTAATTCATGAGAAGCAATATTAATAATAAATTTTTTATATTATTTTTCAGTTTATTTGTGTAAAAAGGAAAGAATCAGTTAGAAAAAATGGCAACTTTAGCAGAGCAAGCATCCAAGTTGCTGGACTTCAACCAGAAGCTGGATATTACGCTCCTTGACAATATAGTAGGATGTATGTATACAGGAATTGGTGAACAGCAAAGGGTTGCACAAGAGGTGCTGACTACACTCAAGGAACATCCAGATGCATGGACAAGAGTTGATACAATTTTAGAATTTTCACAGGTACAATTAAAACCATCTTTATATTTATACAGCAAATATCCAGTTAAATTAGAATTAAATTAATGAATTATAATTATTACAGAATCAACAAACAAAATATTATGCATTACAAATTTTGGAGCAAGTAATAAAAACAAGGTGGAAAGTTCTGCCTAGAAACCAGTGTGAGGGTATAAAAAAGTACATTGTAGGTTTGATCATAAAAACTAGTAGTGACCCTGAAACACTAGAGGCTTCCAAAGTTTATCTAAATAAATTGAATATGATTCTTGTTCAGGTATATAGTTATAATCTGTATATCATTGAAAATCTAATTAAAAATTATACTTACATATATTTTTTAAATACATTCTAGGTATTAAAGCGAGAATGGCCAAAAAATTGGGAATCTTTTATTGGTGATATTGTAGGTGCCAGTAAAACAAACGAGAGTCTTTGTCAAAATAATATGGCAATCTTGAAGTTGTTGTCAGAGGAAGTCTTTGACTTTTCTAGTGGACAAATGACTCAAACAAAGGCAAAACATTTAAAGGATACAATGTGTAGCGAATTTTCACAAATATTTCAACTCTGTCAATTTGTTATGGATAACTCACAAAATGTTCCACTTGTAGCTGTTACATTGGAAACTTTGTTGAGATTTCTGAACTGGATTCCCTTGGGCTACATTTTTGAAACCAAACTTATTACTACTCTGATATTTAAGGTAGTAATAAAATCTATTAAATTTAATTGATTAGTTACTAAATTTTGAAGTTTCTAAAATTTTTATGGTAAAATTCTAATTAATGTTATTTTGCTTTTCAGTTCTTGAATGTTCCAATATTCAGAAATGTAACATTAAAATGTTTAACTGAAATTGCTGCAGTAACGGTGTCTAATTATGAGGATATGTTTGTTGTTCTGTTTGTAAACACAATGCAACAGTTAGAACAAATGTTGCCTGTAGAAACTAATATTCGTGAAGCTTATGCAGTTGGTCAAGATCAGGAACAAAACTTTATTCAAAATCTCGCTATGTTTTTGTGCATATATCTTAAGGAACATGGACTATTAGTAGAAAAGAAAAATTTAAATGAAACTTTAAATAAAGCATTACACTATCTTGTAAGAATTTCCGAAGTTGAAGAAGTGGAAATTTTCAAAATTTGTTTAGAATATTGGAATGGACTTGCATCAGATCTTTACAGAGAAACGCCTTTTGTAATATCCTCATCAATTTTCATGAATAAAAATGCAATGCCTCCAAGAAGACTATTTTACTCTGGAGTACTAACAAAAGTGAGATACATTATGATCAGTAGAATGGCTAAACCTGAAGAAGTACTTGTAGTTGAGAACGAAAACGGTGAAGTTGTCAGAGAATTTATGAAAGATACTGATTCTATTAATTTGTATAAAAATATGAGAGAAACTTTAGTATACCTAACTCATCTTGATTATGTTGATACTGAGCGTGTTATGACTGAAAAATTACAAAATCAAGTCAACGGCAGTGAATGGTCCTGGAAAAACCTCAATACTGTAAGTTTAACTAAATTTACCTACTTAAGATTATAAAAGGAACAACAAATTAAATTATATATATCTTTACAGTTGTGCTGGGCAATAGGTAGTATTTCTGGTGCAATGCACGAGGAAGATGAAAAAAGGTTCTTAGTTACAGTCATTAAGGACTTACTCGGATTATGTGAACAAAAGAAGGGTAAAGATAATAAAGCTATTATTGCAAGTAACATTATGTACGTTGTTGGTCAATATCCACGGTTTCTAAGGGCGCATTGGAAATTTTTAAAAACTGTTGTCAACAAACTTTTTGAATTCATGCACGGTAGGAATATTTTTATACATGTAAATTTATTATTTATTAGGTATATAATTGATAAAATAATTCAATTAGCAAATTATAAATTTATTTTGCAGAAACTCATGAGGGTGTGCAAGACATGGCTTGTGACACATTTATAAAAATTGCTATTAAATGTCGTCGACATTTTGTGACTGTTCAACTAGGAGAGCATGTACCTTTCATAGAGGAAATTTTGTCTACTATTAGTAGCATAATTTGTGATCTTCAAACCTTGCAGGTATAATATAATTAAATTAATTTTTATTAATTTTATGAAGAAGATTCGTTAATAGTTTTTATGATTTTTATAGATACACACCTTTTATGAAGCTGTAGGCTATATGATCAGTGCACAAGTAGATTCTGTGATGCAAGAGCACCTAATTGAAAAATACATGGTTCTCCCTAATCAAGTTTGGGATGATATCATTGGTCAAGCATCTAAGGTAAATTATTTTTTTATTAAACTATTTTTACACAAATTTTAAAACTTTAGAAATTTAATGCATTTTTTTTTTCAATAAGAATGTTGAAGTTCTCAAAGATCAGGAAGCTGTCAAACAGCTCGCTAGCATCCTAAAAACAAATGTTAGAGCGTGTAAAGCCCTTGGACATCCTTACGTGATACAATTGGGAAGAATATATTTAGATATGTTGAATGTATACAAGGTAGATAATTACAGTTTGTAATGTCATAATTTTTCTTGATTTTTATAATATGAAATAAATAAAATTTTAGGTAATGAGTGAAAACATAAGTGCTGCAATAGCTTTGAATGGTGAGATGGTAATGAAGCAGCCATTAATTAAAAGTATGAGAGTTGTTAAAAAAGAAACACTTAAATTAATTGCTGATTGGATCAGTAGGTCGAGTGATTATCAAATGGTAAATTTTATTGCACTTCTTTAATAATTGAATAATTTTAGTCATATATTTTCTAAATTGGTTTTTTTGTATTCTAGGTCTTAGATAATTTCATACCACCACTGCTAGATGCTGTATTAATAGATTATCAGAAGACGAATATTCCTTGTGCTAGGGAGCCCGAAGTGCTCAGTGCAATGGCAACAATTGTTGATACACTTGAAGGTCGTATCACTAGTGAGGTGCCTAAAATTTTCGATGCTGTTTTTAAATGCACTTTAGATATGATCAACAAAGACTTTGAAGAGTTCCCAGAACACAGGACAAATTTCTTCCTATTATTGCAGGTAATATATTTGAAACTATATTCCCTTTTTTTTATTATAAAGTATAATATCTAAAATTCATAAATTTACAGGCAGTAAATGCACACTGTTTCCCTGCATGCCTTTCAATACAACCAGTACAATTCAAATTGGTTCTTGACTCCGTAATCTGGGCATTTAAACACACAATGAGGAATGTGGCAGATACAGGTTTACAAATCCTTTATCAATTGTTTAGAAATATGGAGAAGCATGAAGAAGCTGCTCAAAGCTTCTATCAAACATACTTTACAGACATTCTGCAACACATATTTAGCGTAGTTACAGACACATCTCATACAGCTGGTAAGATACTTTCTTAAAAAACATTACTCTTATTTTTATAATTATAAATTAAAAATAAATCAATGCTTTTAATTTTTAAATAGGTTTGACGATGCATGCAACAATTTTGGCATATATGTTTACGCTTGTTGAATTGGGAAGAATTAAAGTTCCATTAGGACCTATGCCAGACAATGTTTTATATGTCCAAGAATTTGTCGCGAGGTTACTAAAGGCGGCGTTTCCACATTTGACGGACAATCAAATTAAGATTACTGTCCAAGGACTCTTCAATCTTGATCAAGATATTCCAGCTTTTAAAGAACATTTAAGAGACTTCCTTGTTCAAATCAGAGTGAGTACCAAATTATGTAATCATTTAATTATTAATTTACAAAAAAAATTGTTCCATATTTTTTAACGAATTCATTCTTAGGAGTACACTGGTGAAGACGATTCTGATTTGTACTTGGAAGAAAGAGAAACTGCTTTAAGATTAGCCCAAGAAGAAAAGAGGCGACAGCAAATGGCTGTGCCTGGTATACTCAATCCTCATGAAATGCCAGAGGAAATGCAGGACTGAACGATCTGCCGACAAGCCCTTAACAATTTTTCTGCACATCAGAACAAATGACGCTCTGTTGTAGGTACTATCGTTTTTCTTTGCCTGCAAAACAATCCTACCGCCGCTATCGAGTACGCGAACCTTCGACACAGGACACACGTTTATAAAGACAAGAAACTGAAAAAAAAACGACGAGTGTAAAATATAACTATTTGCCCATTGTTATAGGGGTAAAACCAATAAACGCGATGACTGTTTGTTTATCTGTTATAGGATTTTAAAAATGGAGTTTTTGTTGTGGGTAAAAATGTGAAATGCCTGCTTGGCGATGCTATTTCGTGTGCGCTTGCGACTGAACTACGTTTCTTACCGAGGAATGATAGTTTACGAGAAACGCGTAACGTAATCGATGAATAAAATATAAATGAAATAAGAGTCTAATGTTATTCGGTGAGACTAAGAGAATGATGCGTTGTGTGTTGCGCGTGGAAGATATCGTTTGACTTATTTTTGGTCAATAAATATATCAAGTCCCTTTGACATACAAGGCAGCTGCAACATTGAACACCATGCTGATGAGAGTGAATGATACTCTCGATTACGCCGGAGTTCAATGTAACGAATGCGGCAGATAAATATACGCATTTTACTTCTTACTAATTGTTACAAAAACAGTCTGAAAATGTATCGAGTGACAATTGAATGTGTGAACGCGAGTGAAAACAACGGATATAAGCATTAAAAGCGGATAATGCATCAAATGGGATCGCCTTAGCAGGGTTTTCAATTATATATAAATGTGCTAGACGAATATGTGTGTTTTTATCCGAGTGAAGTTGTATTATAAATATTAACATTAAAGTTACTTATAACAACTGCTACTTTTCAATTGGCATCTTGTAAATTAAACGAAAATAAGCAAAGTGAATGATTGATACGTTATTGTTGGTGATTTTACAAATTACCTTACCTGTGTTCAGTGACACAATAAAATGCTGCTTAGAGGCCTTCAGCATTGAAACAAGTACAATTTTCAAAATGCATATTTAGTTTGGAGCACTTCATTTTTTCACTCATCGCTTACACAAGTCTTAAAAATGATAGCCTAATAGAATCATTTCTGAAGTAAATATTGCTTTAAAGTAAGTTGTGTGCAACTGTTTAAAAGTAATGTTTGAATTCATTTGTGTAAATTTTTGGGACCATTAAGTCACTCAGTCTGCGCGCTTTATTTAAAAAAAGTGTATAATACTTTATTCACTCAAGGAAGAGCATACGTAATTGTTTTTGCATTTTAACTTACAGTAAGTCAAATTAAAATTTTGAAAAATCAAAAGACAAAGTTTCTTATTTTTCTTGCTTAATTTTTTATTGATTAAAAAAACTAATATGTTTACTTTATAACGATTAGTTCAACAAGTATTTAAAAGATCTAGATGATATACAACAAAAATATTTTATTTTGTATGGATTGACTGTTGAATTGGTTTGTACAAAACTTATTAAAGTCTATAAGTCCAGTAAGGAAGCTGGTTTTTCAAAATTTTATTGTGTCTGTACCTTAGTCACTTTATTTTCTAATTCAAATGTGCATCGCTGGCGTACGCGTTTGAGGAAATTACCTTTAAAGGAAAAATGAAAGCTACTACAAAAGTGACAAAAAATAAGATAAACGAAGCAACTGAAATCCAAATGAATTTTGGAGGAAGAGCGAGAGAGAGAGCGAGAGAGGGAGAGCATGAGAGCCGTACGAAGTTTCGAATGATCATTAACGAGTGGGTTTGAAGTGTTTAGGTAGGCAGGAATCTAGAAATATTTTCTACAAAATAAGCATGTGAATCCTTTTTATAAAGTCATAGAAAATAATAACGTGAAGTAAGTACCCTTAATGGATGACGCGTCATCGTAGAACTCTTTCCGAATCGTGCGAGTTTTATCAAAAGAAAGAGCCAAAAGATAAATGAATAATTAAAAAATGAAACTGGTGAAAGCACTGAGAGAATCAACGAATATAGCCGTGTATAATTCGTTAATAAAGATTAAATGCTAACGCGATGATAAACTGAGAATTGCAGAGGTAAAGAAGAGGATGAGATGAATACGAACGAGCGCGAGAGCTGTGAGAGTGATTATTCCGTGAGAGCGAGTGAAAGAGAGAGAAGTATATAAAGTTAACAGGAAGATGATATTGTAAATGCGATTCACTTGTACGAGACGTTAAACGTAAAAGAATTGCAAAACTGCATAGGGTAATTGTATAAAAAAGAAAAAATGTTTTTTGGCTAAATAAATGTGATATGATAAATTTGTAAGCAAGCTGTCCAATGTATAAGTAAAAAAAGAGTCAAGTGCGAATGAGACGACATTTATACTGTATCAAAAGTCACTATAGGACAAGATTATTATACTTCTTTTACATTTTTTTTGAAAAAGATTAATGAAACAGAAGCAGAGTCTACATACTTCCAATTAACGATTTATAGTGACGATTGACGATGGTACGCGTGCATTAACAATCTTTTAGAGATCGATCATTCAAAAAGGGTATTTACTGCCGATATTATATCTTACGTGGTGAGTGGGACTTGACTATTAGTCTACGCATGCCTCTAAGACATAAGTGTAAGGCAAGAAAAGATTAAAAAAAAAAGACGTAACGAATATATGAGAAAAATAATAATAATATTAATAAATAACGAGAAAGATGCAAACGACACATGGATTTGTGAATGAGAGAGTACGAGCGTGAAATTTGTACGATCTGCGAGGCAATGCGCGCACTGGGCTACTGGGTACACAACGGCCGGAGTCTTTGGAGCCATTACGATGCCTGTACCATGCGTCCCAGGGACACTCCGGCTCGGGACGACCCGTCGTCGTCGGAGCAAGCGAGAAAGAGAGAGAGAGACCTTTGAAAATATCGATTGTGCGTCACCTTTTTTGATATGAAGCTGTATTTATTTGCAAATCAATACAACTATTATCGATACGTATTCGTTTTACCATTTTTTTAATAGCATCAATCGCATATATTCTTTACAAACTTTTGCGATCCCTCAAAAGTCCGCGCCATGTTCAAACGCGCAATATCTTCAACTCAAACACTCGAGGGCACGGGGATTCTGGTTTTCCCTATCTTCTTTTTTTTAACTACGCGATAAAATCCGAGCTTTGCCTGTTAGTCATTTTTTATATAGTATATATATTAGATTAGATTTTTCACATCCTTGTCTTTGATTCGATTACTACTTACGCTTTTAGCCTTCGCTTCATTTATCGCAATTTTTTTATGTTGTCCTTTCTTTTTCTCTTTTTTTATTCTTTGATACGCTCGAGCGATCGAAAGTGTGAAAAATATAGAAAGTTATGTGGTGTATTTCAGTTGTCGCTTCTCCCTCGAGAAATTCTCGAGAGCGAAAAAAATCCTAATTCCACGTCTGGATTTAAATCGATCTCCACTGAAGATCTTCAAAGAAGATGGCCGGAATTTCAAGCTGCAGATCCTCAAAAGAATAAACATGAAACGTTCGATATTGCAGACTGTTTTACAGAAAATAATTAAAAAAAAAAGAAAAAGAAGAATAAAATAAAAGTAGATATCACAGTTTCACCCAACAAGCTACAGTAATATCGATAATTAACGAAATCGAGGATGGTGTGATGGTACATAGTTGCGGTTTAGAGTACATAATTCACGTCTGTCTTGTCTGGGTGTGTGGATGTTTAAAATGGGAAAAAAGCGTTTTATCAGTTATAACGATAAAGTATGTAAAGAGTTTAATAATACGTACTAATAATAAAATATAAAATATCACTGCCTTTTTGTTGTTAAAATTAAAATATTCTTAATTTTTTATCAAGGTTACTGGAAGAGATATTTATTTATCAATAAAATCTATATTATTTTCTTTTCTTCTTCAGTTATACTAATTATTGGATTTGTTTTTACTAAAATGTATAATTTTTATAATTAAATACAACAAACATCATGCAGTGAGTTCAAATGAAAGATTTATAACAATTTATTTCTAAAAAAATTAGAATTTGCATAATTTCAGTTTTTATACATTTTCAGACAGGGATGTAAACTCATTTATACGCGTGCCGCGCAGGTAAATATATTGAGTATATTGCGCATAAGCACCCGGCCGGTGCCCGGCGCTCATAGCGCTATACTGTGGCCGATCCCTTAGATGTTTACATCAATATTGTATAGAACATTAGAACAGTCGTTGCTCCGCTTTTAAAATATACAGTTATAGAAAGAATCTTAATTTTATTATGAAAGTTTTTGTAATATAAAGTACAGTCGATTTTCCTCGTTTTGATAAAAGGTCAACTAATTAAAATTAATACTTTAGTTCTTCTCAAGATTATTGATCATACTTCAACATGTCAGCACAAATGAGTAGCAGCAAGACGGCTTTTTTGCATAAAATCTACACTAATGATCCAATTCTTTTCAAGAGTTACGTGAATAAAAGAGTAACAATCACAACTGAGGATTCCAAAGTTCATACTGGTATTGTTTACACAGTGGATCCAGTCTCAGAGAGGTTAGAATAACAATTAAAAATTACATTCGAAGTACACTACCCAATCTGCACAATCATTAATTTAAAATAACTTAAAAATTGTTCTTACTATGTTCATTAACTTTTATTTGTATTCAATTTGCCTAGTTTTGTTTTAATGGTGCCACAAGAGGGAGAAGATAAAATTCATTTGAAAATTATAATGAGGCCTGCGATTAAAACCATAGATTGCTCTTCCGAAGATGAAGTTTTGCTTCCAGAATTATTTGCTCCTCCACCAGTTAATTATTCCGACGATGAAATTTTGAGAAGGAAAGCTTTGGTTAAAAAATTATTATTAGATAGTCACTTTCCTGTTAGAGAAGATAAAGGTGTACTACATATTAAAGATACTGTTCAAATTCAACCACCTTATAGACCAGAAAACTGTATTTGTTTAAACAGTATCATTTTGAATAGAATACAAACATTATTAAGACAATTCTCAGATTAAAGATTTAGTGAAAAGGATGCAATGCGAGTTAAAAAAAATACAATTGTTTTGTTTAATATTAATATATTTTACGCAAGAATTCTGACCTAATACTTGTTACAAAAATAAACTGGTCATGTCAGGAATGTATGCATGTGCCGTATGAAATCACATGTGGTGATTAAAGGATATGTTTGCACTGTTGATGATATCAGCCAAGGCTTTGGTCAAGGCTTTTTGTATATGAAAAATGTTCCTTTTGATACTTGATTGTTGCAAAAAGATTTGTGTACAATTTTGTGCGTGCTTTGTAGTATGATTATGCGAAATATAAATAACTATAGTACATAAACTGATTACATTATTTTTTATAAATAAATTGATGGAGTTCCAAGATTGAACACACAACGGAAAACTATAACAAAAACATGAAATAACATTATCAATGCAGAGATTTATAAAATTAGTGCTTTATGGCATTCTAAGATATAAATGCTGGTTCTAAAATACTTGGTATTAATTATCTATCTCTTTTGTTTATGCTAAATTTTATATTGTTTCTTTTTAAATAGCGAGACTTATTTAAAATATAGTTCTCATTTTTCTTCAAATAGCTATGAAAGGACTTGTTAAAACTACATGTTTACAATTTTTAAAATGACAAAATTTTTACATTTTATAGAGATGCACTTGCCATTTAACGATGTAGTATAACAATTTTATAATGAGGCTGTAGATTCACTGAAATATATATCTGTATATACATAATTTTTAAAAGTTATATAAATATATATACAACTTTAAATAATCAAACATTTAATTTACTGTGAAAAATAGATTTTTTAAAGTTTTATCTTATTATGAGCAGAGACAGTGTACTCTATAATACAAATAGAAGTATTAAACATGAAATTTGCGCAATAAACGTTCTTATGGTTTGATGATTTAAAAATATAGCATATTTTGTAAAGAAATATTTATAAAAGATCGTAAATCATTAAACCATAATTAGAGACATTCTAATTAAAAGCTAATGCTATATCATATTTTCTGCACATAAAAAGTATGCAATATTGTAAGGCAGCGTCAATTATAATATACATTTCAATGACTAATATTTCCTTTTCTCTGATTCAACATTTACAGAGACCAGCTAATCCTGTTTAGGATATAGAGATTTAAATGCATTCAAATCTCATGCTTGACCAGAAAATATTGAACTGAGGAACACCTTCCTTGATGAAGTGTCCTACAGATTGAGCAGCTAACATATTTTAAGTTGTATTTTTATTTCTTCGATGTACGCTTGATTTATTTGGAATAATTCTTCTTGAGTTCCTCTTTATCTTGAATTATTCTTTTTTTACAATCCTTGTTTACATCATCAGAAATCTTGCACAAAGCTTTATTGAAATGGTGTGTCAATCCAGCATTCGGCTCCAAGCGCAATGCGGAAAATTTTTAGAAATTAATTCGAGGCGGTTTTCCAGCGCTATTGTCCTTAGCGTCAAGTTCAATCTGCCAGTAACGGCTTCTTATACTACGAGGTAGGTCATTCTGTTTCACTATCTGAATAATACTCTATTGGATTAGGATCACGCGGTTTTCTGGAATATTTTAGTCCAAGGGTGTTGGCGATATCTTCAATGTTATCCAATACCTGTAAAGGTATATAAGAGTAGATAATATTCAATAATAAAAAAAAAACTGCATTTTTTAATATCTACTAACGTAATCAAGTTGTTCCTTAGTATGGGCTGCTGATAAACAAAATCTTATTCTTCCTTCCATTAATGGTGTTGCAGGAAAACCAACACCTACTGTTGCTATATTTCGTGTAGTTAAAGTACGAACTACAGTACTGAAATTAAATTTTAATAATGTAGTTATAAATAGTTTAGCTAAAATACATTTTGAAATTGAAAAATTTTTTTTTTGATGATATTTACCCAATTTTAGAATAAAGGTACACTAGCATAGGTATTACAGGGGAATCTTCATTTCCATAAATAATTACTCCAATCTGATTTAATCTGCGTCTAAAATATCTAGTATTTTTTGCCAACTGTTTTATTCGTTTCTTACCTTCATCGGTTTCATCTTCACCAGCTATAATTTTCATTGAAGTAATAATTTGTTGTGCAATGGGAGGTGACATTGCTACTGCATAAGTATGACCATGACTGTAAATTCTTAGATGATTGATCAATGCCTATACGAAAAATTATATATTTATTTCATTAGAAAAATTCAATATTTTTACAAAATACAATGAAAAAAAAGTTTAATCACCTTTGTCCCAGCAATATAACCACCTGCTGAACCAAAAGTTTTAGTAAATGTTCCCATTAAAATATCCACTTCACGTGGGTCCACCCCATAATAATCACAAACACCTCGGCCTCTTTTGCCAATTGCTCCCGTGCTGTGCGCTTCGTCTAAGTAAAGATAGGCCTGCAAACAAAAATATTTAAAATATATAAAAGGCATTCTTTTGTTAATTTATTAATTTTTGATAATTAATATTATACCTTATACTTTTTTTTTAGCTTTAATATTTCTGGAAGATGAACAATAGATCCTTCCATTGAATAAATACCCTCAACTACTATCACAATTTTTTTCCATGGCTCGCCAGTTTGCGGCTGACCTGATAAAATAGCTTTCTTCAAGCATTCTTCCAAATGTTTAACATCTGCAATTTATTTTTAAAATTAGGTCGTCTTAATTCATAGTGTTTTAAAATAATAAAAAGTAATACTGACTATTGTGTTTGAATACTTTAGTTGTAGCACCTGATAATCGTAATCCTAAAATAAGAGATGCATGATTTTTCTCATCACTCAAAACAAGGCATCCTTTGGATAACAATGACGGTAAATTTAAGGTATTCGTTGCAAAGCCCATTCCAAAAACGATCGCGTCGTCTACTCCTAAAAATCTAGCTGTCAACTTTTCCAATTCATCATGAATAGGCATACTTCCTGTAAATATTGCAATAATAAAAACAAGTGAACTTCCATACTGTATTTTTAAAAATGACTTTTAAAAATATTGTAAGTTACATGAGACCTTTTACCTAATTCTAATCTAGAGCTGCCACTTGCACAGCCAAATTTTTTTAATGTTTTAATGCTATCTTCTGTACACGGTCCTGATGATTCAGCAAACCCCATGTAATTATAAGAACCAAGATTTATGCACTTTGTTTGGGTGCCTGTAAATCTGTTAATAAAATAAAAATATTAGATTCTTTTACCAAAAGTTTAACAAAACAAAAGTTGTGAAATAAAAATTATAAAAATTAATTGTATAATACCTACTCAAATGTCCATCCATAATCGTGAGTTACACGATCTTTAAGCGTAACAGTTGCTCCAGGTACTGAACAAATTGGACGATTCCAACAATCTCTAACTCTTCTATAGACATATCGCAGATAGAATTGTTCAAAGTTTTCATAAAGAGGAGCATACCCCTAAAAAATGAATTGAAAAAAATGATTAAGTGTGATTAAAACTTTCATAAAAACATTTTAATAAAAATAAAAACTAATACCTTTCTTTTTCTCTCTTTGGCTACATTGGGAGTGAAAAGTAGTTGATTTATGAATCCCAAGAACATAAGAATATAGAAGCCAAAATGAGTTAAAGCAGCAGTGATGAATGGCACTTTTTCAAATGATTCTTTGTATACTGATGATTTAGGTGGATGATTTCTGCTTTTTTTCTTTTCATTTTTGCTCTCGTGAAAATACTGAAACAGGAATGTGAAATATAAATTGATTTATATCGAATTACAATGTCTATTGTATTAAAGGGACCCTGCAAGTGTTATTCTAAGATTCAGTTGCATAATGCTGTTTGATTGCTGGCAAACATTTGCGGTACTGCACAAAACATTGAATTTACATACATTAGTTTCAGAATACATTCTGATATATTATACATTCTGTTTGTACAAATTATTATTCGTTATTCTAAAGTGTAAAAAAAATAACTTTTAAATTACTTTAAGAATTGTGCTGATCTTTCTGTGTTTTCTTAACTTTAAGTCTGTGTTTAAGTGACAATTATTAAAGAAAATAGCAACTGAAAGAAAAACTTTCTCATCCCATTCGTCTAGAGATTCAATAAGCCTTTAAGACCCGCGCCTCGGCTAAGTGGGAGAATCGTCGGAGCACACGAGTCCGTCAATTTCCTCTCGTTTGTGATCAATCAGTGCTGCGATCCGAACGTTCAACGCTCCGCACCGAATCTATGTAGCTCCGCGCCCAATTCCGCGGTGACCTTCGAACGCTCGACAGTCGCGCGCGCCCAAAATCTCGACTCGCGCCTTCCAAACGAGGTCACCATCGTCTGTCCGCTGCCTGATCTTCGCGTAAAAACTTTACGGCATTCAGCGCGACCTGAAATGCCCACAGCGCGCGGGATGATGGCTAAAGCAACGGCGGTTATCCGGATAGTGGGGGCAGAAGCCGCTTTCAAAACACTCACGCGGCAAAGTTTACGATCGTCTCGCCGTCGAACAAAATCGAAAAGTTGCACGGACGGACACGCCTTAGCCTATAAATACGTGCGTGCAGTTCCGAGCCAGCCTATATCGCCGCATCGAGACAGAGAATAGCTATCCGATCCCGCGGATCTATAATCCGATCTTGCGGCGAGCGACACGGTTACTCACGAAGGCGCGAAAAGAGTTACGCTTCCGCGTATACACACGCGCGAGGAGCGCGAGGGGGAAAAAAGGAACGGAGCATCGATCGATCGAGCGAACGTGCCGCGCGGAGCCTCGGCGGGGAAATGCGGCATGTCGCGGCACGGCGTCTCCGGGGGGCGGGGGCGGCCCGGTTAACTCACCCGCGTGTGTCCGTTGAGCAGCGGCGCCCTGGCGTAGCCGTTGAGGCGGCCCGCCGCGGCCACGCCGTTGGGCTGGACTTTCGGCCTGGCCTCCTCGGTGACGGTCGTGCCGCCGCAGCTCGTCGTCGCGCTCGTCATCCTCTTTCGTTTACACCCTGCACCCTCCTTGTGCGGCGGCGGCTCGTGCACTGCTCTCCTTCCACTCGGGTCCCCGGGGTTGCGGTGTGAAGAGCACGCGCGCGCGCGCACACTCAACTGTTATCGCCGCGGCGCGATTACGCGTCACTGGCCGAATGCTGCTGCCTGCTCTGCCGCTGTGCGCCCGCCGCCGCCGTCGCGACGGGGAAAAGGGGGGGGGGAGTCGGATGATCGCGCGATCCCCGTGCGGAACTCTGCGCGAGCGCAGGCCGGTTTTCTCTTTCTTGCTCCCTCTCTCCCTTTGCTCTACTCTTTCTCCCGTGTTCTCACTCTCTCCGTCGCTCCTCTCCTCGCTTAGTGACGATACGACGAGCTGGTACCGTATAGGAGGTGAAATCCCTTCTATAGGTATAAGTTGGCGGCGGCGACTCCCTCCTCCGATGCGGGAAAACTCAGGACACGCTGCACCTGCAACCAAGACGCAAGGGGAGAATTTTACAGAGGGTTGCCGTGGCATGCTTTTGCGCTATTGTTGTAACCGTGCTTTCCTTGCGGATTTCGTGTTGAGCAGTACTGTGCGTGCCTTTTTCTTTATCACTTCGCTCCGGTTTGTCAAATTACCGGCTATTGTTGTTTCTTTTACGATCCTTAACTTTTGCTCTTTTTTCAAATAAACGGGTAAATTCATGAACCAAGTTTATTGTCTTGAGTTTCAAACAAGGCAATGGAATAAAAACTTTCAAATTAAGTTTTCGAAACTTGCGCTCTTAATATTCAGAATGAACTATTCAATAGGCAATAAAAAAAAAGTTTTCGCCAATGCATATCATGTGTTTGCGACGCTTTTAGAAGTAAACAATTGAAAGCAGTCACTTTTTTTAAAACAAAATCCATGCATATTCTGTTCCGAATACGAACTACAGTCCACAATAGGCGTGTCTCACATAAATTATCGATTAACTTGGGGTTTTCATATGAAATATACTAAGCATCGACTTTTTTTAAAAGGCTTGCACTCGTCAGTTATTAAAAGTAAATGTTTTATAATACTAACCCTCTAAGAAAGTCAAATTTTAATAAATAGTCACCAGAGGTCAAGCTAAAATTGCACTTGCTCCAACTTATATGCCCCATTTAAAATAAGTCGGATTTAGTAGCAATAAAGTAGTTTAGTGTTTTATCATTGTACTCTAAAGAGTCATTATTGTAAACGCAATAAAACATTTCATATGTGTATACACATATAGACTTATCTGATAAGCTTTTTTATAAGAGACATTCATGAATCATTTTCAATAGATAAACCAAATCAACTATCATAATGTACCTGACCGTAAATACAGAATAGTCAATAGCCATTAGACGCAATAAGACCACCCATTCAATTATAAATAAGGACTTTCATTTTTAATATATTTTAAAGGTGAAATTCAGCTTAAGTTATAGTTAATTAATTTTTTAGTTAATAAAAGTCCAGAGTTTTCTTTCAATATCTTTAAAACACGTACCTCTAAAAATGTACATATATTGTGTTGCACTGTTTATTCATAACTTAACGTTTTATGAACTTAACAAGTGTTTTAAAAACTTGTTATATAATATGTATTTAACTAAGTTGAGTACCACTGCTTCGAGAAAACTACCTTAACTCGCTAATAGTTATTCAGTGAATAATCAATTTGCAATATCTCTTCGAATCGAGCGCATAAATTAACCATCGACGATCGCTTAGCAACGTAACGCGTACTTCCCTTAAATAACGGGAAAACCAGAACAAACTACAAGAATGAGATAAGAAATAAATACAGAAAATATGCAAATGGAAATAACGCACCCAGTATTTCGAATTATAATTGCGGCTCAGCATTCTTCACGGTGCACGTGCACCGATGCACAGCTGCAGTTGCCCTTGCACTGGATGGCGGGTGCAAGCGAACTGACATATTGAAACAGCAATACTTGTCGCGCCGAAGAAAGCGGTAAAGTAGTCGATCCCCGTTACCAACAGATTAAATAAAAGTAAACTTATTTATACGTAATATAAGTTTTACTTAGTGGCTTACTTTGTAAACAATTTTTACTTTGATGCGCGTTTAAAGTACCGTTTGAAATATAAATATACGAGCTGCTTGGTGTGAATGATTCGCGCATCCTTTTCTTTCTAATTATTATCAGGGAGAATTCTTGGGTTGGAATTTGGAATGAGTCATACTACTGCGAACAATATATTATAATCTTGATATAACAATAAACCAAAATTAAATATATATTCATTGAGGCACTTTAATTCAATATTAACTTAAGTTTTTTCTCCGATCGATTATGTAAAAATTATTTAATGTGCCGTTGTTCACTCCTAGCAATTAATTCCTTAATTAAACTTCATTTCAAACACCTATAATAAAAATCGCGCAAAAACCGAGCTCGCGCACATGTTTGCGTAACTGTAATTGAGAACGCAAGTCCATATTTGATTATACTACCTACATAGTATTCCGTCCACCAAATTTCGCAAGTCGATGTTGACCGAAAACGATGCGGGAAAAAAAAACTGTCGGTCAAACGAATTTTCGTGCTCGACCACCACACGGTCACGCGTATCGCATAACTATTGTATTTTACTTACTTTTTATTGTATTGTATTTTTACTTGAATGATAATTATTTATTCTCCGAGTATTTCAAACTATACTACGAGAAAATCAAGCGCTCCGCGTTTTGTACGTAATTTGCGTAAATTTTTATTACGTAAAACACCCGAAATCAGATACTTTGCGTGCGCCGTGGTCGCGACGACAGACTGACGGAGTGAGCGGCAAGTGAACGAGTGGACATCAGAATTTGCACTGGCAATGAGTGTCGGCGCATATAAGTATTTGCCGGCCGGCCGGCGCGCACGACACACGCGGCATCAGCTGATCGGTAGTTGAACCGGTTTTCTGATGTGATAATCTATCGATCCAGTATCCTACGCGACGTTTCAGAACATTTGGCGATCGCGTGGCAGAGCACGAGCGACTGGTTCCTCATCGATTCTTTCGTGGGATTGAGCGCTGATTTGGTCGTATGATAAGGAAAAATCGTGACTTCTTGTTTTCAGTGCCTCGTATCCCGACGATTGCTTTGCAACGAAGCAAATTTTTCGTTTACTTAGGTGATTTACCTGTTAATGAAAAGATACTTAACTTAATTTTACCGCAATTTCGGGCTCATCATGTGCATATTATTACACAACTAAATAATTATCCTAAGCTTTTGTATAAATAATTGTTGAAGTACTATTTTTCAAAACTATTTATTATTGATCCGTTTACCTACTTTCTCCGAATGAAAAAGAGTTTTCTCCTTTAGGGTGCGCGCTTTAACGGAAATAGTTCAAGACCTTGTTGCAATATTCAATATGATTGCTCCACTTTGAAAAATTTAACAAAAGAGTTCAAGGTTTAAATTAATGGTTTATTAATTAATAATTAACAATTTTCTACTGAGGAGAACGTAAGAAAATTTGTATTACATGGTATCTAAGTTATATTCTAAAGCTATACTGTTATTGATAAATATTATCATCGTTGCCTACTGCGTGGCATCCGCTGATAGCTGATTACTCAGACGCTTTACTTAAATAAATTTTAAACTTTAAATAGAAGCATATTATATATCTTACTCAAAATAAAAGTTTTATATAAACTATTTCGGATTACTTAGAAACCTGTTAGTGCGGCTGTAATTACAGCGACTAAATGCTTGTTTTTTAACTAAAGTAATAAACCGGAGCAATTTATAAATTTGTATTTACCGTTCCTCGAAAGGCAAAAAATATAAAGAGGAAACCCCAGCCTCGTAAAATCACATTCCTACTGCTTGCTGTACGGTACTCTGAATCTCTCGTTCTCAGGCATCCCGCGGAAGCCCACCGTAAAAGGCATGCTCGGTCAAAGTCAAGCTCAAGCGCAGCGCAGTTTTTAACCGCCAGTGCACGCCGTCTGGCAAGCGGAGACCGCCCGCCCCTTGTGCACTTTCACCCGTCGGAGCATGCGTACCACCCCTGCGGCTTTCCCCGCTGGCGTCGCTGTTTGCGCGCGCGCCTTTAGCACCTTTTCGGTTCCCCTCTTTTTCTCCGCGGACGCATCCCGCGGAGTGTCAGATTCGCGGAGACCGGAGGGAGAAGCAGACTTATACGCCAGACGCCCGCACACACGTACACACTCGGTCTCGCACCCACACAGAGACGCGCGGATCGGCGGCGCGACAGACATCAGCTCCCTCCCTCCCGCCGAGACCCCGCGCTGTATACACGCACCGCTCAGTATAGGCTCTAGCCAGTGCAGCAGCATACGCCGTCCCTCGTGCGCGCGTCCGCATATCCCGTCGTCCTCACCCGCTGACAGGCAGGACACAGCCGCCCGCGGGGTCGTGCGCCCCGATCCGAGCCCGCGTGCGCACACAGTCACGCCTCCGCAGTGTCCGCGTATACAAAGCCACACACACATAGACATCAGTGAGCGCAGCATCCCATGCAGCAGCCGACGGCGTCCAGAGCGTCCGGTCCGCCAGGAGAGTAAGCAGCGAGTCTTCCGAATATATAATAGGCGCGCGGCCGGAGTCGGCGTGCGCGTGAATCATCCCGAGGAGTAGGGGAGATCGCCTTTTTCTCCGGAGCCTCTCACCGAGTGCTCGCAGTGCGCGTCGAGCGGGCCAACTTCGTGGGCATCCTTCGCGCCCCGTTCTTCCACGAATTTTAAAGCAGCCAAACTACCGTGTCTTCGAGTAAGCTCAATTGTCGAAAAGGTCTGATTTTATCGTGAAACGCTGACATATCGCCAAAGTATTTTTCTCTTTTCGAAGTGTATACAAGTTCGCCTTCCGTTCGCCAACGAAGATAAGAGTACATAAGGAGATAGGGGTAACGTACGGCGGAGAGGAGTGTGCCAAAGGAGTAAGGGTGAGTTCGCGGGAGTGCGTTTAAAGTTCGAGTCAGCGGGCGCACCTGTCAGGCGCGGCGGACACCAAAACAAAGGAGCGATGTCGGAACTGCTGGACCAGCCGCATCAGCCGCAGCAGCCGCCGGCGCTGAAGCGCGAGCACGACTCTACGGACGACTTCGAGCACCTCGAGCACGAGCTGCGCAGCAACGGGCAGCCGACGTTGCAGCAGCAGCCCCTGCTGGACCTGTCGGCGCCGCTGCCGGAGCCGCACGACCTCGCGGCCGGCCTCGGCGACGCCGTCAACCTCCTGGACACGAGCCTGCCGGCGCAGGCGGGCGCCGTCGAGTGCGACCTGAAGCCGGTGCCGGCGACTCCGCCACCTTCCGCGGATTTCGAGAAGTTCGAGGGGGGCGCGCGCCACCAAGCCGAGGGGGACTCCTTCGGCAGTGGGCTGCAGCGCAGGGACGAGCTCGAGGCCCGCATACGCGAGCAGCTCCAGGACGCCAAGGCTGCGACTATGGCCTTCGTCGAGGGTGAACGCTCGCCACCCGGCTTCGCCCGGGAGTTTGAGGTTAGGTCCGAGCTCGACCTCGAGCCCAAGCAGCGCAGCAGCGCACTGGACGAGGCCAGAGACTTCGCCAACGACAGCGACGACGAGGAGCAGACCGAGCCCGAGCGCAGCGAGCCCAGCGAGATCGCCGCGCCGCACCTTCAACAGCAGCAGCAGCAACAGCGGGTCGATTCGAAGCAGGACAACAATCTGCTCCATGACGACGAGGATGACGACCCCTTCGCCCACGACGACGCGCCCGTTCGTAAGGAGCCTGATTTCGATTTCGGTCGGGATGACGTGCTCGAGGATATTAAGTCATCGACACTTCCAGAGCCCGAGAAGTCGCCCGAGCTGGATTTCGTTAAGGACGAGATAATTGTACACGAGGCCACTAAGGAGAAGCCCAAGGAGGAGCTCTGGAATGTCCTGGATAAGAGTGACCAGGACAGATTCCAGGAGAGGGACATGCTACACGACGAGCCACCTACCAAACCCTTGCCACCTCTGCCCAAAGGAGCCGAGCAGGACGTTTTTGAAGATTTTGATAAGGGGTATCAGAACAAGTATGAAATGTCCAATGATTTCCTTATGGCAGAATCTAAATCCAAGGGTCAACAGAGTGGAGGGGAGACAGGGGACTCCGAATTTGAGTCTGAACCCGAGCCGTCCCCAGCCAAGACTGCACCCAAGCCTGCACCTGTCAGACAGGAGCTGGGTGATGCTGCAGAAAGAAAGTTCTACTGTCAGAAGCCAGAGAAGAATAGGTACATCGATGAGATAGCTCCCAAGGAGATCTTCAAACACTTTGGCTTAGGTGAGTTAGCGAACATTTTGCTTTGTACTCTGTATTGATGCACGATGTGTTATTGTGTTGGTATATTCTTAGAGCCTGAGTCAGAGGCAGTTGCTTTTATAAATAGGTGACTTTTTATGATGCAATGACACACAGTGTTTATATGTTCTACATTGTTTAACACAATAATTGTACCCAGATATCGAGTTATGTTAATTCTCTTTGAATTATTTGTAAAACGAAGGTAATATTGCCAAATAAGTAGTATAAAATATTTATAAAATATACAGTAGACAGGAAAAGAAGGTAAATTATTTTATTTTTGTAGGAAGGAAAAGGAAAATTCATGAGTGTGCAAAGTTAAAAAGAACATATTTACATTCAGTGCTAAGATCAATCCAGCTTATTGCACTTTAATTTAATCTACCACTCAAGCTTCCATCCATTTATTCAAGGATTCGAAAAGGAAATATTCCAATCACAAGGAAATGACACCCCCCGATCTCCCCTAATCGTTTATCCACCGAAGCCCAACGAGGGATGAAAAAAGAAAATGAAGTCTAAATCCTCGCAAAGAGGCAGCTCTTTGAAGCCCGCTGAAACGAGCCGGCAGAAGACAATCGGCGACGACAATCAAGCCCCTTAACGAGCCGCTCCGCGGAGCAACAAAGGCCATTTCCATTTCCATCCGGGCGTCAAAATCTCTCCGTCTCCGTCTGCGTCTCGTCCGTCGACGCTGCGGCGAGCCTAAACGACAAAAGCGGGTGGGCCGCCCCCGCGCGGCTCGAAAATAAACGCGCGCCGCAAGTCCGTTGCACCCGCTCGGGTGCGCTTGCGGCCGATACCGCGCCAATAACTTTTGACCTCTTAAGGCCCTCGAGCCTGACGGGACACACTTCGCTGCCGCCGTCGCCGCGTGCCGCCTGCAACGCGTGTATATACGCGAGGCCGCGAGCTCTCCGCCGTATCCTTTTTTCCGGCAGGCCTCACTTTGGAGGTGAGACCGGGAGGCTATTGGCCTCGTTCGCTCTCTTCTGCCTCTCCGACTCACTCTGGTTTTTTTGTGCCGGGATAGTAACGATCGAGTACCGTTTATCTCGGTGAACGTAGCTTTGTTACCGCTGGCCAGGCTCTTTGTTACGTTCGCTTCCAAGACTCGGTTCAATACACCTCGGGCACATCGGGTATTTTATTGTATTTTATGGAATGCAATAATAATCAATTAGAAATAGATTGTATATTTTTTGAAATGATAAAATTTTATTATTAATTTCGCAATTTTACAGTGCTATAAATGACGCGTTATCCTATTGCTATCGAGAAAATTAATCTACTGACGAATGCTTCAGATTACGAAATATTTTTTAAATGAATCAAGTAAATGTTGGATAACTTTTAACATTAATCTTTAATTTAAATTTAAATTTAATCATTCGATTTAATCAGGCGTTTATCACCAATTAACTTAGAAATAACTTCGCCCGTGTTAAATTTAATAAACATAATTGTGAAATGAAAGACACTGAAAATTTTACACACGAGTTTACATTATGAGGCAAGCGTATAAAATATTGATTAAAGTAACGGCGGAAGCATATTTTAATTATGAAATTAAATTTCATATCTTGCATTATTTAAATCAGTAAATTCGTGGAATGCAGGCGTCACTTGGTAAAGACGCTTTCGGTCGCGTACGAATTATCGATGATTCATCGGTAGGAAGTAAATGTATAGAGTAGAATGTACAGGTGCGCTTTAGAAAACTAGTCTCGTACAATGTACCGCCCCTCCTTGATATCATCATGTTTCGTTTGTCGAATATTTTTCAATTCATTATTAAAAAGTTTTATCAATTTTTTTTATCAGTATACATTAAATATGCACATTTTTAACATTTTTTAAAATTTTAAAAAATATATTTAACAGCCTAATTAAATAAAAAAATGATGGTATTTTTAAAATAATATCAGACTTGTATTAGCATTTTTACTAATATACACGTAAATGTATCTTATCTTATGTTTGATTAAAGAGAAGTTAATATCTCTATTCTCTAAACATTTGCAATGCTAATGTTCGCGATATATTAATTGCATAAACCAGATTTACGATTGACACGTGTATCATCATTCATTACTTTATAAAACTCATTCATAAATTTAGCAGTTCATAGCATTCCGCATCAGTGTGAATGCACGTGGTTTTTTATTCGGGGCGTGAACTATTTCACCTCAAGCTGAATCTTTTACTTTCTCTTGAGCTTGTTTTATAATATTTATTTATAATTAAGTAATGCTTATACCGCGTCTCAAATATCGATTAATGTACGAACACGTCGCGCTTGCTAATGTAGGTCACATTTTCAGATTTTCAAAATAGCTCTTAAACGATAAAGGCAAGCTTTCTGATGCTTCAAGTAATACCGCGATTGTAGTCCATCCCGAAACATCGCCTGGCTTTGATTTACCCCGTCCGAGTTAATAAATCATCGAATTGATTGAAGGACTATCGCCGATCAGTCCGCACTTGAGAAGATTGATTGAAAACCTGCGCGCGGTTACTGGGCTCGACCGGAAAGGGCACCCTTCGCTTCGCCGACACGACTCGCGGAATTCCGTCAATTTGCGCCATTTTCACGCGCGAATTGTTGCACATGCAAGCTCTGTACCACTTTCGCGTCGCACTATAAATAACGAAGTATTTTTTCCCTTTATTTAACGCGCAACGACTATACTTTGTCTCTCTTGGCTTCGCGTTCCTCCAATAGCCAGACTCGCCGTTACACTGGAAGGAACTTTTGTCCGGGACTAATTTAAAACTTTCCTTCGGAAACGAGATTAACCGGGGAGTTTTATCTTTGTGAGTTTTATTGGGATGCACGAGCACCGAATTCCCGAGTCTTTTGCGGCAACTCAAAGCCTGCGCGCGAACGTGCTGAGATCATGAGCCGAGAGCTTTTCGAGCTAGGATGCGAGACGACGAAATTTGATTTTTTTGGCTGAAGTGAAACGGAGACGCAGAGGCTGCGAATGTTTAGGCGGCGGTACGTCGTTCGGTAAAAATAGAAAGTAATTTTTTTTCCGCGAGAGGTTTCTCGCAGCGCGTTATCCAAGATCTATTAATAGAAATTGATTCAATCGGGTAACAAAATGCTGGAATGAATCGGAGAATCTTGAATTAGTATTTTAACAAATTTCCGCGAAGAATAAAATGTGAGTCCGCGACGATCTTAATTTTAAATTATCTCCAGTTTTGTTTTATATAGCATAGCAATTATATGAAAAGGGGCGAAAAGAAGCGCGTCATGAAATTAAAAAAAGAAACGTAGTCCTCAACGTTCTAATGGATTTTCATATATCACTGAAATGATCAGGGGAGTAGAGTTCCGTATTGCGGACCCTAATGTTTTAGCACACGCGTCCCCCTGTCCCTTTAAAGCGAGCTCCCCATCATATACGTGACAAAATGTACTTTTGTGAGAGACAAAATTAGCGAGTTGTAATTTACTTATATCGCTCGCAGGGTGAGCTGTATGATCTTGATGCTTCTTCGAAAGTCGGAGAATTAATGCACGAGCTCACCGCCTCGTCGGTGTGTGTTGCTCATTAAAAAATCACCCGCCGCATCGTTAATACAAATTAGAGTCCGCGAAGAAGTGGAAGAGCTGCTAATCAGCCTCGGATATTCGGAATCTCGAGTTAGGTGAACTCGGCCGTGGAGGCACTTCCGCCTGGTTACAATATCCCGACGATGAAAACGCGCCTAATGCCGGCTGATGGACGTTTCGCCCGGATTTACGCTGCAGTATACCGGGTTTTCGGATTGTCCGGGCTTGAATGCGAGGATAATTTACGGCGCTTTACATAAAAGTACATTCCTCCTGATTTAGCGCATTTGAAGTTTGTAGCTACATCCGGTCCAACTTCGTTCGCGATGCCTCATTTGCACGGACATTTTGATGAGCGCGCGTCATTATACAAAATTTCACAAATTTATAGTCGCAAAATGTGTCCTGAAATCGTAAACATCATCATGCAAATATGTAACGATGCGGTACGTAACCAGGCTAATTTTAAACACCCGCATGAGACGATTTTGCTTAACCACTACACGATCAAAGTAAAGTTCATTGCCGTATGAGTCAAACGAACAAGAATTCAGTTTTTTTTATAATTAATTTTATTTAAAAATAATTAAAACATTTTCATCCCGTAATTAAAAAAAAATAAAATTAAAGTTTGTACAATTTGAAAGTTTATTTACGATGTTAATGTGATTTTTTAAAAAGAACTGAAAAATGTTTTAGTAATCTTCACGTTTAACTAATGGAATACTTATCTTTCACGTAATTAGACTGTCTATTACTATAATACTACATAATTAACAGTTTACCGACATGAAATCTTTAACGAAAATGATACACTTAGCGAAGCCTTTTTCTTGTAATAATTTAAACAACAAAATTTTAAAAACTCTTAATAATAAAGCATTATTTTTCTTATAAATAAAATTAACAGTAAAATATTTTAGCAATAGCCGTACGAAAACTATAGTGAAAAATTAAAAAAACATGAAATAATCTCTCGCGCACTAGAAACTTGCAGCTCATAGTGTAATACAGTATCTGGGACATCAAAGTGTCCGAACACGAGGAACGTCGGGTCCCTTCGTACTCAAACATCACCGACACGCACCTACCGTGTATACACACATGGCAACGTATTAGCGCGTGCTGTCGTGCCATGATGCGGGGGAGGAGGTGAAACAAGGAGGGGAGGGGGGAGGGTGAATTTCCATTCTCCTCGCCGTCGTTGCCGCGTCGTATTATATCGATCCGCTGGGTGGGGTAGACACCTTTTAAGGCCCCCCTTTTCGCGTGTGTACACTTTGTGCCTCTTCTGTGGGACACAGCGACAAACCCTATGAATGTCGTAGGTGGTCGTCGGCGCCACCGCCGCCACGCGGTTTCTTCTACCCTTTCAGGGGAGTCGCGAGCGAGGCCGAGAGACTGCGGCGCCTCGATGCTCATAAATGTATAAATAAGGGGGCGCGCAGACACGATTTTCGACTTCGGGCTAGCTTCAAGTATTTAAGGAACTTGCCCACTATTGACTTTTTCTTCTGTTTTCTGGCGCGGATCAGACGCTTCATGAAATTTTCAGGCTTGCGTTTTGTAGGCTACTGAGCCGATCGTTTACGCTTCGCTTGTGTGCAGTCGATTGCACGATATTTTTTTGGTTTTTTAGGGAGTCGGAGCGATAAGAGGGAAAGAGAGAACGAGAGAGCGGAGTTTTCGAGGAATCAATAGCCGATTGCCGGGAGATATACGTCTGATGATAGGCTGCGACCGTGACAATTTTTCGGGGTTATCCAAAGGGTTGCGCAACATTGCGAATTCTCCAGTTTAACAGAACATCATTTCACTTGATACACGAGTCTCTCTAACTTTTTGTCACGAATTGCGACGTTACGTGTTCATTAGGCGCCTCTACATTTTATAATAGAAACGTCGTTGTAGTATCGCAGGTTTATATCAATCTTCCCACACAATTCTGCGTTATTTTACGCGACTTTATAAATGATAATTATAGATTAAAACATAAAACAGATACCAATAATATTTTTTACGACACCTTACGTAACGTGTAGAATAAAATGATATCCGCAACAATTCTTCGTCGCACTTTGCTTGCCGCGAAATATCATTTGAATAATGAAAACACCTTAAAAGTAATTTGCTGTAGATATATATAACCTAAAGTGTTTTATGAAGGGTTCTAAGAGGTCGTATAAATATGCGAAGCCTGTGCAGGTACATAAAGGAGCCGCGATACATACTCACTGTATGCGTTCGTAAATTCGATTTCCGTGGGGGGAGAAAATACACGGTATAGGTTACGAGCAGCTGTACAGAGCTTTTGACCCAGGCAACGCGTTTGCCGCGTCGTTAATTATAATTTTTCAATATTACGTCAATCCTTCGTAACAGCGAAAATTAAATTCGACTGCCTACATCAAAAGTAATTTCATTTTGCGAAATCCAGAAGGCCGTGAATAGTTATTTATAAAAAGCTTTTTCTATTTTTTACACTGTAACCGAAGCACAAAAAAATAAATTGCTCCGTCAATAATGAATTTTATACACTGCCGTCAAATGAGCTTTTGACTGAACCAACGCGTTTGCCGCGTCGTTAATTATGTTTTTTCAAATTTATGTCAAACTTACTTCCTTAGCAGTGAAATTTAATTTCGTCAGCCTGTACCAAAATCAAATTTAATTTTGCGAAATTCAAAGGATGTGAATGTTATTTATAAGAAGCTGCGTTCATTTTTTATAATGAAACCGAAGCTCGAAAAGATAAAGCGCCCTGTCAATAACGCGATTTATGTACTCCCGTGAAATGCAATATACTTCTTTATAGTCCAATTGAGATATCTTGATAGATATTAAAAAAATATCATTAATCATTGGAGAAAGAAAAGCATTGTGTAAGTGTCGCACATCGACAATGCCGATACCGTTACTAATCATTTAAAATCATGTTAAATTTATTCAGTTACGTGTGCACTCGCGGCGCTCGTCTTAACGTCAAGGCCGTGGTTATGCTGCTTCCTACTTATATCGGTTGTTTGGCGAATCACGGGATTGTCGTGCATGCGCCGTTGCGCTTTCTTTTTTCTCGTTTTCCGACCCCCCATAAATTGTACAACTCGTTCGTTTCAATGAAGACGGCGGCTGCGCGTCTTTTTTTCAAGCTGAAGTATTTGGAGCACTCCCCCGGCTTGTCTACTACTTTTCGGTCACACCCCGCTACGATAGTGAAATGTAGTGGATATAAAGACTTCGTGGAGAATTTTATAGGGGTTCCTGCAGTTTATTTGCGGACGAATTCCGTAATTTTTTCTAAAAGTTTTTTTTTAATTTATAAAAATGAATATAATGTCTAATTCAAATTAATGATGTTCTCTACGTAGTTAGATGTGCACATAAACTGGTAGTCATAAACTTAATTAAAATAATTTGCAGTTCTACATTTTAATTTTTACTAAAATAGTTTTATTCTTTCTTGGATTATTGCCAAATGAGAAATACACTCTGCACTAAAGTAGTTTTAAAGTAGTAACTGTAGATACTAGGAGACTTAAATCTTCAATTAAGAAGCAATGGATTAATCAAGAGTCCATGATAAATTTACTTCGTTTTTTTTTTAAACCGGATCAGCAACAGTTTGGTGACTAAGCACATTTTAGCAACTTCAATTGCTCTCATTTTTTATCTCTTAAATTAGAAAGCACCTGAATAATGTATATCATCGTTTGCCGTACTATTCTCGATTAGTCACATTCTAATAATTCACGCACGGAGCTGCGATTTCAAATCTAAAATCTCCTCTATAAAAAAAATTTGTAAAGAGAGAAAATAAATCTTCCCGGTCGCTGACTTACAAATTAAGGCCCATCAGTATACGCAGCCGTACCTCTCAAATAGGCTCAGCCTGTCGTTGGCACAACACTGCACGACACCTCCGCCTCGGTGGGGCTTCTCTCCGCGCGCTCGCAATCAAACGCTCGGCCGCGAACTACTGAGGCGCGCTCGCGGCCACGCGCGCGCTCCTATCCGCATCGCTCCCGGATGCGCGATCGGCTCTCGACCACCGGCTATACCGCGCGACGTTCGTAATCCCTTATCTCCGGCCGAACATTCTGGGACGCTCTATTACAGCGGGGTACGCCGGGTGGCGTCATGGCGCGGGTATTCCTTTATCGCGGACGATTTTAGTGCCGTGACATACCGAGGCGAGCGTTTTAACGGCCGCCTGATGCGATTCCGCGGATTGCGGATTTCTCTGAATGGATGATTGAAAGCTTGGGTGACTCTACACCGGGTTGCGTTTAGCTTTGAAAGGAATTTGCGGTTCAGTTTACTCTGGCTTTTTGCAGAATTTGTACGAGAAATATATTTTTTTGAGTCGAGTGATTTTGCGGGTAATCCGAACGTTTAATGTCATACAGTGTAAATTTTAACTTTAATTAGAGAGTTTCGTGAAATTTGGAATGGAAAATACAATAATTGATTAATCTTAATTTCAGATCTTTTAAATTAATCATTTAGATTAGGATATTTGTGATGCAAGTATTAATTTTTAAATTTAGCACACGTGTTAATCGATAATTATCAATATTCAGACATGTAGAGAGCGACAAAAATCGGCTAATTGTCAACGTAAAAAAATATTATAAATAGCTCTAGTCATCGTTTCATCCATCTATATATAACTCGTAAGTCGTTATACAATAATTATTTACTATGACGTTTCGTCGATTTTTGTCGCCCTCTTCTAGTCTGAATGCAAATGCACATATATGGACAGTTAATGTTAAATAACATAAACTGACTGCAAAGATATCGAGCCGGAATTTATGTTTTCGAGATTATTGTAAGATTTATCTGATAAATAAATTTTCAGAATCAATCAATTGTCGACAGATTTAAAAATAAACGAACTAGATTTTCACACAATAGCCTTACAATCGGTCAATGAATTTTTCACGACCGGTAACGCGCGCTAGGCGCGATACTCTCATTTGCTTACTGTGACTCCGACTAATTAGTTTGGCTGGTATAACTACCTTAAACGCGACTAATCGCTCTAACGAGTATCAAGGCATTACAATGCCTTGCTTTGGCTGCGCGTTTCTACTCGACAAGCAAGACGCTCCGGGGGCTTATAAGCGCTCCTTGAGAAACCCTTTGATTAAACTGAATCAACATTTGTGCGCGTCGGCCGCGCGTAGTTACGTAGCCACCTTTGATTAGGAGCGCAAACAAAAATTACGCGATAAGTATTAGATAACGCGATAACTGTTTTTGTATGCCGTTATCTGTGCATTTGCATAAGCCTTTGAAAAAACGATGCACGCTCAAGCAGCTTTGACGTGTTAATATCTTTGTGGACAGAGTAAAAGCGCTCGTTATTTAAAAAACAGAACAATTACTTTACTTTTACACTTGCTTAAAAACCGTGTAAAAGAAAATTTCTAGGTAAAGATGACTTGTATTTTCACGTTTAATTTTGGAGTAACGGAGAGAGACTGCATATTAAAATCACCGTCGATCAAAACGTAATTACTTCATTTTCTCCCTTCATATATAGGTATTCTTGTTTCTTTGATAAAATGTAATTTACCGGGCGAAACGAGTAAAGGTCCCATTTAAAGCTCCATTATTAAATTGCGCCGTGCGAGCAAGTGCGTCCTCGGAAATGCGCAAGGGATTTGAAAAATTGGGGCAGCCGCTGACTCGAGGTCATACCCACTGCGCACAAGAGGGTCGCGCGGACAAAGGGATCCTTTCTTTAAACTCAAATTATCCGCGCCCAACGTGCGACCGAGCGACGCGGAAGGGGCGCACTTTGACATCGTTAAATCTCTCGCAGTGCGCTTGATTAATCGCGACCCGATAGCAGGAGGGGGAGGTCGGCTGCGAAACAGTCGGTCTCTGGTCTGCAAGTGTGTCTGTGAGTATTGATCGATACACGCGGCTACTTCGCCTGCATCCTGCGTGCAGCCTCTCTCCTGAACTCTTCTCACGTTTGAGCTTTCGTAAACACGGCACCCCGGGAGATGTTATCTCTCCCGCGGAGTTACCTCCCGGCTTTTCTCTATAGTTACACGAGAATATTAGATTTTGACTACGGAATGGAACACGGATGTTTTCTTTTCTAACATTTGAATCGAGCCTCTTTTTTATTTAAATTATTATTATTTTATTGTTTACGAAATATGGCAGTAATTTAAGCCAACCGATGTATAGAACACATATTTACGAATGCAGCAAAGTTAGTTGCGTTCAGCAACCTTTAATGTTGCACAGTGCAGTATTTCGGAAGTGTGCTAAAACGATGCGTCAGGTGGAATTTTCTTTATGACTTATGTGTGCTTCGTGAAATATTTAATTTAGAATTTATCAACAAATTTTCGGTAAATTGCGTTCAATCATTAACAAAAATATATAGGAATATGCTATAAAAGCAATTAAAGTATTAAATAAATTTAATATATTTCATACTTTATTATAAATTGCGTTTTTATATTCGAATATCATTATATTTCAACAAAATAAGTAATATTAACGATATATAAATACAAAATTTAATTTTTATGCTTATAGTTTAAATTTGCATATTTTTACTATCTACAATAATTATCTTCCTTACCGACAAATGATTTTAGATGTCGATAAATTATCGACATGAAACTTCACAGCTTAGAGTTCGAACGAAAAGATGTCGCTAGAGAAAAGCATTTCTCGGTTGGTACGAAAGTTATTACAAGCAAAAGAAATTTAAACAATGTATTTGTTTCGTAATTATTTTGTATAGCACTGTAAGTCAAACATTATTTCGAGTAACTGAATGAACAAATCATTTTCATTCAACAAATGATTTAATAATCATTGCAATCTCCCTTCTGAAAGGAGAGATGTAAATAAAATAAATGGTTACGTAACTAAAGGGTTTTTAATTGAAACGACAGAACAATTGAAAAGGTGCATCGCAAAAAGGCTGATAGAGAAATTTTATCTTTTTTTTCGCTCCTGTGCGCCGCACGCTCATGGAAAGCCGCCAGCATGGAGACGCGCCAGTCTAAATTGTATTTAAGTCGATTGCATTATTCTGTTTTGGGCTAAAAGCCAGGTCCAACGTGATTCTCGAGTCGGTGTACACGCCCGCTTCTTTTACAATGTCTCCATTTGCTTTAAAAAAAATTTCCAAACGCAGCGCGCCGCACGTGGAAAGCCCCCCTCTCCACTCTAATGTATAGACAATAACTCGACGCTTCACGTGAGTACGTGAAGTAACCGCATTTTAATTCGCCCGCCTCCGTTCTATTTATATCGCGCAAGAGAATAATGAATGCCGAGCAGGTGGACAAAGAGTAATAGTTGCAGGCACTATATCCCAGAGTTCAACTATACTGCTCTGCATATATCCCATTGTAAATTATTCACGTGGAAGAAAATGCAGGCAATCTGCCGTGCAATCTTATCTCGTTTCATTAAAAATCCCAATCTCCAGGCAGCTTTAAATATACAAAGCTCTGAAAAAAATGTTGCCCAACAACGTGTCTCCGAAAAAATGAAATTTCTTTCCAGTTGGTTTAAAAACGACGGGAGTTTCTCTCGCGGCGCCGTAAATAAATTCCGGGCGAGCTCGGGTGCTGAGCGTGAAATATATTTACGGCAACCGGGAGGCATCGCCGACGTTTCTGTCGCCCTCGCGCGGTATCCGCATCGATCAGCTGCCCCGCAGGCGAACCATTGAACCTGGAGGTGGACGCGCCGGACGCAAGACGTACACGGCGTCGCCGCCTGTTATTACCTGCCCCGCGATACGCGCGCGGGGGTGAGTGCATAGAGGGTCGCGTGGGCGCCTTCGAGTCTACGGCCCCGGAGGCTCAGGTGCTGTAGGGTGGGAAAAAGTGCCCCCGGACCCTTCGTTGCTCAATTATTCAACTCGGCTTCGCGGTCTAGACGCTGCGGCCGTTTCCACGGATTCCGTTCTCCCTGCGGCGCTTACCTTTCTTTCGTTTTTTCGGTTCGGGGAAGGTCGAAATATCGACGCTCGGCCGGTTGAAATGCTGCGATACCTTTTTCCGCGTGGTTTTTTTATGAGGCGGGAACACGATTGGTTTTTATTTCGAGGGGAGGTTAAAGAGAGCTGCGGGGTTTCAGAGTTTATGGATTTGAAAAAAGACCTCGAGATGAAAGTGACGTCGGATGGTGTATTTTTTTGAGCTTATGTAACGGTGATTGGCAGCAGAGCTGATGCAACTCGCTGAGTTTAGAAATATTTCATTATTTTATTGTTCAACCTCGATATGAATTTCTTTACGTCGTTGACCTTAGCGAAAAAGAGGCTGTTTTACGTATTGTTTAATAAATTGCAATGATAAAAGAAAACGTAAGACTATAATACTCCTTCGACCGTGATATACTTTTCCTCAACAATCGCCTGGGTTATACGAGGAAGCCGTCTGAGTACAGTATTCCATAAAAAACTGTGGATATACCGTACTTAGACGAGAAAATCTTATATCTGGTATCAGGCTGGAAGATTGACGCGAGGCTTTTCGCCATTGACAAGAAATACAGCTCTTTCGTATTAAATTTCACAGGATTTTTTAAAAAAAAATGACGTCGACGAATGAACGCTATAGTCCGCGGCGTTAACTTTATTCAATGTCTGCACAAGGTTAGACTCTGCATGCAGTCGACATTACGCAATTCGAATTCCTATTTTGCTATACACATGCCGTTTTGATTCGCATTTAAAAGACAATTCGTTGAATCTTTTTTTTTCAGATTCAATATAATGATCTTGCAGAAATTTCTTAGAGCGATTTCTCATCATTTTGAACCTTGTTTTCGTATAATGACACAAATTTACTATTTCTATTTCACTTAATTAGTCATCTTGCATTGTGTTAAAAATAAGTTATGATTGCGAGGAAGGAGGGATTATTTGAGAAACAATTCTACTGTCTTAAGTTCAATGTCAATGTTTTCATAGATTTTCGAAAACAGAATTTTTGAAATTCCATGACTAATGGACATTGGTCTATCATATAAGCAATTAGTCGCACTAATCTGGTGACGCGACCTTTTATTTATACGCTTTATCTACTCAATCAAACTTAAGTACACAATCGGTGCTTAGCTTAAGTTAGTTTCTTCAACGCGTTGCGAAACTTTAAAAGTGCATCATTTAAATGTTAATTAAGCTTAAATAATTGCTTGTCCCAGTTTCTTTTCTATAGCATATTATAACGAAATCCAAAATTATGCCTAATTTATAAAACAATCTAATTTAGATAAATTTACTCATAGAAAATTGTGAGCCTCTAAACGGAAAGCGAAATCTAGCGTACGCATAGCGATGTGCAACAAAATCAAGATTTTTATCTTAACAACTTATTATTATCTTAGCATCGGAAATCGATAGTTTAATTTGTTGCCGCATCAGCCGACCGCGACAGCAAAAAGAAGCGAAGCTTATAATAAGTGGCGCAAACTATTGATAATTACCTGCATTCCGATACGGCGAGATAATAAATTTAACGTATTCGCCGTTAGCTTGCCGCGGCTGCCAAGTGCACTTTACCCGATCTTATACCTATACATAACTGAGCGGTCCGGCGGACGATCGGACCGCGGAGGGATCGGCACATGGCGGCGGCCGGCGTCTCGACGAGCTAATGAAAATAGCGAAGGTCCGAGCTTAGCGACGCTTTTGTCCCGAAAAAGAGGCTGCTCGACTGCGCTGCCCTGCCAATTTCTAAGGTGCATCGTTGAACCTACTGTATCCCGCTTCTGGTCTGAGTCGCTCGCGCTCTCTCTCGTTCTCTTTTTCTCTCGTTCAGCCCGTTTTTCTCGGACGCGAGCTTGCGAGAGACCGATAATGCGAAGCGACACATGTCATCCGTGATTTCGCTCGTTAGAAAGCGCAAGGATGGCTGCGCTTTAATGCGATATTTACGGGGGAACTGGAAAATGATTAATTTAAAAATAATTACAGCAGTTGCTGCAACGTTTCTGTTTTTATCTACTACTTTTTAATTGGCTTATATATTTATTTAAAAACAGTTCTATTTATCTTTTATTATTTTCTATAATTATAAAATTGAATTCTTTGACAAGAGTTTGTTACGTATGAATGAATATATGATAGATGGAATAAATTTTTATGTAAATATCTGAACACTGAGTAAACTAAGAAGCCACAACAAATACATGTGGCTGTGCTTATCGCCCAATTCTTATCAGCGCCCGCAACTATTTTGGGAAATCAAAGTGCACAATAGAACCCGGTATCTACGCGATTTCTCTCTGAATCTTATCAGAGCTCGTCCTTTCGTCTGTCGATAACACAGCGAGGTACGCCTAGCGGTGTTCCCTTTTTTTGTTCCCTGCAAAGAGCCATCGCGGTGTGACTCACGCGTAAACACCCCCCTCACTCGGACTCATTCATAATAGAGTTCCGTAAAATTTTCCCGCCGTACGAACGGCAGCGTTTTGTCCCTTTGGAAAATATATCCATAACTACGCGTCCCCCAGTACCGAGTGTGCGTACGTGTCATGCGCCATGGCGGGCTCCACCACCACCGCCGCCGCCGCGTCAGTGGCGTATTAGATGCGGCTGTCCCTCTCTCTCTCCCTCCGGGTGCATCGGTCTCGCTCGCGCTCGCTCGGCGGGTCGGCGGTGTCCGTACGTACGTCGTCGCCGGTGCCCGCGCGCATGTCGGAGAGGGGAACCCAGCGCGAGCGAGCGAGCGAGCAGCCTTCCCCCGGGTCGATAGAGCCGCGCAGCAGTCCTCCTTCCAACGCGCCACGAGACTCTCTGGCCGCTCGCTCCCGCTTGCCCCGTGGACGTGTCGCTCTCGCTCCTCTGCGTGCCCTCCGCACCGACGTCGGCGTGCATGTGACGCGTCCGTGCCTCCTGCCCGTGTCCCCGTGTTCGAAGGAGCGCGCGCGCGCACTCGCACGCAGCGAGAGTGAGAGAGGCCGAAGGCGAGCGCGTTATCAGCGAGTCCCTCTCTCCCGCCGCGGGGAGAGCGAGGAAGATTCGGCGGTAGTCATCAGTTGCCTTCGGAGCGGCCTGCCGTGTATACAGTGCGCCGGGGGTGTCGAGGAGCAGTGCCGAGCTCTCTGAGGTGATAGCGCGGGATTGATAGGTGTGTAGAGGCCGGAGCGCGAGACCAGCGGACAAGCAGGAGCCATGGACGGACCGGCGTGCGCCAAGGACGCGAACTGCAAGAGGCCCGGCGCCGAGGGATCCCTCTGGACCATTTTTCTACCCTGTAAGGATACGTCTGCGATAGCTGCGCGATGCGCTCGGGAGATGCATCTTCTCGAACTCAATTCCGAGGCTATTGCTTTTCTTTTCTTTTCTCGCTTGATTCTATCCGAGTCACTCTGGTGATGAGCGATCAGATATTTTCAATGGAACTTAGTGTTATGACACTGACTGGGCAGTTTCCAGTGTGAGAGTTGCGGGTTACCTAATACAAAAAGTTTTTACTAGGCGAACGCTAAGCTACACGTATTTTAGATCTGATCATCTACTGATGCAAACGCTTCAAGCCAAGTTTCTGAACAGGCAACTTCAAGGCTCGATGTTACTTTACTCTAATTTATCGCGATCACGCGAAAGCGCGCGGGGAACGTCAATTTTCATCCTCTCGCCGGACCTAAATCCAATTCTCTCGGCAATCTCGAGCTCCTTTCCAACTCCGCCCGCGGGAATCCATCGGCGCGTCTTCAATCTTGAATTGATCGGACCGCCCATCGCCCGGGCTCTCGACGGGGATGTTCATTGAATTTTCGCGAATAGAGATCGAGTCGGCGTCGCGGCGGCTCGGCTCATTGCGGCATCGGCGCCGGGGGAGAGTCCATTCTTCCGCAGCGCCGCCAGCATCTCTCGTCGCCCCCTTTTCCCGTCCGCGAATTTTTTCCCGCTGACCTCGTGCCGCGGAGCTTCACCGCCCGTACGGCGGAGCCGCGCACCGCGAAATCCGCGGCTCCGGGAGGAGCGTCAGCGGGCCCTCGTTCGCGCCTATATACGCCATTCTTCGATAGCGACGCGCCTCTGTGTGCTCCGCTCGTGTATATATGCGCGGCGGGTATATATGCGGCGCGGCAAGTTTCGATCGTTGCGCAGAAAATATAGGTTATCCTCTTCTCCCTCCGTTAGGTGTGGCTAACGTTTGGCGAATATGCCGCCTGTTTTTTTTTCTTTCGTGCTCTCTCATATCGACGACTTTATTTTCGCAACGTGGGAGGTTTTTACGACTGATCGTGCGACCTTCCTGATTTAGTTCCTTTTATCTCGCGCGATTAGATTTCAGGGGTGACTTAGTGAATGTGGGAGGGAACGCTACATTTATTCCCTTTTTTTCTTACGAAAAGTAAAAGTCACTTTCTTCGTCGGCGCCAGTCCTTCGTCCAAGGACAGAACCAAAGAATTATCGTCCATTTCTCCATTAGATCTTTCTCGATGGATAGAAGTGGTAGTTTTTTGTTCACTGACTTCGAATCGCTCTCGTAAAATCGATCCACCTCGGTTATACCCACCACCGGAAAACGTGTATAATTTAAAAAAATAAGGGAGCAGTACTGGTAGCGCATCGATGTCGGTGCCTATTTGCTCGTAATCGTTGCTCGGTAAAAATCAATGGTCATCCCGACGACACGAGCCCGCCGAGCGACAACAAAGGCACACTCGGCCAGCGTGGACGCGCTCCGTGAATGAACTCGGTCTCGATATTCGATCCTCGCGGCCGGCCTGAACGGCGGACTTCCGGGCCAGCGCCGTACAACCCGGGCAAAACAAAGCGGCGAACCGCGCACTTAAGCGAATCAATACGAGGCATCGCGGCGCGCGCGAAGGCGCGAGCACCGGCTCACGGTTCATCGAGCTCGGCTGCGCTGATCTCGCCTAATCAGCTTACTCGCACTTGTCGCCGGCGATGCTCGTCGTCGGCCGTGCACACTTGTGCGCAATACTTCTTTCGCGTTTCTTTCGCTTTCTCGCCGGGCGCGCCGCCGCGTCGCGGTCACGGTGAAAAATTCAGAGGCGCGCCGGTCCACCTGCGCTCTCTTCCACGGTGTGTAAAGACCTCGGAGGGTTGGCCGCCACGACGGCGAGGAGGTCGATGACCCCCGAGCCCGTTCACCTCGCCGCGCCGCCGCTATAGGTCGCGCGTGCTACGCGACCCGGAAACGGGTCGGGAAGATGACAGCCAGATGCGGAGGCTGCCCGAGGGGAAGCGACGCTCCGATCGCGCCGCTCGCGGGAGGCGTCGTCGCAAGGGTTACGAAAAGGCTCCTCTTGGCTGTGGACGTAAAGTTCGACGCGAAGTATTTGTTGCGCTTGATTACGGTTAACGTGAACTTCGGGACTTGACACTGGGCGGCGTTGAAATGTGTATTTCTCTCTCGGAATTTTTTTCTACCGTTCTTTTTAAGCGCTCGAGTGGAACAACCAGATACACGGGTTCCTTTTATCTAACGGAGTTGATAAATGAAACCGGCTACGAGAGTACTTAAGTCTCTTAACAACAGCCTGTGATGTAGACGTATCGTGTCTAGTCTTACTGAAAATTTTTTTTCTCGTTTTTTTCTATTCTATTCGAGGGTAGTAAAAAAGTTTGGATTATTTATACTTTAGAATTTTTTGGGTGAACTACTAAAATAGTTGAAGAAAACGATTTGTCATTCTGTACAGAAAGTTACGGGTAGCTCCCGCGTGTAAAATAGAAGGTGAACTTCGGACTTATCAAGTGTTAAATCACGCCGAAGTCGATTTATCTTATCCGATGTCGTTTCTGCGCGATATTGAATATGTGATCCTCTTATATACTTGCGGTGCCGCTGCATTGCGCAACGCGCGCAACTTTGATTATGAATGTCATTGAACTAACGGGATGAAAAAAAGGGCGACCGCATCGTCGCTGCTGTCCCCCTGATTCATCGCTATTATTCAAATCTGTCTTCTTGAATAAACTTGTAGTCACTATTTGTTTATTCAAACAATCATCGCTGCTATTCGAGATGAATAATGCACACGTCGGAGAGTTTTCACTTTCAATTTTAATTTATAGCAGAGGAATTACAGTTTCACATTTTAATTCTCTAATGGAGAATTTACTGTCTTGAATGGAACAAAAGCTGCTCGTCGAAAAGCTGACTCCGATTCATTCGCGAGCAGCTATATCTCGCTGAATTCGTATGAAACTTAAGTAATAAGCACCGGTCGATAGAGTCTAATTCGTATAAGACCTTAGAGTTCGAGCTCTCTGACATCTGCTCTGAATAGCTTCTTATACTTCTTCAGAAATAGTAATGTTCTCATAGATCGATTGAAATTATTGAAGTATAAAAATATTCCATTTGCTGTTCGAAATCGTGATATGATATTGTTTTTTTTATATGCAGTTCAAACTTAAGGCGACATTTTTCAATCTAACCTCTCATTCAAAATATAAACAATTAAAAATGTAAAATAAATTAAATTAACAAAATAAAGCATGTATTTAAATTGAAAGTGAATTATTACTAATAAAGAGATGAAATGGAAGTCATAGCTGAAGAATGTATTATTGAACAAATTTCGGAAGTAAATTTTAAATGCCCTTCAAGTACGTATAATAAAAATTCTTTCGTGACTTAAAAAATGTCTCGTGCCTTCGCTAAATAAGTCACGCTCAGCTTTAAATTATTGCTACTTCTTAAAATTTTACGATGAACATTTCAAGTTACCGATAACCACTCTTCTGATTGCTTTCGAGGTTATCAGATTAAAGACGTCGTACCGTTTTTCGGATCGATTGATGGAATCGGCCAAATTTACGTTTGCGCAATTTTTCGAAACCCGATTTTATAACGACAGAGCTGTTGGATTCTTCTCAGTTCCTTCCACGCAAATTTACCTGCGCAAATTATGCAAAGCGTTTTACGTCTGATTGGATCATCTTTTCGTTAACGCCACATCCTAACCAGTTTTTTTCCTAGCTACTACTCATTGACCATGATTTTTTACATTTGCAATTCTATATTTTCATTTTACGCGCGATGAAATCATTGTTTGAAAAGCTGCAAAATTTATTCAGCTGCAGGAGGCTTCGCCAAAATTTCTTCGCAAAACGCGAATCCACGGGTTTTCCAGCATTCGAACGGACGCAGCTTGCACCTCGAGTCTTATCAAAAACGTAACTGACACATGACGAAACTTCAGACGGAATCAGTGGAAGCATCTAAGCTTGTGGCACGTAGCAACAGCCTCCTCCGGCGTCGCGGTTCAGCGGTGCACATCGCGGCCGCAGCCCGAATCGGTGATAAAAACTACGGCGCGAATTGGCCGAGTCAGTTCGCGCCGTTGCGCCCCGCGGGTGTGTATGTGTGTGTGCGCGCGCACACGGGCGATAAACACAACGCGGGCGGCGGCAGTGCGCGTACTTGACACAGTCGGTGCAGCAGTCGTGACGGCCCTGAACAATGCGAGTCGAGTAATATTGATTCCTCCTCTCTCGCTCGCTCTCGCTCCTCTCCGAGGGCCTCTTTGTCCCGCGTCTTCTCGCTTCCTCGTGTCCTACACCTCCCCCACCTCCGGTCGAGCACCGCGGCATTTAGAGCTGCGATCCGCCCACGCCGTGGCACACCTCGCGAGGCACTTGCACGCCGCTCCGGCGTGTACAGCCCTGCTTTTCAATGAGTCAGCTATACGCTCGTTACTTTCCGTTTTGCGCTCTGGATGTCTCGCCTCCTCCTCGCCGATCTTCGCAAAAATTAGACTCGGCAGAGTGCGTTTCCCGCGGGGGATACTCGCTTTGCCGCTTTGGTTCCTTCTTGCAATTAAAAGTTTCTGCTACTCACTGCAATTAGACCGAAATACTTCTTTTTTGCCGGACAAAGGAGGTACTTGCGTTAAAGGAGCTTATTACGTACCTGTTGTTGCACTAGAATCAGAAATGCATTTATTGAAGTGGATTTAGGAATTGAATAGGTCGCAGATACTTATTTAATTATTAGAAGATCTCAAGTTATTTTGGAAAATATAGAAGCAAGGTTAAGCTTTCGGCTTTGAAACGAGAAATTAATTTGTAACTTATTTAGTAACTCTGATAAAGAGCTCAAGCTTATCACTGATTACATTACGACTTTTGATTAGCGGACTGATCGCAACTTAATAGGGCTATTTGGGCGTAAACGTGTTTATGATTTATTTTTTGGTACATTGTATGGAAGGAGTAGTCAAGCATCAAAAACTTTATAATTTGAAATGAATGACTTTGTGAAAACTTCTTTTATTGCATGAAAGAACTAAATCTCAATTTTTCAATATACTTTTTTTCTTTTTTATTGAATAAATAACCAAGTGTATATCCAACTTTCTAATGAATAATTAAACTTCTTTGCATACTGCTTTCTACGACATCACTCCTTTTCTCTTTTATTTTAGAATTAAGCACTTTTACTCTAAATAATAATGTATAAACTATCTTTCAAATTTGGTGATGGACGTCACAACTAACTCTGTCTATTTGTCTTCTTTTCAGATGCATGGTTTAACCCTGAAAGACTGAATCCAAAAGGTGAGTTGAGAACTAGAAACTAATTTATTATACTAGAAATTAAACGAGTCTTCAATACTAACCATTAAATTACTCGTTTGATTTTTCGTATAATTTATGCAGTATATTATAAACTGCCAATGGCGATGAATAATCATCAGCATCGAGCGCGAACACGACTTGGTTGTGTTATTGGTTTGCACTTTCATATGCAATACGCTCGAATTAGCCAAGCGAAATTCTGTGGGTTTAATTCAACCAATCGTGATAAATTGCCTGCTATCGCTTTCTCTCTTCAGCACTACTCATTATACATACACCTTTTGTGCGCTAAAAATTGCGATTGGTTGAAAAGAAAAGTTGCACGTCTGCAGCTATTATAAAATATTTTTTTACGTTTGTTTTACATTTATTGTTAGTGGTAAACAACAATTTGTTATCTACGCTCATTTAATTCTTTGTTAAGAAAAAATGAAAATGAATGAGCAGTTATTGTTTTATGAGTTTTACAAATGAGATTGAAGTACGCATTTATGTGCGGAAACTGAGATTAGAAACTGTGACGAGGTTTCTTCTATACTTCCACCACCTGTTAATGCCACCGTCAAATGCGTATTTTCGGATCTCCCCTTCAGTTACATGAACTCTAATTTTAGCTTTAATCCCAAACCAAATTAAAAGGCACAATATTTCGCAATTACCGAAATAAGAAGCCCCTTTAAAAATCGGAGCTTATGTATTCTCGGTATAATTTTACCATTTTAAAAAAGAATATCAGCCGTTGCTACAAATTTAAACCAACAAACTCTTTGTTCTGTACACAAAACTAAATCATCTGGTAGTCCTTTGTCCAATCTTCAGTTTCTCCCCTTAGTCACGACGTAGAAACCCAGGCGTCCTTTATCCCCGCTTTCCCGGGTAAATTTCCGCTGCTTACCCTGCCCCCACCGCCGCTTTCCCAGGGCGCTTTCCTCGTGCCCCAGTCGCACGCGCTTTGCGCCTCCGAAATTCTCCGTCCCGATTCACGCGCGCCTCCCCCTCTTCCCTGTCCCTTTTCTCTGCGTCTTCTTTCGGGGCGGCAGCGCCACGTTGTAGTCTCGCGGCGCTAGGCCTCCGTCCGCCCGCTGGCCGCAGTGTATCCAACCTTCGAAAAACCCCGAGAATTCTCTCTGGGCTCCGGCCGCGCGTGCACGCAGTCTCAGTGTCTCGTCATCGCTCCGCCGGAGTGAGACCCTGGAACCGTCCGCGCGCCCCTCGCCTTTTACGCACCGCGTTTTTCTTTTCCGCTTGCGGATCTCGCTTCGATTCCGCGGGGGCATCGCCTGTCTGTACGTCGCGTGTACGCGTGCACTTAATCGTACATATATATACACGTTTCCTTCCCTCTCGTCCGCGAGCGTATACACCTCCGATCGATTCGCCGAGGAAAAGAGCGAATAAGACACCTCGCAGCACGAGTACGTTTCTCTGTGTGTGTGTTCTTTTTTTATTTCGCTCTCTCGCTGGGATTCCCTTTGTGTGCAAGTGCGCTGGCGCTGCTCGATCGCAGTTTAATGTTTTGCTCGCGCGTGCCTGCATTGTCGATGATTTTTCTTTCTGTGATTAACATGTTGCCGGAATGGGAGGATGGAGAGCCTCATCGGGTGGACGTGTACGTCGGAAAACGAAAGAAAGAACAAAGCAAACGTCGTCGCGATAATTCTGTTTCATTCATAATCGTACCTGAGGAAAGTGTGTCACCGATGATTTTTTGGAGCAGATCGTATCGAAAAGAAATGTTTCGCATTACATAATTCTCAACTTTTGTACTACTCTACCTTCGAATAACTTACACAAGAAATAGAAAAAATAGTACAGTAATGTTCTTTAAAGAAACTGAATTAATATTAAATCGGCTCTGCATCCTCCAACCAGCTTCTGAACAAACGCAATCGCAAAATCAAAACAGCGATCGTCGAATAATAGCCGAGGAGCAAATCGCGTTTGCTCCGAAAAAAAATTTCGGAGCGAACCTCCTGAACGAGAGAGTGGGAGAGAGGGAGAGAGATAGAGAAAAAAGAGGCGTCTGTCCGCTGGCGGCCGACGTCCCTCCGATACCTAAATATAACGTCCAGCCAGGTTCGTCTGGTGGCTTGCCAGCGGCGTGCGCCGCAGCTTTACTAGAGCGAGCGAACCGCCGATCGCGCGCAGCCAGTTTCCTCTTGCCTCGAGGTGACGCGCGACCCTTGAATTCTCTCTTCCTTTACTCCTCGGTCGTCTTCTCGCTCTATCCCTTCTCTCTCTCTTTCTCGACGCTCGGACATTCCCCGCGACGCGCCTGTCTCTCGCGAAGTGTGCGTCGCCGTTCCCCTTTTTTTCGGCTCCTCGCAGAGTGTCCGCATGCCCCGGTTTCTTTTTTCGGGACAGGAAGACGCACAGTTGGAAGCTTTTTTTACGCTTTGTTTTAGACGGGTGGACGGTGATCGCGCGGTCCACGCTTTCCTTTCGGTTGCTAGAGTGTGAACAAGTGGTTCTGTGCTGAGGTAAGGGTAGTTCGGGTGTTGATCCGCGGGATCGCAGAGAATGAATGTTTGCCGGTGATGTTTTGAAATGAATTTTCGAAAAAAGATTTCTTAAGTATCTTCGATAGCCAAGATACACGACGTCGCGGTATTTATTTTGCACAGTGAAGGCACGTTCGCGTTTACATTCCATTAGTCAGGCGCGTACATTTCGCGTGTAACCAATTCAATTCTACTCGCATTTAAACCGTCGATCAAACATTCATCGCGCGACATTAAAATCCGACGTCCATCAATAATCCCGCGCGAAAGTCCACGCTTCAGTTTTAAAATCCTCGAGATTCGCGTGCTTTAAAAGCCTCCGGCTGTGTGCCTCGTCGTTTGCTCTTCGGCTCCGCGAGGGACAAAAGCGCGTGTCTCGGTGCTCGCGCGGCGGGAGTGGGAAGGAAAAGCCGGTTCTCTCTCCTCTCCCCCCGAGAGAGGCGAGATAAAAAGCTAGGCCTCGCGGTCGTCGTCGTCGTCGCCGCGGCTCGTCGTCGTCGACACCGTCGCCGCGGCCGACTGACGTGTGCTGCGGTCTAACGTGTACGTGCTCGGGCGTTCGTTACACAGCTATACATATAATAGGCGTGAGCGGTGAGCCGGCGGTGCGCTCTGGTGGTGATAGTGAAGCTGCTGCCGCTGCTGCTGTAGCTGCCGTCGTCTGTTGTGCCGCTGCTGACGCGAAGACTCTGAGTGTGCCGATGAAAATGGCCATCACGAGGCAGGAACGTGAGTAGCACACGCCCGGCAATGCTCCCTCTCCTTCTCCTTTTTTTCTCTATCTCTCTCTTTCGAGCTCTTTCTTTCTCTTTCTAGCGGCTAATTTGCGCCGCTATTTACGATGACGCTCTTTTTCGCGCAGGATGCGAGGGAGCTAATGAGTCGCTGAAAATGGGACAGGATTTGTCGATGTTCCGTTTCTTTTTTGCCTCTTTTTTATTCCATGTTGTTTCAATGGAGTAGTTATTCTATATTTAGAGTTACTACAGTTTGCTGTTTTTTCTTTGTTTCTGTAATTATTTAACATTTAAATGATGGTTATTGACAGTTAAACGAAGTTGAAAATTATAAATTCATTAAATATAGGTAATATTGAATGCTACGCTATTTTGCGCTGGAAGTAAATACTTACTGTAATTATGATTTATAAATAGAGGATCGAAATTTATCTCAATTCAATGATTGTTTGTTTCCAGTGCATCCAGAAATAGCGATGTTATTCTTAGTAAATGGTAAATCCAAATATTCGAAGAAAATATTGACATGCTTGAAAGATAATTTTTGTATTTGTTCATTCTTAACTAAAAAATTAAAATTATAAGATTTCGTCGTATAACTGTCAAATGTTGCACGTAACAGTACAGTGATATCAACATACTTTTGTCTCCTTGTTCGACTACAACGACGTTAAAATCGATTCTGAGTCATTCATTCTTCTCCAAGGGCCTAAGCAATTGGGAACCATTTCTCTTTGTTGACATGAGATTGCCCCCATTTTCGTGAAATACTCTACGAAAGAGTAAAATGTAGCACATGTAGAAGTGATATATTAGTATTTCTAAACGTAATTAACAGATTAGATAAGTTAATATAAAAATTTATATCGAAAATATACTTTATGGAACGACGTGTCTTACTAAAATTAATTAAAAGACTATAATTTCAAGTGAAAAATTATTGTCATGAAATAATTTCAATTTCATGTTAATTTGCGAACGAAAATTTTACAAATATGTTTAGTGTAAAATTTTCTTTCTCTTGTTAAGAACATGTTATTTGAAAATTGAGTTTACACAAACTTTTACTATATTGGACAAATGCTATTTTGACAAAATTATTGGCTCAAAGTTGAGCCATTTCTCTGAAGTATCTCGCAAAATTATAGCCACCTTTATTTCATTCAACAATTGCATAGTAAAAGCTATTTATTTTCAAAATATGAATACATCGACCCGCCTTTTATACAATGGATTACTCTCTTAGTTGCATTTAAACGTATGTGTAAACGATAAAGTGCAATTAAAAAGTAATAGAAAACGGTGTCTTTAGTTGCACAAAGATTACGTAAATTATGCGGATTTACGTAAACATGTAAGGATAGCTAAAGAAAGAAATTCTCCTTCAATATCGACATAAAAAACATGATTGAAATATTTGATTAATCACTAGATACTTCATTATTTAAAGCCATAAGTTACGTTAACCTAGTGACATTTAAAAATTGGATATTTACACCTGCATAACTCCCCTTTAACAGAAAACTACGAAGCGAAAGACGCGCCCGAGTGCCAGCTCAAAAGCGATGCCGCAGTCGAAGAGAATGCACTCTCCGGAAGGTTACGGCCGCAGGTTACCAGTCCCGGTAAGGTTGGCTGCGCGCAACTTCCGCGCGCGGGGATTGCTGCGCGGCGCGCGAAACGCGAAACGACGGGTGCGCGCTCCCGCGACAATGCCCGCTCCAACGCTATTATTGGAAGCGACCAAGGCCTCCGAGCTCGCACGCGCCTACGATAATTGCTCCCTAATTATTTCTCGGCGACGCGGTTAACGAGCGGCGATCGAGCATCGATCGACACTTTGGCGGGCGCGATCGCGAAAATTGGCCACGCGGCTTTTCTTCGCTGGGAAAGTTTCCGTTTTCTGCAGTGACTAATCCGTCCACGAAGTTTATTTTTATTCATTTTCTCGGTTTTAATTGATTTACCGTGCTGCATTAGTCAAATTTTCAATAGTATTTTCTTTTGAATTAGTTCTGGACTGAATATCGAGTCCAATCGTCGCGTGCCAAATATTAATGATTAAAGAGGTTACTCGCGTTTTATATCGACCTATCGTACGGCCTACGAGATATTTCGGAAATTAGAGGCGCAACAAAGCGGCTTTCGCTGACACACGAATGAATTAAGCGCGATTCCTGAGCCAAAGTACCGGCAAAAGCCGGTCTGCCTTATGTAATATGTGTGTGACCCTCGCTCGAAGATTACCGAAATAAACGTAGCACGGTTTTGTCCGAAAAAAAGGAATTCAGTCATTTTTGTGACTATTAGACTCTGACCTTTTGCGAGCGAGCTTTTTCTTTTGCGGTGACTTTTTGCAAGGTTGCAACAGGTGATTCATACGAAATTGTACGCAGTAAAATTATCTCTCTTTTTAATTCTACAAAAAACGTTTACAAAAATAGTAAAGAAGTTGTTTTTTTATGCAAGCTAGAATGTACACAAAAACTTTATAATTGTACAAGGTCACTGTGTACTTACAGGATGGAAATGATAAATTTAAAGTTGAGACTTGAGTTTCCTCCCTAAAGTAAACAACCCCTCCCCTTAAAAGCTCATCATGACCCACATAATGGCCGTGCAAGCTCCGATCGATAAACGCAATATTCGAAGTATGCGATTTCGGATCCCGTGGCGTCAGCGCATAGTACTATACTACTCAGAAGAAGTCTTTGTCCGTCCTTGGCGCTGGCGAAGGAGAAAGTGCACGTGAATCATCCCTCGGGCGTCGCTTCGATTCATTCCGCCCACGCAAACAATGGGAAGCGAGAAGAATCGTACGCGCACAGTCCTTGCCCTTCACCCTATACTTACCGTAAAATGTACACAATTTTTTTCGTACAATTCCGGATATTGTCCAGGCGCTCGTTAATACAAAATAGTGCACGCAACTGTGCTTCACTTCCTTTGCAAAAATCATTTCAAATTAAGTGTCTCTTAATTTTACCGACCAGCGTATAATGCAGTCGCAAAAAAAAAAAAACATTTTTTTATCGCTTATCAAAATTTCGATGAGAGTTGCGAATTTGATGCGCGAGCCTGTAACCTTTGAGACCTTTTATTTAATCATCGCGACGCGAGCATATTTTTTCCAATTATCGCGATCGGAGTTCGCCGCGTCTCGAAAAAAGCTCGCGGCGAACGGGAGCGGCGTCCGCTTATCTGGAGCAACGCCAGTCGAGTGCACTTGAATGTCTAGAAAATACAGCGCGCGAGAGGCAGGGGATGAGTGCCGCGATGCGCGCGTATTATTAGGCAAGCCCCATTGGCCTAAAATGACTGCGAGATACGCTTTATCTAACGGCTATAGATTTTTCGTTGTTTCGGTGTACCGCTGATTTCAATAGGCGCTTCGGTTAATTAGTTTTTGATCGCGAAATTATTGTCGCATGGTGAATTTTTAATTTTCTAAAGACTTCGTTGAAAATCTACATGGTTTATTTATAATACGCTGAAGTGATAATTATTTGTTTATCAAGGCTCGACTTTATTTTCTGTTTAAAAAAAAATATTTCTTTTTAATTTCGGTTTAACAGCTGAATTTGTTTCTACTAAAAATGTTCAGACTAATTAAATTTCAAATTTTACAAAAAATAGCGCTCAATATTTCAAAGAACCAAACAACCTTGCCACGTTGTACGGCAAAAAATAGAAAATTCACCATACCTCGTACGAGCGCAGCGCGAAGCCTCTAATTAAAGCGAAAGCGACGCCTTGGTCTTAAAAAAACGCGCAGCTTTTTTTCTACCCACTTTGCCGGGAGCGAGCGCTGAAAGCGAATTTCTCGAGCACGCTGATGGGGCAACTTCGCGCGAAGGGGTTGTAAGCGCCAAAATGTTTCGGAGGGCCGATGTACCCGGTCGGCCTTTGTCGTCGGGGCTGGTCCGACGCCGCGCCGCGATCGATTTCGCGCCACAGCGAGGTTCAGTGCCGACGACGATGTCTCCCGCCCCCTCTCCAATTTCCTCGTGTAAACACCCGCCCGACGAATTGAGATGGAGATTTATGCAAGGCCACCGTTTTCGCGGCTCCTCATTTCCTAAAGCATCGATCAGATGCGCACGCTCGATATTTGCTTTAGGCTTTGGATATTTCGGAGCTTCTGCTTGCTGGCTTTTATAGTATTTTCGACTGATCGCGTATTTATATTAATTAAAACGGTTAGAAATCCCTTTTTCTTAATTTAAATTATGTAATTTTATTTTTTTTTTAATTCCAGTGAAAATAATTATCTTTTTTGATAATTTGGCTGATGATATAAGAAAGTTATAACTGTTAAATACCAAGATTTTAAAACGTAGGTGAATGAAAAGCTTAATTATAGAAGTAATTATCATGTAAATTGGTGCATTCACTGGGGATGTACATTAGTTGAATGGGGGACGAGATTCTCCGCACTTACAAGAGAAAAGACAAGGGAGTTGCTCCAGCTTGTCTGTCGCGTCGAATAAAATCAATAGCACTTGTGTCGCTCCAAGTTTGCGTGTACACATTTGCATCGCAAAAATTGTTTTGTTTTCTCAGTTTTCATTCTTTATTTAGAAATACAATGCTGTTGCAGTGTTTATATTTCACGATCTGGAAGCATCCTGCAGTGTAATGCATCAAGAAAGTTGAGAATCTTTATTTATATTTAATTTTCATTCAGAAGCTGCATTGCAGTGGCTTAATACGTTCTTAATGCGTTGAAATCTCGCTATCAAAAGACCATTATGACCATTAACTTCTTGCATTACATAATTTATTTGTTTGATATCTTAACTACATGAGATAATTCAGTTTGTTAATGTCTCACAAAAAATTAACTTGTAAATAAAATAAAAAATACCTTTTTTTGTAAAATAGCTTAAATCGCCATCTGACATCTACATGAAAAGAACGAAAAGCTTAGCCGATATGTGAGCCTCTTATCCGATGGTCGAGTGAACGAGCCGGACGCACGCAACTTTACCGATCGCATGCGACTAGCGCGTGTCGACGAATACATATCCCAGTTAGTCATGCGGTTACGTATAGGTTCACGTATAGATTTTTTTATTCTTTTTGTCTGGTATCGTTGAATGCCGAGGGAAACTCAAAATAACATATGCTTTTTTAATTTCGGAGCTTATCATCGATAGTCAGACAATAATAGTCATTGTCCTGTCCGCATTAATTAAAGTTCTACTTTTTTTCTGAAGTATACTAACAATGCCGTTCTATTTCTGCTAATATGATTTAATTATGATAAACTTTTCCATTCAATTAATAATTAACGATTTTATTTGTCGATATAGTTTTAAATAGCCTGGAATTTTTAGACTTTTAATTTAGAAAATTATCGAGAAATTTAACGATGTATTAATGAACATCAATTTATCTTCATAAAGTTAACGTTATATCGGTATCACATAAAACGCCTCGGCGTCGACGAAATTAGGCATTGTTTAAACAAGTAAATTACGTGTGATTAGGCAGTTACGCAAGAATCTCCGAACGCTCTTTAGCTCACGTGGTTGCTTTACAAAGGCGTACGAAAATAATTTCAATTAAATTCAAATTAATCTGCCCGTCGCGTAATCGAGTCATCGGAAAACACTTGTCGACCGGTGCTGCCATCTTCCCTTAGCTCCCGCGCCCCGCCGTTCCTCCCACTCTCATTATCATAACTCTATCTTTTCTCCGCGCCGCCACCCACACACCTGCACGTAGGCTCGTGCGCGCACCAACACACGCGCACGCTCTTTCCTACGCTGTAAGCAGCCGCGGAGACCCGCGACGTAAGGTTTTGCTCTCTATGCTCGTTTTTGTCCGCCCACGCTTCCCGCGAGCGGCCGCAGCGATTTTTTTTTTGACGGAATTCACTGAAAACTGCTGAGCGTCGCTTTAAGAGCCGACGAATTTAGTGATGACGCGGTGTCAGCGATTATTTTTTTTTTCAATGACGTGGAACGCGACGTTCATCGATCGCTTTTTTATTCGAACCACGAGACTTAGGTCCTAATAAAATTCACGTCTACGCGCGTAGGTTGAGGAGAGACTGTGCGAAAAAGCGGAGAACAATTGGTGCCGCGCTCGTTTCCTCGTTCCTCCTTCCTCTCGTTCCGCTCGCTGCATCCGCCTCCGCCACGTACCGCCCGACTGCGGGTAGGCTTCCCTGCGGCCGCTCGTTACGTGGCGCGCGACGTACCAGGTTATTGTATTCTTTTTTTTCCTCTCGTTCCTGCTTTGAGCACGAACAGACCCTCGCGGAAAATTTCACGTCGCTCCGTTTTGACTGCAGTCGCTGCTCCTTTTTGCAGCGAGTGCGCGAGTGTGTGTGTACGCGTGCGCGCGTCAGGGCTCTGGTTCCCCTCGTGCCCTCCATCGGAGCCCCTTTCCCTCCCACCCCTCGCTTTCTCCACGGCTCCGGTGCGTTCGCACGGCCACCAGGTTAGTCGGGCCGTAGTCTCCGCGAGCAGTTCCCGCGTTCACGCCGTGCAGCGCCTCCTACTCTCTCGCTCCTTTCTCTCTCTCTCTCTTTCTCTCCGCGGCGCGGGAGAAAAAAGAAACGGGGAAACGCGGCGGCGGGGTCGGCAGTCTGTGCGCGAGTGCCGCGGGTCTCGCGTCCAAAATATAATCGGCTCTCTCTCTCTCTCTCCGTCTCTCGACGCAAGGGGGTTCCTCTCTTTGGCCGCTCAGTCGCACTACCGAGGGACCAGCACGCACGCTGAGCACACGCAAGATGGTGCGCAGAAATATCTCGAGGCAACCGGTCGAGGAGCTGCCCGAAAGGGGACCTGGTGAGTGCGCCCGCGCAACGTGTACGCAGCTGGTGGTTGAACGGGGGAGACGAGAGGCCACCGCGCGCGCCCAAGGGAACATATGGTTCGGTGACGCGGCGACACGTGGGGGGGCCTTTAAAAGCGGACCGATTTTTTTCTCCTTCGGCGCGCGCGCGCGCGTCGTGAGAGCGGGTCTTTTAAAGTTTAAAGGGATGAGGCGCGGAGGCGCTGGAGACTTTTTTTTATCGATTGGTCGCGTTTACACCGGGCGCGCGCATGGGCTCGGACGCTCGGCTCGTAACGGGCATTAGGCTGAGAAAGACGACGGCGTGTTATGGATTTTTTTTCCATGGCTCGCGCCGGCGTTATTTATAAGCGGTGCGCGTGCAATTTTCTTTTCGCACCCTGCGCTCGCGGCTATTTTCGACCGGCCGCTCGAGCTGCGTCTTTATTTACGAGGGCGATTCGTTCGATCGGCCGCACCGAAAGTCCGCCGCGCGCGCAATCTTTACGGCGCGTTTCCTCAATTAAAAAGTACCCCGACTTTTATCTAATGCCTCTTTACGACGTGATAATGCTCCTAATTTATTCGTCACACGGCGTACGCGCTTACGCGTATTTAACGTTTCGATATCTCGGCGCATTTTTATCAGGCGCATTTTTTTTCCACTGCCGCGTCGCCAGCTCGCGCGTAGAAAGCACCCGCGCGACGTCGGGTCGAGATTTCGAAGGGGAAAAAGGAAGATCGCGCCGCCTCGCGAGATCGGGCCATATCGTTGGAAATCGGCTCTGCTCCCCGCGCACGTGAGAGAGAAAAAATCGAACAACGTGGCTCCTGGCGTGTGTATAGCGGACACTCGATCCGAATCGAGGCGAGCGTTGCCGGTGGCGCGCGCGTGCACTATACCTATACCCCCGACTCTCCGTGCACACGCGCATACCGGTTTTTCAGAGCGCGCAGTTTGACATCGGATGTATGGCCGCGGAGTGAACGGGGCCGGTGCAGTTCCCGCCGCCGTGCTCCGGCTCCCTCCCTACCTTTGTCCTCCCCTCCCTTATACGGGGTACACGGCCACACGTACAGATTCGGGACGTGGCACGAAGCTACCTTCGCCTTGTGCTTCGCGTCCCACTTCGTTCGTCAAGGTACCAAACGAATTGACTCTCGTGAAAGTTTAAACGCAATATCGGTTCGTATGGAAAAATCGATTTTGATTAGAGCCAGGAGGATACTGCCCAGTCGTAAATGCGGAAACGTCGATATGGAGGGACTGCTCGTTAATATCGCCGCGACGCGATACGCGACGTCATTGATTTATTCCCGTCGTAGCGATAACCGGCGGCACTGCCGCGGGCTTATCAATAAATAGGTGCGCGCATCGATAACCCGGCTGGAATCGATACCCGCGCGATTTGGACTCGCGACGCGGGCGTCGCTAGTTCGCCTAGAGCTGGGGGGTCGATGCTCGCGGGAAATTTCACGCGTCACCTGGTCCGCGCACATGTGCACGAGTTCCCGCCGCCTTTTTTTGTTCAGACGAGGCAAGGTCACCGTAGCTCCGAAACTTCGTGCGTACGTTTATCTTTTGACGTGGAGGGACCTTGCCACGGTGGCTCGCGACCTCGAAATCGGGATTGCTGTTTAATTAACGATGAAGCGGACGTATAATGCCTGACATCCCCCTGCGACGGGGTGGACCCTTATTGCAGCAGTAAAATGTTTTAGTAAAGTATTTTAGAGGTAGATTAATATGATTTTGGGTAGTTGATGAGTTGCGTACGAAATCATTTATTCGCTTTAGGATTCATTGTAAGGAATAATTTATTATGAGTGGGTGGTAGTAACAATTTTGTTGCGTGCGCAAGTTCTATTAAATTAATAAATACGAGGTAAAAAAAAATATTTATAATGTCGTGATAAATGCTAGTGTCAGCTGAAGTGCGTAGGATTTTCATTTTTTTCTTTTTGCACGAAAACTATTCTTAGCTGCCGGATTCGATCTTACGTGAATTCGTCCGACTCTCGCTATTTGGGACGCCCGACTCCAAAATGCTAAAATAGCAGAAGCGCAAACGTCGCGCCGTTCATAATATTTTAACGTATTCAAATAATAAATGCCTAAGATTCCTTTGAACATAGTTACAAATTATTTATTTCCTTTTTTTTAAACGTAACAATAAAAAAGACAAATTTAGTACCTGCTTAATGTATTAATAGATCAAAAATGTATCGTGGACTGTTAATGAAATTTAACGATCAGCCACGTGTACATAGCATTACCCCTAATGAAATCAGCCCCTCAAGGCGATTACTTGTACAGACTAAGCAAACAAAAATTATACAGTAATCAAAGCGTTTCGACGCTCGCAGAGTTCGAACGATTCTGCCATATCGGTCGCTCCTCGTCTTTGCAACGACGCGTGTCATCCGTTAAAAAATTCCAAAAAGGTGCTCCTCCGGTCGCAATCGTCCGAATCGAGGGGCACGCAGCGAAGTCAACGACCGGCCGATGCGCCTGGCTCGCTATGAGCGATTGCCGGTCACGTCGTACGTCGAAAAAAAATATTCATAACGCCGCGTCGGAAGCGGCGCCCGCGCGCAACCCCCGCGCGGTTACCAGGCGCGCCGGGCTTCCCTCGCCGGCGATGATGTCACCGCGCGGCGGTGGCGGCTAATCGACTTCGTACGCGATCCTCCTACTAATTGATTTTTCGCCGTGCAACACGCACGGAGCTGCGCCCCTCGGCGCTCACTCGCCTCTGGACGGCCGAGGTGGCTGCACACACGCACGCGGACTCTGCTCCGAGGGGTTGACTTTGAAACAGTACGTCGTCGCGTTTTACGTAATTCGCCGAGGCTCCGCTAAGTCGGCTGGAAAAATCGTAGTGCCCCGGGTGTTTTCGAAGTGCAAACGGTGGATAATTGAAGACTCCGCTTTGCATCGATTTTCGTATTGTACTGGTCGAACGGTGGTACAGTGAATGGAAGTTTCGTGATCGAATGTTCGACGATGTGCCGTTGGGTGAATGTGGCTGATCGAATGAAATATTGAGTAGTCAGCTGTAACGCGCGATAGTTGTACCTTTAAATCCCAGTTGAATAGTTATAACCGTTAATTATTCATTAGTTAAAGGCTATATTTAAATTTTCTCTGTAATAATTTAAAAGCAATCAGATTTTAAAAATCTGATTCTCCTTTTTACCGCCTTGCATGGGCGTGTCGAAGTGCGCGCCGTATCACGAAAAAATAAATTCGAATCTTGAATTTATGAGTATCAATTTAGATGGGGAAAAAGTGTCCAGGCGCAACTTTCTAAAATTTCACTGGCTAATCTCCCGTAGCGCGCGTGCAGGCTCACCCACATGAGAGCCGCTGCGCCCACGTAGCCTTTAAGAGAACCGTATGTAAATGCTGTTCGTCGTTATTAATAAAAAAATGATTTTTTGTTTACAGTGGCAGCGCTTATTTACTGGCGCGATCCCAAAAAGTCGGGGATCGTCTTTGGTGCAACACTCGGAGTGCTTTTATCGCTGGCCTACTTCAGTCTGATCAGTGTGCTAGCTTACACATCCCTCCTCGTTCTCACCTTCACCGTTGCTTTCCGCATCTACAAAACTGTCCTCCAGGCCATTCAAAAGACGTCCGACGGACATCCATTCAAGTGAGTATCTTTCATGTGCTGTTACACATTCTTTTCGCCGGCTTTTTTAGCGGCTATTAGTCTAGCGAACGTCATCGACAGTCGAGATTAAAAATATTTTTAATGTCTTTGACGTGAAAAGATTCGGTTTTTTATATGATTTTATTAGAATTTTTTAAACGATTTAAAGAAACGTCGATACTTTCGGTAATTAATATTAAAAGTACTATACATACATTGAGCAAATGAAAAAGGTGGAGAGTAAATCATTTAGAAAGCTTTTCAACGTGAAAGATAAGCTTAATGAAATGTAAAGATTTGAATATCATTTAGTGGATATGCACCTCTCCACGTGTTCTAGAAAAATGATTGAGAAAAATTCTGAATGAATAGTCCTATAATTTCTTCCATTATGCTTACAGAGACATCCTCGAAGTTGACCTGACGCTGCCCACCGAGAAGGTGCACGAAATCGCCGACATTGCCGTGTCGAACGTCAATGCGGGAATCCGCGAACTGCGCAGGCTCTTTTTGGTCGAGGACTTTGTCGATTCTCTCAAGTTCGGAATCTTGTTGTGGTCTCTTACGTACCTTGGATCATGGTTCAATGGCATGACACTCATCATCATTGGTAAGTTATGATTTTCATTTCTGCGCAACAAATGTACTCGTATTACGTTATTTATACAAAGGTTATTTAATTATTATATACCGAAAAATTATTTAAATATATTAATAATGTAAATAAAGAAAAGTTTTAGAAAGATTATTTTTTACTAAGGTACTTGACTTTGATGAATTAAAAAATTAGATGAAACTTTTTAGCAGATAATATTTTTAAATAGTTTGAAAAATAGCTTAATTAAATTTGTCGTAAATCTCAATTAAAATTAAATATTTTTTGCAGGAGTGGTTGCCCTCTTCTCGCTACCTAAGGTGTACGAAACGAACAAGACGCAAATCGACCAGAACCTCGCTTTGGTCCAAGCAAAAATCAACGAAATAACGGCCAAGTAAGTTCGAGCCAAGTTTTATTTCGGTCAATCGATTTTTTTCGATCATCTCGGCCGTCTTTATCAAACCCAAAAATAAAGACCATCCAATAGGATCCGTCTAATAAACGCACTTTCTTCTTCGATTTTTCAGAGTTAAGGCTGCGATGCCCCTTGGCAAGAAAGCCGAACCAACAAAAGAAGAGTAAGTGAGAGCCGTCGTGAGGCGTCCAATCGTTGCAGAGCCGTGTGCAGAGGATGAAGAGAATAAAAAAAAGGATGAACGACGTAATTTAGAGACGGTGTGATGGCTATACAAAAAAGGATATCGGGTGGCGCGTGTGCACCCTGATCGATGATACTCTACAACTGTCGTCGAATTTCGAGGAGCAAAATGAATAAAACACATATGTTAACGAACTGACCTGCAGAAAATTTCGAGATTATTGGAGAGAGAGTAATAAAGAGATTGTAAATAACGGACCACATGTTTTAATTCGGATATGGGCTTCGGTAATATCGACCGAGCGACACAGAGCAAACCTGGTGATAAAATGATGTAACGTTAGTTTGTTGTGTGTCGTTTTGCTTTGCATTGTAATGGAGCTTTTTGCGAGCCGGGTAACAAGAGGTAAATGCTGCTTCGGGAGCCCGATCTCGGGTGGATCAAGTAATCTCGAGGCCGGGCGATCGTAGGAACACACGCATCCCACCATTCGAAGCAACTGAATTTTAAATGAAATGAAAAACTCGAGATATCCTTTTAAAGTAAGAGAAAAGTAAAATAAAATGCAAGTAACACTTAGCGATTAATTGTTCGTTATTGCGATACGATGGTGACGAATTTATCTAGCGAGCAGCAAGAGAAAGTGCGACGGAACGATGTTTACAGTAAACTTAAAAAAAACGCTCGTATCCACAAAATGAAAAGTACTATTTACAGAATAATATAATAATAATAAAAAAAGAAGAAAAAAAACTTATATACTGTCGTTCTGTGTTTGTCGCGCAATTCTGAATCGAACGGGACAATTATTAAACGATTGTCGCGACCATGACTTTGCGCACTTTGGGTGTTCCCCCGATAACTGCACAGACATAAAGCGTGTCTCTTCCTATCTCTATTCCCTTTCAAAAAAATGTGCAATCACATTCATCATCCTTTTTGAATAAAAAGAATGGAAAACTTATAAATAAAGCATAGCGGAACGAAAAAAAATTATTAATCCAGTATCTTATATAAATGACGATGAAGATTAATCTTATACATTAAACGCATTACACTGTTCACCCGCATTCTTTCGCATCATCTCGTTTGCTACTTGATCACTCATCGTAACCAAGAGTCTATCCTTTTTTAAATGTAGAAAACGTTGTTGAAGTAATCGTGAACAAATCAGGCTACGCATGAAAAAATATGGCCAAGCAATCGATGTGAAATTGTCTATTCAATGTATAGACAGTGCTTACTGAAAGTCAAGTAAAAAAGGGCAAGGTAACAATTGGAGATGTAAAAGGAAAGTATATCCGGATGATGGAAGATGAGAAATGGAACGTGATATACTGAAGGAAGTGCTTGTCGAAATTGTTTCTTTTTTATCGTTAGATCTTAAGTAATGTCTAATAACCAGCGGTCCCTCGTGTTTTAGTTGTTATAATGCGATTGAGAATAAATATGAGAATTAAATGGAAAAAAATTGAAGTGATTATTAATTATTGTATCTGTCTCTTTGAACAACGTTGAGGATTGCTAAATATTATTGCTATTACATTGATATTATTATTGTAATTATATAGCTAATATATATATAAAAGAATTATATATATAAAAAATTATTACGAAAAAGACATCGGTTTATATTACGCAAAGTTTAAATACAAAGAGTGAGAAAAAATTGGCTTATGGCGATGCAATAGCAATGGAATTATCATATATATCACTTGATGATCCGAAAAAGCAGAACATAAAGATGCAACTTAATATTATATTATACACATTCTTAATATCTATCTGTAGCTACGTGAATCCACGTGTTTTTATCTCAGAAAAGGTGGCAAAAGTGTTAAGAGAATATGTGACTTGTAATACGCGTATCGCTTCTTGACGTTTTCATTATTGCATCTGCATTCGCACGATTAATTTATAAATAAACGATATTAATAAGACACGAAATGTTGATATTTCTATTTTTATGAATCATTTGTGACTTTGATTTTTTATCATCAATTTATTGCTTTAAATCAAAAAAATATATATTAGTAAATCTTTCGTCTAGTTTTATTTTTCAATTTATAAGCTAGTAATTTTGGTTCTTCTTGTTCTATTAACCAAGTCTTTTTTATTTCCGCTACTTTGTTAATATCTCGATTTTTAATTTATTTTTGTACAACGAACCATGTGATTTTATTTAACGCCTTTTATATTTGTTTATCGTGATTTTAATTAAACATAGAATCTGCAAGATATTAAACTCATTTTTAGGCGATTTTTAATTATTTTAATTGCAATGATTGGTAAGTAAATATTTGAAATCAGAAATTTTAAATATTTTATACATATGCATTAATGCAACATAATTAATCATTTATGTATTAAACAAATATGTTTCACTTTATTATTTTTGAGTAACAAATAAAAAACAATCAAAATCAGAAGAAATGTAATGAAACAAATAACAATTTTTATTAGGCTTATATTGAATTGTAAAAGATATTGGCAGTAGTTTCTGTTCTAACATTCTAAAGTTTGTCTATCATTTTGTGATTAATGGATTTTTGATGCTCTCATTAGGAATCCTTATCAATGTTAAATATTTTAATTTTAATGATTTGAACTTGTATAAAATGTTATTACACATCTATTTTCATACTACATAAATTTGCAGATTTTTTCGATTGTAATTATTTAAGAAACGTTATGAGGAAACTTGCATTAGTGACAAAAATAGATAAGGGATTTTTGCCGAATTGCATTGCAAAATGATTTACATAATTTTTATTTTCTCGATTTCAAATTGCGTGCTCAAATCGACTATAGATTATGCAACATAATAGCCAATTACTATAGAGGTGCTCCCTCTGCAACTCCTCTCCAGCCTATAAGCACTCAGAACTCCCTTCCAAAAGGCAGACATTGAGCCCTTTTTGGTTTATAAAATATTAGGGCCCGTCAGTGGGACCTGGACCTCAGTCATAGTTCAAAAACCAGTTCAGTTACGACTGAGATTTCGCTGAAGCAGCCACGTTGAAGTAAAAACGTTATAACCTCACTTATGTATTTAAAGAAATAAGTTTTTTGTGCTAAAACAACTTATTGGAGCAACCGAAATCGTATCGTAAGTGAATATTATTTCCATCTCGTTTTTGTGTGTGCCATATTTCTATGAAATTTTGACATTAATCGCCAAAATTGTGCCCTTATCAGCACCGGACTCGCAATTGAGAACGATCCCTCAAGTGCAGAGGAAACTGGCAAGTGAAACAAGAATCGGAACGGAGCGACTTTGTGGACCACCACCTGGGTCGGCCATAACGGCGGAGAGGCGCATAACGCGCACGCGCGACCTTTGCCAAGGTGACACCGGCACATCGGGGAGCGTAGAGTGAGCCGCCGGGGCCGGGCCGTCCGCTCATCAGGCTTGCTCGTCCGATCCCCCCGCTTGCCTATAGCATTCGCGCTCGGCTCGTGGCCGGAGACCCTGCAGCGTGCGCGCCAGTCCCAGAGTCGTCCGCCAGTTGGTATCTCGACGCGCGTGCAGCCTCCCGGTGAGCCGTCGTCGACACCGTGTGCCCGCCCCAGCTCTGACCCTTGTCATTCCCCCACGGCCAGCCCAGACGAAGCGCGAAGATGTCGGTGAAGGACAGCGATCACGAGAAGAGGAAGCAGATCTCCGTGAGAGGCATCGTCGACGTCGAGAACGTCGCGAACTTCAAGAAGACCTTCAACAGGCACCTCCACTACACTCTGGTCAAGGACCGCAATGTCGCGACGTCGCGCGACTACTACTTCGCCCTCGCGCACAGCGTCAAGGACAATCTCGTCTCAAGGTGGATCCGCACCCAGCAGTATTACTACGAAAACGACCCCAAGGTATGCTCGACGACTTTCTCTTCTTGGTATCTCGTCGGGATTCTCGCTTGCGATCGTCGCTTGTTTACTGAGTATCAACCGTCTATCGATGACCCATCGATCGGCGATTTACTCACTTTCTTTTGTAACAGTTTATTGTTTTGCTTCTTTTTTATTCGAGTGCATGCACAGTGGTGCACCTAACCTGCTCGGGTATCTGGTGTGACATTTAATAAGCGTGCTTTGCATAAATTGAGAAGGAAAATTAATCGTATTGACGATGGATCATTGCGAGTCTGCTATTTCAACAGGCGACAAAACATTTATTTGGAAGCTGCGAATTTGGCCTTAACATTCACTTTCGCACGCGAGATGCCGATGCTCTTGGCACATGTTTTTTCGGAGCTTAACGATGCCGCACGTGCGCGGATCTCCGTATTTTCCAAGTCTTGGCTTGTATGCTATCGTATTTTTTTTAAACATAAATCGTTATTTCATATATTAAAAAATATAATCTAATAATAAATGATAATTTATTAAATCTTTATTTCCTCTCGTTTTTTTAGGTTTTGGAGCAATGTCAATCGCTCCAAAACGTTGTGTTGACACGCGATTGTTTACTGATCGAACGCACGGTGCACTATATATCCTACAGCTGCGGTCCGCGATTATTTTTGCACGTGATTTCAAAACACTGCCTATACCCGCAAAAATAATACTTTGAATAAACGGCTTCTTTTCCATCGGTAATCGTAAAATCCTCGCTCGATTTATTTTTCAGGGGGCTTCTGTCGAAAGCGAAAAAATCGTGCTAATCGGTCTAGGGCGCTATGAATTTGATCGATGCAAATGAGCGCGGGCCTTGGCCTTGCTCTCGATACCTTCAATCATTCCTCTGGCTTATTTAAGAGTGCCGCATGATCTCAGAGAGCGACAAGACGCCAATCGAGTGTCTCCCTCGCACATCTGCAGATAAAAATTGAGCGGGTTGAGAATCGGAATAAGTGGCTTTGATTCGCATTTTATCGATCGCGAAAGCTCGCTCGTGCTTTCGCTCCTCGTGCACGAGAGTCAACGAACTTCTTGTCTGCTTCCTTTTCCACTTCCTTGTCCCTTTTGATACTCTGAAAGCATTAAATCGTTTTACGATTAGACAGCCATGATGTATGAATCCTCGAGAGATGTGATCCTCAATATCCTTTTATTTTGGCTAATGTTTTAATTTATTTTAGGTCACAAGTTTTATGGAAGTTGAAAAATCTGTATTAAATGGAATTTACTTCAGAATTTATTTACGAATACTTTCTAAAATTAACTGTCATTTTCACCGTTGCCTCCGGCGATGCAGAAGATATTTTGAGATTTCAAACTGAAACATATATGCTTGTAACGGAAATATTTTGAGTCGTTTTATTTTATTTTTTTTTATCATTTCATGTATCCATTATCAGTTGCTATAAAAAATAGCTGCTCCATTATTACATGTGTACATTGTTAATGAGTGAATTAATAATTATACAAACTTATTTTTACAATTAATGCCTACATAATTTGAGTAAAAATAATAAGTTTAAAAATAAGTTCTTTACATTTTATACATAATGATTTTTCTAGGTATTAAGTAATTTGAATGAAAAGTTGAGATTCTATAAACTATTGAGTTTACGTATGTATATCAGATTAAATATTAAAACTAGGAAACGACAATTCAATAACGAAAATAACTCCAAAAATCATTTCAACTTCGCCCTCGTTTGAAGATAGTGTCGGGCGCGAAGCTTCGACGTTATCTCAAACAATTCGTAAAAAAGCCTCGTCTCCCACTAAAGCATTGCCGAACCGGTTATTTAATTCGTGACCTAATAATCAAGAGCACTGCCCGAGCATATGACGAGCATGCGGTCAAACTCAGAAACAAAGAGCGACAGTCACGATGGAAAAAGTTATCTTCCACGACCCTAATCTCGCGCGACTCTAAACCCGTACCATATTATCCTTATCACCGGTAGACGCGTCGCTCCTCAAGCTTGATTGTCACTGAATTAAGAAAAGCGAGGATGACGCATGCTCGCATAATCGAGGATTGCAAAATAGCTAAGTAATTACACCCTGTTATGCTATTTTTTCGAATCATCGAAATGTGGTAATAACGTTATGCCGTCGAGATAAGAATTTTTAGACACCGCGAGTGTTGGTCGTGAGTTTGATTGATTTGAATTGATTTCGACACTCGATCGGGTCATAGTGCACCAAATTTTTTTAATAATTTATTGAGGAAAATTCGATTGTTATTGATGCTTTGACATTATTATCGCATTATCTGCTGTAAACAACCAATTATTGTCTTTTGCGAAAAACAAATTGGATCTATTTATAACCGATTGTTAAAAATTCGGTATAGACATTTTGTTTACGCAAATCGCATCGATATATTTTTAACCATCTATATATAAAAATTATTGGATGTTCGAATACTTTTTACCACTTGAGCAGGCAGGGAAAATTTTTTATTCTCGATTTTGTTAGAAGGCGTAGCTGAGAGGAGTAGCAATAAATGATAGGGGAAGAAGATGGTAGTGTTATAGAGTAAGTGTCGAAGGACACGTCCGAACTCACTGCTAAATTTACATCTATTAAGCGTCGTTTGTCTGTCTAGCAATGAAAATTTCATGTGTCCGAGAATTTATCTTCATTCCTTTTGAATCTTTCTTTCTCCTCTCATAGTTAATTTCAAATTCTTAAACTTCATTCTTTTTTTAAAGTATAATTCGCTAAACTTTTTAAAGTTTGGCAAAATTTTTCATTTTCTTAATTGGATATCGATTAATTAATAGCGGCTGCAATGGCAAAATCATACTCTAATTGTAATATGAAATATAACTTCAATTTGAGCATTTCTTTTTTTGATGAACTTTATTCAACTTGACATTAGGATAGCCTTCCGGGTGTGCCCGCGAGCTCTTTCTTTCAGCGCACTTTGGAAAACTTCCCAGCCAACTCAAAATTTTGGCACGTTTCGTATTTCTGAGCTTGAGCATTGCTCTGTTTTCTATTCACGAGCTATTAACTCGCGAATTTACTTTTTACTGGCATTTTTTTCGCCTCATAAGAAACATTACGTAACGTGAAGCTTTTGTCAGGGTGCCAAGAGTACACTATTTTTCACCACTTTTTTTCTCCACATGCACAATTTACGATCGCTTGTGTCTAATTTCGTGACACTATCAAAAATCCCGGCCGGCGGAAAAAATTCGCGAGCCGGCTCGTACCCGTTCGAGTGTAGACGCGAGATCGACACTTAAGGAATCGCCGAATGCAAATAAAAATGCACTGCGCCAGCGAGAGATAATCTGGTGACCTTAAATGTCGATAAACAGTTGGTGCGTGCATGTAAATGAATTTTTCCATTTGAAAATTACACCGACGTTATTGCCGCGTGCATGCTGCTGTAAATACTTCCTCCTAAAGGAAGCGAACGTACGAGCAATTTTTTATTGACGTCGTAAATTGTGACTAAAATTCGGAGTCGTTAAATTGTATGACAGAAATTAAAGTCGTAAAATTTTTTTCTTATTTTGCAGCGAGTTTACTATCTCTCCCTTGAGTACTACATGGGACGTACGCTGCAGAACACGATGATCAACTTGGGCATTCAGGGTGCCTGCGACGAAGCCACATATCAAGTGAGTATCGCTATAATTAGATAACCGATGTATAATGAATGCGATTTCAGACGCGTACAAAGAGCGTTCAACGCTTTCAGCGTTTCGCAATTGGAATATATAAGAATTCTAATTAACGAGGAGACAATTTATATTAAGAATTAACGGTCTGAAATTTTCTGCACCGATTTTTTTTCATCACCGCGTATATACATGTATCGAATTGTGGGCATTGCTCCAAAATAATTCTTACATTGTTACGAGACCCGTGTAATAACGCTTCATTGTTGCTTAAGAATTTCTATGATTTTTTTCTATTTTTATTTGAGTGTCATCGTTTAAAAATGTTGTACTAAAAGATTTAATTTTTTTAGATGGGCTTGGACATCGAGGAGTTGGAGGAACTGGAGGAGGACGCCGGTCTTGGAAATGGTGGACTGGGTCGTCTGGCTGCCTGTTTCTTGGACAGCATGGCGACTTTGGGTTTGGCTGCCTACGGCTACGGTATTCGTTACGAGTACGGTATCTTCGCCCAGAAGATCAAGAATGGTGAGCAGGTGGAGGAGCCCGACGACTGGCTCAGGTACGGCAATCCCTGGGAGAAAGCCCGTCCCGAGTTCATGCTGCCCGTCAACTTTTACGGACACGTAGTCGACACAGAGGAAGGAAAGAAGTGGGTGAACACGCAGGTACCTTTTTTATTCGATTTGTTTGAGTGATTATATTTCCTTTATCAGTTCAATAAGAGACTAATGGATTTTTTATTCTGCAGGTCGTGTTTGCCATGCCTTACGACAGTCCAATCCCGGGATACAAGAATAACGTCGTAAACACTCTAAGGTTGTGGTCGGCTAAGTCACCGGTTGAATTTAACTTGAAATTCTGTGAGTTCATGTTTTCTTTTTTCTAGTTGTCATTTTAATTTTATCTTATCGACTAATAATTTGATTGTGATCGTTTTAGTTAATGACGGAGACTACATTCAAGCTGTAATTGACAGAACTCTTGCTGAGAACATTACAAGGGTTTTATATCCGAATGACAACGTGTTCGAGGGTAAGGAGCTGCGCCTGAAGCAGGAATATTTCATGTGCGCTGCTACCCTTCAGGACATCATTCGTCGCTACAAGTCCAGCAAGTTTGGATCTCGGGAGCATCACCGAACTGATTTTGACTCCTTCCCTGACAAAGTTGCCATTCAGCTCAATGACACTCATCCGTCCCTCGCTATTCCCGAGCTCATGAGGATCCTCATTGACATTGAAGGTCTCCCATGGGAAAAGGTTCGTTTTTGCTTTTGCTTTTAAAGCTTCGATTTAAATATTTATAATTAACGTTTATAATTGTGATATTTACGCTTTTCTTTCTTAGGCTTGGGAAATTACTACTCGTACTTGTGCCTACACAAATCACACAGTACTGCCAGAAGCTCTGGAGAGATGGCCGACTGGTATGCTGGAGAACATTCTCCCGCGACATCTCCAAATCATTTACCACATTAATTTCTTACATCTCAAAGATGTCGAGGCGAAATTCCCCGGCGATCTCGATCGTCTACGTCGTATGTCTCTTATTGAGGAAGAGGGCGAGAAGAGAGTGAACATGGCTCACTTATCCATTGTTGGCAGTCACGCCATCAACGGTGTCGCCAGAATTCACTCTGAAATTTTGAAGGATTCTGTGTTAGTAGATTGAGTCATATTTATTTGACAATTGTGATTTGAATATTTATTTAATATTTTTATTTATTTTTAGCTTCCGTGATTTCTATGAACTAAGTCCAGAGAAATTCCAAAACAAAACTAATGGTATTACTCCTAGGAGGTGGTTATTATTGTGCAATCCGAATCTCTCTGATGTCATTGAGGAGGTCAGTAAAAACTCTTGATAACTTTATTTGAATATTTGGTATCATGTATTCATAAAACCTTGTTTATTTTATTAGAAAATTGGAAGTGAGTGGACTACTCATTTGGATCAATTAACGCAGCTGAAACAGTATGCGAGAGATCCTAGTTTCCAACGTGCCGTTGTCAAAGTAAAACAAGAGAACAAGATGAAGCTTGCCGAAATTCTTGAGCGTGATTATGGAATAAAGGTCAATCTTTCATCGATCTTTGACATACAAGTGAAGCGTATTCACGAGTATAAACGGCAGTTGCTCAACTGTTTGCATGTGATTACGATGTACAATCGTATAAAAAAGAATCCGAATGCACCAGTGGTACCACGTACTGTCATGATTGGTGGCAAGGCTGCTCCGGGCTATCACCTTGCCAAGAAGATTATTAAGCTCATCTGCAGTGTGGCGAATGTCGTTAACAACGACCCAATCGTCGGCGATAAACTTAAATTAATTTTCTTAGAAAACTACCGTGTCACTTTAGCCGAGAAAATTATTCCCGCAGCAGATCTCAGTGAGCAAATATCTACTGCTGGTACTGAGGCCTCTGGAACCGGTAACATGAAATTCATGGTGCGCTTTCTTTCCTTAATAATGTTATTTACCGACTTATTAATTAAATTTTATTCTTTTAATGAATATTGATTATAATTACAGCTGAACGGTGCATTGACAATCGGTACTCTTGATGGAGCTAACGTCGAAATGGCCGAAGAAATGGGCAATGATAATATATTTATCTTTGGTATGACTGTCGATGAAGTAGAAGACTTGAAGAGGAAAGGATACAATGCCTACGATTACTATAACAGACTACCGGAAGCGAAGCAATGTATTGATCAAATACAAGGTGGTTTCTTCAGTCCTAACAACCCCCATGAATTCCAAGACATTGCGGATGTTTTGCTCAAGTGGGACAGATTCTATCTCTTAGCTGATTACGAGAGTTATATTCAATGCCAGGATCGCGTAAACAAAACTTATCTAGTAAGTACAAACTGCAGTTGTAGGACTCGGCCTTTTTAATAACAATCTAAATTTTAATTTTCATTATTTTCTAGGATCAATCAAAATGGGTAGAAATGGCCATTCATAACATCACTTCCTCTGGAAAATTCTCGTCAGACAGGACGATTGCAGAGTACGCCCGGGAAATTTGGGGCGTTGAGCCTAGCTGGCAGAAACTGCCCGATCCTCATGAGCCCCGTGACATTTAAATCTACTTTAAGATTCTCAGTGTTTTCATATAAAAGCCGGGCGTCTTTTATCGCGCATCAGTCAAAAGCCAACACCTTAGCAGAACGATTTTTTGGAATTATCCATAATTCGTTTACTCGTGAATAGCGCTTTATCTAAAATTTTAAGTTATTGGCTGATGTAAAAATTTTGGTTACTTTTAATGCTCGCAGTAGAGGCTTGAATCAATTAGACCGTTTATGTATAGTATTAAGGAAGTATGCAACTGCTGCGCGAAAATGAAAGTGTTTTTACAATATTTTAGTAAAATCTCTTATCGCTCTCATGAACGCCTTTATTCGATATCGCTATAATCATTTCAAGACTTTATCATTTAAATATTGTATGTGTACGTCCTATATTTTCTTTATAATATTTTGTTCTAAAACTCACTTCTAGTCTGTGAAAATTGTAACAGAACTACTGTTTTTTAACGATAATTTTTTTTCTCGAATTTGTAAATGATACATTTTTTCGTTAGTTATAGTTTTTAGATGGAATGTTAGAAAGTTGTTTTGGCGGCAAAAATCATTGTTTTATTTGTTGCTTTATAAGGCGAAATGATATTTTCTTTATAACAAGTGTATAAATCAATTGTTGACAATTTTAACTTTTAAACTTTGTGTTCAAAGATTTTTTCAGAATTGTATATTGGCTATATTGTATGTTTGCTATCGAATCACGCCAGAGATATTTTCGAGTAGCAGAAATATTGGCTACGTCTTCCAGTTCCTTCAGTGAAGCAAGTTCAATGCAAAGTACAAATTTAATAAAAAAAAACAAGATAACACACATTTTAATGTTTGATAAACATGAATTTTTATAATAGAGTTTACAAAAACAATAACGAAACGCACAATTAAAGCCTCGTTATTCTTATCTAAGAAATTTTAAGCAATTTTCTATAAGCAATACTGTTTAAGATTCTTATTGATAATAAGATTCTTATAGAAGATATTGTTGTTGTTATTTAATCATGCAGAAACGAATAATACTCAGATATTAATGAAGGCTGGCCTATTTTTATAAGCAACAAATGAAAATTTATCGGTGTGATTCGAACTTCGTTACTTAAGCAAGTTGTCTCAATATCACCGTATAACTAAATGATAAATAATGTGAAAGAATCTACAATTATAAAAATAAAAGCGTTATTGCGAAATTTCAAATAATTATCTTTATCCAATCCTATTCGCATCAGTTCCCATTCGAACGCAATTAAAACAAACCGTTATTATTACGCAAATTCTCAACAATGTGCAAAATGATTGGAACTAATGAAAAAAAATTGTACCGCTGTAGCGAAAGCGATTAACAATCCAAAACGTAAACAAGAATTCCGACTATTTATATTCGTGACCGATCGACCCGCGAGAATTTCTCAACGCCCAATGGAATTATCGAACTAATTCAATTATTGCTGCGGCACCACAGCACTCGGCATAAATTATCTCCCAGCTGTTAAGTACGCGTAAGTGCACGTATACGTATGACTCACTGGCGCAGTTACGCCCGCTTTCGCGCAGTGTCTTGGCGAGCCGGCGTGCGATGAGTGCGACGATGTCGCGCGAGTGGCTGCAGGCTGTGGTGGCCCGCAGGAACGAGGCCTTGAAGAATTTCCAGCACCACGATCCCGAGGCCGTGCTAGTCGTGAGTACGATTATTCGTAATTTTCGCGCGCACGATCTAGCCCCTTCACGCATCCTCCCAATTCGCTCATTTTTTATGCGAAACCTTTGGTGCTTCGGTTTTCACCGTTGTGTACAATCGCTGCGTCAGCTGGAAATGTATACTGCACTTGCGCTCGGTCAGTCTCGGCCGAAATCGATCGGCTTCGTCCACGCGCCAAATCTTTGAATCTAGCGATCTTCATCGTAGATACCTTAGCGCGCTCATTTGTTTATTTTTTACATAGAGTAAAACTTGTATTATCCGGAAAATAATGTTTTTTCTTAGAATAGATAGTGCATAATTGTTTTTGCGATTAATTCCTTTTTCAATTTAATCGCTTTTACTTAGTGTTAACAGATAGTTAAAATGCACTGTAATATATAAAAAAAGAGCGCAATGGAAAAGTAAGTTTAAATCATAAATTATATAATTTGTGATAAGCGCGTATTGATTGAAAAAAAATGTTAAATGATAAGATTAATTGTTATTTGCGCAGAGTAAATACAAATATTCGAAAGAGTAATGTATGTTGCAAGTCGTCAATTTAATTGTTTATCTCCAAGTTTCGGTTTGGTTATAAATTGACAAAAGAAATCATGCGAAATCGTTAGTGTGAATTAATGCCAAAAATTTATGTGCGAACTTTATCGTCAATCTATAGAGTAGGATCGTAAGATAAGATTAAATTTGAATTCTTTATTAATTTTTACTAATATTTTTACAGAATGTATCTACACTTGTGAAACTAAACGAATTGAAGTCGACGTCCGCAATCATCGTTATAGGCTATATTCCAATCGACGCTACAAGGTAATTCATTCAAACTTTATACAATCTCAACTTAATGCTTCTTTTTGTCCTTTTCTTTGAATTTCAATTCTAATTAATTAATTCTTTTGAATTCGCTAGATTTTAAATATCATAGATTTATATCCATATCGCTGTATGGGCAGATGCATGTACCGAGTGTATATGTATCTACATATGATGTTTACAAAAAAATTATTGACAACTGATGCAATGAACAAAAGGCTAGGCTAGAAACAAGCGACGGTTTTTTGCCACGGCTCGTTTCCCCAGCAACGCTTGGTCCTTTCAATCAGTTGTGAAGAAACCATCATTCGGTACACACGCATTGCCTCGTTTGGCTCGGAACAGTCAAAATTAGTGCACCGGCCGAAAAAATCCCATACCGAAAGGATGAGGTCGTTACGGTGATTAATTATTTTGGCGTAGATTCTCGATAAATCTGAAATGTAAGTCGCCGGGAAACATCGCCCTGCACTTCAACCCCCGGCTCGATCGCGGTTACGTCGTCCGGAATACCAAGGTCAAGGGATGCTGGCAGGAGGAGGAGACCTGCTCGCCGAACTCCTCCAGGGGCTACATCTTCCGACGAAATTCCTTCTTCCACCTCACGATCTTTTGTACGCTAAATGAATTTCAAGTGAGTTTGAGTATTGACAAAGACGAATTTTTGCCTCATGGATCTTTTTAATTTATTCAATGTCGATGTCGCAGATCGCCATCGATGGAGAACATTTTTGTGCCTTCGCCTACAGGCTTCCGCTGGAAGAAATTATGGGCATCGAGTTCAACGACAGCATCGAGGAGACGAAAGTCAGGCAGACGAGACTCAACGTATATCCCGATCCGAAAATTTTCAAACCGACCAGGATTCTGGCACTGACAGACGCGCAACCCCTAGACAGGAACTTAGTGAGTTTGACTGTCATTTAATTGTTCATGGTTTACCGACAATTTTTATTAATTTTATAAAAATTATCGCAGGAGTTGCCGGTCACGGTCGACCTCCCCAAAGGCTTAAAAGTTGGATCTCGAATCTTCATCAAAGGAAGACTGAAGCTTTTACCTCACTCGTAAGTTAATGAAAAGTGAAATTTTAATGAAACAATTTTTCTTTCTAATTATTTCCTTATTACTATTTAGATTCTACATAAATCTGCAGAAAGGAAAAATGATATATCCTCATCCGATTATCGCACTGCACGTAAATCCACGGTACCACTACGGAAACAAACCTTCCTGTTTGGTCATGAACTGCTGGCACGAGGGATCCTGGGACAAAGAAGAAAGTCACGAAGGACAGGTGTGGACTCCTGGTCGAGAATTTCTGTTGACGTAATTGGTTTTTCCTTTCAAGCAATATTTTAATGAATTTGAAAACTGCAATTCAAAGTCGCATTTACTTTGTTCAACAGGATTCGGTGCGAAAGCGAGAGCTACGTGATCTGGCTGAACGACAAAATGATCGGTGACTACAAGCACAGGCTCGAGCCGACGATCGTCGACACTATCCGCGTCACAGGCGACCTGGTGATTTATGAGATGCTCATCTCCTACTAAGAAAAAAAAATTGAAAGAAGCTATCGTTGGTTACGTATGCGCCAAAAGCTGCCTTATAGGAAAAAAAAGTAATAACGCGAAGACTCTCCTCTTTTACTTCAACGAGAAGTCGAACCTCGCCACGGCGAGGCACTTTCGACGAGATCATTCCGAGGGCGACTTTATCATTTTCTTTTTTCTCTCAAGTCAAGTACCAGTCAAGTTTGCAATCTTCGCTTTGGGCGAAGTAATTTTTTATGTATATTTTTTTCTCTCCGTGCTCGACGAATGCATCTGGTCGAAATGCCTCCGCGAGTTCGCTGACCTCAGCGTCCCACGCGACGCATTCGTAGAATGTTTTACCCTTTAATCTCCGACGTCCTCTTTCGTCGCAAATTGAGACGGAGCGACGGCGTTAATCCGCGAGTCACTGGATCATTCGGTAAATAAATAACGGTTGGATGGAAGAATAGATAAAAAAAATTTAGACGCGTCTCCCGTTGCTTTCGATGCGGCCAAAAAACAATTGTTACTTCTAGGATAATAAGCTAAACTTTAAAAAAAGACTTCCTTGGAAAAACTTTCGAATCTTTCCTGAGGCAATCTAACGTCCTCCAACCAGAGGAAATGCAACTTTTTTTCATATATTTTATACAATTGCTTTATATAATAATTTGTTAGTATATTTGTATGTACATGTAGCGTATTTATGAATCTAAACTTATTGAACGTTTGTAGAATAAAATGATTTTTTTCGAATGTAATAAACATTTCGTTTCGCATATACTCTTGATATTCTCTTCATTTCTCTTATATAAAAAATGCGTCCAAGTTTAAATCTGAATTCAGCGAACTTATCGCTGAGGAAGTGAGTCACTATAACAGACAATCTCTGATTACCATGTTGATAAAGGTGGACTCATCTCGAGTTCCAATAATTTTGCTGTGACTTGTTAACTTCAGAATTTATACGGAGATAAACGTCGGACTGTTTACGATAGGGCTCCGAGAAAAAGCAAATTCATTTTCAAATTGTTTCCTTTATATTAATGTGCATTTCGATGTCATCGAATTCAAAGTTGGAGTTTCAGTTTTAAAATCTCGAATCACAAAATTGGTAAAAAGTTAATTTCAAATTTACGATTAAAAGTTAGTTTTTCTTAATCTTCAAATACAAAAACTCCATTTTTAATTATAAGATCGTAAGGTACCAAGAGAAGGTGAATCGAAAAAGAGATTGATGAAAACGTTAAAATGGAATTTTTGTTAAGGGGCAAGCCAGTGTTTAATCATCTATTTCTTATGCTCAGAGCTTGCTGTTAAAACAATATATTAATTATATAAAATTGTAGGAAATAGTACAAAATAAATTTATTCTTAGAATTTCTTGAAATTAAATGAACTTTTATTTCTTGTTTATTTATTACAAACATCAACATTCAACAAATATGTCCTTGTACATTTTTAAGAAATTAATTATTATCGGCTTGTATGAAGTTGTAAACGCAATACTTAGTTCAGTGGGCACTTTGAAGCACTTACGGACGAATATTAAATTGATATGATAAATATTGATGTGCAGCTAGTCATGTTGATCTCACTCCCAGATCTAAGAAATGAAAAGTAATATTTTAATTGGCTCATTGAAGTGTAACTAAAATTATACCCTCTAATTCTAAATTAGTAAAATTTGATGTGTATATATATATAGTAATACATTGTAGGTTGAAATGTATTCCATTTATTAAATTAGTGGGACGCTTTTTGACGGTTCACTTAATTTTTTATTAATTTTATTCATTTTTGAATACTTGGTGACTATTCCCTTAAAATTAGTGAAATCGCTGAAATTTCACTAATTCAGATTTAGAGGATATTATGTTAAATTATTCAAATTACCTTTTTTTCTGTTGCAAACTTGTTATTAATCATTTTAGCTTTTCCAATTGCCTTAAAGTATTTGTCAACTTCCGTTTTATTGGGCAAATACATTGCTGATATCTGATTAAAGCTGCTTACGAACATATCCCAAAGAGTTTCAGCATATTTCACTCTAGCCTTTAACTCGAAATGAATTTCCGGAGTAACATTTTCATAATAATTCCACTTTTTATTTACAAAGCTACAGAAATTTTCTAGCTCCGACCAAACGAGGTTTTCCATATCATCAAATTTCGCTTTATTTATTTTATTTAGATTCGACATATTTAGTCAGTTTTTTATAATTTAACTGTTTTCAGTATTGAACTATCGCGGTATCCACCCACTACGCTTTCTCGTCGTTGAGAGACTGACTGCACCACACTATCGACGGCAACTGTTCCCTTTTGAATTCAGCCTGAAACGCGATCTACTTCTCCCTCCATGGAGTAAGCGACGTTGGCCATTATCGGAGCTCGATTGTTTCAGCGAATCAGTTATCGGTGTATATACCAATTAAATGCTTGCTGGGGAACTGATTGCTGAGTGTACAATTTGTAAATTAAAAAAAAATGATTTTGCACCCGAAAGGAGAAACAATTTCTTCCGCTATAATTGAGTTGGGTATGCGTTTTCAACAGAGAAACGATTTCAGTGAAATGATTAACCTCGTAAGTAGCCGATATACATACAACAAAAAAAGAAAAAAAAGGCAATGCAAATTGGAGCTTTCGTGGATGTTAAAAGAGTCTCGTTTCATTGATAGAAATTAATTGTTTTAAATGATTGTTTTTTGCTAATGTAAACGGCTAATAATTACAGAGGCGCTCTGGGCTGTAACGACAGTTAGAAAAAGATTGGCAGATAGACAAACAATCTGTTTTTAGTATTGACTTATTTTCTTTTATTTCGCAAATTAAAATAAGCGACTTCTTAGGTGACAAAATTATGTCACACAATAAACGACGAATAAAATTACTAATAATAATCTGTTAGTATATTTGTATGTACAAGTAACTCGTTTATAAAAATAAATTTATAAATCGTTTGTAGAGTAAAATAATATTTTTTGAACGATAAAATGAACACACATCTTTTCGACACTTCACTCAATCTTAACTCAAAAATATAAAAAAAAATCCAATGCGATGCCGATATTGATTGCATGAATTGCGGGTGTGATCAGTACGTTGAGTTTTCACTGGAGAATTTTCTGACGCGCACGTAGCTGATCGCCATGATGATGAAGCTGATGCAGAAGAGGAGAAAGACGAGGCGGTTGATCGCAGTGGCCAGGAGGATACATTCCAGGTGTACGACACTCTTACTGGATGTAGGGGAAGGCAGTGTCTGCTGACCACTGTCCAAGTTCACGAAGGACGTCGACATCGAGATGCTCGTCGGATGATGCTCGCTCATCTCCTGTTCCACCGCTGATTTTTGGTCCTCTATCTGCAATAATTATTTTAAATTAGTTATTAAGATTTATTCCGTAAAAGAACGTATTTGTTTGAAGCAGAATGGATTCATGACATTTCACTTGCGTCTGACCAAAATCGGCTGTTTCTACTGACAAGAGGTGATTATGACTACGGAATTTATATTCAAAAAGTGTATACACGTAGAAAAGTAATTTCATGAATGAAAAAGAAAACTGAGTGTACAAACCTCTTGAATGATGTGTCCAAGGCCCAAGTACCTCCCAGGCTTTCCCAGGAAAAATCGCCTTACGGGTTGCGGAATGGATGTGAAGGACTCAAATTTTTGAATGTTTATTACAAACACTGAGATTATCAGCGATATGGTTGCCTGGTAAAGGCAGGAACTGTAGAACCTAACTAAAATATCATGGTAAATAAATTTATGTAAACAGGCAAGGAAACTGAATAAAACATAAAATGTTAAGTGTAACAAATTATTAAAAAATCGATAAGTTCATGAGTTTACTTTTTAGTTAAGATTTTTCCTATTAATCAAAACCTATATCATTTAGAATGTTAACAGGAACTCACCAATAATGGGCATACTGTCGAAGCGCGCTGGTACTTTGTACCCGAAGTAAATGAGATACAGAACGACGACGAGGATGATGCAGGCATTTATGATCAGCTTGATTTCGCTCTGCGGTCGCAGCCAAAACGTGATCAACGACAGAAAGACTATGGCTGTTTTAAACACCAAATACGTGAATTGTTTATTAAAAAAATTGTAAATCTGATCCAGCAATCACTTACGGACGGTAGGTATAAAAATAATGTGATAGTAAAAATCGGACGAGCGGGAAAGCTCGAACTCGTAGTCAAGCGTCACGTAAGGTTCCGGGCAGCAGTCGAAAGTCTCCTCCCTCCGACTGGCAGTGAGGTTTTTCAAGTCCCACTCGCTTAAGGGGATGTAATCGCTTATCTGCAAGGAAACTTATGAGAGAGATAGAGGGAGAAGTTACTCGGAGTGCACTTACATCGCCACCGGAATCAAGCAGTTTCAGGTTCAGCTGAATGCCGTCGTACGTCCACGAGCTGAGGCTAAGACGGCATGTGTTCATCTCGAAGGGCCAGTACGTGAAATCCAGGTGGCAGTAGCCGTGGAATATCGTCGGCGCCACCCACAGTACCTTGCCGTTCTCGCTCACGAGGCAGTGCCGATCGCCGTAGTACTCGCTACCGTGCATTGCGCTAATTTTTTTGTCGTTATGAAGTAAGAACATAATTTTTTATTACAACTGGCTTGATTAATTTTTATATTATGTATTTAAAAAAAAAGTGTACCTGTTTAAAAGATAGACATCAGGTAGCCAAATCTCGTGATCTCCCAGAATCACCGATTTCAATCCGCCGTACTCGGACGAATTCCACCTGAGCTTGTCGTCGTTCCACCTCTGGTCATAAAATACAAACGAGGTATCCCTTTACTATCTCGCACTAGAAATCTATTCCCTTATCGAAGAAAATCGTTACCATCGTTATCCAGACGTTCGCAGCCATTACGTTCTCCGCGTCAATCTGCGAGAAACATCGAAAGGGTCAATTACGTATTCACTGCGTCCGCAGCAGTCGATCAAGAAGAAAATTGAGAAGAAGAGGTAAATTGAGCTTACCACCTCGACGTTAAGCACCCTCATACTGACGTGGACCGTCGTCGTGTTGTAGTGTTGAGAGGGCCGCGCGAACTTGTCGTATTTGATCAGCAGGTGCTGCTTCAGCTTGTCCGTCCACGTCTCGTTCCATGCCGGCGGATCTGCGATCGTTAATTAAACTGCTTTTCGATGATTCGATAGAACGAGTGGGACAGGACTTAGGCGGTTACGGCTTATCAACGACTGCTTTATTTTTAGTCTGCACGTCGGGCGTTGGGGTGGACGGTGCGGGCTTTTTTTAGAACCGCGCGCCTTGACCGTTAAACTGTTTGGTCTGATGATTGCGTATTAGAACACGTGTTCTTTAGGTATGTGTTTATCCGAAATCATTATATTGTAAAATAAACATTAGGTAATTAATAATTTATTATGTGGTTAAGTAATTTAAAGGAACTTCTTTTTATCGGGAATAATCGTACAAAAAATTATGCAATTTAACCGTTGTTTAAGAAACATTTGATACTTTTAAATAACTTATTTATTTACTGTAAGATATTACTTCCAAAATTAGCACTGTTCGCTATACTTAATTCTTAATTTTCCTAAAGGATACAATGAACTAGCGTAAATATCTTTTGAAGTTAAATAAAACGAACAACAATTTTTTATTTGACAGCTACTGATCATTTGACGGTACCTTTTCGACATTGCAGTTTGTTTTGCCGTCGCCGAAAGGAATGAAGTTTCACTGATGGTTTGACGACGGGTATAGGGAAAAAAAGAAGTTAATATAAGCGGATGTGACAAGGTACGGACTGATACAAAATTTGAAGACAAAAGAAGAAGTAACGAGAGAAGAGAGCGCCAATTGTCAGCTCGGCATGCGCATTGCAGATTTAAAGCGAATGAGGCTACTAAGTGGATAATCATCTCAAATGTATTGGATCGGTTAGACCTGGACGTGGAAATCTTAAAATAAATATAGAGGTCGAGAAAAATGCTTCTCTATAAGAAAAACATCATTACGAATTTATTAAATAATTTTATCTTTCGTAAATAATTTAAATAATGAACTATTTTGATGATTCATTTTTGAATGGAGTTAGTAACCTTACTCTGTGCTACTAGTACTTGTATTGGATAGCAGGTAGTTTTGACTTTTGAACAACACATGAAATTCACTATAAATATGATTCTGATTAAAAAATATAACTTTAGTGTACAGAACTACCAGAATTTCACCTGCACAGTAATAATGTAACGCACTACTTCTGAATCGTAACTGACCTCGTTCCAAGACAAAATTCGTTACCAACTAAACGCTCCTCGCAATTGGGACAAGCTGCCAGCGCCTCAAAACAATCACCCAGAAAAATCTACCTGCAGCGCTCGCGACAACTCAACTAGCACTTTATGCACGCGCGAAAGCACCTCGCCGCAAAAAGGAAAATCACAATCCACTGTGCACGGCGACTTACTCTTGGGAACAGTGAGGTTGGCCGCGAGCGCGACGGAGGCGAGCGCGTAAAGCCAGAGCGCTCGGCGTATCATCGCGACTGGCCCGCTGACCGGCCCGTAATGCCGCCTGTCTCTCCCTTTTGCTCGTCCGCTTCGTGTACTTACGGCGTAAATGGATCCTGAAAGCTCGGCCGGCCGAGGCGAGCCTTGACAATCGCGGCGACCGTGTCAAACAAATTTTCGCGGCACGCTGATCTTTATCGACCGCTGTAGCCTCGCGGCTCCGTTTTTCCAATCGTATACGACCTGTCTTCTCTTCATTGTACAAGTTAAATGGGCTTCGGTTAATTGATGTAAATTAAATTACTCGAATGGATGTTCATCGATGTAAATAGTTTGGAAATTACGAGTTATGACCGGTTATTTGCAATACATTTTCTCGCCAAAAGACAATTTTTTTTCTTCAAACGAAGCATTGAAGCATCTACCAAGCATTTCAATTATCATCTACAGTATGCAAAGAAATCTAAGATTCTGTGATTTATCGTCAATTCGATAGATATTTGATCATTCCGAAATAAAAAAATTATTCGAAGCAAGAAATGCCAAAACAGTTAAACTCCTACTCCATTGGATACTGCTAGAAACAAGGATTATTTCTAGGATAATAATTAACTGATAAACTTAAAAAGGAAAACTTTCTTGTTTATACTTTATACAATCATTTTATATAATAATTTGTTAGTATATTTGTATGTACAAGTAGCGCGTTTGTAAAACTAATTTTATTCAACGTTTCTAAAGTAGTGATTTTTTAAATGTAATAAAATAAAAGCCCTTCGATGCGTTTGTTCGAATGCTCTCCTCATTCTTACAATAAAGAATAAAAATTTAAAATCGACCCCGAAATTGATCGTGAAAAATGTGCCATTAGCTGTGCCAGTAGGGTATGTTGTCGCTGGAGAAGGTGAACCTTTTGACGCGCACGCAGCTGATAGCCATGACGATGAAGGTGAAGCAGAAGAGCAGAAATACGAGTCGGTCTACCGCAGTCGCTAGGAGAATCCACTCCAGATTTACGATACTCTTAGTGGACGTCGGTGGTGTCAGCGTCTCCTGGCTGTCGTCAAAGTTCACCAGCGACGTCGACATCGAAATGCTAATTAGGTGATTCTCGCACATTTCCTGCTCCGCTGCTGACTTTTGCGATTCTATCTGTAAAATTCGTTTTTTTTAAGAAGGTATAATATTTTTTAATACTTTATTAATTTCGTTTGCTTTAAACAGGACTGATTTACAAATGTTACGTGTCTGATCAACCCTGTCTGTATCTACTGACAAATGGAGACTATGGTTCAAGCGAAGATTTTTACGCGAAGATCGTGAATACGAATGAAAGTAAAGTTCGCAAACCTCTTGAATAATGTGTCCGAGGCCCAAGTATCTTCCTGGCTTTCCTAGCAAAAATCGCCTTATGGGCCGTGGAATAGCCGTGAAGTAAGCGAATTTTTTAATGTTTAGCACGAAAGTTGAGATAATCATCGATATGGTCGTTTGATAAAGGCAGGCACTGTAGAACCTAACTAAAATATTACGGTAAATAAATTTATATAGACTATCAGAATAAAATGTACAATATTTCTTCTAGAACTATTGTGAAAATATTACCTTATTGAATCAATTGTAATAATTAATAATTAATAATATTGTAATAATTTAGGTATATATATAAGTAAAAATTGTACTAACCGATAATGGGCATGCTGTCAAAACGCGGTGGCACCTTATATCCGAAGTAAATGAGGTACAAAACGACGACAATGATGATGCAGGCATTTATGATCAACTTGATCTCGCTCTGCGGTCTCAGCCAAAAAGTGATCAACGACAGGAAGACTATCGCTATTTTCAGTCAATATTATTAGGAAATTTCAAATGAAATTGTAATTCTTAACTAGAGAACACTTACGGACGGTAGGTACGAAGATAATGTGATAGTAAAGCTCGGATGAGCGGGAAAGTTCAAACTCGAACTCGAGCATGACGTAAGGCTCCGGACAGCAGTCGAAGGTCTCCTCCCTCCGACTGGCCGTTATATTCCGCAGAATCCACTCGTTTATGGGAACGTAGTCGTCTAGCTGTGAGGAAACTTTTAAGTTTTAGCTTTTATAGTGGCTTTCCGGTTTAGGTAAATGCTTGCGCGCAAAAATTAAAAGAAGTAGCAATCTCACAAAATTACGTGCTTGAAGTCTAATTCGAAGTAATAAATTAAACACTTCTATTCTTGCTCTCTTACCTGCTTCCGAGCTCAATTTTGAAAATGAGGGAGAGGAGGGATATAGGGGGAAAGAGAAGAGGATGTCCGCATGCACTTACATCGACACCGGAACCGAGTAATTTCAGGTTCACTTCGGTGCCGTCGTACGTCCACGAGCTGAGGCTGAGCCGGCATGTGTTCATCTCAAAGGGCCAGAACGTGAAGTCCAAGTGGCAGTAGCCGTGGAATATCGTCGGCGTCACCCACAACACCTTACCCTGCTCGCTCACTATGCAGTGCCGATCGCCGTAGTACTCCATACCGTGGGTGGCACTACGATTTTTTGGTCGTTTAGATAAAAGAAGTATACTTGGAATGAAATAAATAAAAAATGAATGTACCTGTTTAACAGATATATGTCTGGTAACCAAATCTCGTGAGCTCCCAGATTCACCGATTTCAGTCCGCTGTACTCGGACGAATTCCACTTGAGCTTGTCATCGTTCCACGTCTGGCCATAAAACACATATGACACCCCTTTACTATCCCGCAGCAATAAAAATCAATTCCCTTATCGAAGAAAATCGTTACCATTACGACCCAGACGTTCGCTGCCATCACGTTCACCATGTCATCCTGCGGAAAAAAAGCATCAATGCGTCAATCAATTCATCGGCATTCGGATCCTGCGTCGAATGGGATATTGAAAAGCGAGCTTACCACTTCGACGGTCGCGACGCTGAGCTTGACGTTGACCGTCGTCGTGTTGTAGTGCTGAGAGGGCCGCGCGAACTTGTCGTACTTGGCCAGGAGGCTCTGCTTCAGCTTGTCCGTCCACGTCTCGTTCCATGCCGGCGGATCTGCGATCGTTAATTAAACAGTTTTTCGATCATTTCACTCATTAAAGAAGTTTTTTTTATTTTCAAATCTGGCTGGTCCTGAAATAGATCGGACGAACTTTTTTTTTAGCTTTTGAACACGTGTATTTAGTCCGCGTTCGTTTTACATTATCATCAATTGTCGAATATTAATGTTAAGGTAAAAGTCGTATATAAATTAATATTAAATGATCGTGAAGATAAAACAAATTAAAAAATATTTAGACATCGGATAACTAAGAACATCTTTACTCAAACTTCTTTTGGGCTTTCACTGAAGAAAGAAAACAAACCCATAAATTAATTTTAATTTCAAGTACTATTTTGCTGAACTGAAAGCTACTGGGTGCTTCGAGCCGGGGGGCTCGGTAGCTCCTCGACATTGCAGTTTCCACCGCGATTGTCGGAAGGAATGAATTTTCATTGATGCTTGGTCGGGTGGTACAAGGCTAAAAAAAGGGAGCGATAAAAAGAAGCGAGTCTCAAGAGGCACAAAATTCGAAGACAAAGGGGAAGAAGAGGGAGCGAGAGAGAAGAGAGCGCCAATTGTCAGCTCGGCACGCACATTGCAGATTTAAAGCGAATGGGGCCGTAAGTGGATAAACGTCTCTAATGCATTAGGTCGGATAAGCCTGGGCATGAAAATTTAAAAATATGTATAGAGGTCAGGAAACACGCTTGACTCGCTTTTCAAGAAAAGCACTCGCAAGTCTCTTTTTCAGTTCCTTTTATCATTTGTAAATTATTTTAATAACAAATTATATTTTGGTAAATGACGCGCGAATTGAGTTAGTAAGGCGATGACCTAATATATACTTTGTTTTGATCGTTAATCGCACTTTCATTTCACAAAGTTTAAATTTTTTAAAAAGAAAATCATGAATCGTTAAAATAAAAGTTCAATCGATGTCATGAATAAGTTTACTACGTCCACTTGTTCTCTAGTACAATTTGCGCGCGTCCACTATAGAAGGTACGGAGTGAGAGCATAAATCGTCGATAAATCATCCCATCAAGAAACTGCGTCGTAAACTTTCAAGCACCACTTCTGAACTTCAACTGACCACACTCAAAACGAAATTCGTTGTCCGCCGCGTGGGCCCAGCACGTACAAAACAATCACCCGTATACGAAAACCACTCGCGAACTGTTTCGCGCGAAAACAGAGGGACTTGAAAAAATTGCGAGCCGCGCTCGAAGAATGGAACAACCGCGACGGTGAACGAAGGGTCGGCCGACTTACTCTTGGGGAAGGTGAGGTTGGCCGCGAGCGCGACGGAGGCGAGCGCGCAGAGCCAGAGCGCCCCGCGTATCATCGCGATCGCGATTGCGCCGACTGGCCGGCCGTTCGGTCCCCGCCGTCGGCTCGCTCCCTCTCGCTCCCTCGCTCCGTCCGGTGCAAGTGGGTCCTGCAAGCTCGCCCGGCCGAGGCGAGCCTTGGCAATCGCCTCGACCGTGTCAAGCGAATTTCCGCACTTCCACGGGCCGCGCTTCGTGCCTTACCGACGAATGTCGCCTCGGTTTCGCCCCTTTTTTTCCAAATTGTAAATGCACGCTTCTTCTGAAGCTCGAAGAGATATGAGTTGAAGCTGTTTTTTTTGCTTGAATTACTCTTAATTGTTTGTCATGAAGAATCGTTTTTTAAACATATTGTAGCGAATAGTAATCTTTTTCTTTTAATAAAGTACCCTCTAAATTTGAATAAGTGAAAATCGTCCAAATGCACTTATTCTACGTGCATAGTTGTCCACTTATTCGAATAAGTGGACGACTATGCACGTAGAATAAGTGCATTTGGACGATTTTCACTTATTTAAATTTTTAAATTTAGAGGGTAAGATTTCTTTTATAGGAACAGAGAAAAATAACGGTACGTACATACGATTTTTTGTATGAATATTTTTATCTTAAAAATTTTACTAATGAAATATTTTCTACTACCTTTTCATTTTATAATTAAGCGCTATAAAAATTAAAACCTTATAGATTCAACTAAACGTAACTTCCGGAGATATCAATAGTATAACTGCAGATTATCATTCTATTCAAATCGAATGATTGAAGTTCAAGTTCGTATCAACTTTTATTTCAGACATTTTTTATTGAGTAAGCTCACGTTAAATACGTAAGTTTATTCAATAAATATTAAGTAATACCAGTGAGTCGAGGATTTAGTCAGTTCCATCTGGATATGTACATCTGGATGTGTACATCTTTATTATCATATCCTGTTTAATCAAATTAGCAAATCATATGCAGAAAGTGTAAGCTTTAGAGGGTTCACATTAATAGTAAATCGCATAAATTTTAAAATCTGACGTATGATGCTATAATTAATTAATATGAATATACAAATATCGATAACATTGAATCGCACTTGTTTTATTATACAGATGAATGAATGAAAGATTTATGATTTTGCAAGTGATACGATCATTGTGTTACGCAGTTAACTACGTAAAACTACCTATCATATTAGGTAAACGATAAATATTAAATTTTTGATTGATTGCTAATGTAGAAGGCACTGGAGTGCAATGAGATGCAGGTAAACGGCACATTTGGAAACAAAATTGAGTTCAAAAAACTCCAATGAATCGTAAAGACAATTTTAAATAAAAATTACGCATAAGAACGTGTTTCCACTTTAAATTATTTAATATTGAACAAAATATTTAATGTTCTTTTATTTGATTTTACCTCATTAAAATTTTTATCGTTTCCATCAATTTTCCATTAGATTCATGTTCCTTCTCGAAGCGATTAATCTCTACAATTCGTCAGTCGACAAAATTGCGGATGTTAAAAGGAGATAGAAATAAGAAAGAAATGACAAATTTTCAATCGTGAAAAACAATTTATTGAAAAACAAGTAAAAACAAGTAAAATCAAGTAACAAAAAATCTTAACGGCCAACAATTATCGGCAAGCATTGATTCCTAAGCAAACGATCTATTGGATGGTGATGTCGGAGCAGGTGCGGTAGTGCTCGTGGGGACCGCAGCCCATGCCCTCGGAGCCGTCTTCGCAGACGCCCCAGTTGTTGGCGGTCTTCCAGTGCCACCTGAACACGCAGTGCTCGCAGGTGAGCCCGGCCGGAAGTACCAGGTCGATGTCGGTGTTGCCCTTCACGCCACCGGCCAACTTGTAGCGTCTGGAGCCGTTGGCGAGCAGAACTGGGTGGGCGTCGAAGCACTCCTCGGTCTCGAGTTCTTTGGGGCTCGAGAGGGGACACACCGAGAACTCGAAGTAGCCCAAGTGGTTCGCGTCGATGTACACGGTCGCCGTGAATTGCTGGCCGGACTTGTAGCTGCGGAGTTGATTAGTTTTGTCAGATTTAGGGTTGAACTGGATTTAGCGAGGATTTTATTTTTTAATTGTTTTATAGTGGTGAATGCTTACGTTTTGACGATGGTACCGGTTCCGTATTTTCCACCGTTCTCGTTGGCGCGTGGACGAGGAGAGGCGTAGTTATCACCGCAGACACCGCATTTGCCTCCGTTTTGTTGGTGTTGTACCTGTTTTACAAATTAAAACTAATCTTAATAACAAAGTTATGTTATAATGTATATCAGAAGTATAAGTTAATAAAAAGTTACGTTCGCGTAACAGGAAAACGGCAAAAACGACAGTTTAAAAAATTCTTATTAACATATCAAGTATATTATCACTTCTACAGAAATTTTTTTAAGAAACTCGATTAATTTTCGTACAAAAAATGTAAACTTACGCTGATACCACCGCAGAAATTCTCAGTGTCGTCGTAGTTCACCGGAGTCTTGAAACCCTTTTTCCAGGCGCTTGACCTGTTGACGGGGTCCATGACCATTCCATGGCCCAGGATCTCCTGGAGGCCAGCTGCCAGCACGACCGAAACTAGGAGTAAATTAATCGCCGACATGACTGAACTTCGATTTTTTTTTCAGCCTCTTTAAGCCACCGGCGAAAAATGAGATATCGAAGCTGCGGAATCTTCACTTTTTATACGCTCGTCAATCGCGAATCCCGCTCTCCCCACTCTCGGCTAATTAGATCGACCTGCGGAGTGACGATTGATGAATTGCGAACAGCCAACGTAATTTGGTAGCAAATATTTAAACAATTTACTTGGAAAATCCAGGAGATTAATTTCATTAATATAATCGTGGTACGATTTTGATTAAATACTAACTGTATACAGTAGCGCTCAGAAATTCGGGAATATTCGTTTTAGACAAAAATTGCATTATTTAGGCGAGGAATAAATAATTGTAGGAAACTTTTTAGAAGTACATTTGGAAAGTTTTTTTTTCCGAGGATTTTTAAAAGTCTGCTTTGAATATTATTAAAATTTTTTTATTCTAAAAATTACTATTTTTTCTGATTCAAATAAAGTACCCTTAAAATTAAGGTTCATTTTGTAAAACTTACATTATTTGTATAACTGTATCATCACGTACGAATGGTTGCAACCCTTTAATTAGAATGATAAATTTAACTATAAAAACTGTAACTTTCCAAAGGGTTATATAGAAGAAATTATATTAAATATAATATAATATAATATCTTGAATATTTAGGTATGCGTGTCTCCCATTGAGGTCAAATAATTTCTAGTAAATTTCCCTGCTTATTTTTCTCACTGCATTAAAGGCAGAAATTTAATTTGATCATGACGTCTTATTTACAAATTCCAAAATTGTGGTTGAATAATGTAACACTTAATTAGGACAATACTTATTACCCGAATAATACGGCATTAGAATGCTTTATCATGATTGAATCGATTATGCATATAACAAAAATTCATTTAACGGAAAATAATTGGTACGTGCGTAATTACATTCGCCAACAAAAGTTTACCTAAAAAATCACTAAGGGAACCTTTTTCATTACTTTCAAAAGTCTTGATTTCTTCTTTGATTTCACTTACTATTAGTCTATCATTTTTATTAAAAAAAAAAATGCAACACAGGGAAATGACTAGAAAACATTAAAACAACCAAGTGTCTAAATGCAATGAATGATTTAAGGAAGTGCACATTTGAACATTTAAAGATTTTGTACTTTAATTTGAGCGATGAATTGACAAAACTTTATAGTTTCTATAAGAAATTAAAATACATTTACATGAAGTCAATAATAAAACAGATTTCTGTACGATTTGTTAACTTAATGCTTTAATTTATTGATGTAAACAATATAGACACCTGTTTAAAAAAATTCTTATCTTGTTTATAACTTGAATTAAGACAGTCATGATGATACAGGCATTAAAGTCACTAAATTCATATTTTTACAATTTCACTCAATCAGTTTGACAGAGTCAACAGAAATGTGCAATTAATCATGCTATTTATTTTGGAAAAAAATAAGTATTTGTGAAAACAAAATCCTGATGAAGTAGTACATTAATAAATTTAATTTTTATTTAGAAGTTTCATTTTAAAATGCTAAACTAATTACAATTAAGTATATTGATTCATTGATTAAATAAAATAAAAATATAATAACTTAAAAATTTCCTATATTTATCTGTTTACAGTAATAAATTTAATAGTGCAGATGAGCAGGAAATTGATATAAGAGGAAAGAGGACCAATTAACGTAAAATAAAATACTTGAAGAAGTATATTGTTGTTGTACAATATTTTATTGCCTCTTCCTCTATAAATGTACGTTTCCTACTTAGTGTGCTAAAATCCTTGAATTTCATGGTTTGTAAATTTACATTATAAAGCTGAAAGCTACAGTAGTAGATCATCTAATATGACACGGTAATAGTGCAATCCCCGTTTCAGTGTGATTTTTGTTTAACAGAATTAAATATTTATAGCTTCAACGTGCATGTCCTTATTCCTAAATAAATCATCTAATCCACAAATAAAACGGCGTGGCGAATAAATCAAACATAAACAAGCATTTAACAATAAATTAAATAACAATCGAATTTATTAAGCAGTAAATATAAAATTGTAATCATATTTAGACAACGATTCAGCAATGTACAGTGCGTCGTGACGCAATCGATCTACTGAATGGTGATGTCGGAGCAGCTTCTGAACTGTTCCTGGGGTCCGCAGCCGACTTTGCCAGTGCCGTCGCCGCACTGGCCCCAGCTGTTGCCGGTTCTGTAGTGCCATCTGAAGGCGCAGTGCTCGCAGGTGAGTCCAGCGGGGAGCACGACCTCGACCGGGATATCTCCGCGGCGGCTGCCCGGGTAGAATTTATCCGAGCCGTCGGCGATCTTGACGGGGTGAGCGGCGAAGCACTCCTCGGTTTCGATGTCGCTCTTACCCTTCAGTGGACACACGGCGAACTCGAAGTAGCCCAGGTGGTTGGCGCTCAGGTTCACTACCACAGTCGTGCGCTCGCCGGATTTGTAGCTGCGTGGAAGAAATTTGTTGTTAATTAATTTAATTTTTTTGAAATAGAAATAGAAAAAATAATGTCCATCGTAATGTAGTCTACGAAAAATGCACAAATATTTTACTTACTTCTTGACAATGGTGCCGGTTCCATATAATCCACCGTTTTCATTCTTTCTTGGCTGAGGATCGCGGTAGTTGTCACCGCAGGCACCGCACTTGCCTCCGTTAGACTGTTGAACCTATCAAAAGAAAGTAGCACTTTTAAATCTAGGTATAATATTTTTAAGCAAATGAAATGGGATACATATTCGCTATTTTATAACTGAAATGATACTTTATTTTTCAATTTAAATTGTACTAGCGAAAATTTAAAAAAATAAGAAGCATATGAAATCTCTATTTGCTGAATTTAAATTTACGTTTAAATTATCGACATTTAAATCGAGTACAAATAATCAATCGAATATGAAATTTAAATGGAGTAAATTCTTACCCCAAATCCACCGCAGAAGTTTTCATGGTCGTTGTAGTTTGCCGGGGTTTTGAAGCCCTTCCTCCATGCGCTCGATCTGTTCACCGGGTCCATCAGCTTTCCATGGCCGTGGATCTCCTGGAGTCCGGCGAGCATCAGCGCCGAGAGGAGCACGAACTTGAAAGCCATTTTTTTACTTCTTCGCTCTTGTTCACCGTTCGACTGAGGAAAACGATGCTGAAAAGATGCTGATTAACGGAAGGGTCGGCTCTTTTATACGCCAATCGCATACGTAAGAGTGACGACGAGCGAGTACAATCGTGTCGGTAATTAGTTGATTTGCTTGTTCTAAATTAGGAAAAATTTGGTAATACGTCACATTCTTCACGTGAGCAAACATTGCCCTTGTTTGCGGAATGTTGAATGGATGGCATCACTAATTTGAAGTTCAAATGTTATTTTTTGAAGCGACTGAAATAAAACTTTCCCAATTGTACGAAATACTGAATTAAATATTTTCAATAATATTTTCATTTCACAATCTACTTTATACAAGAAATTAGACAAAGGTATAAAATAAAATAATTTCTTTTGCCTAGCGAAAAGTACCAACTTCTTTTCCGGCACCTGTTCAAGAATTTGTATTTTCTTCCACGCTAGGCAAAAAATATCGCATACACCATGAGAGGAAGTAAAGAATGCCTCAAATCACATGTTACTCTGCTTCGCCTCGGGTGATAATTTACGTACGATCTGGGTCCATTCTTATTTTTCCTCCCTTGTGGCTAATGTACTATTTTGGAGTGGTGCATTATACTTGTAGAATTTCTCTAAATTTAATACATTCTGCTATATAATTTAATTTAAAAAAATATTTAAATTTCTTAAAAAGTGAATTCCCTTTTTCTGATGTCAATCAATGAGATTAGAAATTGGTTGTCCGAACAATGGTATCATTTCTCTAAAGAAAGTCAAATACGCATGAATGTGTGTGACGAAATATTCAAAGAACGTATCTAAACATAGATTAAAATCAAGAATCATACCATTACACTTCATTGATTAACTATTGCCTACGTCACACGTGTGTTTTGATTCAGAATAATAGAAATCGTGTGTGACATTATTCATTAATTAATTAATATGAGACGTAGATGAAACGGCATTTGCTCCAATTACTTTTTTAATTTATCCTCGTGTATCTGAGCATTTCAATTTGATGAAACGTTCATAAAAAATTCACTATCTGCAATTTATCACCTAAAAAACGCCATTGTCACGCGTGTAAAAAACTTTCCCACTTGTGAATGAAACTATGAATGTACAACTTTTAGTTAATTTTATTGAAATTGATGTCTTAAAATATTAAACAAAAAAGTTGTAACAGGTATGTCTGTTGCTGCATACATATATCTATTTTTTAATTCATAAAATTTTATAAAATATGTGCAAATTATGAATGAAAATATGAAGACAAGTCTTATCATTACGTTGAAATTAATTTAACGTATTTATTCGACTAAAAAACATAAGATTTTCAATACAGCTGAGAAATTTAAAAAAAATATATTAATAATTTGCTGAACATGGAGAGGAGAAGAAATTATTAATCAAACAAGAAATTGATAATTTGAATTTTTTATTACATAGTATACATTTCTTTTCATAGTCCTTAACTTATAAAAAGATAGAAAAATATTTCATAACAATTGTCGTTGAAAAAGTGAAAACTAACATATTTTAATGGTATAACCGTAGGACACATTGTAAAGTTAACAATCTTTTACAAGGTGTTATTATTAAGCATTTTTTTTTCTTGTTATAACATTTAAGTGTTATACCTTTTTTCTAAATCTAACCGAGAAAATTCTCAAATTCTTATATTAAACGGTTTAAAAACTTAATGCTTATTATAATAAGAACACTAAAACATGAAATAATATTACACAGATGCCAATATTATGGTACCGAAATATTTAATTGGTTATAAATTATTTTATTTTAACGTACCGTTGAAATAAATTGAGATTTAATTGAAATGGAATCATTTATCATATAATAAAATCTTTATATTGGATATTGTACATTTCGTATCACAATATCGGCAATATTGATGAGGAACTCCAGTTTTGTTATAAGTTTCAATTGAAATTAAATACTAAATTTGACAATAACAGTTCTTGTATACAATAAACGTAACAATAATCGCTGATAAACAGTTTGTTTCTTGATATAGCGGAGTAACGAAAGATTATTTTCTATGATTTCACAAACGCAGAAATATTACAAAAAAAAGTATTCAGCTCTTTGTGCCCGCTTGTTTTAGACGTAAGAGGTAATAGGTAACAATGTACAGTTTTATTTGATTTTCCTTAATATTGCATGCTTACACGGAAGTATACTGTTGCTACCGTCACGTAATCAAAACTTAATCTTTCTTATACTGCTATATAAAACAATGCACCGAGTGAAAAAGTTAAAAGAAAAAACAATCATGGCTAAATATAAAAAATAAATAAAAAGAATGGAATCCGCAAGACAAACTGGCACTAACTGGGTTTATTATACAAAAAGAGACTCGACGTTCAATGTCCCAAAGATTCTACACACTTTCATTGACTCATGCGATCAAGTGTCCCAAGAATAAATCCAGCTGTATTTGCAATAACTTTCAAGTAAGTTCAAATCATTGTAAACCCCGCAATAAATTTCACATACCCTACTTGGTCTTCTGTTTCTTTAAATACATGAGGTACGCAGACACGGGTTGCCTGAAATTCCTGGCGAGCATTTTCTCGCGGAAGTTGAGCGCGGCGGCGCTCTTTTTCGCGACCCTCCTGGCCTTCTGCAGATTAACGACGCCAAATTCCGTGGTGCCGCCTGCGGCGCTCAGCGGCACGTAGCCGTCGTCCACGCGAAGGTTCTCCGGTACTGGTTTGCCTGGACTGAACATCGAAGTCGAGGGCATGTTGCGCTCGGTGGTCCTGGACAGCTTCTGTCGCTTAGCTGGTCGCCGGATCGCGGGCTCATCCGCCAGCTCTTCGAGCACGTCGTCGGGAAGGCGTTTCAGGCTGCGTTTCTCCCCCGACGCCTCGCGATTCTGCTGCATGCGCTCCACGTGCTCCTCTTTGCGCTTCTTACGCGACTGTTTCTGCGCTCTCGCGATCTCGGCGGTCATCTGCATCTCGGCTAGAGCATTGAGTCGTGCCTTGATGAATCCGATGACTTCCGGGGCATCGTCATCGTCCGAGGCAGCAACTTCTTTGCTCTTGCGCTTGGACTTCTTCTCGGGTTCGGCTTCGTTTTCCAGTGAGCTCTTTGACTTTTTCTTCGTCGCCTTGAGTGGATCGCTGTCCCTGTCGGACTTCTCGGTGGAGGAGCGGGCCTTCTTTTTCTTTGGCTTTGCATCTTCGACGATCAGTTCTTCCTCTGTTGGCTCTTGAACTTCGAGAGATTTCTTTTTCTTTTTCTTGGGTTTATCTTCGGGTACTTCTGGAATTTCAGGAACTGATTCTTCCACCGTCTGTTGAGGTTCTAATGACTTCTTTTTCTTCTTTTTGGGTTTTTCTTCTAAACTTTCTGAAATTATGGGAACTGGTTCTTCCACTTCTTGTTGGTTCTTTTTCTTCTTCTTTTTAGATTTTTGTTCAGGATTCTCAGTACTTAAAGGAACTGATGATGTTTCTTCAATTTGAACATCTTTGGTCTTGTTCTTTTTCTTTTTCGGTTTCTCTTCCTCATTTTGTTGAGGCTCGTCGGAAACCTCTTTAACTTTCTTTTTATTTTTCTTCGACGGCTTTTCTTGCGGACTTAGCGAAGAGCCCGAAACTTTCTCATGTTTGAGTGAATCTCTGTCCTTCTTTTTGACTTGCTGGTTACTTTCTTCAACATTCACTTCATTAATAATTTGCTTTTCTTTCTTCTTCTTTTTTGGCTGATTTTCCTGAGCCGGGAGTTCCTCGTTCTTAGCGTTATCTGCCTCATTTATATCAGACACTTCAAAGCGTGCCCGTTTCTTACCTTTCTTCAGAATCTTTATCATGCTTTCGTCTTCGACGTCGAGAGAGTCCACATTTGACATGTCCTGCAGCTTACGTTTCTTTGTTTTTATAATGTCCGCTTCCGGCACCATATCTTCCACCTCGAATTCCAGTTGCCTCTCAATGCTCTTCTGCAGACTTCTACGCTTATTGGGATTCTTGACTTCATTCAAATTCTCAGCTCGGTTAGCATCCTCCACCTCGAATCGGAGATGTTTATCAGAACCCTTTTCTTGAAGACTCCTGCGTTTACTTGAATTCTTCATGTCGTCCAAATCTCCGCTCTTCATCGACTCCAAAATCGGGACGGAATCATTAAGCTTCTGTTTCTTCAGGTACTTGGTAACGGGCGTATCATCACCATTTGGAAGCATCGTCTTGCTAAGTGGAATGAGCTTCCAAGACTGACGATTATGAAGCGCGGCTTCTGTTTCGTCGTCGGCCTTTAGATTCGACATAGTCGCGTTTGCAATACTCGTTATGTTCGAGATGCGTGTGTCGGTCAGATCGTTCAAACTACCAGATTTGCGCCGTGATGCGACGGTTTTATTCGAAGTAAGAGATACATTGGGATCTTTCGAAATTTCGGCCTTTTTCGATGCGCCTGCTTTGGGAGTGCTGCTGCACTCAATTAGTCGCGAAACCTTCTTAGATGTAAGTTTTGGATCCTGAACTGGAGGTGCCACCTTGATCACACGATAGGAGTCCTCGCCTTCCTCGGACTCCGAATCCGAAGTAGGCGACTGAACCTCGTTACCTTGACTTCTTCTCAATTTAGTTGGCATAGCTTCAGTTACATCGGAGTCTCCTTCTAATTCGGAGTTTGAAGCTTCTGGCTGTTGAGATGCGTTGATACTCTTATTTTTTGATTTGGAAATTTCCGCGAGACTTTTTTGTAAAACTGATTTAGACTGATTCAAGCTTTTATCTTTTACTGATTTAGACTGGCTCATGCTCTTATCGTTTACCGACTTCGAGATATTTATGCTCTTCTCCTTTAACCGAGAATTATCTACACTTTTATTTTTAGAGTCGACTTTCTGCACAATGTCTTCGTCGTCTGAATCGGAATTCGCTGCAACAGCGCTCTTGTTTTTAATCGCTTTTGAGCTATTTAAATTTTTTTCTTTTGCAGATTTCGAAAGATTCATGCTGATTTCCTTAACGGACTTAGAGTTGTTTAAGTCTTTATCTTTTAAAAATTTAGATGAAGAGTTGGCATTTTTCTCGTTGGTGGATTTACCCTCAACCTCGGTAGCCGTCGCCTCGTCATCTGACTCGGATCCCGAACTTTGAGAGTACTGTGACTTGGATAAATTACTTTTTGATTTAGAATCACTTAAGAGCTTGCTTTTAACTTTTCCCTTAGTTTCATTGACGGTCTGGTTTATCTCCGACTTTGAAAGATTGGCTTTCTTTGCCTTCAGATCTGCTATCTCTAATTCTACTTCCTCATCATCTTCTTCGACTTCATCTTCGTCTTCTTCATCATCATCATCTTCTTCATCATCATCCTCGGTTTCCTTTTCAATTTCCACTTCACCGTCCAAATCAGATACAATGAAACTTTCAAGATCCTCGCCGTCATCGTCGGAATCGCTGTCTTCTTCCTCCGAAGCGCGACAATCGTCTCCAGGTACGTCATCATCCTCGTATTTGAGGTCATCGTTGCCTGCAAGATTGTACTCTCTGGCAATGTCTGAATCTATGCTCTTATGTTTTTTGTCGCTTGTCTCATCCTCCGAGGATTCTACGGTTGCATCGCTACTATCATCGCTCGCTTGAGACAAGAATGCTGGCATTGTTTCATCTTCCTCATCTTGATCATGGTTTGATTCGGAGTCGACTGTGGCTATCGTTGAAAAATCGGGGTTTGATGGATTTGCGATTTTCATCCGATCAATACTCTGTTGTAACGATTTATCTAACAGGTATTGCGATACAACCTTTTTTTGACTTATTTTTTTTGACTTTTTCTCGCTATTTGCTTCATCGTCAACCTGGCTGCTCATGCTGGTATCTTTAGCAGACGTCTTAGGACTAGACTTTAAACTGACATTCGCCGATTTGGGACTCTTTGAAGATACATTGAGTGATTTGTTTCTTGCTTCATTTGGTGTCTGCTTACCTACATCTTCATTTTCAGATTCTGATGAATCATCTGGATCTATAATAGACGCATTCATCGGCTTGGTTAAGGATTTTCTCAACGATGTTTCTTTTAGTGATTTATTTTTACTTTCTTTGCTCTCCTTTTCAGTACCAGATGAATCTTCGACAATATTTTTGGAAGCATTATCCGATTTATTTAGTGACTTTCTTAAAGAGGTTTCTCTTATAGACTTATTTTTGTTTGCTTTCGTCTCTACTAGGGCATCGGATGAATCTTCTGCTAATACTGATGAATTAACGGACTTACTTAACGATTTTGTCATCGATGATGCTTTCGGCGATTTATCCTTATTTTTTAATGTTTCACTTTCTAAACGGTTTACTACTACTTCCTTTGCTTCAAGCAATTTATTAGCAGGTACTTTTTCTAAAACTGTAATGAATTTCTCACATTTTTCATTGTCTTCATCGCTATCATCTTCTGATACACTGTCTGTATCTCGGTCGTCTTCATCAGCCTGAGGTTTAACCTTGTCCGACAATCGATTTTTCAACGATTTTTTGGAAGTATTTAAAGAAGTAGACAGTTTTTCTGTCACATTTTTGGTTAGTTCAGAAGAATCAATTTGGTTAACTTGATCTGCAGTAGTAACTTGGCTCTTAGACAAGGATTTGTTTGCAGGTTTCTCTTGATTATCCTCCTCTTCTTCTTCTTCTTGTATTTGATCGATAAATTCAACTTCTTCATCACTCGAGTTATTAGAAATCATTTGTTCCTCCCTTACTGGAGAAGTACTGAGTGATTTTCGTGACTTCAAATTATTTAACGAAGCCGATAGCTTTTCATTGTTTGATTGGTGCAGTGCACTCTTATCAAGTGATTTGCGACTTTTCTCCAATTTCTCTTCAACTTTTTCAGTCTCAACTTGTTCAATACTTTCTTCATCTACTTCCATTGGCTCATCTTCCATTACTATCTCCTCAACAGATTTGTTTGAAATACCGGACTGTCTCTTAATCATCTTAGAATCATTCAATGTAGTGAATAGACTTTCATTTTTGCTCTTCTCATCCAAGACCGATTGGTTCTCCAACGATTTGCGACTCTTATTAATCGACTTATCTTCAACCTGTGTAGTTGGGATTATCTCAATTACACTCTCATCTTTACTTAGATCAGACACTGATTGGTTTGTTTTGTTGTTCTTATTCAAAGACCGGCGACTCCTGTTAGGCGACTTATTCTCGTCGCGCTCGCTCTCGTTCTCACTCTCGTCGGCTTCAACGGGATTGCCTACCAGGGTGTCATTCGATTCGTTACTCTCCTCGGACTTTTTTGATTCTGCCTCGCTCTTCTCCAATGATTTGCGATTCCGCCCCTTGGGCAACTTCTCGAGATGCGACTCCTCAATGACACTGGCGTTCTTTTTGCTGGTGGTGTGCTTGTCGCCCGACCATTCTTCAGCAGCAACGTCTTGGAAGTCAACATCGTCGGCGTCGTCATCGGTCTCGCTCTCCACCTTGCCTCTCTTGCGCCTGGCGGCGGTGACTTTTACAGGCGACGGCGACGCACTCTCTTCGTCAGCGTCTGTAACAGCAGAAGATACACTATTTTTATCCGTTCCGGAGACTGTGTATACGCGAGCGTCGCCATCGACCCGCGGAGCGACCTCGTCGTCTAGTCGGCTCTCCGAAATCGCCTCGATACTAGCTAAATCGCTCGTCGGTTGGCTACTGGGTACAGCCATCGATGTGTCGTCTGCCTCGTTACTACTCTGTTCGTTTGTAACGTTGTCAGTGTTTTTGGATTCATTATTTACGATTGGAATAGTGTGGTTGCTAATCTCATTCTCATGCAGATCTTCCGGAGTGCGAGAATCTTTGGATTTGACGTTGTCAAGTGCTGGATCATTAGCTTCGGATTCACATTCATTTACAGGGTCGCTGTTTTCATAAGCATGCATTGGACTTTTGTTAGGTTCGCTTAATGCTACCGAACATTTTACTTTGACAAGATTTTCTACAATTGGATCTTTCTGTTCATTGTTACTTGAATTTACAAATGTGGACGAGGTTTCGTTAGTCGGGACTCTCGGGACTCTCGGTATGGAATTATATATTTCACTAAAATTGTCGAACATAGAGCTAATATTTTTTAACTTATCGTTACCTATATTTACAGAATTTAAATTTTCGTTTGTTTGACTCTGAGGCTCTGATCTATCGACTTCACTCACAGCCACAGATTCAACAACTCTATTTACAGCAGCGGATTCATCAGTTGCATTTACAAATTCATTGGCTGTACTTACAATTACAGATTCATCAACTATGTTTACAGTCACAGATTCACCACCTGTACTTATATCCATAGATTCATCAACTGTAATTCTAACTGCAGATTCATCAACTGCATTTACAGTCTCAGATTCATTAATTACATTTACAGCTATGGATTCTTCAACTTTATTTACATCTGTGGATTTTTCAACTGTATTTACATCTGCGGAGTCATTAATAGGATTATCAATCGCGGAATCACCAATTAACTCACAATTATTTTTATTTGTAGAATCTATAGTTTCATCGTCAGAAAAACTCAAGACCATCGCGTGTTCGGATTCAGCATCGTTTTCAGTTTCATTTTCGGTATCTATTTCAATTTCGTTATCTTTTTTATTTTCATTTTCATTTGAAGAGAGCATGTTTTCCGAGTCATTTTTATTTTCCATATTTGAATTTAACCCATCATTAATTTCTACCATGGATGCAGTAATTTTATTGTCACTTTTGATGTAGAGTTCAGTAGTCATTTTAACGAATTTTGCAATGTCAACAACAGATTTTAAATCATTACGACGGGGTTCAATTTCAATTATTTCGATTTCATTTTCTTGCTTTACCGTGGAAATTTCTTGCTCAATTTTATTTTTTATTACAGTATCTGAATTTTTCGATTCATCAACTGACTTGCATTTATCTAATTTATTTTCTACAGAATCCTTTTTTTCTATTTCTTCTACTGAAATATTTTCTATTTTTTCTAATTTTTCTAATTTATTTTTTACTATGCTGTCTTTTTCAATACCCGAATATTCCGCTTTTTCATCTATTTTATTTGAATTGTTTGAATCTGTGACTGTATCTGCAGTTGTTGAATTGTTTATCGTATTATTATTATTTTCGCTTTTTAATTTTTCTTTTACAATTTCAATCGGTTGTAAATTTAATATTTCATTGCTATTACTCGAAATAATTGAATTATCTTTGTTTTCGTTATTTGAAATAATTTCTGCATTATCATTGTTAATCTGTGACTGTTCAAACGAAGGTGTACGTTGTCGCACTGTACTGTATTTTACACAAAGATTATCATGAGTTTTAACAAAATCATTTACTAAAACTATTGCAGTCTTGTGTTCCAATATCACATTATTTTGACCTACAGTACTATTTAACTGATTTTCATTACTACTTTTTGCATCTTCTAATTTTTCATTTAATATTTTTTCAACTAAACTAGTTCGATTTAATTTTACATATACATCTTTTATATCTAATTTTGAATTGTCAGTCGTTTTATCAGTTACACTACTTTCAGAACTATTAACTTGAGTCAGAGACTCATCAGTTAAAGTTGATTCAGTCAATGTTTCCACATCAACATGTTCATTTTCATCATAATTTTTATCTTTCAATATTTTTGTGTAACTTGAATGGCTATCTAAGTTTGTTTGCTTATTTACAGAAGGTAAATCGTTTGCTACTATTGATGCAGTTTTTACGGTTTGCAAGTTTGTATTAGATTTTAGATCGAACATGGAAGACTCTAACGTACTATCACTAAGTGTGATTATATTTGAAATTTTAATAGTTGATGCTTCATCAGTTTTGCAAAGGCTAGATTTATCAACATTGCTTTCTTCAAGTTTATTAGAGGTTTCCAATGTAGATTTTTCAGAATCATGATCCGATTCTTTAACTGTCACAAATAATTTGTAAAAATATAGTAATGTTTAAATAAATTAAAAAATTTTAAAAAGTTTAAATTTGAGTAAAGACTTACCATCAGTATCCTGCGGTTGTTTTAGACTTTTAGATGACTTTTTAGTAACTTTTTCATTTTTAACACTTTCTGCAATAAAAAATCATTCTGAACTGAATAATTGTTGTAAATATTTAATTTATATTAAACACTAAATTAATTTGATTTACCAGTGTCCTCTTCTTCAATCTCTTCATTAACAGTGTTTTCTAAACTTCTGTAAGCTTTACTATTTTTATCCTCCTCTTCTGCGACTGTGGGTTCCATTGGGACTACCGAAGCTCTAGTGCGCCTTCTGTTTGGAATTTCTGTTGATTCATTTAAACTCACTGGTTCAACTGAACTAGCTCTCGTTACCCGTTTGGTTTTGGTTGGAGTAGATTTAGCTTCAGAGCCTGCTCTGATAGCACGCCTATATACAAAATGTTTTAATGATGTTAAATGTAAATTATTCAATTAGATAACCATTTCATTAAAAAATTTCAAGTAATTTATATTTACGTTCTGGGATTTGCTTTAGTTGGTGTACCAACTGTAGATTGAACTGACGTATTTCTTCTTGTGACTCGTTTCTGTGTACCCTCTACATCTCCATCCATAATTTCACTTGCATCAGATGCATCAGAATTTTTTCTAGACCTCAAATTCTTTACAGCTACTTTTTCTAATGTAGCAGCTCGACTCCTGGTTGTGCGACCAGAACGCTGAGAACTGCTGTCATCCATAGATTCTGGCGAAGATTCCATTACAGCAAGCTGCTTATTGCTCCTGGTATTTCTTCGAACTGGGGAATCTGTAACAGCCACTGCTACAGAAGCTCTCGTTCTGCGAGCTGAAAAATTGTTTCACATATGAAAATCATGCCAACAAATAACTTTTTCAAAGCTGTAAAAATTGATTAAAATAAAAAAAAAAAGAACATCGTGTTTTCAAGACCTGTATTCCTGCTAAACTGCAAACAGAATTAGTAGATTATTGTAATTTAAGTATTAAAATTACTAGAACGAAGATCACTTTATAATTCATCAAAATCCACAAAATTCGACTTATCGTGGCCGCACAAGTACACGAGACACTGAGACACGGCCATTCCCGATCGAAAATGACCGTTACGAAAATACGGGGTGTTCGAGAAGGTGCGACATGCGAGATCCGTTCAGCCTCGCAAAGAAAAGATTTTTACTTACTCGTCCTCGTCTCGACCTCGTCGTCGGAATCGCGAACACCGCGGGGCATGTTCGCGATTTTCTCGAACTTGGCAATTTGAGCGGTATCACTTGATGCGGGGGTCCGATAAACGCGATTGCAAATTCGGAGACAAAAAAAGCACGTGTCGCCGGGAACACTCAATCTGCGACCACCATCACGCCGGTACAGTAGTAAAACCCGCGCGAGCGCGCCAAATCGTGAGGTTATGATCGCGAGCGCCAATGCGGTCGAATAAGTCGAATTACATGTCCGCCAACCAACTTCCTTTTCCCGCAATAATTATTTATAAAAAACTTGAATGGAGATTCAAACGGCACTGTCGCTACTTTTAGACGATTTTAAAATTTGATGTAATAAGTACATACCTATTATAGTTTATTAACTCAACAACTTTAAAAATAATAAGTTAGCAATGTGATATTGAGATGATACAGTAACACAAAAATTTTTGTCAAGCCATCATGAATAGGTATGCTAACGTTTTTGGAATTTGTCTTCATTATTCTAATGGATTAACTTTGTAATTAAAATTTGCAATTAAAAGAATTTCTTATAAATAGCTTATTGTGTAAAAACTGTTTTTAACTACTTATGGCTAGATCTTTTATTTTTTAAGATATTTCAATAAGAGTAAACTTGATTTAATTATTACGAAGTACATACGTTTACAAATTAACATTTTATTGAATATAAATATAAATATAATAAAAATACAAACGCATTAAAGAACTTGTGACCTCTCGTAGTTGCACGTATTGACGCATTCAGTATTTACTGTAATGTATGAGCTATAGAATTGCCTATCTATCCACCACATGACCAACGCCAATGATCGTGTCACGTCACAAAATGTAGTTGTAGTATGTACACATACATAGCCTACGCGTATACATATGCAAATGTCACTTTATACGTAGCAATAATAACCACATTCTCATATGAGAATTAAAAACTAATGTGTTGACGTGCAATTTTATTAAAAGCTTACTTTTTGTAATCAATTATTGTTTGATCGACTGTGTTGTAATTGATGAAGAACGATGGAAAATAAACAAGAAAGTGACAAAGAGAAGCAAGGTAATACAGTTGAGTATGTGGTTAGAATCTCCTTCACTGACATGCAACTTTGTTCATTGAATTTAATTGAATTTAATTAGTAAAATTATTGAAATCAAAAAACTAAGATATATTTATATTTTTCCCAGGCTTATGAGTAGGCATGAATTATTTGTTTCGAATTATGCACCTGAGGATTACATTCCCTAAAAATATATACTTTTCAGCTACAGGAATGGAGGAAATACGCAAATTTTTGGGAGAAAAGTTACACATCTCAGAATCATCTAGTAGTGAAGAAAAAGTGTTATCCAGTTCAACAGTGGAAGGAATCATAGAATTCATAAAAAACAACAATATTACAAAGATAATAACTTTGGCTGGTGCTGGTATCTCAACATGTAAGTTTATTGGCGGTATTAAGATTTTAATGGAACTTTGTACAAATTTAAAAGTAACATACATTTTTTTAGCCGCAGGAATTCCAGACTTTCGTTCAGCAAATTCTGGAATATATTTTGATGAAGATTTAAGGAAACATAAATTACCACATCCTGGAGCAGTTTTTGAACTAGACTATTTTAAAGAAAATCCAGAGCCTTTCTTTGATCTTGCAAAGAAACTTCTTCCTAATGATTATAAACCTACTCCGTCACACTATTTTATTCGTCTGTTAAATGAAAAAGGAATGCTTCTTAGGCATTATACACAAAACATAGATACTTTGGAAAGATTAGCAGGACTACCAGAAGAAAAATTGGTAGAAGCTCATGGAACATTTAATACAGGTCATTGTCTTGAATGTAGTGCCTTGTATGATTTACCTTGGATGAAAGGTAACGGAATGTTATTAAAATAATAATTTTTTTTCGAATGAGATTTATTATAACTAATTTATATTTCATGTAGAACAAATTCATAAAGTAACCATTCCAAAATGTGAAGAATGTAAAAAAGGAATTGTAAAGCCTGATATTGTATTTTTTGGAGAAATGTTACCAGACCGCTTTCATTCACTAATTGAGAAGGATTTTCCAGAAGCTGAGCTTTTGATAATTATGGGATCAAGTTTGGTTGTTCAACCGTTTGCTTCTTTAGTGGATAAGTACGTACTACAGAAGAAATAAGAAAGAAATTAAAGAGATATAAAATTTATTATTATAAATTTATATAGTTATACTAAAATTTATTATGCAGGGTTAACAGTGATGTTCCAAGGCTACTTATAAATTTAAAAAAAGTTGGGAATCACATGGGAGCATATGGTAGACTAGCAAGCTTCTTAGGTTTTCAAAGCGGATTGGACTTTAGTAGTGGTCGAGATGTTGCATGGTTAGGTGAATGTGACAAGGGATGTCAATTGTTGGCTGATCAACTTGGTTGGGGTGTAAGTTTAAATAAAATGCAATAATTTAAGTATAATAAGAAAAACATAATGCTTTTAATATTTTCAGGAAGAATTGAAGAAGCTTATTGAAAAGGAACATAAACGATTAGACAGTGAAACAGTAAGTAAATAATAATGAGAAATCTTTGAAAGAGATTAACTTTAATTTAAAATATTAAAATTCTCTTCTATATTGAATTTATAGGAAGAATCAAAAGATCCTGCTTCAAAAGAAAAACGTTGCTTAGATAATGAAAAAGCAAGTAGCAATTAATATACGTATATTAATATATGTAGTAAATTGCAATTTTAATACCAAGAGTTTTTAGAGAATTTATAAAATTGCACTGATCAGAACTGATTAATTATCTATGCATACACATCAAATATAAGATTTAAAAATTACATTTTTGTAAATAAGTATTTATTTTTAATATTTTATTTTATAACATTAAAAATAATAGCGATATCGGGTATAGTAAACGATATTGTTAAGCATTAGTACAAATTATAAATCATATAACTTGATCGTGTATTAGAAAGTTTTTAATAATATTTTTCGCAGATAATAAATTTTAATGAAAAGTTAAAATATAATTTTTTTACAAGTTAATTGTAAATGACTCAAATATACAACCATTTCTTCCTCTTAAAACATAATTCACCATGGTCAATAATTCGTTATAATACTTAAAAAAATGAAATACTATTTGATTTAATAAAATTAATATTTATTAAAAAATAAATCGATCGTAGTTTCTTTTAATTTTTTTGTTACTTTTATTAAAATTAGTAGTTGTTGAGACGACATCTAATGCAACGGTACTTAATCTAATCTCTATTTTATTTCATTGCGAATGGTTTAACAACAACCTCTTCGCTTTCACGACGATGCACCTGGCCGACTCCAACAGCTGACGTTGCTAGAGGCTCTCGCCCAGAATAGCGGAGCTAAAAAATATTGAGAACGTTAGTACATCCCAAAATTTTAGTCTTTAAGAAGAAACCCAGGAAGAAATCACGTACCTGTCGTCCGCATAGATTTTCAAATCTGGGTTTAACGAAACTCCACGCTCCCATGTTTTGGTGCTCCTCTTGGCTCCAAATGAAAACTTTAAATAATTCCATTAGCATTACGATTTTTTTTGTACAAGGTATGTTTAAGCATTTATATTTTAGAATATTAATTTTTAAGAGGCTTTGAATGAACATTATTTTCAGCTTGTCGCGGTTATACTCACTATTTGCATTTTTGTATTTTTCAATCTCCTCGTTGAGCTCGGCCACTGGGAACGGGCATAAGCTTTCGACTCTGATGATCGCTACTTCAGCATGTACTCCAAGAATTTCTCGATACTTTTCAAGAGCATAATAGTGCTTTCCGCTAACTAGTATTACTTTTCGTACTGCATCGTTTTTTACTTTCTCGTCTCCTAATCGAGGTATTTAACAATTTATTAAAAGATTTTTTTTTAATTTGAAGCTACGCTCATTCGTATAGCTTCGGTTCAAACGTTACAGTAGATACTTATGTTTTACATATAAAAAAAATTTAAACGTACCTATTACGGGTTTAAAACTAGTACCAGGAGATATATCCTCCAAACTTGACGTCGCCGAAATGTCTCGAAGTAAAGTCTTCGGTGCGACAATTATCAAAGGTTTCCTAAAATCTCTGACCATCTGAAATGAGAAAGATTTTTTGAATCCCTCGCAATACTCTTCCAGATCATCTACATTTATAATCACTCAAAACTGTTAAATCTTCGAAGACGCGAGTCTCTCAAGTATTCTAGTGCTAATCAAATTGTTAATCAATTCAATTGTTATCGACAACTTTTTCAACTATTACAAGCTTATACTTATGTAAGAAAGTTAAATAAAGCTTATCCATTGGCACTTGTTCTTTTAAATTGTTTTAACAATCTCGCCCACGTCAGAGAGAAGGAATCGCTGGTACCTGTCGCCTGAGGAGGTGGAAGTACTGGGCGGGCGTAGTGGCGTTGACGACCTGCATGTTGACGTCATCGCCGTCGGGCCGGTCCTCTCGGCTGTCGGTCAGCTGCAGGAAACGCTCGATCTTGCAGGAGGTGTGCTCGGGCCCGGCGCCGTCGTAGCCGTGCGGCAGGAGCATAGTCAGCCCGCTGGCGGTCATCCACTTGGTCTCGCCGCTGCTCACGAATGTGTCGATGATCGTCTGGGCGCCGTTGAAGAAGTCGCCGAACTGCGCCTCCCAGATCGTCAGCGTGCCCGGTAGCGTGATGCTCATGCCGTACTCGTAGCCCAGCACCGCCTCCTCCGACAGAATGCTGTTCGCAAGCTCCAGCTTGCCCGTTTGGCCCTCCACCATCGAGTTCAGGGGGACGAAAATTTCTGCGGGAATGAGTTTCTTTGGCTTTTAATCTGATTGATTTGTTTTTGTTCGAGTGATTTCGACGATGTAAGTTTTTAAGTTTGATTTTTTTATTGATACAGGGATTTTTACCTCCTGTGGATTGGTCGACCAGCATCGCGTGTCTGTGAGAAAAGGTACCGCGACCGACGTCTTGGCCGCTTATTCGAACGTTGTAACCCTGGTAGAGTAAGCTACCGAAAGCCATCGCCTCAGCCGTCGACCAGTCGAAGTTGCTTCCGCTGTCGATTTTCTTGATTCTTGCGTTGACGTGACTTTTTAATAGTGTCGGATGAACTTTCTTTTTTTTGACAATATAAAAAAATGATAAATGAATTTATTGAAGATTTCATTATTGGTTTCTCGTTTTACTTTACCAGTTCGTCGGGGTATTGGACGCTTTTGTTCGCGATGAATTGCAAAAGGTTCTTGTCTACTCCGGTGTCCCAGGTGGTAACGGATCGATCGGGCTGTTTCAGTAGAGACCAACGTCCACCGAAGTAATCTGGCTGGGGCACGTAGTTGTCCACTTGCTTCAGTGACTCGTTCAGCCTGTCCGTGTATCGTTGGACGATTGAATTAGCCTCTTCCGCGCTGAGGATCTTTGCTTTCGTCAGCTTCTCTACGTATCGATCTGGGATCGATCTAAACATTTTTAACAACACATAAAATATTAAAATAATTTAAAATGACTTAACGAAGTAGTTAAAACAAGAATCAACGACTCACGGTCTGTTGTGAATGATCGCGTAAATAAGTGGATTTGTGAATGTGGGATCGTCAAGTTCATTGTGACCCCACCGCCTGAAGCAGTTTAGATCGACAAACACGTCCTTCCTAAATTTTCTCTGGTACCTGAACGCCAGCCTTGCAGCTTTCAGGACCATCTATTCCGGAGAGAAGAATTGATTTATTTACAAACTCACGTGTGCTCTTAATTATTGGTATAAACCACTTAATTGAGAATCACTTACGTCAACTTACCTCGGGATCGTCTGCATTGACGTGAATAACTGGAGATGCAATGAATTTGGCAAGATCGGTGCAGTACCTGGAGGAGCGACCACGGGACGGTGGAGTAGTAAAGCCAATTTGATTGTTCACCACAAGGTGGATCGAGCCACCGATCTCAAAGTGCGGTGCCCCGCTCAGAGCGAGGCATTCCTGGTTCACACCCTGACCTATGTATGCCGCGTCACCGTGAACCTTCACATTCAAAAAGACGCAATCAATGCCTATACAATTGCATCATCCGCATGTATTTAGAATGAATCTTTTTAGTAAGAATACTCTTTACAAAAATTGAAGGTAATTTTTGACATTTTTTTCTCTTTATACACTTTTATATTTACATTTGAAATCATTTCAGGTAAAGGTACATTTCGCAGCTTCTAAATAAACGAACCAACGAAAGTGCAATCTCACCTGAACATTCAGAATTTTGTCGCTCCACTGGGCGTTCGGATTGTCGGAGTAAGCGCCGTCCTTGAGGATTTGCATAAGGGCGCGGGTGCGGCCCATCGCCACGGGATTCACCGCCTCCAGGTGCGACGGGTTGTACAGCATGCTCACCTGAATCTTGCTGCCGTCGATTGTCAGGTCGGTGGAGGACACGAAGTGGCTGATCACGTCGCCAGTCGCCTTCGCGTCGTCCGGAAATTCCGGCTGACCGCGCAGCTTGCGGAACAACTTCTCCGGCGGAAATTTCAGCATACCCGTCAGGAAGTTCAAACGGCCTCGATGCGGCATGCACAGTACCAGCTCTTCCAAGGTGTCTGTATCAAGTTGAATTTATTTTAATTTAATTTAATTTAAACGCAGGTATGTTTAAAAATTTATATACTTTTTCACGTGAGAATAATTATATTACTAATTAATTTTTGCTTCATTTTAAATCAACCTTGGCCGAAAAAAGGAATTCAATTTTAAGTCTACTTTAATTCTTTACACTTGACGACCTACGGTGAGTTAATATTTTTGTTAATTAAATTTAATTTCCAGACCCGTTAAAATTCCGCATTTTCTCATATCCTTTAAAATAAAAACAGCCTAACCGTGAGCAGCTCGTTTGAATAGCTCGTGGAAGAAGGCCATCATGCTCTCGCAGCCCTCGCCGCCGTATCTCTTGACGCTGACGAATTTGACGGCGAGGAATCTGTCGAACGCCTGGCTCTTGAGCATTTCCCGGGCTATGGCGCGCCTCGTCTCGTCATCGACCGCCTCGTAGTGGCATTCCTCGAAGTTCCTTGCGAACCATTCTCGCTCCTCCTCGCTCTGCAATGAAGACCGACTTTTATGAAACCGCCCGGCCTCGCCGCATCGATTTTAATTCAATTCGACGAGGGATGCGCTGCGCGTGAAAGCATGCGAGCCGTAAAGGAATTTTTCATCAAGCTGATGCGATGAATACATCGACCATTTCAACGGTTCAATTATAGGGGTAGTGAATTAATTATCTTAAACGATATAAATATGGAACTTTTAGAATCTGTATTTTTGTCTATATCATTTGATACTAAAATAATGAATAATGCAATATTTAGTTTGTACTCGATAAATCTCAACATTCAAAAGTATGTTTAATTTTAGATAGATTCTAAATGTATCTAAAAATATCTTTTACGACTAAAAACCAAGCCGTAAAATTTAATTACTAATTACTATGCGATACATCAGAAAATTTCTTTTAGATTAACGTCAGTTATAAATCCATCGCTCGATGCATTATAAATCAAAGCATTTCATCTCGCTGGAAAATCCCGTTAATCCTGAAAAGCCACTTTTTCGTGCGATTACCTCGAGGTAGTTGAACTCGGCGGACATGGTGCCGCTGTAGATGCGCTTGAGGATCTCGAGGGCCTCGTTGACCGACGCGTCGTCCCTGTCGGCGCGCATCAGTCCGCTGAGCCGCACGCTGTCGGCGAGGTCGAGGCCGAAGCGCTCGGGCCCGAGCTCGGCCAGCGGCTGCGGCCGGTGCAGGGCGATCGGGTTAACGTCCGCCTGCTTGTGCCCGAGCTCCCGATAAGCGCTGACCAGCCGGTAGAAGTTGCTGTACCTCGCGCGCGCCTCGAGCTCATCTTTGGCCACTGTCGAGAGAAATTGATTCGGTTTTATAAGTAGTTTCATTAGTTTTTTCTTTTAATTTGGTTTGTTATTGGGGAACGCTTTTTTCGGTAGATTGGATCGAAATTTGTATTTGAGCGATATGATCGGATAAAAGATTGAGAGGTTTGGAGTGGAAATTTGTTTAAGACATGCGTTATCTTGTATGGTGCTTTGAATTTTACGGAGATAGATAATAAGCTTGCGGTTGTTTACTGTCTTTTGTACACATCGCACATTACATTACTGTTACAAAGAAGATATAATGTATTCGACTATATTAAATGCAACTGTCAAGATACTTTTATTTACGTTTAATTATATTACAATAAATTCTAGATTATTCTTTAATTATAAGAATAACTATACGTTATTAAATTTATTCTATAAAAGAAAGAAAAAGAAATACTTTTCCACATGAGTAAAATTTACATTTTAAGAAAATGCATGCACAAACCATACTTATTCTTTTCACATATGTACCTGCCTTCGAATTGTCTGGGCGACTTATCTCGGTGCCCGTAAACTCCCGATCCGCTATTGTAGAGCCTCTGCGGTATTTTCCGATGCACAGCTCTCGGTTCGTCGACTCCTCGCCATCTAACCGATCCCTCGCCCAACTCCCGCCTCCTCCTCGACACTATCCTCAGATTCCTGTACATCTTACCGCGTCAATTAAGATTCGTAAAAAAAGAAAATAAAAAAAGAAAAATAGAATAAAAAAGCGGAGAGGCTCGCGTTAGCGGCGAGTCCCGCGTGACTGAGGCTTCGAGGTGGGCCGATTCATTGCTCTCGAGGCAGTGCTCGCTCTCGAAGGAGGTCTTATCTGTTTACTGACGGATGAGGGAGCGTATCGGCCGCATCGAGCGACCATCTCTCATGACGCGCTCACCGATTGCTCTGAGGTTTTTCGCAATTTCGGCTGGATTTTTCGGTTTATTTTCCTTTTCTTTTTTTTCGAAGTACTTAAGTTTCGAAGCGATCGAGTGGAGCGCGCCGCGGATGACTGCCTGCTCGACCAACTGGTCTCACGGCGTTAACTTGTTGCGCTGCTCGATCACGTGGTGTTTCCATTAAAGCGAGTCGCTCGGGTGAGTTCTGGTTTTATCGTTACGTTAATTATGGATGAGGCGATGAGTAGACCTTCCAAATTTACTTTTCAATTTGTTGTAGCGCGATAGGTAAAATGGTAAATTTGAACAGGTGAGATTTGAGATTTGTAAATATTAGTATTGCAAATTTAAGAAGGAAAATCTTGCATTCGTTTGTGTTTAAAAGCGTGAAAATTTTATTTATTAATTGTATTTACTATTGAAAATCGCTTCTTAAACAATTTGGTTTTTCACAACACAATAATGTATGTTTTTATCTGTGAGTACATAGTTTTCGTAATATCGTTAACTGATAACGCAGACGCGTGAGAATGATAAGGAATACTCTCGAGCTTCTTCAATTTTAATGATTTGTATTTTTAGTTTTATTTCAATAATCTCCATAAGATCACAGTATTTATATTCGTTTCGTTCATTAATAATAATTCATGAAAATTACACATTATATTTACATACATTGCAGAAAATTAGTGCATTATACAAGTCTAATCGTTAATCATCTAATAGTAAGTTATAAAGTTGGCATTTTAAAAAAAAGATGTCTTACAAATCTACAGTTACAAGATGTTGTCATATTGCTCATCAGTGAGATTCTTAATAAAATTACGTTTCCTCTCAATCTCCAAACAAGCAAGCTGTTTTAAGATAGTTTTCAAATGATTTCCAAACAATTTAAAAACAAACTAAATAAATAATATACAAAAACATCAATTGATAAATAATGTACTGTCAAATGAAAATAAAGCAGTGCTCCACTTCAAAAACTATCTAAAAAAACAGGAAAACATTGTCATAGAGTCGTTTATATGTCGGGATAGGCGGACCCGATGAGGTCACGGCCGCGGTAGCGGAATTTGTGTGTGATGATGTCGAACTTGGTGCCACCGAGGGAAACCGGGCATTTGGCCTCCGGCCTGGCGAAGAAGCAGACGGTGTACAGGGCCATCTCGAGCTCGGGCGAGGTACCGATGAAGATGTTGGTCACCGGCTTATCGATCCCGTTGAACTTGATGTGCACCTTGGCGATCGCCGCTTTCTGTAACGGAGACGGGTATATTAGTCTGATTGCGAGGCTTGACAATACCGTTAGGGTTGTTATGTTTGTTTGAACTGATTTAATTTTGTTTAATAGGTTTAATGCTAATAAGGAAAAGTTTTTGATTGTCTGATTATCTTTCTATCGTACGATTATAGAAAGTGGGTTGTATGCATTACTCTAAAATTGTGATTGTTATCTCTTACATTATTAGACATAATTTTAAATTGAATTGATGTCAATATATCTTTATTTATCTTTTTCTTATAGTCATTAATCATCTATTATTTTTCTTTGCGCATTACACCTACATTAAACATATTTAATATTCAAAGATAATCAGTATATGGTATCCTATTCAGTAGGTCACTTTCTACTGTTTAAATGCATCTTAGATCGCGTCGAAAGAAAAAGAACCTAAAAAACTATACTCACATTTCCAAGATCAACCTTCTTGATGTATCCGAGATAATCCAAACGCTTCTTGGCTTCCTCGGCGTTGAAGTAAATCCAATTGTGGAGACCCGAAACCTCGGTGCCCAGCTTCAGCTCGGTGAGGAACACGTGCTCGAAGCCGGTGCTACCGATTCTACCCTCGCCCCTCGAGTAAAGATTGAACCACATGGCGCGCAGGATGTCCTTGTACTCGTAGTAGTCCTTCTTGACGAAGTTCTTGTCGGCGAGGAAGCGCATCGCCGTCGACATGACGTTGGTGCTGAGGAACGTGTCGATCAGCAGGCTCTCCTCCTGCCGCTGGGCCGGGCTTATGTGCTCGTGCTCGCGCGTGTCCAGCTTGTAGTTGTCGTAGATCGCCAGGACTTTCTGAATCGTCGGGATCTGCAGGGCCTCAGGCTTCACGTCCAAAAGTCTGAAAGTGGCACGGAGTTATTTATAATTATTTTCTTGATTTTTTAATAAATTTGCTTTGCCACCTTTTAGAATTTATTTAGTAAACAAAGACTATAAATAAATAAAAGAAAATCTTACGGCTGAGGTGCTTCGTCCTTGGGACTGCTGCTGGACGTCTGTTTCTGCAGATTGAGGGTGATGTATTTGTTGGCATTGTTGGTGTCCTTGATGAAGAGCGCCTCGGAGAGTTTCTCGAGGTCCTCGTCGGTGACGGTGTTGCCCTTGCTGTAAGTAGGGTTACTCGAGTACTTGCCCGTGCCGGTGGTTGCGGCTGCAGCTGCTCCGGCTGCTCCAGCTGCTAATGCTGCTCCTCCGGCCACTGCTGCACCAGTTGCGAGGCCTGGACGACCTCCTGGAGAACTCGCTGCAAAGTATGTGTAAGAGATAATTACGAATGATTAAATTTTAAATCGAACAATTGATTTGTTCGATATGTTATGAATTATTCACGAGTAAAATTTTAAATCATCGAGATTGATATATGTCATTGTCATCGTATATTACATTGTTTCGTTATTCATAATGTGGCGGATGAAATCCTAAATCAAAGCTAGAGATACGCCAAATAAAGATTATGAAATTTAAAATAGAAGCCTGTTCATTCGGATATTTTTAGATATTGCGCCTGAAACAAAAGCCGTGTAGTAAAAACTGCAAGTTATCCAGTGCGAAAACATTCGCAATTGTCTGAGAGAATGGATGCAAAATATTATTGTTTGGTAACAACGAAACTATTGCAGATAAACACACGCTAAGAGAACTGTGAGAACTGAGCACTGCAGAAATGTACAATTACGAAGTAAAAGTTTTATCGCTGAGAACGCGAGGGTAATTTGCATGAGTGCAGGCTAATAAAACGAGTTTTATGCACGACCGTCTATTAAGTAATTACCGTCTTTCAAAATTTGCTTTTACCTTTAATACGAATCTTTCCCTCAGCAAATTAGATATAGATACATAAAAGTATTAGAAATTGAGTACTTACGCTGCGCGGATCTTGCGGGAGCTGGGGTGGGCGATCCAGGTTTGCTACCACCACCAGCGACCTCGGCCCAGCTTCTGGTACCAGTTGGCGAGCCAGGAGGCGAGCCTGGAGACACCGGTTTAGGTTGCACGGCGGGCCCAGGTTGAGGAATCGCTACTGTCGGCCTCTGAGGATGAGATGCTGGGGTCGAAGGGCGAGCCACTGGTGTCGGTGTCGAGACGACCGGACGATTTGCCGGTGTTGGTGCTGGGGTGCTAGGTGTCACAGCAGGCGATGGCTTTCCAACCAGTGGTCCTGTAAGATATTATGTTGTTAGTGACCTTTTCTTAAGTAATAAATATTGTTAAGACATTGACAGATTTTAAAATGAAGTGCAGCTTAATACGACATTTATTACCATTGCCAGGTGTTGCTGGGTACCCAGAAGGAGATCCAGGCACTGAAGCTGGTCTACTGCCTGAAAGAATTATTGCAAATAAATTTTTCAACACCGATGATGAAAGTAAACAAATTTTCAATGATCTATTTTTCTGTCAATATTTACCAGGCGCAGCAGCAGGTTTCTGTCCAGTTGGCGTTCCGGGAGCAGAGGCTGGCCTGTTACCTAATAGGACAATTATTTGTGAAGATACACAGATAAAAGATAGTTCTCGCTGCGAGTCGGTTACAAACAGTCGTAAAAAAACATCTGTTACCGCACTACAAAGATAATCGTTCATTAAAAGAAGACGTAAAACACCTCTGTTAATACAAAGGACGTAAATTTTCCAATTTACATCTTTAAGACGCACATTTCTCGGAATTAGATAAGTGAAGCTTCGTTATCGCGTTAACAAAAATGTTTCTGCAATTGCGACGCTTATCAGCCGCTCCAGGCAGCCTCTCGTTAATTTGATAAAAATCACGAAGATCAAACTTTTCATGCAACAACCAAAAATCTTAAACTTAATTTAGCGCGATTTCACTCTAAACCGAATATATGTATAATACACAGCGATCGAATACCTTGACTGGGCTGCCCAGGGGCGGGAGCGAGACCGGGCGCCGTGTCGGGCAGCTTGGGGCTTTGGCGACCGGGTTGTCCGACGCCGGCGAGGTCAGCCGCCCAGTCGCGGTAGCCGCTGCCGCCGGGACCGACGCCGGCGTGTTGCGGCTTCGGCTGGCCGATGTCCAGGCCGACCTCGGTGCCGGGGTTGGGCCGGCGCGGCTGGTTTCGCGCGGCCTCTTTGATGTTGACGCCGGTGTTGCCCACGCCGATGGCCAGTGCCGGGTCCGCCGCCGCGGCTATGCCCCGGTTGGCGCTCGGCTTCTGCGTCGGCACGGACTTCGCGGTAGTGGTCGACGAGGGCTTCGCGGTCGTCGAGGGCTCGTCCTTCTTCTTCTTCCAGAACTTCCAGCTGGAGTCGCTCTTTTGCGTGGTGGTGGTCGGTTTAGGGGTGGTTGTCGTGGTCGTCGAGGTAGTGGTCGAGACGGTGCTGGACGCCTCCTCCACTGCGGAGGGGTCGTCCTTGTTCTTATCCTTCTTCCAGAATTTCCATCCTGCTTCGGCGTCTGTTGGATATTTAAAATAGCTATGTATTAAGTTTATCAGAAAATTTATGATATAAAGTAAATAGATAGTTAAGCGATAGTGAAAGTATTAATTCTCGTTGAAAAGAAATATGTTCTTGTTTATGTCCTACTTCTTTTTTTTCACAATGTAGGTACTGTGACTCAGTCATGAGGGGCAAGTCATTGAGAAAGTTTCCGCAAGGCAGATTACCAGTTTATCTTTAATTGAAGTTTGATTTTGAAGGAAAACGAGCTATTAAATTACAAGGAAGGAGATAATTCTAGAACAGTTTAGTTTTACAGTCTCGACGCACTTCGTGCAAATTTCGTAATTTGAATTTAAATCAGCTTCAACCTTCGATTTCTTACGTATAAGGATGTTATTTTTAGTAAGCCAAAATTTTTGCTATTTTTTAAAATATTATGTTTAGAAGAAGTTCAACTTTTTTATACGAAAAGAGGTCGTTCTGATTAATATAATATCGCGAACTTTTTTTAATAAGATTCTTCGCTGCGAACTATGAGAGTAAGGGTTATCGCTAAAAGTGGGGAATTCGCGAATTTTGTTGAATATTGTTATTATAAACATCGTAGACTTGTTTACATATTACCTAACGCCACAATTCTTTTTTGCTGCAAAAAAAGAAACAAAGTAGAAATGATGTCATAACTGTATCCGTTTGCTAATACTTATTATGTTTTAAAGTATTAATAATTTGAAATATATTTTCAACAAATGACGTTGAGAATTGTCAATGAATCATTCCTTTTGTTTCTTTTTTTCTATGTACTTATTCATTTATTACTCGTTTCTTAACTATATTGATAAACGTAATCTTTAACCCATTAGCATATAAGCAGAAATGTATAATATTGTCAATTAGAAAAAAATCGCTTTACATTTTTTGTGAAAACAGGTTTAGGAAGGCAATGGACTTGAGATGATTCTACTCAGTATTCGCAAACACGTTCCGCTTGCAACCTCGAAGGTGTACAATCGTAGCAGTCTTACTATATTAGCTTGGAAAATACGTGATTTGTTTACGTATTAAGAAAGATATTTAACATTTCAAAACGATTCTATTCTTGTACAAATCAATTTAAAAGAAACGTAAAATATCAATTTCAAAAAAGAAATATTAAAAAAGCTACATTGCGGCATTTTTTAAAAATTTTATTTTAAAACATTAGCAAATAGTCTTGCAATTTTCAAAAGGAACTTAATCGTTAAAACGAAGAAAACGCAATAATCCGACAGAATTGCAATCTAAAACGTAAACTCCTCCAGCCACTTCCTCAATTCGCTTTATTACCAAAGCAGATCGCTTAACAATTCTAAGTGGTATAACGATCACGAGAAAAGAAGCTAAGTAACATAAGCTAGAAAAGCCGCTTCCCCCAAATCGGTCACTTCAACATCCCGAGCACCAGGCGCGCATCCCGTACTCTAGCCCAGACTCACCGTGCACGACGACGGCCAGCGTGACCAGGAGGATCAGGAGATAGGCGGTGCGCATGATTGTCGGTCCGGTCGCGCGCGATCGGCGCTGTCCACTCGAGCGAGCCTCGGGATCGACTAAGGCTGGTCCGCGGCGCGCCGCAGCCTCGACGCCGGGCGATCACGCCTCGGCTTTCCCCCGGGCGTCACCGCTCATTGGCTTTCTCGCCGGCGGGAGAACGCCGCGTGTGTATACACACGCGCGCGCTCGCCGCAGCGCGAAAAAAGGAGGATACGCGCGATGATGTCACGGCGATGTTTGCCCACCGGGGAACCGAGGAAGGTCGCGCCGGTCGGAGGAGGAAGGGAGCTGAGAGGCTCTCGAGAGGAGAAGATTGAACGATGTTTATCGTGTTTTTGTACGTTTTGTGCAGATAAGTATTCGTGGGTGAGACTTGCGGAACGATTGATCGGCAAAGTTTTTTGGACGGTGCGCGTTTATCTGGATCGTGACCTAATTAGTGCTTTTTTGGAGGTTTGCGAAAATTTTAGCTTGTGTATTCTTCTGGGTATATTATTCTTGTAATTTTGCATTTTATGAAGCTTTGCTTAGGGTACGCTGAGGAAATTGTTTGTTTGTCTACGAGCAGTTATTAACAATCTCAATTCATGGAATTCTATCAATACGGCAATAAGACATTGTTATCAGTCGCAAGGTCAGGTCATCGCTACATCGAGATTTATCAAATTTCTAGCTAAAATAAACTAAATCCCTAATTTTTTCACACAGTTAAGTAAGTAAATTATCGAAATCATTAAAAAGCAAAACAGATCTTCGAGTAATCACTTTAAGAGGCGCTAGCGTAGTACATTAAGACGTAACTTCTGTAAATGATCGATTAAAGAGACAATTTTTAAATAATAATTAAAGACTCATTTACTTATTTACAAAATACAAACGACGATTTTTACATAGTACCGTTAATTTGTTCAACATCTTAAAGCAACGGGAAGAAAATTAAAGCCCACAGTATGAAGAGCACGATTAAGGTGATCATACTCTTCGTTCGAAATGAATCCCATCCGACAACTGTGTTTCTGCAACCTTTCACTGGAGGCATTAAGCAAGGTGACTAAACGAGAAAATAAAAACTGGTTAAAAGAATCGCGATTAGTAGACTGAAAGACGACTGACTGCACTGACGTCGCATTCTCCTGTGCACTCGTCCAAGTCGTCGGTGAGCCTGTCGAAACTCCTCGACGGGCGCATATCCACTTGGACTGCTTTGTCGCGGTTCGATTGGGTCGACTGATCTTTCGTCAACGGATAGAGATCGATAACCTGGCTAGATGGACCAGGTTGCGACGCAGCGCCGCGTTGATCTTCTAATCTGTCTTCCTTTTCGTCATCAGCGCTTGATTCGTTTCCGTCGGTTTTTCGATTTCCTCCTAAACGCCAAAGGATTCATTTTTAAATGTGCAAAATAAAATCACGGGTACGGGAAGAATTTCTTTTACCTGAATCGCTGTTCTGACGTCTTGTAATTCTGTCTTTCTAAAGTTCGATATATCATCCAAGTGTTTTATACGGTTAGGGAGGACAGATTGTCGTCGATGTAGGGAGCTTCTGGATCGCTCCAATACGGCGGACGATTGTAAAATCGTGCTTTAATGAATTTATTAACGCTCGGGATACGTTACATTTCAATTTCATAGAAATCTTTATCCTCGTATAAAATATGTTTAGTAGAATAAATGGTTTTGGCTTAAGGGCAAAAACAAACGTCATTATTTTGTTACATTGCCAGCAAACTTCAAGAAGTACGACTAAAATTGAAAACAAAAACATTGCCTACTTGTTGAATTGAAAAAATAAAGTTGTCTCCACCCGAAACTTAAAACTAAGCTAAAACGATGTTTACAATTGTTCAGTTACAAACTAAGGTAAATAATAGTACAAAAAACATAAAGCGAAATTTACATAAGAAAAAATTTATTACCCCACCAACAGGTTTCAGCGTTTCTTATTATAAAAATAAGCTACAATTTAAATAATTATAAATAACAAATGATTTACACACGTAAATCAGCATAGAAGTTTCACTTAAAAAGTGAGAGTACTTATTTAGCATTTCGCAGTCGAGTGTAGATTAAAGCTGTCTCGATTGATCTTAAACAAAAAATCTAATATTTACAAATATTGTTCAAAGTCTATTATTTTACTTAGCAAAATAATTATTTATTTTGAACTTAAAATTGTGCACTACTGCCATTTCTTTTTAATTTAATTTACAACTTTTCTGAACGATGATGCATGTAACAAGAATGTAAAATTATCATAAAATTATTACACCAGTATTTTCATTAATCCTTCTATTATAATTTTTCTTTTATCACTGGTTAGTTTTTCTCAATAATGTAAATAATATTTTGTACGGCGATTGAAAATCACCCATCATTTATCATATGAAGTTGGAAAAAATATTTTTCCTATGTCTCAAAATCAGGATATTAAGTAAGCAATCTATAAGAAACATCGTGTTTACCGAAATACCTTCAAAATGCTTTGTTTATTATTATGTGATACAGTATCTGATATCATTTATAAAGATAAAATTTATCTCTTCTTTGATAAGGCAAAATTTCCAAAATTACAATACCTTTTTAACGTAAGTTTAGGATTTATGATAGCAAGCAAGCTTTTGACAATAGTTTTACAAAAAATTATAAACACAAAATTTCTTTTATTATTTTTACAGCGTTTACTTGTTGACATAACTGTCTGCTCAGATTTGCGTATGAGATGTTCTTGAAAAAATGAACTGATATATATGCTAACAATTAGCATAAACTGAAAGATTGTACGTGTAAATGCGGAGAGTTACCGTTAGAATAACTGTAATGTACTTAAACTCTAACTGTCAGCTTTTTGAAAGTAAAAACAAAAAATGTGTATTACGTAAGTTAGAAAATCATACATACGCGTAACATTGTTTACGTAGATTATTTCGTGTAACTGTCAACGAGCTTATCTTACTTTATACAACCATTTAATGTATAAAGACAAAGTTTATTATCTTTATACAATTAAAAATATTTCTCTATTTGAATGGTTGAATTACTTTTTGCAAAGTAATTTTGTGTACAAGTAGCGTGAACACCTAACAGATGTTTTACAACTTTTTATAGACATACGTTATCTTTAATCACGTTTTTTTCTGGTTTAGGATTTGTACGTGAATTACTTAATTATTGTCCCTTACAATCCTTAATCAATCACGTCAACAAATCTGTTTATTCAGAGTTTGGAATATCGATACGATTTCTACGTTATCGACTTCACCATGTCGGTTTTTTTCATTTTTTAACACTCTTAAATTACATCTTTGACATTGTCCGTCTATGCCCGAGGCATCGTTATTTGTACAAATTTTTCTTTAAATTTTAATTTACTTTAATTCTCTAAAAATACGAAGAGATAATTATAAAAGAAGCAAGTGAAACAGTCATGTTGCAAATCGGCAAGATCCTACGTTTTCAAAATACTGATTTAAAAAAAATTTAATTTACCAACAAAACCAAAAATCATATCGACATTCCACAAACTCCAAACATCAAGTCACGACGTTTATTTTTCATCCTACGGGCTGGTCAATCGACGCAACAGCCACCGCCGAGATAGCAGCCGAAGAAGATCGGGATCATCGAACGCCGTCTCCGCCGCGTCCCACGTATCGCTCATTAGCCTTCATTGGATCGGCTCGGTGCTGGCGTCGTCGGGCCGCCTCGGCCCCGTCATTCTCACGGTATGCCCCGCGCAGCCTGCCTCCGTCACAGCACGCCGTACTGCGAGAGGGCGACGTAGATGACGATCCAGACGAGGAGGGCGACGATGATGGAGACGAGGAAGAGGGTCTTGAGTCGGTGCCAGGGGCTCTCGAGCCGGTGCTGGGGCGGCGGCCTCCTCAGCCCGTTGCCGCAGGCGCCGTCGCGGCACGCCACCCCCTGCTGATGCTGGCCGGCCGACCTGGCCTCGGCCTCCGGCGCCGCTTTCAGCTCGCCCAGCTCCGTCTCGTTGACACTGCGCGTGTCGCAGGCCCGCGGCGCGCCGCCACCGCATCGGCCCGCGCTCTCCATCTGCGAAAGAGCGAAATCCAACTGTTAGCGTTGATTCCTTTAGATTGAGAGGTCGGACGAGATAGCTACTTGGCTTTTTTTATTAAAGCGACCGGGGGGAAAACGAGTTTTGTAGGGGGGAGCAGGTGATCGCGAGGCGGGCAGGAAAGAGTTATCAGTTAACACTGATTTTGTTTCATTTGGTTTATTATTTTACGCTGTCATTTAATATTTCAGGAGGAATATGAAATGGACATTTTATGCGACCGTTGGCTCGTGCTAATTTATTCACGATGAAACAGATATCTCGCGGCTTAAGACTTTCTATTGAGAGCGACCACTGGACTGAATTTCTTTGGGAGTTTCGAAAGATTATAAACTATAATGCATCCGATGTTCACTGAACGAAACTTTGTTATGATAACATGTTCATGACGTTTAATAATAAGGAAAATGAGATTTCTTCTAAATTAATTTTTTATACATTTGCCGGTATATAATATTCGAGGAACGCTATATGATCCGGAAAACAAATGTTTATAGTTTTCAGAAAATTTACGACGGTGTATCATTTTTATCTAAAGTTTATTTGAACAACCAACTAATCTTTAACTGATAAATCGCTTTTCTACATTTTAATTCGTGTGTAACTTGCAATTGATATACGAACTGAACAATACTTATTTAAAAATAACTCCGAGATAACTAATAACGGTCTCATTTTAAATTAAAGGCTCATTTTTTAATTCAAGAGCTCAGTTTAAAGCGGATTGAGGACGCAATCGCTTAACTCGTTCCGCCCGTATAAGAGAAAGACTATAAATTGTTTTACTGTTTGACTAGTCGTAATACGCGCAAAAAACAATAGTTTTTTGCGCTATCCAAGCCCCCGGGCACAGTGCAACTTGCGCGAAAGTGCATGCTTGACGTTCACGACGAAACTTAGTCAACAATTGTCGATTGCTTAAAAATTGCGGGATTCGTTCTGTAACTCAAATGAAATATTTTCAAATCTATCAAAATATAATGTTTTATAAACTAGACCGTTTAAAATAATTCAAAAACACATAACACTTTTTTAAACATGAAGAATTGGATTTATTCACGCACGTAAATCAAAAAATAAATTTGATTTATATAGAAGACAATCTGTATCAGAACCATTAATTAGTTTTGTAATGTCATAGAATCCTAAAAGGATCGAAATCTTACGCTATTATCGAACTCCGCAAGCCATTCGATTCAACAAGTATCACTCCGAAAACTCACGTGCGCCGCGTTTCGCTCATTGCCAAATGAACCGCGACGTCCCGCCGAGCGATGCACGAGCCCGCTCGGGCGTAGTGAAATTAATGCGCGTCGGCGCAGCGTGTCGAAGGGGAACCGGTGCTCGCGCACACCCGCGCGCCTCAATTGATCGATGCGCTATGCCCAATGAACGAAGAAGATAAAAAACCGCGCACAAAATTCGCAGCGTCGGCACTCACTCGATGGAACCGCCACCCATGATGATGGACCGTAGCGTCCCTGCTCATGCTATACCGGCTCGACCTGTGGCTTCGCCGGCATGTCGCGAGCCCGCGAGGATGTAGCGAAAAAAAAAGGCGCGGCCGATCGCCGGCAGGAGGAAAATCGCGCGCGCGACGCGCCGGGCTCGTCAGAAGGAACTGCCGCGACTGCCCGGCGAGGAGTGGACACGGCACCCGTTATCGTTCGTTATCGGACCCCGACCCTTGATCCCCGGCGGCGCTTTACGGCGGATGCGCGCACTCCCGGCGGCTACTGCATTCGCATGCCAACGCGTGCGCCCCGGTGACGCTCTTACGTAAGGCGGCTGTCGAGGAAGCAGGAAGTCACTTTTTGTTTTCGTTGGTGTACCGACTGCGAGTGTTTATGACGTTTTTTCTGGGGATTCAGGTGATAAATAAACGCTGGTTGTTAATTTAAGATTCTCCGAAAAATTTAAATTTGCTTGCGGTACTGTAAAACGACTGTGATGGAAATAAAAAGCAAAAAGACAAATGTTATGTATTATCTGTTTGAAATGACGATTGCGTCGGCGCGCGAGTGCGTGAACTTCGGTAATAGCCACCGGGTGTTTAGACCGTGCAACCTGGAGGCATAGTTATCCACGCGGGTTATTAGGTATTACGTAAATGCAGTGTTGGAGTCGCGACGTTGTTCTATCGACTGATTTCGTCGGCTGGTTACCTTTCCTACTTTCTTAGGCCCGCACGTTTATTGTTGGCAACTTGCAAGGCTACCGTTAGTTCGGATAAAGGTACCTTTTGTTAAGTTTGAACTATATCTGTACCTACTTCTTTTTTGTTACATATCTCTTGTAATACATGCAGAGAATCGTTTCGCAACTGATTTGTGCATTTTACTGTGAGTATTCTGTAAGTTTAAACCAAGCTAATAATATTAAGTTTCTATAGTTTTTAAATTGCGGCAATTTTTATATTTTTCTAATACCGCGTAAGAAGGAATAATTTCTATAAAATGAATTAAGAAAATAAAAATAAAATAAAGGTAAGAGAAAAGATATCGAAAAATTGATATGGATGCAAATGTATAATCACTTGTGATAATTTGCTTACGTGCTTTTGCGAGTTGATCTATTACCATTTGATTAAGTTTACGTGTAAGATTACGCGAAAGTGAAAAATGTAAATGTTACTCATGGAGGTTCAAATTTTAAATTTAAAAAGTTAAAAATAATACTCAGTATGTCTTTAAATTCACGAAACGTAAACAGTACAAACAAACGTAAATATCTTCAAAAATTTCTTCATAGTTAATACAGATTATTACAAAAATCTAGATTATTTATAGACATATAGCATTACATTCAATTAAAAATGATTCTTTTTAAGCTCAAAAAATTTGTTCAGCTATCTCATCAGAAATATCTTTTATCAATATCTTACGTTCCGTCTCATCGAACTGCGAGCCTTTAAGATGTACAAAATTCCTGTATAATTCGCGAAGAGTAAATTCTCTACCGGCGACCTGTTTCTCCGAGCCGACGAGATCCCGCGGCGCGTCGCTTTCCACGCGGCCTCTCCCAAAGTTCAACGAGCGCCACGCGCTCGAGCGGATCGCGAGGGCGCAGCATCATCTGCACCCGCGCTATTGCGGGAGGAAGAGAAGCGGCGCGAGAGAGAAAGCCGAGCTCTCCACGACGACGTCGGCCGAAAGTGAAAGTGTCGACCCGCGGGTTCGTACCTCTCGCGGATATATATAGCGGCGCCGTCCACTGCATGCGAGCCGCGTAAGCGCCGACGTATATTACGTCGGGAGTGCGCGATCGCGCGACCTTGCGCGCCGCGGTGAAAGCGAGTTTTAGACGCGCGCGAGCCTCCCGCCGATCATCATCGGCGCTCGGATTATCTACGGCGATTAAAAACGCACGGACGGCATTTTTCTCGATCGACTGGATGGAAAACTGGTCGGGCAGGAAGGTTTTGCGCGACCGGTCTGGTGAAAGGATTTTCTGCCGCGGTCCGATCGAGCCTACCGCCGCGGCGCTTTTGACCTTCCAGACGTATAGATTCAAATAGCGCGGAGTGGTTTTTGAGAAAAAAATCGCGAGGCGAGGTATGATGAAAATGCGAGCGAGTTTTGCTTTTTTTTTAACGAACGCAAGCGGAGATTGGTCCGTTCCAGGTAGGCGCGCCTAGCGACTGACAGGCCGTAAGAGTAAACACAGAAATTTTACAAAACGGAGTTGCGTAGTGGAAACGCCGTAAGAATTTACGGTATAAGGAGTGTTAGGCAGGACTTTCCAGCGGAGAGTTGCTAAACAACGCACGTCTAAGTCATCGCGGCACTGATGCGTCTTATTGCAGCTGGTTATTGTCGGGCGCAACAGCGATGCGCTATTTGTACAGATGAAATTTTTATCGCGAAGGCGAGAAGAGACGAAATACTACTGGCGGAACCAATTCTTACATATACCTCTGTTTTACTGCGTACTCTATGTAACAATGTTCGAAGAATTCCCTCTTGCCGTCAATTCATTCGCAAAGTTTCCTTCAAGAAAAAAATAAGTAATTTGCAAATTTAGTTAGTGTAGGTGTATTCCAGCGGCTAATTACTACATTGTATGAATCACAACAGAAATTAAGAGCGATTAATTCTTATCGGTCGCGAGTCACCGAGTTTAAACACCACTGCAACAACAATTTTGAGTTGTGCTGCTTTACAATACTTAGCGATCCTAACGAATCGTGTCACCGATAGCAACTGCCTATCTCTCCGCAATAAAATACCGCTCAATGAAAATGTCTGACAGCCTCGTTGCAGCGAGACCTACGTGAACCGCGCGACTGTTACTGTCGAATTACGCGAAATTACAAAATTATCTCCGCTCTAATAAAACAAGTAACGAAGCTCATCACCTCAACAAAGCGTAACGCGATAAGTGCACCTCCCTGACCGACTGACGACCCCGAACTGTACATACTACCCGCGTACGCAATGGACGGAACGAATTTTGCGATGGAAAACAGATTGTTTGTTTTTCTCAGCGCGGCGTACCGCATCCGGACCGCAGCGTCTATCGTCGATTCATAATCGGAAGATTCGTGCCAGCTGGTTTGCCGATAGCGTGGGTCACAGATACACGGTTATAGGCGAGGATGCGAATGCGAGGTGTTGGTGGTGGGAGAGGTTGGCCTTGGCTTTAGGCGTTAGTTTGTTTTTTTTCCTGTCGCGGTGACCGCATAATGAGGATGATTCCGTGGGTCCGCGATCGGAGCTGCGCTACGACTCGCTTCGTCGCCGCTGTGGAAATCGCGGTTTACATTTATTTCGTCGTGCTCTCGGCTATTGCACTCGATTTACGAAAATGTCGCGAGCTGACGCCTTTTTTTCTATGATCTCTTATTTTTTTTCTTTCTATCGCAGCTAGTCAGCGTAATTTGTATCACTGCCCATTAGCGCAAAATGATAGAGCTCGCGGAATGCCTATTTTGGAGCTGCTACGTCTGTTGGAGTGAAAACAATTATGGAGCGTATATTTCGAAAGCTGCGCAGATGTGCATAGCACGTGATGGATATGATGTATCTTTATTTCGTAAAAAGTGAGAGGAATGCGATGTTGGGACCGATAAATGAAATTTCAAGTAGAACTCACTGGAATTATTTTTTGGAGTAGAAATACTTATCAAAGATGTTAAGAGAATACCCAGCAATGAAGCGACTTCTGAATTGGGAAAATGATCACTTGCATATGGAAACACCTGTTTCGACGGCGACGAATATCATTTGCAACTGACCGATTTCCTGCTCGCGCGTAAAAGAGTGAAACGCGCGTTGCGCAACAGCCAGGTATTTTTTCTCCCTCGAGCTACTTAGGAACCAACCAAAACTCCCCGTGGAATTTCAGACAGCACACGCGCGTCGAAGAAGAATGCACCGATGACCTTCGCGAAAATTAAAATTTCAAATGAAGAAAGACCCGCGTCGTTTCCTCCGGCGATGCCGAAAAAAGAAAAAAAAATAAAACCGCTCTCAAACACAAAATACCATCGTCAGTCCTACACATCTACATCCGAATCGAGCGGGCTATGTTTACTATGACAAGAAACTAGCCTAAGCGCAAGCGCGTAATATACCTGTTGCGGCTGCCAAGTATGCTTGAAGAAGATCTTGAAGCACTTCATGCTACTGCTGGCTGGTGCGCGAGCTTCCCGCCTGCGCGACCCCGGATGAACTCGATCGTCGCTTCACCGCGGCGTCATCACCGGATCGCCGTCCCCTGTGCGGTGTGTACGCGCACCCGCGCTGGCTGCTCGTGGAGGCGAGCCGGACACGAGGAAGAGATCGGTCGTCGCGCGGCAGCGACGAAGTGCACGGCGCGCGCGCTCGATCGACTGTGCGCGCAGCCCGAGCGCCGAGGCCGCGGGTACTCTGCTCCGTGAACGCGCGCGCGCGCACGTGCTGCGGGTATTTCGAGGCGCGCGCTCGCGACCGACTAACGTAACGAACGCTGATGTTTTGGTTTTACCGTTCGACTAATGGTACAGATAGATAGGACAGCGGAGAATTGCTCTAAGAGATGCTTTGTTACGGAGTTTCTACCTTTGTGGTGGTGAAGGCGTTTGATTGAATTTTTGAATTGCTTACAGTACAATCGAATGTTTTGAGTTTTCTGAATTAATCAGAGATGATGGAGTTAGTAAAGAATTTTGATGTTCGTACAAATGGATTTCTTTGTGACCTTCACATTTTTTTTTAATCAGTGTTTGTTATACGATGAATTAATGTTTACGAGTAATTTTGAGTTTTAAAACGAGTTACGAATCACTTGGTTTGGACATTGCAACATAAATTAGATTCGAAAATTGTTTTTGTTAAAATTGTTTTATTCCTTAAATAAGTATTATGAGCACATTGTTTCAACCATCTTCTGTAGCCTTTCACTTAAATTTATTGAAAGTTAAAACTTTCATTGGGGATAATTAAGAAGACACTATCTTATTTCCTAAAGTAGTAGAAATAATCGACCGCAAATAATTTTAAAAATAGACACGTTATTATAAAAATATTTGTTCTAATTTTAAACTAATATGAAAATGCGAAATGGCAAAATTAATAAATGACTTAAAACAGTTAAGTCAATATTAGCGAAATTCAGAAGTATTGTGTTTACAGTTCGTTACTTATTCCAAGGCGAATGATGTTTCCTTTCCTTATCGCAAAACTTTGGAATCTCGCACATTTATGTGAGAAAAACGCACCAATGGTATTGCGTTTAAAAAAGTAACAAGCTGCAGAAAATTTTCGTTTCTTCCAATATTAAGGCGTGCTAAGTAATGATTTAATAAATACGTTTTCAGAGAGACTCTACTTCTTTATGGTGAAGCTTGTATGAGTCGTTGCATCCAGTTCTTTCTCATTTCGGAATTCGGCTTTGTCGATCCGCGATTGCGGACTACCGGTGCGACGAAGCCAATCTTTCCTGTACAAATATTACATATGGTTACTTATATTACAGTTAACAATAACAAATCAACTATAATTTAGAAAAATAATATAAGTTAGATGTATGAACAACTAAAAAAATAAAGAATAAATTATTATTACATATTGATAAAACTTACATTTGCTCAACTTTACTTTTTTCGCCTTCCATATAACCAAGTACAGTTTCTTGCTTTGTGTTCATACACCATCCTTTTAATCCAAGCTCTGTTGCTTTAGATTGAGTATACTGAAATAGAAAAAATCAATAATTACCAAACAATTTATACAGAATAAATTAATAATTTAGAAATTTCTCAGTATTTTCGTTTGCCCTACAGCAAAGAGAAAGTTAGTATAAAAGTATCTTGTGCTAGATTCTAAATATAACAATTCATCTAAAAATTAATAAAATGACGTCTTTATTTTAACAATTAGACTTCAAATGGGAAAATCAGTTTAGTAATCAAATTATCAAAAATAAATTACTTATCATTGTTTAATTATATTTTTTTTTGTTTTCATAGAATTTATGAATTGCTTTATTTTGTACTACTTTTTATAATTTAAATGTAATAACTAATTAAATAATTAAATCGGAGATTAAATACAATTTCAACTAAATGATAATAAAAAACAATAGTCTTTTTTTATAATTTAAAAATTCGCGCTTTTTTGAAGCTTAAAAAGTTACTAAAGTAACGTAGAGAGTGAGCTACTTGCTTGAGTCATGCTCTGTAGGTAAAACCGTACACAATTAACAAAATATAATACTTATTCTTCTCATAACCAATTTCTCTTCTACTATTTCATGGTTTTATTGCCAATCAACACGTGAATCGTGCTCCGAAATTTCTCAAATCGTCAAGTAAATATAAAATATTTACCTTTCTGAAGAAAACTCCTGAAATCATACAAAAAGAAGAAAATTGATGAGTCGGTTTTCTAGCACCGGAAAAACTCGCGTCATCTTAAAAAAAATAAATATTCATATAACTTTACCTTGCACCTTTCCATACACCTCAAAGTCAACACCAACAGCACCCGGCATCTCGTCGACAGGCACCGCGTACTGCTTGATGAGCAGCAGCAACGACACGAGAAGTATGGAGTGAACCTCGAACTTACTCAGGAAGTCTATGATCATCGTATATAGACTAAATTACCAAGGTCACCAATAACAAACGAAGTGCTGGGCATGTTCCTGCCTAGCACCGAGGTACCGAGGTAGAATTAAAACGACAGATTCGCCACCGGACTATAATAAGGCTTGACTCCACTCGCTGCAGTACTGACCAGATGTCGCTGGAGCTGGCTTTAACTATTAAGTACATACACAGGTGTGTGTGTGTGCGGCACATGTAATATATACATAGCTTAGGCGAGGTTGCATCTCTTATTCTGTATTCAGATTCTCCTTTATCGCTTGCGCCGTATCAGCTGTTGTCTGATGTTTTGATCTACTGTTATTTGGTGCGCAAAGTTTCGTTATCTATAAACCCGATAGCGTGCTAAGGTGTTGTTTGACCCTGAAAAGATATTTTTTTTTAAAGATATGCAGTTATATTTGTATTAATTGTATGATCGACCTACTTAAGTTAATAATTTATTATACTGAAAAAGAAATTTCTTTATTAAGCATTTATGTGGTAAAATTAAAAAACAATTACTCGTTATCAAACTTTATTCGTAAACAAGTTTGATAATTGGGAAATCCAAATGAAACTGTTAAATAATTACGATACCAAGAAAGTAAGTTTCTCTAAATTAATCATTAATAAAATCTGCGAGAATTTATTGCAAATGAAAACAAAAAACAATGTATAAGAATGTTAAGAAAAAAAAACAAAGAAAATACCATGTAAAGACGAAAAAGAAGCACTTATCAATCAACGGGGAATTTGGCTCCGATAAGCGAGCAGCGTCTCTTTAAATCCTTGGCATGTTTTTGTAGCCGTCGAGGCGTCGTCTATTTTTGTAGGCTAGAGTGCAGTTAGCAGGAGGGAGTGCGAAAAAAAGGAAATAATCCCTCGACCGCAATCGCCCCAACTCGATCGCTTCTCGCCCGGACATTGGCGTTCCAATCAATTCGCCCACCAATAACCATGCGGGATCTCCGGCACAATTCCATCATGACTCTTGTTCCACCCGCGATCTTTCGCCGCACGAACCTTGTAACGCCGATAAGCAACAACAAATAAATACAAAGCATCGAACAGTACCTGCGTTTGCGGGATCGAGGGTTGTCCGTCATGCGGGAGGCTTGCATTGTTAAAAAGCCGGTGAGCGAAGTATATAGGTTAGCCTCCGAAATTCCGTCTCTCTGCGTCTCGGAGCAGTCGCGGTTGCTCGCCATATCTGCATCTCGCTCTGTCCTCCGCATCTCGCCGCGCTTATCTCCCTCCCACTTGGTCGTATACACACAGGCGGAGCGTGCGCACGGCGGCTCGAGCAGCGTCACCCCTTTTACGCTGGCGCCACCACGGGTGCTCCGAAATTCTCGACGTTGCGTTGCGTCGTATTGCGCAACAGCCACCACCGTCGCAAGGAACCACTGCGTGCACGCTCCAGATTCTTCCAGCATCCGGCGACGAGTCTCGACGAAACAACACCGTGAGCTTGGAGCGCACCGAAAGCACTGTATAGCGGCGAGCGAGCGTGCGAGGGGCCGCTGGCGGCGCACACTGGCGAAGAAAAGGAGGCTCGCTCGCGGACTATAAGGTTTGCCCCACCGCCGCGGCAACGTCAGTGTCGAGCAACACGCATTGCGCGCCGGATCGCCGCGATTCCCGCACCTCCCATATATCCGCACACGTATACACACGGAGCACTCACGCTCGCCTTCCTTTTTAGCGCACCGGAGTCGCTCCGCGCAGCAGAGCTCGCCGCGAGTGTCGCCCAGGATACATCCTCCGACGAAAGGTCACGTCACGTGCCGGAGTCAACTTACTGCAAGTAGTGCGAAGCAGCCGGGGGTCGCGCCAGCGATAATGCGGCGTTGAAGTACAGCCTCGGGGACGCAGTGCAGAGAAAGAGAGAGATAGCAAGACCGAGAGAGAGAAAGAGAGCGAGAGGAGCCTTGCTGCGGAGAGTAGGCCGCGCGCGAGTGTGGGTGTGCGCAGCAGCCGCGTCCGTCGCTCGGGGGACGGTGTGCGCCGCCGCGTAGGTATGCGCGAGGAGGCGAGGCGCGCCGCCGGCGTGACCGAGCCCTCGAGGATGCGCCCTGCAGGCCCGTGCCGACCGAGCGCCTGAATTCCGCCGTGGTGAGAGGCGACCCGTCGCGCGCAAGGCTCGTATCGAGCGCCCGCCGAGTTTAAAGGGAAAGAGACCGGAGCTGTCAAGCCGCCCGTATCGTACGCGCCCGGCGCCGGAGGTTAGGATTCGCCCAGGCCGCGAGGACGCTCGCCTGCTGACCCGAGGAGCGATTGCGTCAGCTGTCGGCGAAGATGACGGCGATGCTGGTGTTCGTCGCGGAGCTCTCCTCCAACATCTTCTCCGTGCTCGCCGTCCTCATATGCTTCTGCGGCGTCTTCCTCTTCATCATGAGGTACGTCCCGATGTTTTCCTCGCCCCATGTTTGCCAATCTGATTCACCGCACCGACAGCGGGGGGAAGCTTTGTAAAGACCCGAGTCCGAGTCGCAACAGCTGATACGCGCGCGGCAGGTGTTTTTGGTTTTGGTGCTCATTGAACAGTGGTAATGTGCTGTTTACCTTGCGACGTTATGCTCTGGATAGACAGTTTAGATAGAGGCCATAGATAGTGGACATTTCTGTTCTTTTCTTTATCAAATGTAACAGTAATACGCGTTCCTTTCTCGAGCGTGCAGTCGATCGCTCGTGTTAGCACTTTAAATGGCTGCGCGAAAATTGCCCTCAAAACGGTAATCTTTGCGGCACCGTTTAAGCAGGTTTAAAAATAAATCGAAGAGTACGCGACAAACATCTGCGATGCGATGGTATTGCATACTTTGGAGTAATTAAAAGCAGCTTCTGCGTCGTTAAATTTGCGTGTTTACCTCTACTTTTGACGTCTCAAAATAAACCCACTCGAGCTAAATATATTCCCATTGAGAATAACTTGTCTCGTGGTATCACTCGATAACTGTAAAAATGAAGCCAATCTCGGCGATAAGAACGGGATCGAGTATAATTGCGAGCCATGTATGCGGGTGATTTTCTTTCATGTTTGTCGAATTTTTTTAATGTGCAGTAACAAAAGGATTTGAAATTAAAATATAGAGCGAAATCGATGATACCCGAAATTGGCAGGGTTTATGTAATGGATGAAACAGGGCAGTTTATCCACAGAGTTCGTGTATGATTTCATTTCGGCCTCCTGTTTTATGGCTGCAATTCCTTTTGTGATTCCTTTTATTATACAATATCACTAATTTATTTTTACATGAGTTAAAAATGACGCTTCATGCGTCATACGCCTCTCCCTCTTTAATTGAACAACCAATATAATTGCTGCGCTCCTTATTATAATATTTATTTTTTACTCTTGAATAAATTCGAAACCACTTAATTAATAAGGTCACATAATTATCTACATCTAACTGTTGAATTAAACACTGAAAAAAAGTTTAGGAAAATTTAAATTTTTGAAGGTAGAGGACAAACTTGAAACATAATAAAAATTACCATACCTAATTATGACAAATTTTATACAAAAAATTGTAATTTGTCTTTATGGTAATTTTTCTCAAGCTTCCAGAATCCATCCTCCATCTCATATAATTTACAGTAAATTTTTTTACTTATTTTCTTTAGTGAAATAAAATTTAATTCCTAAACCTAAAAAATGTAAATTCCTCCATCGATAACTAAAACGAGCCAATGAATATAGTAATTATCTGAATAGGTTTGTTTGTTTACTTTAAATCTTGACTAACAAATGCACGAGTGCAACGTACTAAAATAAAGCACCTGGTGTATTTTGTTTTCGTTAATGACTGATTCACACCGATGTACCGTCATGTAGCGGCGCTCGCACTTCCTCCCCGGTGAATAAACAATTTTGAAAAAATCGCCGCTCGCCGCTGCAAAGAACAGCATTTAAGCGAGTCCACCTCGACTGCGACGCGATTCCGGCTCTCTTTGATGCGGCGAGCGCAGACGGACGTGCCGGCGAGCCCGACGCTAAAGACAAACACAAAACGCCGGGGCCCGGTTTCGCGTCAATTAGCGCGCCAAGGAAAAAAAGGTGCCCGATCGCTGTTGACACAGTCCGATCCTCCGGGAGAAAAACAAAGCAGTCCAGGAAAAGGATCCCGGCGCACGACCGGGACCCGGATCGATCCAGCCGGGTTGCAACCTTCCAGAAGATAAGGACAGTACCGGTTCTCCGCGGATTCAGCAGCGCGGACGGGCGCGCCGCCGCGTAAAAGCGGCGACCCGATCGACGACCTCGATCGCGCCGATCGCGGCATATCCTCCGCGCGCGCTCGATCGTAAAAATAAAAAGAGAAAGTCCCGCGTGCGCCTCTCCTCTTTTTCTTTATTCTTTTTTATGCCGCCTCCTGTCGCGGCTTTCGGGTGGTAGGGGCGCGATCGTAAAGTTTCCACCAGGTGCTAAAATATCGCGCGCCGGAATTTTCTTTGTGGCGGCTCGCGTGGAGAGAGTGAGAGAGGGAGACGCGCCGCACGCCCGGCACTCTCCGCGGGCGAGTAATTTTCTCGGCCAAGATTCCTTTCGCGCCTTTCCGCGCGCTCGAGCGCGAGCCGGCCGACCGCTTTGCACACTCTATTTCGCGTTGTTTGCATGCTGTATTTTGACGAGTGCGCTCCCGGCGCGCTGGATTATTTTCCGAAGGACTTTAGAGCCTACTTGCAATCGTGGCTGATAACTTTTCAGTTTAAATTTTCATTTTCATGCATATACAAATTTAGGTTTTTAATTGCTACGTGTACGAAGGTTAAGTGTATCAGGAATGAATGTAACGTTTTTATAGAACTTTTTTTAGGAAAGGTAGTTCTTTAATTTTAGACTTCTTACAAAAAGTTATCAAAAAGACTTGTTAATTACAATGAATCGGTCCTCTCTGCTCATGTTTTTTCATGATTTTTTTTTATTACACTTTAAATTAAAAGTCTGATCAATGTTTAAAATAGTTTTTATATTATTTTAACCGTCACCATTTTATCATGTGTCAAATGTTTTATTTATGAAAATGTTAATAATTAATTTTAAGAAACTTTTTTTGAATGTCTTTGCCGACGCCAGTTGCCATACATCTATCGTTGGTTGAACAAAAAATTGCTCGTATTTGGAGAAATGTCAGGGATGACGAATGCGGTCCGCACTACTCTTGAGAATATTTTTGGTGTCCTTCAATGTCGGAAGACTCCAATGTGTGCGAGATGGAAAAAATTTGTAGTGCTGACACACGTGTTTGAGTAACGTACCGTCGAGTTCTTCCTGGTCCCGATGTTTGAGATCGCATACAAAATCGCCGTACCGTTCCTCTAATTTTTCAAATGCCACACTTGACGTAATGTATTAATTAAAAATCAAGTGCGAGAATTCTAATGAGGTGACTTAAATTCCTTTACATTATAATAGCTGTCATTTTATTTTTATGATAAATAATTAAAAAAAATACGAAGGATATACTTTTGATCATTATTGAAGTTGAAAAAAACGTCAATGATAATGGTATTCCAGATATTCAATTACTACTTCTTTAGACTTTTAAATCAACACTGAATTGAAGTCCAATAAAGGACTCTTTGAATTTAAATTAATAAATACGCACACTATTTTTGGAACTTTTTTTCAATAACTTATTTTTGGATATTGCAATAAAGATAAGATTAATGGCTTGATTTGGATAACGTCGCAATATTGAATCCGGATTTAGATTTGCGAACTTTAATAAACATGGGACTTTAATAAATACTAATCCACAGTAAAACGCATTTTGTCGCGAATCAAACGTGTTCTTTTTTTTTGCTAATCAATATTCATTATCAACATGGAGTTATAAATAAATTAATAAACTTCTATTTATTCCGTGCAGCATCAGTTATTTTAGTTCCAAACAGAAACATAAAAAAAAGTGAATTGATACTCCAGCCTCAACATTCCTTCTGTAGCCCATAAGATCCTCCGATAACTACGTCACCTCGTTATTACACCGCCTCCTGTAATCGGCAATTGCGATTACATAAAGGATCAACGCGGTCCAGCATCCGCCTCCGCACTTCCCCTTTACGGCGAAGTAAAAGAGAAGCTCTATTTCCCGGACTGCGAGAAAATTGCGACGAGGCGATACAGCTCACGGCGAGGCAATGGCCTGCAATAAATCGCTCGAACGTCGAATCGGCGAATCCCCGGCGCCGATAAAATCGTCGGACGGCCTCGAGCGTGGGGCCTGTCGGCTCGTGGGCGCTCAAGAAAGGCTCGCGGCGAGAAAAGGAGCCACGCGGAGAGAAAGAGTCTTAGGCCCCGGCTGCAGCTCTAGCGTGGCGGCGGCGGCGGATCAACTTATGTAATGTATTACGCCGGTTTCGTAATTGACCGGGCGCGCGCGCTCGTTTTCTCGGAGCACCAGTCGCGCGATTCCTCGCCGGCAATAGGTGTACACGTCGCGCGTATACACACCAAGCTCCACGCGAGATTTCGAGAAAACTCGCTCCACTTCGCGAGCGATTCCGGTCGCCTGGGTTTATTTATTCTCCGCTTTTTTCCACCGGTCGGCCACGCGCCGCCACAGGATATCCTTGGAACTCGACGGAATTTTCGCGAGCGACGGGCAGTTATACGTGCGCATACACGAGCCGCGGTTGGTGGGATTTGGCATTTTCGAAACGGCCGATTTGAATCGTTTTTTTTTTTCGCGGGCGGTCCGCTTGCGACACGCGGCCGATCGGGTGCAGAATTTTATTCCTGGGGCGTTGATGAAATCGATGATTGGCGATAAATTGCTTTTGCGGTCGTTCGCCGTTTTTTCCCTCTCCTCTCGTGCATTTTTTTTTCGTTTATTTCGTTAACGAGTTTTTACAGCTGATGCGCGGGGTACACGCGAATTTCACGGCTCAAGCGAACTTTTCCATTCGCTCGGAACTTTTGCGCGGCGAATTTACGCTCCCGCTGTGAATTTTGCTAAGATACTTACATCATCCCGAACTTTTAACGAACGAAAAGCCGGGGTGATAATTAACGTGCTTGCATACATTTAAGCTCGAAAATAAAAAAAAAGCTGTAAACGACACGCCATGATTTAAATAACAAAAAAGGCGACTATCAACAAGGTTACCTTTACAATAGATGCACACATTCATCGCGAATCATGAAATTCATATCGATAAGACGGGAGGGGGAGGAGGGAAGGTTACGGTATAATGCGTCGGCGCCCGATATCGCATCGAAATCGACGCATTGGTATTCATAGAATCCATATCGTCTCGCGGCGAGTCGACTCACCGGCGAAACGAAGTAGGAAGCGGCGATATATGAGCGATGACACGCGCTTCTCCCGAGCAGAACTGATCGCACCCGGCGTTTCCCCGGAGCTGTTGGGACGTCGCGTCTGGAGCGGTGCGCGCGCAAGCCCGGCTCTCGCCCTGTATATTTCTCCTTCGCTCCGCCGTTTTCGAGTGCGGCTGCACTCGCCGCCCTTCCCTTCATCCGCGAGTACACCCGCACCGGCTGCCCTATTCCGCCTCTTCCTCGTTCGCGAGTGCGTCCGCACTCGCCGTCCGATTCCTCCCCCATCGTTATATATCGTCGGTGCGCGCGTTCGCCCCACGGCGTTGTTTCGCCTCGCTCGCAGCTGAGCTCGTTGCGGTTCGCGCATGCGTGTGATGCTTATAACGCGAGATGACGAGACGTGGATTCGACGATTATCTAATTTTGTTTACATAATTACGGGAGGCTATGACGTGAATCTCTGGTTTTCTACATTTCGCCGTTGGCGCCTTTGCGTGCTTATGTAGCTTGTTTTTTCTTCTTTAGCGGGTATAAGTATGTATCGCGAGGTAGAACAACGTATTTTTTGTGCAATGTGAGTGAAGCCTTTTCGAGGTTTGAAAACCTTTTTACATATTCTATACGAAGTTAAAGAAAAAAAAATATGCTTAAAAAATATTTACTTAACTAACAATGAAGGCTTAAAATATTCCACCTGGCTAAATTAGGGATGCAGCCGGCTCAGACTTCTGCTTTTGTCAGTTTATCTTCTGCGTGCCAAATAGTATATTGTCCGTAGAGATCAGGAAGAAAACAAATGGATAATCGGATTTTTCCTACCTCTCCTTCATTCATTTCTAGACCGCTTTTGTGCAAATGACATAACTTGTATTTCAGGAAGACTTTCAAATGGTTTATTTGAAAATATTTTTTTGTAACTGTACTTAATTTTTAACTATTTCAATATATTTTCTCTTTGAATGACGTCTTTCTGCTTGCGTTGTTTAATTTTTTTAAATATTTTACCGTAAAGCTCTTTCATTTGGCATTGGATCTTGATTTCTTTCTTTCGGATCCAACAAAAAAGTAACACATCTAGATTATGAATGTCGTCTTACTGGTTAGATAATACGTGAAAAAAGGAAAGTATAAAGTTCGTTGGTACCGCAATAGACGGTTACAAATAGTATAAAAATAACCCACGAAAAGCAATGTCACGAAGTGGGAAAAGGTTAAAATCAACTAAGAAGCGTATCAGTTATTTGCTTGTGCTTACACGAAGGATTTAAATAGTAAAAGTAGATCATCACAAAATTTCTAAACTGGTGTATGTGGGTTTTTGACACCTGTATACAAAATCAGCTGGTAATGGAATATATCGTTGACATACTAAACGCACCATTACCCAGTTTCTTTCAACCGATTTCTATTTCATTCAACAATAAAAATGTTCCCTCATAAAGAGAAAGTTTAAATTTACGGAGACAATTCTTGTCAAACGGTAAGCATTTTATAAGCTACTTACCTCATTTTGACACCTAAATTATTCATTAGAAATGAATAAATGTATTTATTACTTTTATATCGTACTCGAAGCACTTGAAAGTTGTTTTTCTCACTAATCAATAAATGTTATTTTAAAATCGTAAACGATCAATTTGAAAAAATCCGTAAAAACACATTGTCTCCTCCCGGCAATATGCATAAGCGCATTGTTTCCGGTGAAAAGACACGAAAAACTGAAAACCTATATTCTCAAAAACATGAAAAATGCATGCACATAAATAGCGCTTCAAAATTAATTAACATAATTTTTATGCGCGGTAAATTATTAAATTACCAAAATTCATGCATGTATTCGATTCATTAATATTTATCATAAAGGAAACAGCAATAAAGCGTGTCAACTGCGACCGACATCCGCTCCCGCCAGTGTTTCCCAAAACAAACGTGGGCGCATAAAATTCATCTGAAAATAGAGCTCTCGTCACTCCTCGAAACATCCAAAATACGGAAATTAAAGCGACACATCAATGCCCTCGTTAATGCGCGCGATGGCCCGTGCGCCGCTGCAATTTGCGTCCCGCCGGCATACGGTGCGGCCGAAAATTCATCACGCGCAATAATGTGCACGTGACGTTAATTTTGCACGCCGCGTTGGATGTTGCAGGAACATGATGGTGCTGCGGGTCCACGGGGACGACCTGATGTTCGGTGGCACCGGAGGCGTCATGGCCCACTCGCCGCGCATACCGCAGATGAAGATGATGAAGGTCCACATACCCTTCACCTTCAAACTCCACGAGAGCTTCAAGAGCACTTATGCCGGTGAGTGATGCTTTATCTTTAGTTCGGGTAGCAACAAGAGGCTCGGCGGGAAAATGCCATTCGTCGAGTCTTGAAGTCGTTACTCGTTAAATGACTGTTAAAGAAGAAAAAATGAGTCTATGTCTTTAATCTTTATGAATTTATGTTATGGAATGCCTCTTTAATAAGCGGATCAAACTTTTCTTAATGAAACGTTATCACGAGAATTAATAAGAAAAAGTGTCTATTTCATTATCATTCACGACAATTTGATTGGCTGAACAAATTATGTAGGTCAGCGTGACGAAATGTGTAGAAAATAAGTTTTTTCTCTTAATCACTCGCTACGTCGAAACGAAATTTTTTCAAGCATTACCGCAGGTTGACCATTTTTTCCACTTTCTAAATCTTCTGCACCGCGAGCGGCGACATTTTGGCGAATAAAACGCGAAGTGGAAACAAAAAGCCAGCCACGGCGGAGTCGTTATTACGATATTTTAGTAATTGCCGTTATAAAACTCTCCCGGCGCGTGTTGTTGCGCGAACTTCGCCATATTAGGCAAGTGCGCGCATCGGCGCGCGGTGCAATAAAGTGCATTTTGAACGGTGGTTGCGTACGTGATCGCGAAACGGGCACAGGTCATCCGCGAGCTAATGACAGACTTCTTTACGCGTGTCGCCGCGTCCGCGCTTAACGACGCGCGATAGCTACAAAAGTGTAATTGACGATAATCGCTTCATTAAAGCCCGGTATTTTTCGGCGGCAAAAGACCGCGGCCGGCGTGCATTCCGATAAAATCAAATTTGGACCAATTGAGTATTTTTCTGTTTTGTTTTAATTTTTAATTTTGTGGAAATTTACTGATAGCAGATAAATTAGTTGTTTTTATTAGATGCACATTACCGAATTAGTAGTTTGTGGGGTATCGGGAGGACATTAATTTTAGAGATGACAGGTGAGTTTTCATCGGCGATTATCTGAAGCTGAATGATTGAATAACGAGGAGAGCTGTTGGAGATGCAACGGTTACATGTACTTGGAATTACACAAGTGCAGGTTTAAATAAGATATTTCACAAAAAAAGGAAAACGCTTAGGGTAAAGTACTTGATAAAGAAGATTATTTTGTTGGCAAGCCGAAGCGACGTCAAGTTGGCAGGCCGAAGTTCATCGCCTCCCGGCGATCACATGCGAGATTTTCGGGGTTTGCGCAAACCATTAGCGTCAGACGACGCCGGGAGCACGTTGCCTTGCAAGTTAGCGCTTCAGACATTTCGACACTGTCCTCGCGGCTCTTGCAAAAAAAGGAGTAAAGGAGAAAAATGGTCCTTCTGTCTCTTAAATGCGCAATTTTTCACGTAGATAAACGCCTACTCATTCTTTCTCTTCTAAGAAACTGCTTCGTCAAAATGCGTTATTGCGTTAGGTCAGTTAGCAAGCATTTTTAAGAAAAATTTAATACGTTATTTATGAAAAAATTTCCAGCGGATGGGAAAGGAGTAATCGACTGTCGCAGTTGACGAATTTTCATAGTGACGTTGAAGCAGCTTCATCGATTTTATTAAAATTCAATTAAAGTTAGGATCCCGCGGCGACAAATCCGCCTGCCATTTGAATAACAAGCATTAGCATCCGCGAGGCGTCCAATAAACGTCGATTACCGCGCAAACTTAACGGAACCAATTTGGAAGATTAACTCGCGAAATATAAGGCCACGCGCGTCTGCGCATCTCTCTGCAATCTAACTTTGCGGAAAGTTGAGAAACCGTGGCGCGCATCCGACTCTCCCATCTCCGCGGAATTGCATCACTCCGCGCGTCCTCCCCGATTCATTCACAAACGAGGAAATTGCGTTCGCGCGAGAAAAACGCGCTGCCGGCCTCCTCCACCTTTTTTCCCGGCCTCTCTCTCTCCAATTCCCGGAGAGCCTTCGTCGCGCGCCGATCTATCGACGGCCGACGAAAGCGAATGAGAGGAGGCGTCGGTGACCCGGGACACGCGGTGGTCAAGGTGAAACGAGCCGTAGCCATTCCGCAATATCGTTTTCTTCGCGCGGTCCCGCATACCGATCAAGACGCGCGCGCGCGCGTTCCTCTCTCGTACAGATAACCTAAATTCATCGGGCGACCGGTCCACGCCGATCTTTGGCAGACTCTCACTCGGTGATTCAGCCGCGCATCTTCACCGCCGTTTGACCTTGAAATTTTGTTACGGACGCTATTGGTTTCGGCGCGAAGCGGCGTAGAAGTGCGTACACTTGACCATACGTCGTCGCGCAGTTTTAATTGGAGCGGCGGGTATTGACGATCGATTAGCGCTGCTCGGACTCGGTACGGATTTCTTAATAGAAAATAGAAGGTTTTCGCGGTGGCCGAGCGAGATAATTTCAGGCGCGCGGGCCTTTTGCGCAATGCTCGCACGATCGGCGATCAAGTACCGCGCGCCGGTCCGGTCTGCACGATTTTCGACATGGTTTTCAGACAAGTGACCCAACGTAGATCGGAAAACCGAACCGGACGACCATGATTCCGCTTTATTGCCACACTGGGGCGCACGTTCCCTTTCCGTCGATCCATTTTCTTTACGTGCATACCTACGTCTGATTTTCACGGAAATAACGGCTTTGCTTCAACTTTAATTAATTAGAAGTTCAGAAATTGAATTTTCATCTATCAAAGTATAAAAGAATGCAAAAGATTTTATAATCGAAATGGGCTTCAATGTTTTCATTTAGATCCGAATCGTTTCCAGTCAATTACAAATGCCAACCAATCGCGCAACATTAATTACCTACTGTTGGTTTTGTATTTACCATCGTCAATTAAATTGACGCTGTTGTAATCGAACCTTGTAATGATTGAACACCTAAATATGTTAATGTCAATTTCCAAGAATGTAGGTAATGAACCAAAAAAAGAAAGAAATACGCCATTTCCGCCGTGTTACGAAAAAGTATTGTCCGATTTATTAAACAAAGATTTCATCAGAATTAATTCATGGATTCTCCATTGCTCAATCATTAATTTCTTACCTAAATTAAAATAATCACCACAAATTTTTCCGTCTGCATTTAAATTTTAAAAGTCCACTCTAAAATGATATTATAATAGGAAGAGAACTGCACAAGTCGTTCAATTCTCTGACTAATTCAATATACAAGACCCGGGGAATACCTGAAACGCGCCCAATTGAAACTGCCTGTTAACTCCCAAACAATACCGCTGGCAAACAATCCCCGAACAAATTTTCCGTCGAGACTCTCGTTGAATTCCGCGTCGCCGCTTCCGCCTCGCTCCGCGGAAGCGAGGCAACTCGCAGCCAAAGGAGAAATGTGTGCGCAAAGAATTTGCGTCTCTCCCCCAGCGTTCGCCTCCTCTCTCTCTCTCTCTTTCTTTTTTTCGAGCGAAATTACTTTATTGCCGCGCATTGTGCCGTGCGCTTGCATACGCGAGTTCCCGCTCCGCGAAACAATAAAGAGAACAGAATGCAGCGAAGTGAGGCGGAGGTACCGCGCGAGAAATGAAAAGGGGGGAGGACGTCGCCGCCTGGAAGCGGCGCAACAAGAAAAACTGAGTCTCGCCCGGAGAAACGAAATTTCCATCGACGACGAGCTAGCGACGCTCTCCCGGTGGAGAGGGTGACAATTATATTTCATACTCGAATGAGAAGCCGAGCTCCTTTTTTTCATATCTCACAATGACCAGAATCTTTGTTTACGCATTCGGCGCGAGTAATAAAGACGAGAGTGGAAACACAAGGCTTTGCTTTGTGCTTTCGCGAGGTTCCTCCGACATGCCGCGTGCTCGAGTGCCCATTCACGAAATACTTGTTTAAAGCTTTTTCGTGAGGTTCAAAAAGGTTTCGTTACTTCGACTGTCTTAAAAAATATCAGAAAATGCAACTCAATTTAAATCTAAATTAATAAATATCTTGGAATGTAGATGAAAATTGTTGGTTAACACGGAAGCGATAGTTTTATCAATTGTCAGCTGGGTCGAATTGCGAAGGCGACGCACAAAAGGATACACTTGGGACAGATTACAGTGGGGCATTGCGCGGCGCGTTCGCGTATCCTCCGCCGGTTCACTTGACATTCGCGCAGTTCCCTCCCGCCGTCGACGTGAATTCGTTAAACAATGATTCACCGGCTTGCATGCGGCGAGCGACGCGAGCGAGCTTCGCCCGGCGCGCATACGTATGTATACATATGCCGGCGCGCGAACCTATTATTCTCTGTCGCTTGCATAGAAAGCACCGCGCGATCCCGCTTGCGCGCTCGCGCTTAATGCAAAGCAAACTGAAACCATCGAAAATCCCGCTGAAAAATACTAGCAATGCACGCGGGACGAACGCGTAAGCACTAGTGTTTACACTGGCGTTGTATACACATTTGCGAAAGATGCCTTTTTTTCAAAGTTAGTTAACGATAGTATTGTATTGTTGCTATTAAAACTCAAATCAGCCGGCTGATTGGAGCAATTAGTCGTTGGAAGGCAAATGAAAATGGCGAGACTTTAATTAAGGTCGAATAAAAAAAACGCAGTTGTAACTCTCGATCGATAAGCTCGTCTGGTCCGCTTGATTGAAGTCAATAAGCGCCGGGAATTTAAGCTGGAGGTTAATGAACTGCGCTCGCGTTAAAAAGCGCATTCGCGCCGCTGGCCGCGGAGAACGTTTTTGGCACGGTTCCCCGAGCCGCGGAAGTTAAACAACGAGAGACGGTCGCGCGATGCATCATCTCGCGTGGATCGCCCAGTCAAAAAGTTGGAATGACCCCGAGGGGGCGGGTTTAATGGCCTTTTCCCCCGATTGTTTTACACGGGGCCGAACAATAGCCGACGAAATGCAAGCTAACGTTGCCCGAGTAAGTTTTTGGATAAGGGCCAGGGAGTAAACGCTGGGTCCCCTTTGCGCGGACGTCGCGGGCATTTTTGCAAAGGACTTTGCTCGACGTTTTTCGCGGGGGAAACTGGTTTCCTCGACCGTGTAGATCTTGCATTCTTTGGATGCGAGAGAAGTGCAGCGCGATTAATCTTGATTATCGCGGGAAGTTTTTCCTCCTTCTGTGTCAAACGAGGCACCGGAAAAAAATCCGCGGGTAATTAATGCGTGCCAAATAAATTTGTAGCGAGGGATCTTAATATCGGATTGCAAGTAAGATGTTAATCAAGCGGGAAACAAATTAATGGGTAAAGAAGGAGGTAAAACGATAAGTGGTGTGTTACTTTGCAAAGCAAGCTTTTATGTCAAAGTTAACTCGAAATTGTTGGACGTAAAAAATTTTATATTCAGCGATAATTTCTGTGAGGAAACTGGAGATGAGCGTATGTTAATTAAACGAATTATTTCAGAGTTATTATTGTAATTGCTTGCATTTAATAGATCTGTCAAATCAACTGTTTATTTTATCCCTCTGCTGTGTTTGAGTTAACGAGCTAATCAATCGTTTCATTAATTCACGTGAACGTTAGATCAAAACAATAACAATCATAAAGGTACAATGGAATTCGTACAAAAGTAACGTAACGGAAAGTAATGAAGTTAACTTCAAGCATCAAATGCAATGTGAAGAATCGTCATTACGAAAAGTGAATAAAAACCTTTGCTATGTATGTGCACCAGTAACCGGAAGGTGAGGTTGTGCAAGAACTAATTTGGTTACAATCAACGAACCGCACCGGCACGCATATTCCTCAAATATACAATTTAATTTGTCGTTAAATTTTACTCCAATCTACATTACTAATCATCGGATCGTACAAAAAATTAATACATGTTATATCATGACAAATGCGTGAAATGAAATTAGCAATTTTAAGTGAATCGCTTCAATTCTCGATCGACCTACTGTTTCTTAATTCCTTTAGGTAATGCTTATGTTGTGTTACGTGATCTGTTTTACTCAATGTAAATTTTTGCATCATGGCTTCAAAAGAAAATATGAATCAAATAATAACAACAGACATTATAAATGTATATAACTAGAATGCTTAATAGAACAGTTGGCAAGAACTGAGCGCATTGTATTTTTGCTTTCACTGAGAAGTAGGAATTTTTGCATATATTTTATTATTACGTTATTGCGCAATATTACTTGCACTGAATAAGAATCTTAAATCGAAATTCATATTCGGAAGATCCAGCTCGTTCTGTTTGACGTCAATCCTGTACGAATTATGGTAATCGCTTGTATTAGTGCAGCTGTGTTGCGGCCTAATTCTGCCTCCAATCAAGGTACCCAGTGAAATCTGACTTGTTTGGCGGAGTCACGCAATTACCTACGGCTTAATCAACCAAACGAATCGCGATTATTTTTTTATAATCACATTCCTTTTATCGCGTTATTCGAATAAAATCATAATATTGCATTAGTAGCGAGCCAAGTGTCAAATGCAAAATTTGGTCAATCGACTATTTGACTTTGATTTTCATGCGAATCGAACTCGTGCTTATTATGAATAGAATCAGCGAGTTCTTTAAGAAGGCAGTACATAATTAACGCGACGATGAGTCATATCTGGAAATTATTCGAATTTATGGCCGATTAAGGAGCACAATAGCAATTTTCTGTCTTACTGTTCTCGCCGCACTTATTTATACTCCTATAAGTATAAATCAGCTCTCTCGTACAAGCGCCGGGATGTAGGCGCGTTACCGCGACTACTAAATTTATCTCTTCTTCTCAGGAAGATTCCGAATCGCAAAAAAAGCGTGCGAACGTGATGGTGACCCGAGTGGAGTTAGGCGAAGGGGGCGTAACTCGGAGGGAAACACGGACGATTGCAAGGTCCATCGGGCGCAGCTGCCTGTAAGTTTGTGGCGAAATGAAGGGTAAAAAAAGGAGCGCCTTGGCTCCTCGACGCGCCGTTGCGCCACGATGACTCGATGTGTCGCAAGGCCGTACAGCTTATGAGCCAGTTTTAAAACGCGAAAATCCACGACAGCAGCCAGGAAAAAATTTCGCGTTCTCCGCGAAATCCGACCGTCGAGGGCGCAACGTCGAGCCAGCTTATCAGGTGATGCCGACGGCAGCGAAATTCTACCGCCCGAGGAAATGCGAGGTTTCTAGGCGCGAATTTGCCGCGCATCAGCGGAAGAAAGTGGGATAAATTTCACGTTGGATTCAAGGTCACGCCGAGAGAGAGATCGATCTGTCTCGTCGACGAACAAATTTGCCCGTCTCCTTATCTGGAAAAAGCGTGCGAGAAGATAAAATGAAAATAATTATTGCGCAAACGAGGTGCCGTAATTGTAGCGTAATTCCGCACGTGAGCAGAAAAACTCGCGTAAATCTTGGAAAAAAAAATCATTAGAATATAATGGCACAGCTTGCGCTGGATGACGAATCGATGTCGCGAAAGAAACGCGTGCCGACGAGTGCAAATGAACGTCTGCCGACTTGGAACGAGCCAATCGACTATTTTTTCCGCTTCGCGCGGAGAATCGAGAGGGGCAACGAGTGCACTGGTAAAGAAAATGTACTGCTCATTAGCGAAAAACGGGAGTCGGGAGGCCTGAGTGCCGCCGCGTGACGAGAAAGCCGCGTGTCAGCTGATCGCGGGCTTCCTCGTGCGCGCGTGAACACGTGCCGCACGCTTCGATCGGCCGATCGCGGGGACTTCCGCGCGCGTTGAACGAAAGTCTCGGACATCGACGGATTTTCTCTCGAGTAACAATCGGACGCGGCGATGATGGTGCACAGCGGAGGTGAAGTGCGATCGTCGTTGCGCAAACGCACCTAATTACTTGTCCGGTGCAATCAGCGTGGCTACGATTATTACTTTTAATGATTTAGCCGAGGCGAGAAACGACATTGAAGTCGTTTGATCAACTATGATTTGTGAATTGATACGAAAAATCGAGTTGTCATATTGCAAATGCCTTTTGTTCCGGGACTGGTAAACGGGTTTCATTGTGACAAGATCGCGAAGGTGATTAGCTGCTAATATAAATGTTATGGTAATTTTTTATAACTCGAATAGCAAACTTAAACTTCGTAATAATTCATGTCCGGGGTGATACATTGTTCATTGTATTTCTCTTTGAGAAATATGACTGTTTTTTTCAGACTTCCGACAACGACTCTTTCTAACGCAATTATACAGTAGACGTTTTTTATTTAAAGTTCGAGCGGTAAAACGTGTTTTCTATTTTGTTCATTTTAACAGAAAAACAGCTATTTATCTTATAGATATCCATCTTACAAAATTTCTGTTCATTTGAACGAGGAATACTTAATTGAACATCCGTCGTAGTCTGGAAGATCATTTTCAACAAAAAGAAGTGAACCATTACTTGATAATATCATTTGTCACACTCCAACCGGTTAGAACGTCAATTTTCGCTAATAGAAAAAACTCAATATTCAAGTTTGAAATAAATAATCAAGTCTATTAAATTAGCATCGTAAGTCGTCAGTTATTTTTTCTAAAGATTCTTTTCTTCCAAAGATTTTTTCTAAACGAGCGCGATGCATTCCCGCGATCGAATCGAATGAATCAGATCGAAGCATCTCGACCATTAATCGTAATCGAGCTCGTAAAAGGTAACCGCCACTCTAGGAATGAGGAAAAAAAGGAGCATACCTCAAATTGTACTTAGCCGATCGCAGAATCACGCGGCGAGGAGCGACGGGCGGGAGGAACGTGCAGCGGCTCTCTTGCGTAACCACCTGCGCGAGAAATCGCGAGATCCGCGTCTGAGGTCGACGAGCGGCGGATCCGCACGTCCGCGTTTAAAGCCGCGCGACCTTTTCAAAATATTTGATCGGCGACACATGCGCTCCGAGTTTGACGGAAGTTCATTCACTTCCTACAAGGAATTCGAGTTTCATTTTTTTTCCGCTATACTTATTCCAGCGCGCTCCGAGATTTTTTGTTTCTTTCACCGATCGATCTATCAATCACAGCCGGACACACGTGAGTAACGTTTGTCGCAGTGATATATTCGACGTTACCGCATGGTTCTATTTGTCGTTGACTTAGCAGAGCCTCAGTCAACGTCTGCTGCCTAGCCAAATATTGACCGGTTTCGTTAGCCGGCTAGTTTGTGCATCCAGTACTGCAGCGGACATCAAAGTTGTACACCTACCCCGACATTCAAAGGGAGAAAACGGAGCCCTGCCCAAATTATCCTCTCCCTTTCGTACACCTCGACAAAATAAATCACGCGAAAATCGCGCGGAAACATCCGGTTTCGCCTCCTCCATCACCGGGCGGGGCTTTTCATTAATCCGCTGGATATACATTCGGAAAAGCCCGGGGCCGCTCGGGCAACCGCGCATCCATTGTTCCGACGCGCGTTGCGCAAGCCCACCTGCCCACGCTCCGCTCCTCGAGGGGAGAAACAGAGACGCCTTGCCCGCGGACGGGGGCTAGCGTCGCATCCTCTCGCTTCCGCTAATCAGGCGCGGCGCGTCGCGCTAATTGGACTGGCGCAGTGCGCCACTTTCCTCGTCGCCGTCGCGCCGCGCGGCGCGTGAAAAATTCAAGGGGCGGCGCGGCGGCTTTAACGAGCCCGCCGCCGAAGCCGCGCGGTGCAATTCGCGCCGCGCCGACGGAGCGGAATGCGCGCCGCCGCGCCGGGCTAATAAGCGATTGGGCAATGTCGCTGCGGTTTGATTGAGCGGAGGCGATATTGGGAAGCCTCGGCGCGGCGCGCGTTGCCTTTAATCGGGAACCTTCGGCCGCGGGCGCTCCGGCGATTTTCATTCCGGACGCGCGGGGATCAGGCGGCCGCACGTGCGCTACGAATTTCGCGTTTGCGCGCCTCGGTTTACGAGTTTTTTATGCGCGCGACTGACGCAACTCGCTCGTTTATACGGAAACGAAATATCGTCTGGCGACAGTACTTCTTTTTTTTTTGTTTATTTCACCTTTTGTTCGCTGGACTGGGAGGAGTTCCCGGTAGCGATGAATCGATGACACGTGAGTTTGGTGCGTTTCGCGAGAGATTTTTTGCATCTGCGATTTTAGATTCGAAGTGATAAGAACATTTTTATGAAAAAGTATCCGTGATACTAGAACCCATTGTTTTTCTTGATTTTGCTCTAAATGCTGAAGTGCTCTTTTTTGGATCGATCGAGTTTGATGGGGTTTCCCCATGCCTGGGGTATTTCCCCAGCTGGTGTAGTTTCTAATGCTCAATAAACAATAGTGGCGAGGGAAAAACACACACATGGAGCGAAGAATAAACCTTGGAATACTAATTTTATTTGCAAAGTATCAAAATAGTTATTGATGAAGTATCTGCGATGTACTGAGATAACTCAATCTTCGATTTCAACTTTAACAAATCACAATCAAGAAAACAAATCGAGAGCTCCTTTTCTACGCTCGTCAAAGTATGGGTCCTATAGTTTTCGGGTTTTCATTTCAAAAACGTTACGTAAAATGATCTCGTTTTTGAGCTAGTATGAATGCACTGACGAAAAAATAGCCCAGCGAGAGAGTACTGGTCGTGGTCCATTATTATGCCCGTCGCGGTAGCCTCGTCCGCGTTCGATTTCAATTACAATGGTGGGCTCCGCGGCTTTTCTTTCACGCGCGCCACGCGACAACTCTTTTTCGTGCGGCTCCGTTCCACGGTCGGGGGGTCGCCATTAGGACGAATTGTCACGAGGCTCTCGTTAATATTCACGTTGGCGCGCTCACGCATCTCTCAACTCGGCTTTTCTCCCTCCATTTTCTTGTGGAAAAGTTTTTCCTCTACTGTTGCGTCGCGTCCGAGGTAGCCCTTTTCTCCTCCGAGGAAAATGCTTTTGGTGGCTGGCCGGCCCGGAATTTTTATAATTGTAACCTGTTCTAGGAAAGACGAAAGTCATAAGGAGCGTCAGCTGCGTAAGCGTGTAACCTAATTTTTGAATAAACTGTACGGGTGTCTAGTATTATTATGACTTTCCTTACTTTTCTCTTTTTGTAGTATATTTATTGTTTAATTACCCAAGTTTGAATAGAAATTAAGGAAATATGAATAAAATAGTCATTCTCATGTAAAAAAATGATTTATAATTATTGTATAAAGCTGATTTACTATATGAAAAATTAGCGTATAAAAACAAACTTCTCCGTTTCCTTATTATGACTTGTTTTGGGAGGTATTGCTACAACTTTTAAAAATATTCCACTGACCGCTGAGGAGTTTCTGTGAGGAAAGCGTCGAGGAGTCCCGACCAGAAATGAAAACCGTCGCAAGCGCAATTTCCGCGTCCGTAAGAAGAGTATGTAAGCGCAAATGTCGTGCGAGACGACGATTTGGCAAGTTCCTAATTAATCCATGGAAGCCGGCATTGATGTTTTCTCACGCGATTGAATCAAGGAGATGAGGCTACTTTAAATTTATGAACCAAAAAAAAATTCATCGGCGCGGTCCTTCTTTTGGTCAATTTGCATATTTTCGGCGGAGGTGGTCGCGAGTACTACTGCATTATAAATCTCATATTTGTTTGGGTGGCGTTGTTGAGTCACGGAGATTATGAAGTGCTCCTTGTATTTTTCCAATCGATACCGCGTTGACAAACAGCTGCGGGTGTGTTTATCTATCCGTATTTTTCTATTGTCCGGACTGCACTGACTCCCGTTTATGGTGGAAATAGTGTAAAAGCCAATTCGCGGTAAGCAATACACTTACGACCGAAAAAATAGTGATATAGTATAAACATTTACTAGGTATTACGCGCGCGCGTAATTTATGAACATTTATGACATTAACGAGAAATCGTTTAATGTCTCCGATAATTTATTTTAATTGCAGATCCAAAGCAATCATTACAGCTTCCATTAACACTATTTTTTTATCGACAGGCATTGTTATAAGATATCGTAAAATAAAAAGGAAAACAGCCTAGATTATGTTTTGCCTGGTTTCTATTAAGTATCATAATTTAAATTTTAAATACAATCGCGATGGAAAATTTGAGAGTTACGGAACATTTGACTCATGTTGTCAGGATTTTCCCCAGGGGAATTCGCGAATTTGGCCAGGTACTTGGTTGAGTCGTCGCGAGCGCGTCGTTCGCATTGTTCGCTTTGCCGTGCGTATGCGCGGTCGGCCCTCAGCCGCGCCGGCACTTCTCTCCTTGGCCTCCATATCGGCCAACTTCTTACGGCGGTGCTCCTTCGTTGTCCGCTCCTTCGTACTTCAATTCATTATCTTCCTTATTTTTCGCGCTTCTTTTTTTGGAAATATGTGAAGCAGACGGTTAAATAATCAAGTTGCTGTTGCTCCAATATATTTTTTACTTAATTTATTTAAAAAAAATCGATAACTGATGATATTAGCATAAGTAATCTGATTTTATCGTTGATCTATATACTTTTTATACACTTTTTAAATCTTTTCTAATTATAAAAAGTAAGATAAAAAAATGTTTGTTCAACTAATGAGCTTTACAGGTGTATATTTAAAATGAAACTCTATTGTATGCATATTATATCGACGGTTAAACGAACTCTGATGATGAACAACAAGCGCAACATCGTAAAAATGCGGACGATAAAGAAGAGTTTTTGATCTCTCACCGTCCGGCCTCCAGTCCGGCAAGGTCGGGATCGGACCTTTATTACCGCGAAAAAAAGTCGACATGTCACGGTCGGAGTCCTCGCGAGGCCCCTGATCCCCGATCGCCCAAACGTTAACCCGCGAAGATTAATCGGTAGTCCACATGTCACTTACTCGCGCGCGTTCCAACTCCTCGAATTCAAACGCACAACCTTACATTTTCCGTCTCCTTAAAGCTTTGCGCAACGATCGATCGAAATATATTCATGGTTCCAAACAATGAGCACCAATTGAAAGGAATCGAATCAACGCCGAATCGGTCGATTTTTTAAAGTCATTTGCGAGGAAAGGACAGAAACGCCGTTTTCGCGCGTCCGAGCGATCGATTCGGCGCTCAAAAATTAGCGACGGGAGGAAAAAATAAGCGACGCGGCCGGAGTACGTGAGGTGGGTGTAGGCGCGGCGCGCACAGGGGACGAGCGCGCGAACGCGCGGTAACGTTACTCGACCGCCACGAGTCGCGTTTTCATTTCGAAATTCACGCGCGTACGCGCACCCCAAGGCTGGGACGTCTTAGTCCCGCGCGCGGCACATCATTCGTTTTCTAATGAACGCCGACGGCCGCCTCGTCGAAAGTTCGTTGATTCCGCAGCTCCCTTTCGGTCGTCGCGAGTTTGCGCTGATCGACACGCATATCGCGCCGATTTTTCGTTGCGATATTATGCTAATGTGGCGCCATTAACTCGTCGAGCGCGCGGAGCGTTGCTCGGCGAATTTGGAGAAACGCCCACTGAGCCGTTTTTTAAAACTTGAACGACTGGAGTAATAGGAAGAAAACATTTTGAGATTGGGTTTTAGACTGAGTTTATCAGGCGTGTCGCCGTTTTTCAAGCGGGATTACTTTCCACTTGATACGCGATGCATTTTAACGACTTTTTTTGTTTGGAAGACGTTTGTTGTGGGACTTAAAAATTTTTTTAACGATTGGTCAATGCATCGAAAATATTCAGTAGTAGGTAAAAGAAACGTGCTATTTAGATTCGCTCGGTCGTGTTTTTCTTATCTTTTTTTCTTTTACCACCTGCTAGTATACAAATCTTATTTTTTCGAAAGGCCTTTCATTTAGATTTTTATTGACATCAACTTGCACTGTTAACGCTGCATAAAGTTATTCGGGTCAAGAAATCCAAGCTTGAGTAAAAAATTTATTTTCGTGTGAGTAATAAAAAAAATATCAGAGCACTACCGTGACTCATAATGAGAGCTCGTTTTTAAAACGTGTCTTATACATTAATTTATATGGTGAATTAATGATACATTGCGAAGAAAATTAAATTCTTATTCAGCGAACTGGTAAAAGTTCGCAAATAGGAAAAGTATCAAAAATTGGAAAAACCAGTGATCTGCCCTTGGGTATTTCCAGTGATTGTTTTTACTTGACCAGTAGGTAATTAGAACTTTTACCTTTTAAAAAAGCTTACCACCTATGATGTTTATATAAACTGAGTAACCTTCTGTTTTTTTCCAAATATAAGGAATTTGGTCCATAAGTATTAACTATAAGTATTAACTTCATGAATATTAACTGTGTTTTCACCTATATGGCATGTTTCTTTAAATTTATTTCCAAAATAGACCCATCTATTTTTTTCGATAAGAATTCTTTTTTAAACATTTTATCCGATAAAAAAAAATTCACCCAAAATAATATTTTCGCGCGTTACCGAAAATGACGCAAAAGGAAGATAATCACCTGAGCATCATTTCACGCCGCTCGTAAAAGGGGATCAATCGGAGACCTCACCCGACGCAATTTTTCCAGCGTTACTCAGTTAACGCATAAGTACCGGTCTACGTGACGGTTCGCGAAATCGCGCGTCGAAGGTCAGCTCGGTGCAGCCAATTTTCTTTCACTCCCCTTCATCTCGAGCAGTTCACACGGGATCGTTGGCCCCCTGGCGCTCGTGCAGTAGATCACGTACACCTCGTTCGCTCGCCTTCTTTGGCGATCACTCTTTTTGCCTACACAGTGCAGCGAGCGTTCCGCGAACCTTTTTTTCCTCGAGCTTCGCCGCACTCGATTTGATCACTCAGGCGTGGGACAGCTGCCTATAGGCGTGGATCCTCGGCACGGTGACTTACGCTCGGGAAAACTATCAGATTCGAGGAACCTTTTCTCAATGAGTCACATCTGACGATCGTGTATCATTATCGATCAAGCGAAAAAATCACATTGTTTTCGTTTAAATCTTCAAACGTCAATCAATTGTTCTTTCGAGAATTCATTAAGAAGACGGACGCGCGTCTTCTCCCGGTTTTTTGTCGGCAACAGCGCACTCGATGCTTCTTTAAATTTCAATTATCGTTTTCTTAACCATTCATCATCTTATCGCACTGCGTCACGAAAAATCAACGTCATCTCGAAGTGCAAATTGCGTTCGTCTGTAATTTATTCGAGCGATTCTTTTCGCGCGTACGCGTAATTCAGTGATCGCGATTCAGGAAGTATATGCGAGAGTGCACTCGTTTTTTTTTCTGAAAGAGCCGCGAGTGACGGCGAGCGCTATGGATTCGTTCTATTTATAAGACGTCAAGTGCATAGCTTGCTTTGAACTGCCGGCTAAGGACTCATTAAGTTGCGCGTCACGGAAGATCGATGACAGCTTCGCCGTGTTATCAAAACATTTTTTTTTTTCAAACTGCTTGTATTCGATACTTTCGTTGCCCGAATACATATACTTTTCCAAAGTGAATTATTAATAGACGGCGAACAGTTAGGCAGCTCGTAATCGCATTAAATTTAAATTGCAAAAGTATTTGGCCGCCGGTAACGGAAATATTTAATGACTCCGCTGATAAATGTACCCGCGATCAAAAGCAGGCCGAGGAGAGGATTAAGCGAGTACGGGTGTCGGGTGTAGATTAAAAAAAAAGAGAATTCGGAATTTTTTGTTCCAGCCGCACGAAAGCTCAATTCTCATATTGCACTGGCGCAACAGCGTGCCTCGAGCCCTGATTCATTTGCGCAATTCGATTTGATAATCGGCGCGGTTAGGCGCGAAACCGTGTGTATACACGTATACCCGCGCGTATATACCCAGTCGCGTTGCCGCCGATCGACTCGACCTTTTTTTCCGCCACTCGAGCTCTTGCCAAACGCCGCGTGTGCCTTTTTTAATCGAAACGAACGCGCGCGCGTCTAAACTTCGCAACGTGGGTATATGCACAGGCTCGGGCTCGCTCGAGTCGAGCCGTGTCCCGGGAAGTAATCGGCCATTCGTCTCGATAAGAGAGCGCAGAAAAAAAAGAAACGGCGGCCTTTGAAGAAACGCCGATTGGCGCCGGGGAAAAATCAATCACTGCACGGCACAGAGCAAATACATTTCGTCGTTGCTCGGTGGGACGGGGGGCAAAAAAATCTCAATGGCAGGCAGCCACCGGGAAATTGCATAATCCGCTCGTCATCTCCCGTAAGAGAGCCGCTCGGGGGGCCGCATAATGCAGCGCGGGGCTTCTTCCTCGCAGCTGCTGCGCCAAGAGCGACGCGCTGTATAGTATACACTCGCGCGGCCTTTCACCGGACAATGACCACGCAGGCAGCATCTCGCGATTTTCTTCCCTCTGCACTGCAGTGAAATAGCGACACTCGCTGCCGAGGCGAAACCGGTTCGTCGTTTTTAGTTATATTTCAAGATCCGCTGGCAAAAAATTGCAGTTTTTTAGAGCGATCGAAATACTGATAAGTTAATTATGAACTAAAAATATGTTGCTTTAAGAAGTTATATCCTCGCGAGAAATTTTTTTTAGTACATCGTTGTGTTTCACATTTAATAGAATGATCACGGTGCAGTGAGGTAGTAAAATGTAGATATCAATCTTCTGTTATCCAATTCGAGTCAGTTGTTTTCCTTATACATTTTTCTACTTGTTTTTAATGTCTATCCTGCGATAAAATATAGACAGGCAGGTTGTCACGTTTTTTTTTTAATTTAAAAGGATGTCGAAACCCATTGCGGTACATAAAATTTGCCTTTTTACGCTCAACCTTGTCCTTTCGAACAAGAAATCGCACATTAATAAAAGTAAATATCCTTCGCTCGTAATTTGTTGACCCACTTAAAGGTAACATACAAGACGATAAATATAACGAGGCGAATAATTTAAAAGAGCAATTTGATGCTTTAAAACACGCGCGACCTTTCGCAGAAGAATTCCCTTTTAAATCAGGTTAAATCTCGTATGTTTCTCGCATATCAAATTTATGTATTTTTTTGCCTTCGAATCCAGAAATCCAGAAATTATTTAAATTCGAGCTCGCGCCGGATACGTTAATGAGCGGAGGAATTAAAGTTCGCTCGAGCTATCCATGCATAAAATTAGACCGCGAGAATGAAAATTCTTGTAGCATCGTGGAAATAATGTTCGAGAGGAGTCAGAGCTGGGCTCCGCGTTATGAGGTGCGAATATTAAAATCTGCGGTTATGCCCCCGCTAGGATCTCTCCTGCAAGTTTACGATACGGGATTTTATGCCCTTTCTTGGAACAATGCATGTAACATCCGTGAATAATGTTGGCATAAATTTCTAGCCTCACGTGCAGAACAAGTGTGAAATTAAAATTTTGAATTTTATATATGCGCCATGCACTTAATTATTTATTTATTTTTTCGTCTTATTTTCTAATTGTACAGAGATCGCAAGCGCTCGTTTTTTTGTTTTATTTGAGCTTATAAATAATAAAATGCTCTTTATCAAGCGATACTCTGGTTTTTTTTGCTACTACAGATTTGCATAAATGTTTATTAAAGCGCATTAAATGAATATCAAGTGTTACTTTTACTCGTGTTTAATTTAAAAATTAAAAAAAATGTACGATAAAAAGTGAATGAGTAATCTGCAACCTTTCATATTAAAAATATTTCAGCGTACGTGAAAAAGTTTAATAAGCCAGAAAAATGTTTACAAAAAGAATTCCGTTACATAACGCGAAAAAATTTAGCATACTGCTCGATAAAGTCTTCAGGATGATAATAAATTAAGCGTTTCTTCGAAGTTTTCAACACAGTCCAAATCCTATCTTCCCGCTGTCTGCCACAAAAATCCCGGACAAATTCGTCATCGCCAAGCCCATACACCGCGAAACAATGAGATCCTCCCACGAGCATAAAGCTCTTCGCCGGCTGGTGCGCGTTTAATTAACAATTTCCTCCGGTCCCCGAGCCTCGAAATCCGCCGCCCACTCCGGGCTCCGCGCCGGCCCACGGCCACCCCGACAAAGGCGCTCGGGGCTCGTTGGCGCGGGATGAAATGTGTCCGCGGCAGAGCGCCGAGGTCGACGCACCTCGCGTGCCAAGGATTCGTTGACCTCGCCGAAGCGGCCACGATTCTAAGTCGTCGCCGTCGGCCCCCTCCCCCCCTCCCTCGGATTTGATATTCGCTCGGCGCGGTTCTCCGTGACTCACTTACACCGTCGGTCCTTTTGGCCGTTTCCCTCCGATCATTATAACTGTACACACGCGGCCGGCGCGTTATGAAAGATATTACGGGGCCCCTCGGAATTGCAGAGACTCGACCTACGCTTCATCAAATTGTACGGTATTATGTCGTACGGCGGGGTTTAACGAGGAGCTCCGATCGCGGAGAGAGATGCCTTCAAGGTTTCGCGTGAGTCTACGCGGAGAGGGAGGCGAGTAGTGAGTAATGAGAAAATAAGCGACGAAAGCGCGACGATGCGGGATCATCGAGAGTTTCACGGATGAAAAATGGTGTTTTTTGCTTTCGACGAGGACGACGTTTTATCGCGTCGAGCGCTGCGTTTGATTACCGATGCGGGCGATTAGGAATGCGCGCCTCTCGTTCGAATTTAATAAATAAGGTCTCCTTGATAAACTGATTGGAACGAAAACAGAGACGAGTAGCTTGTGCAACTTCGATAGCTCGTTAAGAATTCCACGTTAAAGAGATGATATCAGTTTTCATTAATTACTTAAAGTTCAGTCAATGTAGTGCGTTTCTCTTTAATCAATTAAACTGCTACTTCCTATTTTTACATTTAAATTGACCAAAGAACACTAACGACGCGTATTTTACAAAGCAAAATATAGAAAAACCTTTCTCAACAAACATACATCCGAAAGTGCTCCTCCAAAGGCAGCTGTAAACGAGGTCTGAAGAAATAAATTAAAGAGTCCCGAAAAATCCTAGGAAAAGGTCACGTACGGCTACTCAAACGTCCTCCCGTATATTTTTCGGCGACTCGTCTCGCACGCCCCGCGTCTAAGTGGGCCGGCTCGAGTATAAAAGAGTGCCCCGGCGAATCTTCCAGAGGGCGGAAAAACCTGGCGCGGAACACGTGCGCGCGCTAGAGGCAAGCAGCGTGAAATCACGCAGTGCCCTCGGCAAAAGCGAGGAGCGCGATAAAGTGGACGCGACGGCGATTTAAAAGATCACCACCGTCAAACTCCGCCCGGAGGATTATTACACGCGTGCGTGGCGACGGCCCGTGGAGGCGCTTATTTTTCTCCGGCAAAGTGGGTCGGGGAAAAAGGAGAGCGCAATTTCCCTTGCGCGCGACGTTTAGCCTGGGCAGAGACGGAAATTTTAAGCTAGGATGTTGAGTGCCCGCTGAGAGTCATACCGGAGTAAATTTTTTTTTAACTTTCAGGTTTAATAATCATAAGTAGTGAGTGAGTTTTTGTTTGCGCTGCGTGCGGTTGAACGTTAACGATCAGTTGTTATTATATTTTACTTCGATTATCATAATGACGCCTGTCCACGTTTCAGGGGCCAGTTAATTAAAGGTCAATAAACAGATTAGTTAAAAAAACAGAAAAAAAGTAATCGGTATTGAATCATTAGAACATTAATTACAAACTTAGAAAAAACACGTAAAAACAGAATCATGAAATCAATAATTATAAGTTACATATTTAATTCACATAATAAATCACATTGAGTTTTATAAATAAAAAATTATACGTAAACAATCCTACGAGTCAGAGGAATAAAACTAACGAGCACATTTTTTGTCCATTTGCAGAGGTCGAGTGCGAAGTTTCCAGCCAGGTGGAGTATTCGCTGCAGGCGATTTGGGGCGTGAGCATCCGCGAGCTGCACCTCGCCCTGTGGAAGCCGTGGAGCGCCCTGAGGGACGCCTCGCTCAACGGCACCTTGCTCCAGGGACACGCGCAATACTTCACCCCAGCTCAAGCGTATCCTTTTCTTCCGTCTCGTCGACGCTTTTGTTTTCCTCTCTCTCTATTTTTATTTTTTTTTATTTTTCACCGCTTTGTCTCGGTCTGCGCGTTTCTCTCTCCGCCTGACGTTGATTTGTAATGGCTTTTAACTTTCTTTGCCAGAGTCCCCTCTGCTTTTTTCCGCCGTGCCGGCAGTTTAAGGGAAGTTTCGGTTTGGGTAACGAGTTGCTTTGCGGGCGCTTCGTTCCGCGGATAGAGATTGAGACAAATGCGCGGTGTACGTTATATTGATGAGGCTTTGCTGATCGTGGGGTTACACATGAGCGAGTGAAAATAGGAATAGAGAAAATTTTAACTGTATAAAAATTTGAGTTTTTTTCGTGACACTTAAGAAGCCTTGTATAGCTTTATGAGTAAACTGCGGTTGATTTTAATTACTCACCGTAACTTTATAACTCTAGGCTTGACCGATCCAATTACAAATTAGAATGGAACTTTTGCAAGAAGCCTGGCGCGTGCTTACGAGTACAGCTTAATTGCCTCTCACGACGTTTGCCTATGTTGTTCAAGGTGAGCTTTAAAATCCGCGATTGTAAAATAGCGGTACTGTTAAAGAAGAAAAAAACGCAAGCAACGTATACACGGCGCGCGTTTCCTTTGAAATTACAACTTTGAAATGGAAAAAAAGAAAATTCTCCAGTCATCCCTTTTTTTCATCGGCAACCGTTAATTACACCGGAGAAGCGTCGAAGCACCAAATTACGAGAATCCCTCGCGGTGCTACCCGAGGAAAAGAGCAAACGGAGCGGACTGCCGGTTTTGATGCGCGGAGAGAGAAACGCGACCGAAGAAAAAGAAAACTAGAAAATGAAAAATAAAGGACAAGAATTTTCCTTGACTGAGGGTATACAGTAGGCAGCCGCACGGCGAGGAGACGCTGAGACTTTCGCTGCCAGCGCCGGAATTGGAGCTGGGCACCCCGCCGAGACTCTGTTACCCCCTCGTCATCTTCCTGACGCGCAGGGACACGAGGGAGCCGCATCCCGACGAGACGGTGAGCGAGCCAAGGATTGGTATTAACGAGAACGTCGAACTCGCGGACACGAAGTTTGTCCGATATCGCGTCCCGCCGGGCTTTCTGACGTTAATTAACGACCTTTTTTCTGCAATTGCGTGAAATAATACTGCCTTGCTGCACGGATAAGCAGTGTAGATTTTACGTAATTTTCAATTATTACGCGTCTTAATCGCTTACGTAAGGACGTTTTTGTTCTTTTTGAATGGAACGATCGGAACGTCTAAGGTAAAATAAAAAATTCCTGCGTGGAGAGTAATCGTTATTGAACGTTTCGTGAGGGATCAATTGAATTGAGAATGTTTATTAAAACGTTATTACTTTACTGATAATTATTTTGTAATTTTCAGCGACCCGGCGTATTTATCATTGTTTACGTGAAGAGTCATTTTTATCACGCACTCTCACTTTACATATCGTCACGATTGCATACAATTACGGGTGTACGCCTCGGGTTACACTCGGAAATGAATCATCTGCAGCGAAAATTTATTATAAAAAAAAATTTAATTATAAATTAAACGTCTTTCGTAATTCGATAAACCGCACGTAAAAAGATAATTTTCCAAAAAACACTATAATCGTCCGTATTTTAATTTTGTATTGAATAAAACCTTTTTTTACCCAATTGCGATTGCATCGTCGAACGAAAAAGAAGAGCTTTTGGCGCGAAAAAAACTCGCTCGTCCTTGACACGAATGGAGCGATTCGCGGTCCGTCCTCGCGCACTTTCGGTGAAAATAAAAAAAAGCTCCAAAGCGTCAGTGTTTAAGAATCAATTTTGACTGCGAGCGAGGAATTATCACTTCTGTAAACCTTCGCAGGTCGCCCTGGTGAACGTCGTGCACATTAAGGATAGCGTGTGCACGCTGCCGACCTCGATTCTCGCCCAGTACCTCAAGCAAGCTAACGGCCAGTTGTCCTGCCTCAAGGTAAGCTTCATCCCGTTATTGATCATGTTCCAGAATCGCTTTTTTTCTTTCTCCGTTTTCTTTCTCCTCGCGGCGGTCGCGCGTTTTTGTTGCACTTCAAAAGGTTCGGTTTTCCACCGTTCGGATCGTACGCGCGGCTCGCTTTCAAAGCTATAAATGTGAACACGCGCATTGGAGATCGCGGAAAATGAAGGAAAAATGATAAAATACAATGGGAAGAGCGAGGGATTCATCGATTCGTTGTATAATGGATATTTGAATTTGAAAAGTTTACATAAATTTAGCCGCGTCTTGGCTAAAATCGCGTTGCACCATCGAACATCTTTAGGCTACATTAGCGCGTGTTATATTCATTATTCAACAACGGTTTTATCCTCCAGCTGCCTTATTGCTTTCACCTATTAAAGCTGTATACACTTGTTCGATTCGCGAATTTCGCGGTACTATCCTACGTACATGTATGTACACACACGAGGCTAAAAAACATCGTTGGTAAATTGCGCGCCGTGGGGCAATCGCCTTTATTTTTTTCTAATTAATCTATTGCACGGAAGAAATGCTCCTAGTTTCGTGGTGTGATGCAACCGAACGACCGAACCCCTCGACGTTAGCAAAGCCTATACACTCCTGAGCGGAACAAACTCTATGCGTGCAGCCTATAAAAATCAAAAACCACTTGCACATCATCGTTACTAATCAACGGTTGCATCGCGATTCGTGCACTAGTGTGTGGAATGACGAAAGAAACGAAAGAAAAGGGGGAACGCGAATAAACGATGGATAACTCGGGCTCGTTAGAGCGTTTCTTGATATAGAAATGAAAAAAATAGGAGGAACTGGCTCGTTTCGTAAAATGATGATTTCCAAGTTGGGAAAGGCTAACGTACAAGAGGAGCGAACTTTCGGCCTATTGCGGCAGAGGCCGTAATTACCTCGCGAGCGACGGCGGGGCATAACGTAACAATTGCCATAGTTCCTTTCTCCATCCCTGGTGCAGCTCGCGGAGAGCGAGGGGGGAGCCCGGCGCGCACTGCCTTGCCGTGCACTCTCGCGGGTTCATCTCCGCCGAACGAACGCGACGCGCGCGTTATGTCACCGACGACGAAAGCTTGTTCCTTCCCCCCTTCGGGCTCTCTACCTCTCCTCTCTACCCGTCGACCTGTTCGCATTTTTAGCCGCGCGCCAATTAGATTTGCTTTTGTGCTAATCAGATGTGTTACGTGAATTATTCGGTCCTTTTTTTCCTCGTCGTTATTTTTTGATAAGTGCTGCCTAGGATGATTGATAAAAGTGGAGGCGAGCAGAGAAAAGCTTATGTAAGGCGATGAGGATGACTGATTTAAATTAGGGAAACGTAAGTGGCAGCAGAGGGAAGGAAATTTTTCGAGAAAATGCTTGAAAAAGAGCGGTAATCTTTATGAAATGGATGTCGCTAAATTTCAAAACAACCACATTAATGCAAAAGTATGCGAGAAAAATGAAGTTGATCGTATAACTTTTTTTTTCTCGTTGTATCGATTTTCGAAAGTTACCTTGAAATTTTACCGAAGGTCAGTCCGTTACTCAAGTGGATTTCGGGTCGTGGGGAATTAAAATTTGGTATATTCCACATAATCGTCAGTTGCTTGCAATTTCGAGAAAAAACTAGATATTAAAATTATTTCAACAGCCTGAGATCGAATCTTCTGCGATCCATTGAGAAAATTTCGTCAGTTTCATTCATTGTATTTAAATGAAACCTTCCGCAATAATCTATATTACATTCATATTAGAGGATGTTTTGTCTTAATCTTCGTTTTTTGCTAAATTTCCAAAATAAAGATTAACCTACTTACATCCTTCTTTCGTCACTGCATCCTATGCTAATTTACTCGAAAACTTCAAAATTCCCGGAGTAAACGGGAACAAAAATAATCGATATAAACGTAAGCTAATGATCGGTTCTATTTTCAGCAACTGTACCTGGCCACGGGCAACTCGACGAACTACGACGAGATGGGCGTGTCATCGGGACTGGGCCCGGCGCTGGCCCTCGCGGAGCCCTGCCCGAACAACGGCGGTAACTCGCGGGACGCCCTGGTGGCCTCGGGCGCCGGCGACAACGAGGGCTCCCTGTGGAACAGCGCCGGCGAGCAGCTCTGCGTCGTCTGCCAGTACTTCCCGCTGTCGCGGGCCCTGCTGCCCTGCCGGCACACCTGCATCTGCGCCTCCTGCTTCGGCAAGCTCGACCGCTGCCCCATGTGCCGCAGCCCGATCAAGAGCTACTTCTGCATCCGGGGCGAGGAGTACATGCCGCCGGAGAAGGAGCTGAACCCGTGCAAGCAGCGCAACCCGCGCTCCCAGCACGGGCCCACCCACTGGCTGCACGACTGGAACGACCGGCTCACCGACTTCCTCGGCTTCACCCGGTAGACGCGCGCACGTCGCACGGGACGAGAGCACGAGAGAGAGAGAGGGCGCGGCCCCTTTCGTCGGGGGTCGTCGCGCGCTCCGGTGAGACGGAGCCGAGACGACCGGACAACAGTAGCGATGACTTTTCGATTGAATTGCTTCTTGGATGAACGACAGTTTGCGATCGTCGTCGAGGTGTTGTTCAAGTGTCGGGAGCTTTTTTCTTTATCATCCCTCCAGTCTGAAGACGCCCTTTTCGCCGTGAGCGTTTGGTTTTTGATGGAAATCATACTGCGTCACGGAGCGATCTTCGACACAGCGGGGGGACCGTCGCGAGCTGTCGATTGCTTCTCTTTTATCAATTGACCAGAGAAACATTGCGATTGTATCAAGAATATTGACTTTGATCTTAAGTAATGCTTGAAAAATCGTCTTTCTTTCACAGATTTTAACTTTTCGATGAGGAAAATGAAAAAGTATGTAATAACACTTTGTCTTGCGAGCGCGCACGTTGAGCGGCTCGATTTTTCAGTTATTGATTGTGTGTCCGCTATCACTGACTTCGATTGTTTTATCTTCCCCGTTTTGATCTTTTTTTTGTTCATTGACTTTGGTTTTTTACACCGTCACAGACTGGGACTTGCCAATGCCATTCCTCGTTCTTTAAGGACTCGTCAAAATGGTGATTGACAAGACTTTTGTATTTAATTCGTTTTTTTAGAGTGTATAAATGAATAACCGTCCGTAAAGTATTTCAACGAAGGTGCGAAATCGTAAGGATTTTTTTCTCTAATGCATGTTCGTTATTCTCATTAAATTTTGTTGCTGCTATAACATTTTTTTTCAAACTATGCACACAAAAAACAAAACAATTGTGAAAGGAAACAAAAACGTTAAACCCTTTTTTTTTAATTTACGACTTCTACTGATTGATGTCGCGTTGATTTGATTAGATAACAAAATCTGATGTAACGATGTAGCGAAAAAAAATTATGTAAACATATGGAAAAAGAAAAACATTGTATATGACGTGCTTCAAGTCTAACTTCGTCTTGCAGGTGCGAACAAAAAGCAAACACACCGCGACGCTGCGAGCGACGCCGACGTGCATAAAGTGTCGAGCCATGAACGAAACTTATTCGATTCCAGGTGCCAAATTCAATTCTCAGGATCGGAACATAGCTCCGCCCGGCGGGATCGAGAAAACGGTAGCACTTTTATAAAAATCTCATGTTTTCTTTGTTTTACAGTGATTTAGGTTCTAATATCATTGAGCGTTGTGCAATATTTTCACGTTCAATAATGCTCGCAGCTACGCGACGAACGAAACGCTGATAAATGTTTATTTTTTTTTTGTTTTTCGCGTAATAATTGTGTAATAATTCTCTTGATTCAGAACCGTCTTATTTAAATAAATGGAGCGTGTTATCGTTCGATATCCCTTAACACAAATTGTCATTTTTAAGAGATTATATACTGCATTTAAGAGTTAAGGAGCACGAATTATTTAATAAAAGTTATAAAAAATGATTTCAAAGAGGTCTTTTTATAATATTTACATCTTAAATCGCAGCATACATCTTAAAATGATAATAGAAAATGAGCGATCAAATACAATCACTTAAATTGCGTTAATACTAAATAAAAAGAAAACTATCCTATAAACCTCGTTGCATGTACTCTATAAAGTATTTTGATTCTCCCCCAAACTATGTCTTTAAAAAATCTATGCTTATACGAAGGTACTCTTGACTTTTCAAGTTGCTTCTTCTTCGATCTCGTTCGATGATGATGAGAGCGTAGGAACGTAAGTTTATTAAGAAAAAACCACATGAAATAACGTAGAATCTAACTTAAGATAAAGAAGGAATCTGTAAGGATAAGTTGTAAATACACAGTCTGTGATAATCCTGATAATATATGTATAGTTGTGGATTGTGCTCGGATGGAAAGTGCTTCGATCAAAAATTATAAAAAAAAATGATTATAAAATGTATTTCACCGATCGAGCCGTAATTAAACTGTAAAACTTGCGCGCTGAACCAGATCGAATGAAATAGATTGTCGAAAAAAAATATTACCTAGCCTTATGCGTAATCTCCAGTAACGTTTACAAAGTTTTATTATTTGAGTAGCGAGAGTAATGAAAAAAATATTTCTCAGCAAGCCATAGTATTTTGGCGAAATTGTATATAATTATACATTCGATGTAGCAGCTAAGGCCTATGAAGTCAATGTATTTTAGTAGAACGAATTTAATTATCAATTTATTAATTTATGCAGTAAGCATAATATTCCAGTGATGCGAAAAGAACACAGTACCCGTATGCAAGGACTTGTACATAATTTATTTAATAAAGAGTGTCGTTCCTAAATGCGTGTTAATGTTTCTTTATTGTTTAAATTTCACACAAGTTAAATTATTTTCATCTCTTTTTATTATACTTTCTTATTCATTCTTACAAAATAGTACTAATGACTTTTTGGTTTTATTCATCTTTTTTGTGATTTTATAGAATTACTGTTTTATATTAATCAGTCTTTTAAATGTTATATACAAACAATAATATTAGTAATTCGTAAATACTTTTATAAAGTACTTTTGCCAGTAGATGTCTTGCACCTATTTTACGCAAAAAGATTAATAAATAAACTGTATTTAATATAACATTTATATAACTTTTATCTCTACTCAGTCTTTCAATTTTTCTAGCTAAACAATAATAAAAAAAGCAAAATTTCTTTATCAAATGTGGACACAATTAGGTATAAAACCTATTAGAAATTTTAATTCATTTTCTAAATCTGATCGCTTTTTCTGCAAATTGTTATCTATTGCATCAAATTGATTCATTTTTTCAGTTAGACACACATGAGCTTCGGTTACACATTTCTGTACCCTTAAAAGTCTAGAAGGACAATCTTGAACCGAGATTGAAGATAGCGATGAAGCATCGCTGTGTTTATAAGACTTTAGTCTTCTTCTAATTAAATGTCTTAACAGGAAAATAAATTTTGCTAGTTCAGCTATGGCATCGTCATTATGTATACTAATTTTTTCGTATTCATCTAAAACAGTACTCTGAAAATTTTTTAAGCCAATTAAATAATGACTAAGCAGCTTATTCAATTTATAAATTGTTATCATTTTTATACGTACCATCCATGTATGAAAAATGTGACTTTTCTTTATCCATTTCATATGAGTATCTAACATTGATGCTGTCTTTTCCATCTCCTTTATTGTCTCCAATTCTGTGTCACTCTTATCTTTGTTTGTCGCTATCTTTTTTATCAAGGACATTTCAGAAACTGTTAGATGCGGCAATCCACTTGTAGTTATACTGGCAGCGTGAACCCTAGTTAGCAATTTCACTTTTTCTCCATGCAGTTCAGAAATAGATCTTAAATTATTACTCAATTTATTAGCTTTCACTACTAAATTGTTTATTTGATTTTTTATTGATGTTAAATTTGCATCTTCATTTTTTATGTTCTAAAAATTTAAAATAAAAAAACTTAGAATACATTTTATCAAAAAATAGATACAAAATTTTAGAAAAAAATTCTTACATTATTGGTGGTAATATTGACTTTGGAAAATTCTCTACCTAAAGAACTATTCAGCAACTTTAATTTTACTATATTTTTTAACACATCATATTTGGTAATAAGCCATGCAAGGACAATTAACAATGTTCTGGTACTGCTATCATTTATTCCCGATAAACTGTATACATCTGTGGATGGATATTGTAAGTAGGCTAATCGCAATTTAGTCCTTGTACATTTATCTAAAAAATATAACGAAAATTTTAATTTTCCATACAAAAAAATAAAATTTAAATGTTAAAAACAGAGCCATAGGAACCATAGGAAACACAGCTTACCAAAGTCTGTAAAAGATATTTTGTCGTTTATTTCTTTTAACGCAAAATACGTAAGTTTATCTAATGTAGCCCAAAATCCATTAATCTAAACATAAATAAACATAAATTATGCATACATAAAAAATGTTTTAAATACTCAACAGCTCGTTATAACCTCAAAAAAAGTGACTTTTTCAACGTTTTCATCATACTTACAACTTCGTCGGATTTTTTATCGTATTTTGCTAATCTGAAGTGTTCCGGGGTTAAGGTGCTGTCGACGGTGTCACTTAAATATTTGCAAAGGATTGTTATTACTTCTTTAATGTCAAGCATGATTGTACGCTAAGTGTATCATTTCGAATCCAGGCACCGGACAATTTTGACCGCACCGGAAACAGGTGTTTTCACCGACTGCGACAGCTGATCCATCTCGTGATGACCAATCGCAATCAAAATTTCAAAGGCGCCAAATTCAAATGATCAATAAGTAACAAAAATTTTTGAAGCATTAATTATTATTTATTTAATGTCTAATAATTAAATAAATGAATTAACTACTGCAATTTAATTTAATTCAGTGTTAGAATTTTATTGTCATATAAATTATATAAATATCACTTACAATATTAATCGAATTGCTTTCTTATTTTTTTACAAAAATAAAGTACATACACAACGATTGCGATAACATATTTACAGGTGAATATATTATTCAATAATTATCGAATCGATATTACACTTCTATAGTAAGTATTTTCAAGAACACTTCAACAATGTAAAATTACATCAGTTAAATGAAATGCATAAACAGCATAAATAATCGCAACTTACGAGTATTAGTAATCAGTTCATCACACCGGCTTCGTGAATAATCGGAACTCTCGAAAAAGTGCATCGTGTGGCATCGTCGTCATCACAAAGAATTTTATTAAGTAGTCGCTCGAAAAAGATCGTGTAAAAATTCTCCAAAAAGAAGGTAAAAAAAAGATCTTTTAAAAAAGGCGAAAACAGAACAAAGTAACCAAAGCTAATCCAAGATTACGTCTCGCCCCCTCCGGTCAGCCCTGCGACTGCACCGGCGGGGGTGGCGCGTGGGCACTGGACGCCTCGACGACGCCGAAGGACGATATGAAAACGTTGAGTATGGTGACGAGGAAGACGGCGATGACCGTCCAGTTGTTGGCCCGATTCGCCTTGAACATCTGGGCCTCGTGCTTCACGTTGTAGCGGCTGTTCCAGATGAGGCCGATGCCGACGACCACCTGGAGGAACAGGCTCAGCGAGATCATCGCCAGGGAGGGGTAGTAGTAGGGGTGGCTGCCGCTGCTCTGCAGCACGTAGCGAAATTGATTGGCGTTCGCCGAGATGAGCGCGAGGTCCATCATGCCCTGGGCGATCGTTTTCTTCTGCTGGTAGATGTTCAAGTCCGGTGTTGCGGGGGGGCCTCTGCCGGGGTTGTACATCGGTCCGTCGTCCGGGACGTTCCGCGGAAGAGATGGTCCCTGGGTAACGAATCGTTACTTTTAGTTATTATTTTAAATATTTTCACATTTTATTTTTTAACTGTTGTTTTTTTAGAGATATTGGAAACGTTGATAAAACTTTGGAATGAATTAGAATCATTTGATTAGAAGGTAAGACTCATTGTTGTTGTTTTGCACGATTGACTTATAGATAGATACCATTTTCTGTTTTTTTTTATGTATATATGTTAAATATTTATGTCTATATGTAGATGAAAGATTATCTTGCATTAAGACGTAAAGTAATAAGGATTGGTTTTAAATTTACCTTTTCTTAATATCAGATCGACACTCGACTGCTATTCAATATCTTTTGATTTATCAAAATCATGAGGACTTTTTAGGAGCACAAGTTTTACAACAGGTTAGTTGTCAAAGTTTAAAAAGCAGAGAAGACAAACAATTGCCATCGAATCAGTTTAATGATTCTTGGAAATTAGTGATTCTTGAAAATAGAACGCGTATGCATTTTTTTTTATCAAAAAATAAAAAAAAGAAAAGCGGAATATTGTAGCAAACAGTTCCTTCCTTATAAGTTTTGCGATTGTTCGTTATGAATCGATATGAGTCCTTATAAAAAGTAACGTACGCAAAATAAATTACCAAATTAGTTTGAAATAATCCAACCTTTCTCGGCAAGCAGCATGCCAAATTATTCTCCTGGTCAGCGCTCACGGCGCTCATCTCGGCAAAAAACAATAGCTTTTTACACCCACAGTACGATTGACGCGCAAAAAACCGCGCAAAAAGCGAGCGCTTATCGAATCGGCGATCGCTACAAGCGGCAGCTTGAAATAAAGGACTAAGCGAAACAGAACGAAAATAAAAAAAATCACCATGGGCGGCTTCTCGTCGCCGGGCAGGAGTCCATCGTCGATGCCGGGGTACAGTTCTCGGGGGATAGTCGCGGGCACGAACTCCTCGGGGTCGAACACCTCGACGTCGGGGTTGCCGTCGTGCCGCGACCGCGGCTTGTTGACGTTGTCGGTCTCCAGGTGACGGTTGAGCTTCTCCAGCGCCATCGGCCCCTCGATCGATGACACCGGGTACTCCGCTACCGCCACCTCCTCTTGCCTCTCCTCCTCCTCCTCCTCTTCTTTGCCATCCTCGTCGGGCCGATGTCCGAGGCCGTTGCTCGCCGGCAGCTCGTCCATGTACAAGATCACGTCATCGCCCGCCGCCGGTTTCGACTTCTTCGCCTCGTCCGCGATTCGTCCGTTCGCCTCTTTTTCCATGTTTTTTTCTTTCTCGGTCAGCGAACGTTTCAGTGCGCGCCGCTCGCGGACGCTGAGTTCATGCCTCTTTGTATATACCTCGGAGAGAAGGTATTTCTTTTTACGGGGATTTATTCAGAGAGCTTCGATCTTATTCCGATTGTATGCTGCAGTCTACCGTCTATAGCCGGTCAGTCTATAAGACGCGCACGGCAGATCTATAAGCGCGCATTCCTGCGTGATGCAGTGTCTATATTGTCGCGCTTCACTTTCAAAGTATCTTCTGTACGTGAGCGGCGTCGTAAAGCCACCGATTAATCACCGGGCACTCTTATTGTTCTGGGCAGCATCCTCCCGCGCGAAGCGCTCCGCTCACCTCGATCCACATCCTCCCGGGCCATTCATCGCGCGCGACGCTCGTAAAAAAGAAAAAAAGATATATCAGGATCAGGTGGCCTTTACTGTATTCGGCGGGAGTTCGCGAAACGCGCCGGCCACGTGCAGTGTAGCATTGAATGGACGAGCGTAGGTATGCGTGCGTGCGTGGCGCGCGCGATCGACCGACTGCACAACCGCTCCGCGCTGCTTTCATTCACGCGCGGAAGTCCCCTTGATCTGCACTTGTCGAGATTCACCTTGGACCTCCGGCCACGCGAGCCGGCCTGACTTTCGCGCTCGATTTGTAACTTATCGCCCGTACGGCTTCTTTGTTGGTCGTTGAGGTTCCGGTGATGTCGATGCACTTTTCTCAGACGCGATGGAGCTCCATCGATTGATTGATTGGGCTTATACTTTTTTAGTGCAGTGAATGATGAATGTTATGATTTAATTTGACGTCAACGTTCGCCGATTTATTGTGACTATATAACATAAGAAACGATTACAGTACTTTGTGTAACGTTTTGTTAAATTACGAAAATATAAAAGCTGTTAATCAAGCAGTCCAATCCACAATAAACAAAGCACTACGTTAAACGCTATTTCAGTCCCACGTTTCATCAGCGGCACGCACCATATAAAAAGCTCTCATTGCTTTACACTAATTATGACACGACCTTCCCTCCGCGACTCGTCGGGTAATCAAACGAAATACCAGACGCGAGTGACTCCCGAAAATAAACTGGTCTTCGTTCCCGTTTTACCTACGAGAAGCTGGCTTACAACGCGATCGCGGGAAGTGCGAGCCAGCGGTCACCAGCGACCGTCCGAGCGCGATGTTCCTTGGCAACTGGCGGTTGCGCGCCCGATTAGCGTGCAGTTCGCTTACGCATTGGCGTGGGAAGGTTCCAACTCGAGATGACCAATCAACGGCCAGACGCTGATAACCGCGTGTTTTTGGAGATTCTTAACTTTGCGGCGCGATGGGTTTGCGTGGCGTCGAAGGGAAATGACTTTTTTTGGAGGCGCGCAATATGCAGATCCAAGAAAGTTTAAAAACCGTAAAATCCATTTGCGCTTTAAAATTCATGCAATATAATGTTTCAGATTCAAATGGTAACTTTAATTTGGCTTTTATTCAACTATTAATCGAATGAAAAGAATTTCTTCTATCAACCGATTTTTGTGCATTTTAAGAATAACGGTTCGGCTGATTACTATTCCTTTTCTTAATTTGTTAAATATTCATAAAATATTGTTAAGAACCTTTTAATCTGTTGAAACTATAATATAATTTAATGTAAAAACATTATTAAAGTCCACCTTATTTTTAACCCTGCATAGTTATAGGAATATGCGAGGCGTGATTTGTCAGACTTTACATGTCTGTTACTACTTATGAAACGGTGATTAGGGTAATTTCGGTTAACTTCTGCACCATCGATTAGCCGAGAATCCGAGATTAGTGTAACGGAGTTTTCGTGAGGTTCGTCAGTGTCCTTGTTATACTTATTAAACGTTAATTAAATAAAATTATTTTTTCACCAGTCATACATTGCGCGCCTATTATTTTTTTGCAATTAGGATTCTATGCGCTTAAAGTGTAGATAGTCATAAAGTAAACAATAAGTGCTCGTTCATTACGCACTTTATCGGTTAATAACGATAATGCGTAGGAACAAAGAAAAAGCGATACCGCACAATATTCTTTGTTTTTTCCTGCACCAACGTCCGTTCACCTTACAACTAAACAAAAAACTATCTGTACCCAAGACATCGCTTCCTAAATGATTGTACGAAAAACCTCAACAACTTCCCTCAAGCTCCACCGCAAATTTTTCCGCTCCGTTTTCCCCCTTGCACGATACGCACGCAAATAGGGAATACGGCCGATTTATCAATCGGCGCGCTATCGCTTCCCGTGCGGTCGTGAAATGTGTGTCAATAGCGCGGTCCCGCTGGCAAATTGATTACGGAGTCGCCTCTCCGCGGAAGACGTCATCGCGCAACGTCGTGGCCCTTCCGAATCCGGGCTAATCGTTCGGCGGCATGCGAAGCGCAGCGCAGGACTCGCCTGCACGCCGCGCGTGCTTACGTAACAGGGATATCGAACCCGCCCGTCGTCAAGTAAACAAGCTCGGGAGCTTGCGTCGCCGGCGCGAGCTTCCGCGGGGGCGGAAGTGCGCGCGTGGACGCGCCAGCTCGCGGTCCGCCGGCGCGTCATCCGAGCGATGACGAGGGGAGCGCTGTAGAGGCGAGGCCCACCCGAGGAGGCGAGAGCGACTCGCGAACGTAACGCGCGGGAGTGGAGAGGTTCGAGAGATGCGGATCGGCGGCCTTCGGTAGCGCGGAACAAAGGGGCGGGAAGCCGCGGCTTATCGGCATGCTGCGGAAGTGCTGCGCCCATTGCCCGGGAAGCGTGACCCGGACGGGCGAGCCGATCCGCGAGCACTCGTGCGCCGCCCCGGGCTACGTGAGCGGCAGCCTCCGGGTGGCCTCGCTGTCCGGGGGTGGGTGCAGGCTCGCGGCGCCGAGGTCCAGGTCGGCGAACGGCAAGCGCCGCGAGGCGGACGGGGCCAAGCCGCCGGAAACCGCGGCCTCGTGCTACGAGCGATTCGCCACCGCGAAGAAGTTCCACGCGGAGAACCTGCAGCATCAGCCGCTGCCGGATCGCGTGGACGACGCCATCTTCACCGCGGACAGGGCCGCCGTGGAGGCTTGCATGTGCGACGCCGTTAAGAGGTGATCGCGCGAAAACCGCCGGGGTTCGTTGTTGCCGAGTGGAGAGAGTTTTGCGTGTTGGGAGGGTGATTCGAGGTTTTTTTTTCGGGGAAAGGTGGGCTGAGAAATTGTTGTGGAGGCGTCATACGTCTAAGTGGTTGGTAATTTTGAAGGGATTCGCGTGGAATGTTCTTTTTTCCACTTGTCGGTTATCGACTTTTTTTACGCAGGAAATTACTTTAATTCGCGACGAATACGCGGAAGCTATTTCTGAAATCATTAAAGTGCATTCTTAGAATCGGAATAAAAGAGATTAGGATCATGAAACTAAACTCTAAAGCGCTTTTTGTTGCAGTCTATTGATGTAACAAAACTAGAGTAAATTGTTAAAACAACACGATGCTCATCAGCGTGAAATTTTAACTTTTCGTTTGCGTTTTTGCACATTCCGCAATAATTCATTATGATTCAACAAATAAATTTATCTATCGTTAATCTTTCAGAGTAAATAAACAATAACCACTGACAACAATAAAAATATAAAAGCCGCTTACACAAAATCGCATTTTTTTTGCTGATTCGTCAGGTGCCAGAAGATAGTACCGCGTCGACAGTTGTGCCGCAAAAAGGAGTTGAGCCGCGTGCACAAGTACGCGCCGGCCCTCGGATGCAAGAAACCGATGACTTATATGGACTTGGCGATCTGCTGGGAGACGCCGGTGGACGCGACGTACGAGCCTCGAAGACCCGTGCACATCGACGGCTCGGACGGCGGTCCTGCGCCGGCCATCTTCACCCTTGTGCAGCACGGCGAATCCCAAGTGGACGTACGCGACGGCTGCATACCCGGTCAGAATGGACATGGACAACAGCGCGTCGACGGCTGCTGTTGCGAACACGAAGAGGGATGCGATAAGTGCCAGGTGAGCTTTTAAAGGAATATGAAACTTTGTTGACTACGGAAGGTGCTTACATTTTTTTATTAATAACGTATGCAATGTGCATAGCTGAGGTGATTGCAGTTCAAAGGAAAATTTCATTGTTTTTTAATTTAAAGATTATTAACAAAAATTTCGCGTGTTAATATACACTATAACGTTATGACGTCACCACGGTCTACCTGTATAGCGCATCAATGTGTCATACGAATTTTCAAAGCGCGTTACGTCTACTAATAATCGTAAAGGTGAACAAAGAAAAAATATCGTGCCGATTATAGGTCAATATTCTCTCAGACCAATAAAGCGGATCTAACAAATTTTTTCATGTAAAGATCCAATTACTTATTATTTAACAAATGTTTAATTCTCAAAAGAAAGAAAAAATATTGGTGAACATTGTTAAGGTTTTGTTAAGGCGCAGTAAGATATTCTCGGAAGGGAGAAACTACTGTTTATGTGCGGCTATAACACGTGTCAGTAGTAACAGACGCGTAAAGGCTAGACATCGCATTAAACCGCAGTTATCTATTGCTAGATTTATTTTTCCCGCTTAATGTGAAAAATCCTGCATTAAATAATTCACGAAAAAACTTGCAATTTTTAAAACAGAAATTTATTTTACACACCGTCTGTTACGCATTAATTTATCACGATAAAATAAAATTTAAGCACTTATAGACGCATATTTCCAAAGAACTTTTTGATTTTTAATCACTAACTTAAATTTCCAATATTTTAATCAATTTACAAGCAAAACGGCCAGAACGCCGACGGAGAAGACAAGGAGGGCCTCTGCAAGAACCTGAACTCCCTGCGCATAACCGACTCGTCGGAGAACGTGGGGTCGGGCGCGCGTAACCGTCGCGCCCAGTTCATGCGGCACTGCGAGGCCTGCGGCAAGCGGGAGCGCAAGCCGGGCGCGGGCCGGTCGGTGCGCTCGGCCTCCTGCCTGCAGAAGTCCGGCTGCGCCGTGGTGCAGCGGCGCAACAACGGCATGCCGAACGGCGCGAGCAAGTGCCACGTGCCGCGGCCCCGCACCCCGTACGCGCGTCGCTCCTTCTGCATCGACACCCTGGCGCCGCCCTTCAGCATCGTCACCGGCTGCCGCGACGCCGACTACCCCGAGCACTGGCGACTCACGTCCATTTACCAGCAGTCCTACAGGAACCCCAGGAAGATGAGGGAGGGACGCACGCTGCTCAATTACGACAGGTCTTACGTTTAGGCGAGACAATGCTCCAGTTGGTGCTGTCGGTGGATGAAGATGCGGTAGTGCAAATCTATTTGAAAGTTGATTTCTAGAAACGGGTTAAAGTGAAATTTGTTGCTTCGTTGAGTTTTAGGTCGTATGTAGAGTTTAATCGATAGTTTTCATTGATAGTTGAATAGAGATTGTATATAAGCTGTTATTGTTCTTTTTTTTTAATTTAATTTTATTTATTAGTATGGATTCAGATATATATAAGAATTATTAAAAATAAAATACTATAGAAGTTATATTAACTATTACTTAGATAAAAAGCGTGATATAAAAACCATATCAATTTAATCATTTGAATGTTTTTTAAGTTTAAGCCTACTTAAACTTTTAGATATTTGTTAAGTAAATCACCAAAAATGTTCTGGAAAAGTTGATCCTGAACTCTTTCCGTGAACTGAATCCGTTCAATGCTAAAACGGCGCCTTCGAAACTGTGATGATTTATTTCCTAAGTGACTTTGACTTACTGTATTTAAATCATTTTACCAAGAATCAATTTTACGTGCGCTAATTAAACATTATTTTTTTATACCCATAGTTTTCTTTACGTGTCAATAAAACAATCATCGATGAAAGATTCAATCTCCCAATCTAAATAACAAACGAAATAATTAATTATTTGCGTTGAATAAACCTAAGCTAGCGTCTAAAAATACACTTAAACAATGTGTTCACCTACGATGTCACCGTTAAAATATTTTATAAAACTACGTCACGTGAACCAAATAAAAGAGTAGAAAAAAAAGTATTTCCTCAATCTCGTATCTTTCCCCTGAAATTGCTGATGTTGATGTATTTGGGATTCGGATCGTCCAGTCGGTCGCTGTCGTCGAGCTGCGCGGTCACTTCCAGTCGCTCGATCGCGACCTTCTGCAGGCGAATCAGCAGGTACGGATAAGGAGCGATGACAGTTTGAAAGGCCTCGCGCGGAATCGTGAGCAGCTCGCAGGTCTCGATCGCCACGACGTCGGCCATGCGGCGCTCGTTCTCCATCACCAGGGCTATCTCGCCAAAGTACGATCCGTCCTCCAAGTGGCAAATCTGTCAATTCGATGAAATAAGACAGTTTGAAAAATCGCTCGATTTGTCGGAAAAGTGAAACAAGTTTAAGCTTGGGATGACTCATTTTTTAATCGATTCGAGTGAAAAAAGGTACTCGAATCAAGCTAAAGAGCTAAAGAAATGTAAAAACATTTTTTTACGTTTAGAAGGCCCTTTTATATTTTTCATAGTCATTTATATCAAGTAAAATTGGGCAAAGTAACGAAAACATTCAGTTTAATAAAAACATGTAATTCTAAAGTAAAATGCATTCTAACCGTAACAAATAAATTATAAAGAATTACTTCTTTTCCCGTGCTGGTATACACAGCAACCGTACCCGAGTCAATGAAATATAAATTTTCTCCTGTAGTGCCCGACTTGACAATCACGTCATTTTGTAAAAAGATTTGGGGTTTTACATATTTGACCAATTCTGCGATCGCATCTCTAGGCAGGTAGTTAAATAAGTCGACCGACTCCAGCAACCGCTTGTAATTGTGCAGAGTCAATTCCTAAAATAAGCTCATCGATTAAATAAAAATTATCCTTCATAACTGCAATTAAAGCATAATTAAACGACATTAAAACTTGGCGGAATTACTTCTCGCAGGGGCTCAGACACTTGGGCAAGTATGTGCCTGTCCCGGTTGACTTTCTTTTTATGCCAATAATTGTAATACACCACGAGCCGCTTTTGCGTGTCTATGGGCAATTCTTTAGACTGTATGTACTCCTCCAGCTGCTTCAGGTGCACCAAGCGCTCCTGATTAGCCGATTGGAATGTCGACATGAGCACCAGAAACTGAGCTGAGGAAAGATTTTTTCAGTTTTAGTAATCGACTAAAGCAATCTCTCATGACGCAAAAGCGAGAAAAATCATTCTATTCAAGTGAAAAGAAAGTCAATCGAGCTTAGAACGGCTAAAATGAAATACGAACATAATATGTAAATGAATCCGAGTTTACCCCAAACCGCTAAAATGAAATTCATTATCATATCTTCTGTGGTCGCTACATCTAAATAATGGGCAGCGCTGATCAAAGATATAGTGGCACGATTCAAGCATAGAAGATATTTAGCGGACTGCGATTTTCGTCTTTCCATAGTTGCGCTCAATATCCAGGATTTTCTTTCGTCTTCATCTACACTAATGACAAATATTGAGAAAAAATGTAATATGAAATAAGATAGCAAATGAAAATATACTAGCGAGTAAAAATATCAATTCACTCAAAGGCCATATTTTAATTTAAAACATTTTTTTCTATACGAACAAATTACGCTGTAGTGGCCTGTAAGGTTCGTCAGAAAACTCCAAAACAATAAAGGGCACGTAATATACAATGCACGCGGCCCAGTGTAAATTTACACATATCGTGATAACCAGCTCCACGGCCTTAGTTTTTTGAAATGAAAAGTGGTAAGCCTGAAATATTGATAAGTAAAATTCGAAGTTCTTAGTAAAACTAATTATCGAACCGTTCTATCTCACCTTACGAAACTGCCCAATATAACTTAGCAGATTCCTTATCCTGAATAGCTTCATGAAGTTGAAGAGCGAGCACCACCAGCTCTCGTGTTCTTTTCCGTGCGCTAAATAGTCGAAAACCTCGACGGGTAGAGCGGATGCCAGATCGAGAGCGAACCAACCCTTCAAGTAATTACTGCGTGAAGATTATCATTAATTAAAAATTTACGCATTTACGCATTCGTGCTGAAGATCTCGAGTGTGGATTGGAAATGCCTCGACAATAAAAATTGGAGCTTACGTTGCGACGTCGACAGGGTCCAGGATGACGCTTTTAGTTTTCTTTTCGAAGTAACCAGTAACGAAGTGCAGGCATACGTCGAAAAGGAAAATCAAATCAATCGCTACTAGGAGCGGCAGAGCGTTCCAATGCCTCTCAAAGTAGAAGGAATTCAGCACCGGAGTTACTATCAGCATTACCAGAGTCACAGCCGTCATAAACATGCTCCAGAGGTTGCTGAAACATTTTTTTTCTTTCAATTTGATCAGTATACTGATCT